>CM063511.1:58135005-58198706 GCA_032207245.1 Pardosa pseudoannulata | reverse complement strand
TTATTCCATCATTGCTGCGCCACTAACGGACGCGTTAAAGGGAAAAGAGCGACGGGGTCAAATAAAATGGAATGAGCCGTCCGAGAATGCGTTCACTGCACTAAAAGAGGCACTTACGAAATCGCCGGTGTTGCGCGCCCCGAATTTCGAATTACCATTTATTGTCCAAACCGATGCGTCAGATATGGGAATCGGAGTAGTGCTAGCTCAACATATCGACGAAAAGGAGCATCCGATACTGTTTCTCAGTAGAAAATTCAATACTGCTGAACAGAAATATTGCACTACGGAAAAGGAATGTGCTGCAATTATCTTTGCACTAAAAAAACTACATTTCTATCTAGATGGGCGGGAATTCACCATAGTGACAGATCACAATCCATTAGTGTGGCTCCAAAAGAATGCGAGCGCAAACAGTCGCCTATTCCGATGGCAGCTGGTGCTACAACAGTTTAGTTACCGTGTGGTGCACAAACCCGGCCCACAGAATACTAATGCAGATGCATTAAGCCGCTGCATCACGTAAAATGTAGTAAGAAATGTACTTGTATATACTTGCATATTGTCTTTTGTGTTGTAATTATTTAATATTATAATTTAGAATATAGTTAGTGTTATTTTTTAGTATAATGTATATTAAGTATCTGAGTGACTGTTGGTTCCTTACGATGAAGATCAGAGTTGCAGTTCTCCACGAGAATTGTCGGCATAATCGAGATCCACCCTGTGGAAAATTCTTATGCGAGGGGGGGTGTAACGATCCGTTACATGACCCCAAAACGAACAAGGAGCCCAAAAGGTGACCTTTCGTCGTGGACTCACGAGTAGCCGATAATAGGACCAGGTGGTCTAAAAACCCGTAATTGAAAAACGGTGCATTGACGGCTCCGAACTGTCTGAACATTGTTACCTGTTGAATGGACCTTTACTGTGTACATAATTGAGTGCACCTTGCCGCCCATTAGCGGTTACAAAAAGGGCATTAAGTTGGTTAAGTTAATGAATCTAAGAATTGCTGCATCTGGAACCAGGACAGCTGATCTAAGACTTGGGAGTGACCGCAAGATTGCGTCACCCTGGCTCGGGAAGTTTCTCGAAGAACCGAGAAGCGGAAGGAGTGCTTAGTATAAATGGAAAGGACCGGACTAGAACGGGGGCTTTTTGCTTTGTTCTTCTCTCGAGGCTTCTACCTGCTAGAGCCTGGTCGATCGAGGACCGCTCTTATCTCCGTGTCTGGAGTTGGTTTTTGAGACCGCCAGCGTCTCCGTTGCTAGATAGTCGAACATTCGACTTGGGAATTCCTTCCCCGTTATTGCTGATTGATAGTTAACTACTTGCATAGAAGTAGTCAGCCTAGAGTGACTTTGCACTCTAATTTTGGATCGACTTGCATCCTGTGTTTTCTTCACGAATCCCAGCGTGATACGCACTCGGAACCTCCGAACCTGCTGTGAAAGCCAACCGCGCTAATCGACTGACGGAGTGATCGAGTCAACATTAGTCCCGGCACGAATTAGTTTCCAGCTATTGTGTTTTAAAGCCCTAGCCATACTGTTCCGGTATCCCCCGCATCCTTGTATGTGCATATTATCTCTGTACGAGATCCCTGAATGTTATCGTTTATTGAATTTGTACATATCTGTACATAGTTTATTCTAGTGAATAAAATATTTAGTCAAGAATACCTTAATTTCTAGCCTGTGTCATTGAAGGCCTCGCCTACCTATTTTCCAGTACGTTACAATATCGACAACCATATGAATATGAAGATAACTATATAAAATGATAGGTTTTATTTGGCCACGAGAGTCACTGAAATTTGTACTTTTTGTACTTAGAATATTGTTGATATGCATTTCATTGTAACATAAAAATGAACCAAGAATTAAATTTAAAATTAGTTCTCATATAAAAATGCTATAATTTGCGTCACATAGAAATGAAAGTGAATCACTTTATATCTCAAATTTCAGTTCAAATCGAATAGATACTAAGCAGACGATTTTAAATAATATAAAATAAGAAATGAATAAATGAAATATTTAAATGAATGACGTCATAATGATAGAAAAATATCATTTTCGCCTATTTATTATGTGATGAATTGAACATTTTAATCTCCTGCTTTTAACCGTGGAAAACTGCGTTTAAAACAATTACTTGGGATGACGTCACATTGCTAGAAACATTGCTTCTTTCCCTTAGATATGATGCGATAAATTAAAAACTTAATCGTTTGCGTTTAACCGGGGAAAATAATGCTTGGAATAATGACATGAAATGCTCGAAAAAGGGGGAAGGAATGAATTTCGAACGTTGAAAATTTACAAAAACCTTCCCAGGGATATACCTAAACATTTCCCAAATTTTCACGGCGATTGGATGGATAGTTTTTGAGTCTATTGAGTACAGACAGACAGACAGACAGACACACACAAATTCATTTTTATATATATATAGATTATTTAAATATCGTCTGCATTATTTTCATACGTTTTATCACTGAATTTAGATATTACGTAAATAATTTCCTTTTATATTTTGCACATATAATAGATTGGGTACATATGTGATAATTCTAAATTTAATCATAATATTTTTAGTTGAAATAAAAATTTTATCGTATTAACAACAAATTCTTTTCATAAAAATTTAGGAGTCTATTTCACGGACTAATAAATATCTAGACTTTAAGTTATATATCTTTGAAAATTAGTAAGTGATTTCTTTAGTGTGTTTGTTTTTTATACATAACCCCCCGGTTCGCAGTGTATTCTCTAAATTTTGGACATGATTCCTATATACCGCCAAATAATCAAGTGGATATTAAAACCTCTGCTGTCCATCCTACCACGTGATATGACAAGATAAATTAAAGGTGGCAACTAACATGCGGCCAGTAAAGATAAACAACTTATTGAGCTTGAACCAGATAAGTCTCATCCAAAAAACAAACATTTTTTTACCTACCTCATAGGGTACTTTACAATTCTGGAAAATAAAAAATTTTACTAATCAAGTCATATGACGGGCTATATGCTAGTAATTAAATAGGAATTCATAACATGAACTGAAAGAACTAGTACCTTAAACGCTACGAAACTTGTAAATATGTCTATTTTGGCTTCCTGGCAAATATATACTCTGGCACCAAATTTGGTAACTTGGAAGCAATTTTGGAGACATAAATAGTGTAACCAGATACTTCTAAAACATCAAAGTCTGGAAATATCTCAAAATGTCTGTAAACTCTTAAACTCTTGCCTGTGGAATTTCTTTGAATAAAAACTTGCGAAAAATTTGAGAAAAACGTGACAGTAATGGAATTTTCTCCTCTTTGATTTTGTTCGTTATTATCATCAAAATGGTGAAAATAAATCATTCCTGAAAAAAATCAAATTTTAAACGAAATAACTATTATTTTAAATATTTCCACATATATGGAAAATGATAATGGATTTCAGACATTTTACAGCAACTTTAATCAAATGACATAATTTTCAGGATAAATCTAATAAACTAATAAAACAATATTATTATCTACATCAACTGCCATGAATTCCACGTCATTCACATTCCTTTGAATTTTACACGAATTGAAATACCGTTTTTGTTTTCTCTCTTGCCCGAACTCTGGTCGGGCATTCCAAAATAAGCGCATTTGCTTTGCCCGAACTGAGTTCGGGCGTCACAGGCAAGGGGTTAAATGCATATCAGTTCGCCTTTTCATATACTATTAGCAAACTTGAGAGTTGGAAGACACTTAACTTTGCCTCGTCCCGCTGAAATGAATTAGCACTTACTGTGTATTAGTGTTTTCGTGTGTGCTGTGCACTGAATTATACCATAGCGCACTAGATTTTTCTACGCTATCTGTTTTGAGCTAAATTGTTCTGAACTGTTTATTGTTGACTGAGATGTACTGCGTTGTGAAATTCTATTTGCAAATCAGTGTTTTTTTTGCGTCGTCTAATCAAAAAGCATTCAACTACCAAAATCATAAAAGACGTGCACAGCAATATTGTTTTACATAAACTTTAAACTTAATAAACAATTTATTAGATTATGTGTTTTGTTAATTTTACATGAATTAGATATAAAATATATCGACCGAGACTTTAAATATAATTAAATAGGAATGAATATCATGAACTGAAAGTACTAGTTCATTTTAAATTGAAAGATAAGTTTTCTTCAAAAGAAAATAGTATGAATATCACTTAAAAAACATGCAAATTGTCAGCTCTTATATTTTTTGAAGTATACAGTATAGATAAAAATAATTATTACCTTTTATTCCGACATTAAAAAATGTCTACGACTAGTTATTAAACAAGTTTCAAATAAATAAAAAGGGAAATTCTTGGAGATAAAATTTTTTATTACTAACTGCAAATAAATATTTTTTACTTCCCCAAAACAGTACAAAACTACGCTTGTTTGTTTTATAATAATTGAATTTATAAAGCTTTTAAAAATTTCGTTTAGATGTTTTCTTTATAGTGTAATTAACTGTAAATGGTCTTAGAAATATGTTTTATTTGAAGTAGGCATGTAATTATTACATTTAGTTGAATTATAATATAGATTTTTATTGGGGTGAGTGGGTTGTAAAATAATTTTCAGATATTAATTTTTCTGATTAACTTGAATATGAATAAAAAACACCAAAAATTAGGAACTGCTTCTATTTATTACATACTTATTGTACAACGTTTCGTTCATATCTGACAGCACAACATGTACAACACGCAAATGAACTAATTCCTGTATAAAAAACCTTATCACACGTTTACATGCACGTGTTGAAAAATAGCAGATTCCATCTAGAACTCGTATAAGAATATGAGAATTTCTCTTGTGATAACGAAAAATTTTCAACCGATTAAAAGCTTTATCACAAATCAATCTGATTTTAAGAATTCGGTGGAAAATTATTTCGCTGTAACACAAGAAATCTGCACATTCTTCACCAGTAAAAGGAATCAAACTAACACGTACATGTTGACATGTGATAAGGTCTTAAGGGTGCAATTTAATGTTTAATTCCTGTGGGATAACCCAAAATAAAACTTGTGATCCAAAGGTCAAAACAGACTTCAAAATTTGAATAGTTGGACAAAGAACAGAACTATGAAGTCAGCATCATTCGGAAGAATATAATGCCAGGTGTTTTTGTAACGAAAACAAAAAAGGCCTTGACTAGATTTTTATTAACAGATTGTGTTTCCGGTTTTCTGTCTACACAAAGCAATAGAAATACTGCCTGTCACAGGTGTTTAAAGTTATATCTCCTGATTTAGAATCTCAATTAAACTGTATATCAAGAATGGAAAGAGTAACACTTACGTTTATCTTGTTATTGAAAGAGACACTCTCGATTAAACTGTGTATCAAGAATGTGAAAGAGTAACGCTTACTGTTTATCTTTATAGTTATTGAATTATTCAAATTTTTAATTTTATCCCCACTTTTGGATCTTTTGGTATTATTATGGAATATTTTAAATCATGTACAGACCGGGTAAGGTAGCGAAAAATTGATAAGATTTAATCCTAAGTATATACACTGAAGAAGGTAAAAAAAAAGGCTTGAAAAAATAGAATTTTCTCCATATTTTAATTTTTTATTTTTAGATTGCATTTCCAGTTTTCTGGTATCGAATTACGCAAAGCAATAGAAAATCTGCCTCTATACGAGTCAAGAGTGTTTAAAGTTATATCCCTAAAAATTCTGTTTAGTTTAAAAAAGACACTCTCAATTAAACTGTATATCAAGAATGGAAAGAGTAACACTTACGTTTATCTTTATAGTTATTGAAAAAAGACACTCTCAATTAAACTGTATACCAAGAATGGAAAGAGTAACACTTACGTTTATCTTTATAGTTATTGAATTATTCAACTTTTAATTTTGTACCGACTTTTGGACCTTTTGGTATAATTATGGAATATTTTAAATCATGTACAGACCGGTAAGGTAGCGAAAAATTGATAAGATTTAATCCTAAGTATATACACTGAATAAGGTAAAAAAAAAGGCTTGAAAAAATAGAATTTTCTCCATATTTTAATTTTTATTCTAGATTGCATTTCCAGTTTTCTGGTATCGAATTACGCAAAACAATAGAAAATCTGCCTCTATATGAATCAAGAGTGTTTAAAGTTATATCCCTAAAAATTCTGTTTTTGTTGAAAAAGACACTCTCAATTAAACTGTATATCAAGAATGGAAAGAGTAACACTTACGTTTATCTTTATAGTTATTGAAAAAGACACTTTCAATTAAAATGTGTACCAAGAATGGAAAGAGTAACACTTACGTTTATCTTTATAGTTATTAAAAATTTACTCTCAATTAAACTGTATACCAAGAATGGAAAGAGTAACACTTACGTTTATCTTTATAGTTATTGAAATATTCAGCTTTGTTCAAACTTTGTCCTGACTTTTAGATCTTTATTATTATTATGCAAAATTTTAAATCATTTAAAGATCGGTAAGTTAGCGAAACATTGATAAGATTTAGTCCTAGGCATACATTGGGAGACTTAAAGCATGCAAAAATAAAATTTTCTCTACTTTTAATTTTTGAATCACCTAAATATATATATATATATATATATATATATATATATATATATATATATATATATATATATATATATAAATCCACCATTACCGTAAACGTCATTTAAATAAAAGTAATTAATCACTGCAAAAAATAAATGATAAAAACATTTATTTATACTACGCTATTTCGATGAATCATATACACAATTTAATTATATTTTATTAATAAGCAAAATATCTGTTCATAATCTTTCCGCAGTGTTTTGTAGATTGGAAAAGAACTACTATACAATGTTGATATTTCTGAACTACCACCATAGAAAAGAGAATAAATTTACAATCTTTCTGTCTAAAAATGACGTGTAATGTAAAATTATTCAATTATAAAGCTTGTTTAACTGTACCTCTTTAACTAATTAATA
Organism: Pardosa pseudoannulata; assembly: GCA_032207245.1. Lineage (NCBI taxonomy): Eukaryota > Metazoa > Arthropoda > Arachnida > Araneae > Lycosidae > Pardosa > Pardosa pseudoannulata. The sequence goes on along the minus strand of CM063511.1, from coordinate 58,191,712 downwards.
AAATATTAAACACGAATTTTTTTTCAGTTAGCAATAAAAGGCTGTATTATGAAGGATATATTTAACTTATCTTTGTGTGTTAGCCAGATACCTACGACGATGCTAGATAAATGTATATCTAGCTTTAGGTAACTATCCGTTATACGGTTTCAGACTTGCAATCGATCTAAGCTTATATAAATGATATATGATCATTATGCTGATGCATATGTCCTCTATCGATATTGGCAGAATTACTCTAGTTACTGAATAGCTAACATGAAGAACTACTACACGAATAGCTAAATTAGCTAACACCCATTCATAGGTCTTTTTGTTTAAAGAAACAAAATAGAGAACATTACATTGAAATTACTTTCCTATAAAGCCACTTGCATTGCAAATCTTTAACCCTTTGTCTCTCACTTATTACATGAAAATCATAGCAAAAAATCATTTTGAGAAATGCCATACTTATAATATTTTAAATTATATACAGAAAAATAACTTGTTTAACATGTTTTTATTAAGTAAAATTCAAATATATTCACCGGGGCTGTTAAAAATTAAAACAGACAGTGCATTACAATAATGAATTTTAAACTTGTTAACATTTTATATTATTGAAAATATTACATCAAAAATTATCTATATACTAAATAGAGAAATGTTAAGCACAAACTGCTTTCCTTCCGAATTTTTTCTTCCACAAATGTGAGATAAAAATATATTAGAACTAAATAAAATTTAAAGTCACATTAAAGCTTAGATGTATATGTGACATAGTAGTTAAAATGTTTCTGAAAAATTAATTTAAATTGTTTTGTATTGCTTATATATTAGGGGTCTGATATGTGACTTCGTATGTGAAAAAATGTTAACTCTTAACTATTATATGCATGACAATTTTTCTTCGAAGTACATAAATGTATTGTCATAAACAAGTATTTTCATGATTAGATGTTTTTAATTTACGACTATCTGTCCCTCAACTGTAATTTAACAGAACATTTTACTCCACATGATTTCAGACACATTATCAATCTAGTTTTACATAACTGATATGTGATCAACACTCCGATGAAAACGTCGGAGTTAAGTTGAGCTTGTTGAGTTAAGTTGTATCAATTTTAATGGAACTGAGTCTTCGTAGGACATATTCTGTCAACAAAACTGTTAAAATTTAAACCTAGGCCAGAAAAGCCATTTAAAGATATATATAAAATCAAGAGAAGCAGTTCGAGGATATAAATAAAAGCTACAGTATAATCATAAAAGCCAATGTCTTTGATGATTTCAAATATATTAAAATGTGGCGGATCACGAAATAAGAAGTTTAGAAGAACTGGATAAGAGTGAAAATTGTAAACACACAGACGTCGAAAATTTTGACAATCTACGAGAATGTTGTTTATTCTAATGCCGCTTGGAGAAATAAAGCATGATTTGAGCCATAAGCTACTCGTATTAAGGCAAATAGGTGCGCTTTTAGTTTAATCAGTACCACTAGACGATAATAAGCTTTACAATGATGAGGACTCTAGAATGTTTACAAACTAGGTGGCTTGGTAGGCTGCAATCGTATGTGCGTTTTTGAAAAAAAAAGAAAAGAAATAGTGTTTTGTAATACGTTTTATAATTGTATTAAAATTTTTCATTGTTACTAATTGTATTAAATTATATAAATACTGAAACGAAAATAAAATTACTTCAATAACTCAGACATCTACTTTTCAGTTCTGAACTATAAACTGTTAACTGGATCTCAATCAACTATGAAGACACAAGTAAGGCTTAGATGTATTAAGGGCCTTAGCACATGAGACAAAGATACGCATTGACAACTGTTTCGTGCTGCAGTCAATTGAAAATACTCCATCACACGTAGATTGTTCCGTGCTGCAGTCAAATGAAAATACTCTATCACACGCAGATACTCAATTGTCTGTATCCTGGAACAGTTGTCAGTGCGTATTTTCAACTCGAGGGCTCTTAACCCCTTCCGGTAAAATGACGAGTCTAGCTCGTCATTAGTTTTTCATTCCATACCGCACAATGACGAGCTACACTCGTCATGCGATTAAAGTTACTGTTAAATATGATAATTAATTTAGTTTAAAATTTCTAGTGTACTGAATTTGGCAACACTTTTATCACTTGTGAAAATCACAAGTCACTATTGCATATTATTTACTTGGTACAAGTCATTGCCAAATTAATGAGTCAGAATAAAAGAAAACCTACTAAGAAATGCCGTGTGTGTTACAAGAATCAAATTAAAAGTGAGACTACTTGGCGGTGTAAACAATTAAGAATTCCTTTGCACTTTGTTTTGAAAAGTACCACTAGCTTGAAGACTATTATCTGCATACCTTATTAATGTTTTGCTTTGATATTTTCTTAATTTTACTGTTTCTGATATTATTTAACACTATGTAAAAAGTGGATTTTAATTAAGAATATGTAAGAATTATAAAATGAAACAAGTTTTTTAAATAAAAATTAAATGGTTATTTCATGCACAGTTTTTCATTATTAAATCATACCGGAAGGGGTTAAAGAATATGCATTTTTCATATGCATTTTTTCTTTATGGATTTTGTATAATGTTTTTTAATGGCACTCATTTTTTTTCCAGAATAACGTTTGTATTGTTGATGAATGCACGTCATTTATATAATAGCCTTCCCAGGACCTTTCATTTTGATACTTTGCCTAAATAGCATTTGTCATTCTATAGAATGTCTAGGTATTATATACAATGCCTAGGGAAAGTATGTAATAAGTCTCATATTTCATACTTTTCCTAAAGTCACCCGGCATTCTATACAATGCCTAGGCATTCTACACAATGCCGGAGTTTAATACTTTGCCGGTAACACACACACACATATATATATATATATATATATATATATATATATATATTATATATATATATATATAGAGAGAGAGAGATAGAGAGAGATAGAGATAATGAGTGATCAAATTTTTAAAGAGTCAAATTGGCTCGGTCTTCAAATCTAGTGTTAACGCGTTAGTTTCCATTACTATAATGGCTAATAACGTGATTTAGAGCATTAGAGAGTTCTCTTTCAAGAAAGAGCTATAATGTAAATATATTCAATACTTCACACCTAAAGTCTTATTTTCTCGAGGTAATACTTAGTCCTTTCCAATGAGGATAAGAAATGAAAAAAGAAATGCAGTTGTTGGCATTTGTGAACAGAGTTGTTAAAGACGCAACGTGAATAACCCAGATTTCTTTATATTTTCACTCCAGTTGCTTACAATGTGCCAGAATTCTTAGCTAAGCACTTCGCTGCCACATTACTGCTCATGAAATCTCCAGACACACGGGACCCTCTTACACAACGGGGGATAGGAAATGCTTTGAAAAAAACAGCCCCCTCCCCCTGAAAAGCACGAGAGATATTTTTATAAGAACAAGCACTTCTTTTCAATTGGAATCCGAGTTCGATACCTGAAGCCATATTCTTCAAAATGCTCCACTTCGGAAAAATTCTTTTCATCTTTTAGCTTTATATTCTTACATAAAGCTTCTTCTATCGCCAATGCTTGTGAACGAGTATTTCTTTCTCGCGCACTCTCGTACTTTTTTTTTATTTAGGATGAAAAATAGAGTTAAAAACTCTCTCAGATTCAATGATTCAGAGGCAGCAAGAAATTTGAAGGAAGAAAAAAAATAATCTCGTCACCAGTCTCTCGCTCCGGGTGTCTGCGACAGTCATGGTTACCGTGTGCAAGAGGCTGATAAATTCTGAATATTTGTTTATGTGTTTTATATTGGCTGAGGAGCGATTTTTTTTCATTTTTTTTTAGTACTTCTTCGAAAGCGTGGAATTGAAAGATTTTGCCTCTTTCATTTTATTCCCCTCGTAGCCTGAGGGGATACGATATCGGGAAGATATATCGATACATCGATTCGTTTTTCGTATTGCTGAAATAAGGAATTCGGTCGTACTGCTGAAGTTAAGAATTGGAATTTTGACGTATTAGTAGCGATAAACGGGAAAATTCTCAGCTGTTATTCACAGATTTTTCTTTTTAAATTTTTATAGTGGTAAACCAAGAGATAGTATTCTGAACGTATAATTAAAAATAGTAATGTTTAAAATACCATACAGATAGAGATATTTCAATAACTAAATTTAACCCTCCGAATGGAACAAACACATCGAGGAAAAATATCTAAAAAAAATACGCTAAAGGTTTACTGTGTCGTTGGCCAAAGCGTTCTATGATTTTTTCCTTCACCCTTTGTAGACAAGAATGAAACCCAACCTCGTTACTGTCCCTTTACTTCTGGTTATATATAGATATATAAATAGATATTATAGATTATTAATTTTTAACCCTCCAAGTGGTATACACCGAGGAAAAAAGTCTCCAAAAATACGCTAAAGTTTCATTGTGTCAGTGACCAAAGTGTTCTAAAATTTTTTTACTTCCCCCTTTGTCGACTAGATTGGAATACGGAAAACCCACCCTCGTTACTGTCCCTTTACTTCCTGTTATAAATATATATATAAATAGACATTAAAGATTATTAATTTTTAATACATATAAAGCTCTTCAAGTCTCGAAGATTATCCCATAAGAAATAATGGGTTCTAAAAGTACGAATAAAAATATTCTTTAAGAGAATGATTTCTATCTCTTTTACGTAAGTCATCCAAGCTATTTAAGTGGTGCAATTAGAGATACATATGTTACCGCAAACGAAATACTTCGAAATAGAGATTTACAAAGCCATGAAAAGCTATCAGCGTCTTTGAGCCTCAGAGAGTACGTGTGTAGTTTTTAAACAATCGACCTGACGCTCCGACCTCAAAACTCCATAGGAGAAAACACTGGCAGAAATGTACATTACATCCATTTTCGGAACGTTTTGGAGGTCGAAAATTGTACCTGACAACTGCTTTGAAGACATCATCGGTTTGGCGGAATTGTACGTGCGAACCGCTTAGAAGGGTATATATATATATATATATATATATATATATATATATATATATATATATATATATATATATATATGTGTGTGTATATGTATATATGTATATATATGTATATATATGTATATGTATATATATATATATATACATATATATATATATATGTATATGTATATATGTATATGTATATATATATATGTGTATATATATATATACATACAACCGCTTTGAAGACATCATCGGTTTGGTGGAATTGTACGTGCGAACCGCTTAGAGGGGTATATATATATATATATATATATATATATATATGTGTGTGTGTATATGTATATATATGTATATATATGTATATATATGTATATATATGTATATATATATATATATATATATATATATATATATATATACATATATATATATATACATATATATATATATATATATATATATATATAATATATATATTTATATGTATATATATGATATTTATTACATATATATATATTAAATATAAAATATATATATATATATATATATGTGTATATATATATACATACAACCGCTTTGAAGACATCATCGGTTTGGTGGAATTGTACGTGCGAACCACTTAGAGGGTTAATACACATAAAGCTTGTCAAGTCTGGAATATTATCTCATAAGAAATAATGAATTCTAAAAGTATATATTGAAAGTAAAGTTCTAAGAGCTATCTTCGGACCTGTAAACGATCAGGGGTGCTGGCGAACCAGATTTAATTTTGAACTATATAGGCTTTACAAAGAGCCTCGGGTTACGCAAGTCATTCATAGTAATAGACTGAGATGGCTTGGACATATCTGGAGAACCCCTGATAACAACCCTACTAAACTGTATACTTTTAATAACCCTGAGGGATCCCATACCTGAGGACGACCACCTACAAGATGGCTAGACGATGTTGAAATTGACCTCAAATCCTTGAAGATTAAGAACTGGAAAAGAGTTGCTCTAGACCGTTTGAGTTGGAGGAAGCGTGCTGTCGAGGCAGCTAGGACCTATAATAGGTTGTTATGCTCATGAAGAAGAAAAGTATAAATAAAAATATTATTTGAGAGACTTATTTATATTTTTTTACGAAAGTCATCCAAGATATTTAAGTGGTGCAATCAGAGATGCATCTGGTACAGCAAACTTCGAAATACTTCGAAAGAGAGATTTACAAAGCCATGAAAAGCTATCAGAGTCTTTGTGACTCGGGGAGTAGAAGTGCATCCCTCAAGAAATGGCAGTGAAAGAGGGGTGCAGTTCCTAAACAATCGACCTGACCCTCCTACCTCAAAACTCCATGGGGGAAAGCACTGGCAAAAATGTACATTATATCCATTTTCGGAGCGTTTTTGGAGGTCGAAAATTGTACGCTTTGAAGTCATTATCGGATTGGTGGAATTGTACGTGCGAACCGCTTAGAGGGATAACTGATTTATCGCATCTCCCTTCTTTATACTTGTATTTTCACTTTGTTCCTTGACTTTTGTCTATTATTCATGAATATTATGCAGATAATATTCTGTACTCTTATATATTTATACGTATTGTTATTGAAGTAATAAACTTGGAACGCGAGTTACACTGTTGACCGAGGGAAAAGGGCGATGTCAGTGACCCCACCCCCTTCGACCCCATTGGACAGGAGGGGTACCTGACGCAGGTCAGTCATTTTTGGAATTGGCAACAAGAGTTACTTCCGATATTTCACTCTGCAGATTTGAACCCTCCTTCAGAGAAGAATAGGAAGCGAACGGAGAACTTAAGAAGAGGCAGAAAAATTTCAACTCTTGATCTAAGAAAAGCGTCATCAGCGTTAGTTGCTTTGATAAGTGAATCACGAATAGGAAGTTGTAAATGTCTTGGAGTTATTCTCCTTACTTTCGGATCTTTGCTAGCTTTTCCATCCAATTCTAATACCTCAGCAGTTCAATACTCCAAAATTGCAGCACTGTAAACTGTGGCTGTAGCACCAACATTTTTTTCCCTATTTCATCGACTGCATATTAAGATTGCATAGATTTTATGTGCTTCACCAGATTGTGAATAAATAAAGATATAAATAAAAAAATCTGCAAAACGGTAAGTCTCATTTCTATCTGGTGTCTTAACTCCTTGTATTATATCAGTATGGCCTGGTATAAGTCATTGGTACGTAATAAAACTTAATTCATTATTATTAACACATTCTATGCGGGACACGTACTAGTACGTTTTCTGACGATTGATACTTGAGCGGGGGTAACGTACTAGTATGGGTTAGTGTCACAACATGGTTTGTTCGTGGGTACAAAAATAACGGTATATACATTAAAACGAAGCCGAATGTTCTTGTCTACTACATAGCTTCTGGAAAGATTTAGACAAATAAAATTAGTTTTTATATAAGTCGATGTGGAAACACAGAACGGGAAATATTTAAAACTATATACTACTACTTTTATTTGATTTATCATATTTACGTTACTATTATAAATTTATATACTAAAATACATATTTTTGTTTACAAAAATCTTATGGTTGTTATTCATATATTTCTATTTATATATTTGTTTATATATTTCAATATAAAATACGAAAAGTTAGTTAAAAAATTTAATAATTTTCGATCTATTGAGATTTAACTGAATAGCTAAATTTACTTGCTTATATATATATATATATATATATATATATATATATATATATATATATATATCAACAAATAAGGTTTTATATGGATTCTAAAGTATCACTTATATTGTAGCAATTCATAATTGATCATTCGCATTGAATTATTAAATATTTTCACCTAATTACATAGGTCTTGTGAAACAAATTTTTATTTTAATGTATAAGCAAATATTTATATTTATAAATCAAAAATTTATATAAATATTTGTTATTGGGATGTATGTATATATAATTCCCCAAAAGCTTTATTTCTGATAAAATTAACTAGAATTCAAATATATTTTTTTAACGGGAGCTTGCATTCCAGTGTAAAAAGTGGAATAAAAAACTAAAAACAACTAAAAGACGAAGACTACAGAAAGCCACTGTATTCCATTGTGTTTAATTAATTTTGAGAGAGTATTTTATCCATTCTTTAGTCTTTACTCTTTTTTTTTAGGAAAAGAAAAGAACTTTGCCGTTTCCTCGCTTAGGAGAAGAGAAATGTTTCCTTCCTCTTCAATGCAACACAAAATATACTGTCCCGGAAATGACGTAATTTATTTTTATTGGTAGCGAACAGTGTGATTTGCGATGCGCTCGTGTGTGTTCTTTATATGTACTACATTTCTTTTTAGAAGTTTAAAATAGCAAATACAAAAAAAGAGATCTTTAGAAATAATTAATGAGGATTATTGCTGTAATGTACTTACAACTCAAACACTAGTGTTAGTTCTCAAAGGGGAAACACAGTAAATTATACGTTATGGAATGAAAGGAAAGTACTTAATATTTAAATTAAACATTTATTATCCCCTATATAATAATAGCCTAAGTTATCTGTCCGTCTGTCCTTGAATGTGTGAAGCGGTTGGACCTGGAATGGATAGAGGCATCCATATTGAATACTTGATGAGTTAGGGTTAGCAAAGTTCAAATCGAGTTAAGTTTAGTAAAAGATAAACTATTAATCCGATTCTAAAATAAATTGGTATAAATATACTTCATATCACAGCAAAAATACTGTCATCTTTTAAAAACCCATGATTTAATGATGTATGGTGTTCTAAATTTCGTAAAACACGTTGCTTTGCGTGGTTTAATGAAGAAAACTTTTGGAGATTTTGCGTGTACATTTTCTGTTTTGAATGTAGAAATTTTCATGTCCTTTTCTTTGAATCTATAAAATCTCTGGCGGTGTAGAATTATTGCATATTTTGAATTATTCGCTTTTATTAGCAGGGATTGTGAAACCTTTTGAATCGCACAAAGCCGAATTATTTATTATTCAATTATATATGATGTTTCCCTCTTATTGACACACGATTTCCCATGTGATTTATAAAGAAAATTTTCGGGTTTTATTCTGCATGTCGTCTACTGGAAATGGAATTCCAGGAAAAAAAATGGTTTACTCTGTAAATCTATACTTTCTTGTTAATCATGTAGAATGATTATTATTTTTTAATTTTTATGCTCTTTTATAAGCAAGACTAGACTTTCTGGAACACGACAGCTAAATTAAAGATTTATAATGTTCAAAGTTTCTTGAAGCGCGTTTCCTCTGTGACTATACGAAGAAAACTTATTAGTTATTTTATCTACAGTATAATCGTGTATCATTCCAGGTTCTTTAAAGAATTAGGTGTAATCTAAGCGTTAATTCATCGGAACGAACAACAACAACAAAAAATTAAAATAGTTCCTTGATTTTATGTACTTTGTAATTCCTCTGATTTCGCAATCAGTTCAATTCATTCTCTGAATATTTAATTCCCCCTTCCACGCTCGTATTAAATATCAAATTTAATAAATATTTAGGTGGATAGATGAAATGCATCTTTAACTTTCATAATGGATTTGTAAAATTATTTCCTGTGACTCTTTCTTGATTTTATGTCGGATTGCGCTTAAATTTTAAACTTTGCAAGGAAAATCGCTCTACATTTTTAATAACGTGCGTTATTTTAAATGAATGTAATTACAGGAAGATTTTGCAAGCATTTTTTTCATGAATAGCTTTATATTTATAGATATTCATAAAAAATATCTATAAATTATCCCCTATATAATAATAGCCTAAGTTTTCTGTCCGCGAATTTATGAAGCGGTTGTACCTGGAATACATACAGGTATCCATATTGGATTTTTTATGAGTTAGGGTTAGTGAAATTTAAAGCGAGTTCGAAATCCACCTCATCCCCTACTTTTCGAGCATTTAATGCTGTTATTTCAAGCCTTATTCTATACTAAATTCATTATTTTAGGATGGCGAGGGCGGAGTGCAATATTTAAATTTCTGGACTGTTTTTACTTGACCTTTATATATTATAACCATTTCCTTCACCATGTGTAAGCTGGCACATGGGGTAGAGTGTCTGCCCATTTGATCGTCGTACTTCTCAGATTAATGGTTCTGCACCCGACGTAACCGAATTTTTCTAAATGTCTAATTAATTTAATAATTTCTGCTTTTTCTTTTGAATTCTTATTCCTAATATTGTTTTATTATTTTTAAATTTTTACAATTTTTCAAATTTTTATGATTTTTTTTTTATTAAATTCACGTATTACCATTATTATATCAAGCTCCATTTTAAGAGCAGGTGATTAAATGTATCGATTTATCACATAATAAATAGGTAAAAATAAAAAAAATTTTCTAGCATTATGACGTCATTCCTTTAACCATCTCATTTAATCATTTATTTTAGATTATTTAAATATCTTCTGCCTTATTTCCATACGTTTTATCACTAAACTTAGATATTACGTAAAAAATTTTCTTAAGGTAATATTTTGTTGTAAAACAATTCTCAGCCAAACAACAAACCATTTTTTTTACCTTCCTTAAAGGGTACTTTACAATTCTGGAATATTGAAAATTTTATTGATCCCGTCATATGACGGGCTATATGCTAGTCACATAATAAAGAGGTAAGTGTAACATTTTTTCTAGCATTGTGACGTCATTCCTTTAACCATCTCATTGAATCATTTCTTATTTTAAATTATTTAAATATCGTCTGCATTGTTTTCATACGTTTTATCACTGAATTTAGATATTACATAATTTTTTTTTTTATATTTGGCTTAAATAATAGATAAGGTGCATATGTGATAATTTTAAACTTAATCATCCATTATTTTTTGTTGCATGATAAATCTCAGCCAAAAAACAAACCATTTTTTTTACCTGCCTCAAAGGCTACTTTACAATAAGGCGATTTCACGCAGTAGGGCAAACTCTCAAATTACGACAATTCTGGCTTTAGTTTCAAACGGAAGGGCAGTGTAGTGTTTGTCTATTGGCTGTTGTAAACATGAAAATGAATGGGAAGGGCATTATAGTATTCGTGACGTGGCGACAAATTGCCTTATTCTGTAATATTAAAAGTTTTACTGATCACGTCATATGACGGGTTATATACTAGTCCCTTATATAATAATAGCCTAAGTTATCTGTCCGTCTGTCCTCGCATTTATGAAGCGGTTGGACCTGGAATGGATAGAGGCATCCATTGGATTCTTGATGAGTTAGGGTTAGCAAAATTCAAAGCGAGTAAAGTTTATCTTCTCCTAAATCATCTATCCAATTCTAAAATAAATTGGTATAAATATGCTTCATATCACAGCAAAAAATACTGTCGTCTTTAAGACGTTCGAAATCCAACCCTTCCCTCCTTTTCGAGAGTTTAATGCCATTATTTCGAGCCCTATTGTCCCCGGTTAAGAGCAGGCGATTAAATTGACCCATTTATCACTTAATAAATAGGGAAAATAACATTTTTTCTAGCATTGTGACGTCATTCCTTTAAACATCTCATTTAATCATTTCATATTTTAAACTATTTAAATATCGTCTACACTATTTTAATATCTTTTATCACTGAACTTAGATATTACGTAAATGATTTTCTTTTATATCTGGCTTAAATAATAAATTAGGTTCATACGTGATAATTTTAAATTGAATCATCGATTATTTTTTTGCTGCAATGAAACTTTTACCACCGGTATTAACAATAAATTCTTTACATAATAAGTCTAGGAGTCTGTTTCATGGACTAATAAAACTTTTAATTTATATATATTTGGAAATTAAGAAGTTTGTTATTTTGTGTCTTCAAAACGTTCGAATTCCACCCCTTTCCCCCTTTTCGAGCTTTTAATATCATTATTTCAAGCTCTATTTTCCTCAGTTAAGAGCAGGCGGTTAAATTTATCAATTTATCACATTATAAGTAGATTAAAATAAGCTTTTTTTCTAGCATTATGACGTCATTCCTTTATAACCATCTCATTTAATAATTTCTTATTTTCCAACTCCTCTTCTTAGCCCACTCTCCTGTTTCTAATCATGGATCTTGTTAGTGCTTCAACCACATTTGGCGAAATTGGCGTGCTTGCAGCGTGGCGTTTGAAATCTGGCGAGGGGATCGTAACTCAACAAATTGATACATAAACAAAAACAACATTTTGAGGAAAAATTTTACAAAAATTGAATATTTAAAATCTAATTGAATTAATAAAGAAAACACAAAGGAAACACATAACATTCATACTAAATAGACTGAAACATTCACTTAATCACAAATTAAATAAACTGAGTGTGATTTTCATCACAAATTTGTGATTTAGTGTAAATTGTAAAATTAAAAGAGAGAGTTAGTCCAAAGGGATGAGGGAGGGTAGGCGGGATCTCATCCAGCCAAAAAACTCTTTGACTTAAAAGAAACTGTATTTTGAGTGGAGGTTGAAGAGGAGTTGTAAAATTGAAATTTTTTTTTCAAATCTCTTATTTAGATCTTGGTATTCCAATACATAAATTACCAACATTGAGCAAAAAAAGGATGCCCAGAAAATTAGCTGTTATTGTTCTTCAAGCACAATAGTGAAATCTTTTGAATGTCTCATTAGGAAACAGTTGAGAAATTTTGTGTTTTCTAAAAGAAAGTATTTATTTTTTTTTAGGTTTATTTCTCGGATCATAAAGCTTCGGTATTTATAACAACTTGGCAAATGTTTATCTTTGAATGATTAATGAGAACCTTGTGCTACATTAACTGTGAATAATTGGGCTGGACAATCCGACTATCTCTCTCTCTAATTGCATATTAATTCTATAGCCGAAATAATTTAATTCTATAGCCGAAAGATATATCTTCCGCTTGTTCTCTCATGGCCTCAACTGGTCATAAAATGAGGTAGCACCCTAAATAGAGAAGTAGCCTATTTATCAAACCTTTGGAATTGTAAAGGCTTAGCATATGTCATTTTAAGTCGCGCTCGATCATTGCAAAGCATAAGACTTGAAGCATTAAATCCAATTGAATTAGTTGGTACAAGACCATGTAATCTTGCAGCGAAAGAGGAAATGGAACGAATGAGAAATGAAAATAACATCGATAATAACGAAATTTAATTTAATAGAAATAAATTCACAAAAAAATTGGAAAATACCAAGAGAAAGTTAGTCAAAAGGGATGAGGGAGGGTAGGCGGGATCTCATCCAGCCAAAAAACTCTTTGACTTAAAAGAAACTGTATTTTGAGTGGAGGTTGAAGAGGAGTTGTAAAATTGAAAATTTTTTTTCAAATCTCTTATTTAGATCTTGGTATTCCAATACATAAATTACTAACATTGACAAAAAAATGAAGCCTAGGAAATTAGCTGTTATTGTTCTTCAAGCACAATAGTGAAATCTTTTGAATGTCTCATTAGGAAACAGTTGAGAAATTTTGTGTTTTCTAAAAGAAAGGATTTTTTTTTTAAGTTATTTCTCGGATCATAAAGCTTCGGTATTTATAACAACTTGGCAAATGTTTATCTTTGAATGATTAATGAGAACCTTGTGCTACATTAACTGTGAATAATTGGGCTGGACCCATCCGACTATCTTCTCTCTCTAATTGCATATTAATTCTATAGCCGAAATAATTTAATTCCATAGCCGAAAGATATATTCTTCCGCTTGTTCTCTCAAGGGCCTCAACTGGTCATAAAATGCAAGGTAGCACCCTAAATAGAGAAGTAGCCTATTTATCAAACCTTTGGAATTGTAAAGGCTTAGCATATGTCATTTTAAGTCGCGCTCGATCATTGCAAAGCATAAGACTTGAAGCATTAAATCCAATTGAATTAGTTGGTACAAGACCATGTAATCTTGCAGCGAAAGAGGAAATGGAACGAATGAGAAATGAAAATAACATCGATAATAACGAAATTTAATTGTTAATAGAAATAAATTCACAAAAAAATTGGAAAATACCAAGAGAAAGTTAGTCCAAAGGGATGAGGGAGGGTAGGCGGGATCTCATCCAGCAAAAAACTCTTTGACTTAAAAGAAACTGTATTTTGAGTGGAGGTTGAAGAGGAGTTGTAAAATTGAAAATTTTTTTTCAAATCTCTTATTAATTATTTAAATATCGTCGGCAATACTTTCATAAGTTTTATCAATGAACTTGGATATTACGTAAATAATTTTCTTTTATATTTGGATTAAATAATAGATTAGGTACATACGTGATAATTTTAAATTTGATCATCGATTATTTTTTGTTACAATGAAAATTGTATCACCGGTATTAACAAAAAGTTCTTTTCATAAAAGTCTAAGAGTCTATTTCACAGACTAATAAATATCTAGCTTTTAAGTTATATATCTTTAAAAATTAAGTAGTTTGTTAGTTAGTATGATTGTTTTTTATACATAACCACACAGTTTGTAATCGATTCTCTAAATTTTGCGCATCCTTCATATATACCGCGAAATAATCACTGTCAATATTAAAACCTCTGCAGTACCGAATATGACAAGATAAATTAAAGTTGGCAACTAACATGCGGCCAGTAAGGATAATCAAATTATTAAGCGTGTACCAAATAATTCTCAGCCAAATTCAAACCATTTTATTACCTGCCTCATAGGGTACTTTACAATTTTGGAAAGTTAAAAATTTTACTGATCCCGTCATATGACGGGCTATATGCTAGTGTACAATATTTACAAATTAATACATCACTTGATTAGTTTTTAACATGACCTGCAATTATTAGTTTTAGCTATTCATCAATACTCTTGAAATAGTATTCCTTATCAAAAGATTATGAGACCTTGGTAATAATTATGAATATTATTAAGTTTACCTCCAGTAATTACAGGGGAGTAGGCTGGGGCTGTCACCAGGCTGGACGTCTGTCCGGCCGTTATTTTGCTGGACGTCTACGCTTGCGTGCCGATTATACGCATGCGGGTTGGGGATTCAATTGCTGGCCCGGGCACTCTGGCTTGCTCACGGTATCTCGATGTCCAGCATCTCTTAATTCCTAACATCGAGTTCTTTTCCTCCGCTTTCTTTTCACGCCTTTACACCTCGGCTCAACGCCCCTTTTTGCTCTATTCCAATTATTTGTTGGTGTAATTTTCCCCCCATCTGCATCCCCCTCGGGAGTGCAGGTGGGCTCATTAACAATTTGACAGTTTCATTTTTTTTTCCAGAATTCAGTCAAAAAATGTCACATTTTTTTATTGCATTTTTTTGTTCATTTTACATTTTTAAGTAAAGATATGTTATTAAAATTAACATTTCTAATATTTTAAGCATTTATTACAACATCTTTTTTTATTTCTATGAAAGCATCATAGAACTTTAGTCTCATCGATATCCAACTTAATTTTTGGAATTCCAGTGAAAGCAAATCTAGGAGGTGGATCCGAAGGGTTATCATAATTTTAAAAAATTGTCTTGCGTGATTGATTCTATCTGCTCAACTATCAGAGTCTCTACTATCCAGGTAATCTAGTAAACTTTCGCTACCATCATTTACAGATTATTCAGTTTCTGATTCCAAGTCACAGTTCGAATCACAAGAAATTAGCTCCATACTCTCTGAATTATCCATTATTTAAAAGTAAAAATATATTATTCAACTGTTACATCAATAAAATTATCAGACGGTTAGTAAAATATAACCAGAAAGCTATACACTGAAAGATAACAATTCGTCTTCTGATAAAAAACATGCGATAAAACCCGCGCTTTTTGAACCAATCAGAGTAGAAAATACAATAAACTGAAAACTACCAGTTACTGGACAACTATCACCATCTATACTAATAATGTGTTACTAAAATTGTAAAAAATACGGCCGAAACAGTGCAAGAGAAATAGAAATCAGATTGCCCGTACGCCGTACAGGCTAATCAGTAAAGGCCCGGAAGCTGTGTTCGTACGGCGTACGGGTAAAAGAGGGAAAGGGTAAAAATGGCTCCTTTGGTGAAAGTTGACATTATTGCTTAGCCCCTGTCTCCAAATCACACGGCTACATCCCTGCCTGGGCTTGATCGTTACACTTTTGCCACTCCGAGAGCTATAACTCCTCCGCAGGGGTCCTCCAAAAACTCGAAGTCAACAACTGCACCTCAATTCTTCTTGGACATTTAGTCCACAGCTCTGTATACACGTGCTGACCAACGTGGGAAAGTACATCGGTACAATTATTGATGAAAATTTATACTTATATTAATTATTTAGATATATATTTTGGATTAAAATATATTAAATTATAGATTACATTTATGTTTACTGTAGTTAGTGGACACTATCTGAAAAAAACTATTTATTTATTATGTTCTACTGATAAATGGGCAACAGGTATCGTGTAGGTCTCTCCGAGATCTAAATATTTGTGCTGAGATCTATAGTTAACTAAAATTTTTTTTTATTGCGTTGTGTTTTATTAATTACTAGCATATAACCCGTCATTTGATGTTATCAGTAAATTTTTAACTTTCACATTAACTTTTAATTATTTAAAAAATTCTAGACCTAAAATGGTTTTAAAACTTTACGAAATTTCGTTTTCATCTTTGGAGACATCCAAATACTAAATTTTACAGATCTTAAGGTAATCAACCACGTTCGGAGCCCAAATTTTAAATACGGTTTTTTTTTTTTTTAATTTTTAGTTATTACAGTAATATGTTATAAAAGATAGAAAAATATAAAAAAAACATAAATACATATATATTGTCTTAAAAAATTAGCAAAAATAGAGAAAAAAAGAAGCATTTTTTTTTAACTTTTCGTCAACACTCCTAACTAAAAACAATATGCACATATCACTTTTACTGCGGTAAATGTAGACATATATACATTATGTATGTATTGCACCTCCAGAAAGAAAATATTCTAAAGTATAAATGGTTTGGTTAAATTTGGAGCGCTATGGTCTACTTTTTGCAACATGGAACTAAAACTGACCTACTGCTTAAACCGATTCCAAAAGGCTACCAACATCATGCTACTGTGATTCGAAACGAATTTAAGGTCAGCATAACTAATCGGCTATCGTTCGGTTCTAAAGTATAAATAAGTTTTAGCCAATCAAGTAATTTAAAGCAAAAATTCAAGAAAAAAAAAAATAATGAAGTTTCTAACATAAATGCTCGTAATCTCGCTCATCTCAAAATAAATATATTTATAATCCTGAGGTTCAGTGCATACATACATCGTTTGAAACATACAGTTATATTCTAATTAAATTCTAAAAATATTTTAAGCAGTTACGACTGTTCAGGTGTGGTGGTGTAGCGAAAATCACACTTTTTCAGAAATTCAATTTAAAGATTTTATCGGATAAAATCATAAAGTGTTTTATAATTTGAGATAACATTCAGAAATATGCCGGAGTAATTTATTTATTTATTTATTTATTTATTTAGAGGCTTAATAGTGTATTTACGACGTTTTTCATGTTAACAATCAAAGTCAAGCTCTTTAACTGTCCACTTCCGGTATCTTTCCGACATTTCCGGTGATGATTAAACAGCTGTATCAGGACTTATAATGACTCTAGAAACAAGCTGAAACCTATCTTTGAAAGCTAAAGGACTGATCTTTAAAATAAACGAATAATTGTTTTTGATATTTTTCACGAAAATCGTTTTATTTGAACGTGGTCAGTTACCTTAAAAAAAGAGGTGAGATTCGCTAAAAAAAAGTTTTACCTATCCCTAATTTCATTAAATCCCCTATATAATAATAGCCTAAGTTATCGTCCGTCTGTCTTCGAATTTATGAAGCTGTTGGACCTGGAATGGATACAGTCATCCATATTGAATTTTTTATGACTTACGGTTAGTAAAATTCAAAATTAGTTCGAAATCCACCCCATCCCCCCTTTTTGAGCGTTTAATGCTATAGTTTCAAGCCTTATTCTCCCTCTTATTCTATACAAAATTCTCCGAATGATGTCCGAATGGTTAGGGTGCTGGCCTTCGGAACCAGAGTTCGTGGGTTCGAATCCCACTGTGTGCATGGATGTTCGTAGTCGTTGGGAATTGTCTTTAAGCAGTAGGTCCCGGTCTCATTAGAACTCGTATTGCAAAAAGTACACCGTAGCAATCCAAAACCAAAAATCTATACTAAATTCCTTCTTGATAGTATGGCGACGGCTGAGTGTAATATTTAAATTTTTGGACTGTTTTTATTCGACCCTCACATACTCTAATTAGTTCCTTCACAATGTGCAGGCGTGGCACGCTCGGTAGAGTGTCTACCCGTTTGATCTTCGTACTTCTCGGTTCCACAGTACTGTCCCCGGCTCAGCCAATTTTTCTAAAAGTCTAATTAACTTAATATTTTATGCTTTTTTTAATTCTTATTCCTAAAGTTGTTTAATTATTTTTAAATTAAGTTTTTACTATTTTTTTTAAACTTTTTATGATTTTTATTGCTTTTATTTTATTAAATTCATGTCTTCTTTTACCGGTGTTCCTGTACACATAAACATTTCATGTTTCGCATCCTTAAACTTTCTCCTCGTAATGTAATAATAGCCTAAGTTATCTGTCCGTTTGTCCTCGAATTTATAACGCTGGAATGGATAAAGCCGCCATATTGGATTTTTGATGAGTTAGGGTTAGCAAAATTCAAAGCAAGTAAAGTTTATCTTTTCCTAAACTATAGATCCGATTCTAAAATAAATTGGTATGAATAAGTTTGTATCACAGCGAAAAATACTGTCATCTTTAAAACGTTCGGAATCCACACCATATCAAGCACCATTTTAAGAGCAGATGAGTAAATTTATCAGTTTATCACATAATAAATAGGCAAAAATAAAAATTTTTTTTCTAGCATTATGACATCACTCCTTTAACTATCTCATTGAATCATTTCTTATCTTAAATTATTTAAATATCGTCTGCATTATTTTCATACGTTTTATCACTGAACTTATATATGACGTCAATAATTTTCTTTTATTTTTTTCTTAAATAATAGATTATTTACATATGTTATAATTTTAATCGATTATTCTTGTTGCAAGATAATTCTCAGCCCCGAAACAAACCAGCTTTTTTATCTGTCTCACAGATTACTCTACAATTCTGGAAAATTAAGAATTTTACTAATCCCGTCATATGACGGGCTATATACTAATCCATTCGAATATTCTTCCTTCCCATTCTTGTCTCATTTGTTTTTCCTAGAATACGTCCTCTTTCCCTTTCCATTCTTCTTAAAAAGAAATATATATATATATATATATATATATATATATATATATATAAAATACAAGATCTCCCTTCATCTCTTCCTTCCAAATGCGGGGCAAAATATACTTTCCCGGAAATGACGTAATTTATTTTTATTGGTGGCAACAGAGTGATTTGCGACGGCACTTAACTCGGATTCCTTATGTTCTTCACCGGAGCATTTCTCATAAAATAAAAACAAAAAAATTATTTTTGGGAGGATAAAAAATTAAAGCCCGATGGAGGACCGAGGCAGAAGGTGTTTTGTACGGGGGAAAGGAGGGAAGGGAGTTTAACGGAGGAACATATTTTAAAAGACTTGATGGGTTCTTTCCTTTATTGCTAGAAGATAAGAATTTAAATTTAATAAATCTTTAATTGTTGGAGACAGTTGAATGATAAAGTTTTATTTTCCTCTGGGATTTTCAGAATGCGAGATATTTAAGAATATTTTTAATTATTTCTATGACGTTTGGACATTTGCCTGTTAACTGGTCGATGTATCATTAAAGCTTTCTCTATACGATTGAAGGTTTTTTTTTTATTTTCGCTTTAATAATGTTTGGGCATATATATATATATATATATATA
Source organism: Pardosa pseudoannulata (assembly GCA_032207245.1). NCBI lineage: Eukaryota > Metazoa > Arthropoda > Arachnida > Araneae > Lycosidae > Pardosa > Pardosa pseudoannulata. The sequence continues at coordinate 58,171,942 of CM063511.1, read as the reverse complement.
TATATATATATATATATATGTATATATATATATGTGTGTGTGTATATGCAGAAGTATATGTGTATATGTATATGTATATATGTATATATGTATATGTATATTATATGTGTATATGTATATGTATATGTGTATATGTATATGTGTATGTGTATGTGTATGTATATGTGTATGTATATGTGTATGTGTATGTGTATGTATATGTATATGTGTATGTGTATGTGTATGTGTATATATGTGTATATGTATATGTGTATGTGTGTATGTGTGTATGTGTGTATGTGTGTATGTGTGTATGTGTGTATGTGTGTATGTGTGTATGTGTATGTGTGTATGTGTGTATGTGTGTATGTGTATGTGTATGTGTGTATATGTGTGTGTGTGTATGTGTGTATGTGTGTATGTGTGTATGTGTGTATGTGTGTGTATGTGTGTATGTGTGTATGTGTGTATGTGTATGTGTGTGTGTGTATGTGTGTGTGTATGTGTGTGTGTGTGTATGTGTGTGTGTATGTGTGTGTGTATGTGTGTGTATATGTGTATGTGTGTATGTGTGTATGTGTGTGTGTATGTATGTGTGTATGTGTGTGTATGTGTGTGTATGTGTGTGTATGTGTGTGTATGTGTGTGTATGTGTGTGTATGTGTGTGTATGTGTGTATGTGTGTGTATGTGTGTGTATGTGTATGTGTGTATATGTGTATGTGTATATGTGTATATGTGTATATGTGTATATGGATGTGTGTATATGGATGTGTGTATATGGATGTGTGTATATGGATGTGTGTATATGGATGTGTGTATATGGATGTGTGTGTATGTATGTATGTATGTGTGTGTATGTATGTGTATGTAAGTATGTGTGTGCATGTCTGTGTATGTGTGTGTGCATGTGTGTGTGTGCATGTGTGTGTGTGCATGTGTGTGTGTGCATGTGTGTGTGTGTGCGTGTGTGTGTGCGTGTGTGTATGTTTGTGTGTATGTTTGTGTGTATGTTTGTGTGCATTTTGTGTGTATGTTTGTGTATGTTTGTTTGTGTATATGTGTATATAATTATAAAGGGCTTGGAATACCAACTATGCTTTTATTTAAGCAATTAGTTCTGCATTATTCTCATATAAAGGTCACGTTATAGTTTTCAATTTATTTTTTAAATAGAAAACTTTATTATGACATTTAAGGTAAAATTTATATAAATCGTGTTGCGCTGATATGAATTATCTTCTGATGACTAATATTTTAGTAGTACTTTATTTTCTCATACATATAACCAGTTGGACAGAGCAACGAAACAGCTCATATTTCCGATGAGGTATTAAACTGAAAACATATTTTTATCTAATGTATAATTTATATTACTCAGAGATAAAGAAGATTTCTATTAGTAAAAGAACTTTTAAAAAAACTTTAGTAATTTCAGAGATTATTCCCTATATAAAAATTTTCTTTTCGTTTGATTTGGAGCCATAAGGTTTATTGTTTTACTACACGATGGATAATGAGATCCGGACCTACTGCTGAAAGCCACTCCAAACAGATGTTTAAAATCCATGCCAGCAGTGGATTCACACCCGCAAGCTGTTTCGAAGAGAAGCGCCTTACCTTTCAGCCCTTCTTTCGTGTATACTAATTTTAGCTCATTAAATTTAGTTAAATTTCAATACATTCAAAATTTAATATTATGGACTCAGATGTGATATACAGTAACTCCCTTTAGCTCTAGAAAGAACATAAAATACATAACGATGTTCCAAAGATCAATACCTTACTTTTCAGCCCTCGTTTCGTACATACTAATTTTAGCTCATTAAATTTAATTAAATTTTAGTACAATAAAAATTTAATACTTGTAATGTAATAATGTAAAATATAATATGTGTAATATGTAAAAATTTAATGTAATAATGTAAAAATTTAATGTTATGGACTCAAATATGATATATAGTTACTCTCTTTAGCTCTACAAGGAACATAAAATACCTAACGATATTCCAAAAAGCAGTGCCTTATTTTTCAGCCCTCTTGACGTACATACTAATTTTAGCTCATTAAATTTAGTTAAATTTCAATGCAGTCAAAATTTAATTAATATTATGGACTCAAATATGATATACAGTTACTTCCTTTAGCTCTGCAAGCAATATAAAATACCTAACGATGTTTCGAAGAGTACTACCTTACATTTCAACCCTCGTTAGACACATACTAATTATAGCTCATTAAATTTAATTAAATTCCAGTATAATAAAAAAAATAATGTTTGTAATGTAATAATGTAAAATATAATATGTGTAATATGTAAAAATTTAATATAATAATGTAAAAATTTAATGTATGGACTCAAATATGATATGCAGTTACTCCCTTCAGCTCTACAAGGAATATATAAAAATACCTAACGATGTTCCGAAGAACAGCGCCTTACTTTTCGGACCTAGCTACGTACATACTAATTTTAGCTCATTCAGTTTAGTTAAATTTCAATACATTCAAAATTTAATGTTATGGACTCAAATATGATATACAGTTACTCCTTTTGGAACAATATTTTATGTACAAGGAACATAAAATACCTAAACGATGTTCCGAAGAGTAGTGCCTTACTTTTCAACCCTCGTTAGGTACGTACTAATTTTAGCTCATTAAATTCAATTAAATTTCAGCACAATCAAAATTTAATGTTATGGACTCAAATATGATATATAGTTACTCTCTTTAGCTCTACAAGGAACATAAAATACCTAACGATATTCCAAAAAGCAGTGCCTTATTTTTCAGCCCTCTTGACGTACATACTAATTTTAGCTCATTAAATTTAGTTAAATTCCAGTATTATAAAAACTTAATGCTTGTAATTAATAATGTAAAATATAATGTGTAATATGTAAAAATTTAATATAATAATGTAAAAATTTTTATGTATGGACTCAAATATGATATACAGTTACTCCCTTCATCTCTACAAGGAACATAAAATATCTAACGATGTTCCGAAGAGCAGCTCCTTACTTTTCGGACCTAGTTTCGTACATACTAATTTTAGCTCATTAAATTTAGTTAAATTTCAATACAGTCAAAATTTAATTAATATTATGGACTCAAATATGATATACAGTTACTTCCTTTAGCTCTGCAAGCAATATAAAATACCTAACAATGTAAGCATAATTAAGCAAGTGGATAATATATTTAAACGAAGAAAACTGTATAAATATCGATTGATCCATAAAAAGAGAAAGGTCTTATAGATTTAATAAAAATAAAAGGTAATAAGGCATATATTTTAAAAAATGTATGAAAGAAAAATTTAAAAAATATTTTTTCCGTGGTTAAAAAGACCCTAATAAAAAACAAGAGATATGCCGCTTAAAATAAAAATTTCTAGCTTTTAGGTACCTAGCAAGGTGTAACTGATCACATTAATATATTTTTTTTAAATTTTTGTGCATGGGTAATGTTTTGTAAGCTAAAAAACCGTAAATAGGTTCTTCTATAAAAATGATAAGAGTTTGAACTTAGAACTAAAAAAAAACTATAAAAAGAAAGTTTGTGATAATATTCATCCAGATGGCTACAGACTGAAATTTTTCTTATGCTTCAAAGATATTTTATAGAATATGGAGTAAAAATAGAAAGATTAGACTTCAATAATGGGAGATGAATTTATCAGTTTTGGTGTAAAAAAACTAATTGAAATTAGGAAAAAGAAACTGTTCAAACAACGAACTGTTTGGCATTCTTAGTAATTTAAAAAATCTGAAGTAGACACCAGAAAAATTCCTAGTGTATCTACTAAACCTCTTTTTTATTTTGTATGATGCGTTATCAAAATTATCGTTGCCCCACTCTCTTCAAGATTCAAAGAAGACTTAGTTTCTCAAGATATGCATGTTTGAGCAGAGCTCAAGCACAACCACCTAGTAGAGACCCACAGCGTTAATACTCGTTATATTAAACCCTTCCGGAAAAATGACGAGTCTAGCTCGTCATTGGTTTTTCATTCCATACCGCACAATGACGAGCTACACTCGTCATGCGACTAAAGTTACTGTTGAATGTGATAATTTAGTTTAAAATTTCTAGTGTACTGAATTTGGCAACACTTTTGTTACTTGTGAAATCCCAGGTCAATATTACATATTGTTTATTTAAAGTTTCTTGGTACAAGTCACTGCCAAATTGATGAGTCAGAATAAAAGAAAACCTACTAAGAAATGCCATGTGTGTTACAAGAATCAAATTAGAAGGGAAACTCCCTGACGATGTAAACAATTCAGAATTCCTTTGCACTTTGTTTTCAAAAGTACCACTAGCTTGAAGACTATTATCTTAATTTTACCGTTTCTGATACTTAACACTATGTAAAAAGTGGATTTTAATTAAGAATATGTAAGAATTGTAAAATAAAACAAGTTTATTAAATAAAAAATAAATGGTTACTTCACGCACAGTTTTTCATTATTAAATTGTACCGGAAGGGGTTAAGACTAATTTTATACAACAATTTTTTCGATGACAGTACTCTTAACATTTTATATCCTGAATTAATTTACCGTCAACTTTCTTACTGCATTTTTCATCATTAGATACATTTTAATGAAGAATAATCATAGAAAAAATAAATTAATTTTTATTGTATTTTAGTAGTTAATTTTGCAGCTGGTACTTTCTAGTACCAAGATATGTTTTTGACTCTATGATAGAAAATAAAACATTAAATTGTTAATAAAACAAATGAAATGTTTATCTGCGAAGTATAGAAGTCTCTAAAAAATAATAGTAGCAAATAACTGGTAATAAACCACTAAATTTACTCAATTGGACAACACCTGTATCAACTGTACCACAAAATGACCTTTGAATGCAGCACGCCAATTATAAAATCCCTAATATGCGAATAAAAAGGATTTTTGGTGGGTGCTGTCATTTCTTTTCTGCTGTAAGAACTGCATCGTTCATGTCCTTGTGATTACCGTCAGGATAAACGGCTGTATTAGGAATATATAGGTGTTTGATTGAAGCAGTACTTACAATTACTGTCAGGATATAAAAAAGGGTTAAGTGTAGACGGAAACAATAGCAGTGAACTAAACAGATTGCTTTAATTATTGTTTCAAAAACATAAGGGCAAAGTTTGCAGCGTGCAAATTGGGCAATTACAGATAACTGTAGAAAGTTAATTTTTATTCCTACAACAACTTTTTCGATGATAATACTTCCTTCACTCTTTACCAGGAAGTAATATAGAGCAAAAATTTTAAACTGTTTTCTGCAAATAGTAGATTTCTATTTTATTTTTTGAAAAAGAACTACAATAGCATTGTGTCCATTGTTTAAATAGTATTTTACAACTGCATATGAATACGTTAAAAGCCTCGATTTGTCTTATTGTATATCGGTAGCGTCAATGGCGGTTGTAGTGAGATTTTTCTTATTTAGAGAGCGAATTGCAATTAACCCTTTCCGGTATGATTTAATAATGAAAAACTGTGCATGAAATAGCCATTTAATTTTTATTTAAAAAACTTTTTTCATTTTACTATTCTTACATATTCTTAATTAATATCCACTTTTTACATAGTATTAAATTATATCAGAAACAGTAAAATTAAGAAAATATCAAAGCAAAACATTAAGAAGGTATACAGATAATAGTCTTCAAGCTAGTGGTACTTTTCAAAACAAAGTGCAAAGGAATTCTTAATTGTTTACACCGCCAAGTAGTCTCACTTTTAATTTGATTCTTGTAACACACACGGCATTTCTCAGTAGGTTTTATTTTATTCTGACTCATTAATTTGGCAATGACTTGTACCAAGAAATTCTAAGTAAACAATATGCAATAGTGACTTGTGATTTTCCCAAGGGATAAAAGTGTTGCCAAATTCAGTACACTAGCAATTTTAAACTAAATTAATTATCATATTTAACAGTAACTTTAGTCGCATGACGAGTGTAGCTCGTCATTGTGCGGTATGGAATGAAAAACTAATGACGAGCTAGACTCGTAATTTTACCGGAAGGGGTTAAAGATAAAATTGCTCACTTTGATTTTATAACAGTTTTAAATACAAAATTTCAATATTTTACAACTAATAGTTATTGAGGTATATCTTACAGTATTAATATATGTTCCATTGAAATGTTTCATTGTATAGAGTGTTGATTGGAAACAAAAGATTAGGTGAATGACTAGATGCTTAGCAGTACGAAATACAAAAATTCGCTTTCTGCAAAAAATCTGAGCGAGATGAGTACGTACAAATGTAAAAAGTAAACTAGTCATTACTTGTTCGAAAATGGTTAAAAAAAATCTCCTTCAATGTTTTAAAGGATATAGATGGTGAATGGATGGTTAAATAAAATATATGGTAAATTTTTAATTAAATTTTAACATATATTTCAGTTATACATTAGATAAAATAGATGGTGGATGCTTATTTAATTAAAAAAAATTACAAGCATAGCAAATTTATCAAATTAACTATTGCCGAGTTAACTAGTGCCCAGTATATTCTTACAAGCAGAATAACTTTGAAACGTTAGCACTCCAACATTATACATAAATGGAAATATTTAAAAAATATGAGCATAATGTTGGAATGCAAACGTTTCAAAGTTATTCCGTTTGTAAGAATATACTGGGCACTAGTAAAACCTGGAAACACATAAGATATACATAAATGAAATATTAAAAAAAATGAGCATATCTTACGTGTTTCCAATTTTTACTAGTGCCAAATATATTCTTACAAACGGAATAACTTTGAAACGTTAACATCCTAACATTATGCTCATTTTTTAAATATTTCCATTTATATATATATATATATATATATATATATATATATATATATATATATATCTTATTCGTTTCCAGTTTTTACTAGTGCCCAGCATATTCTTACAAACGGAATAACTTTGAAACGTTAGCATCCTAACATTATGCTCATTGTTTTAAATATTTCCATTTATATATATCTTATTCGTTTCCAGTTTATATTAGTGCCCAGTATATTCTTACAAACGGAATAGTTTTGAAACGTTAGCATCCCAACATTATGCTCATTGTTTTAAATATTTCCATTTATATATATCTTATTCGTTTCCAGTGTTTACTAGTGACCAGTATATTCTTACAAACGGAATAAATTTGAAACGTTGACATTCTAACATTATGCTCATTGTTTTAAATATTTCCATTTATATATATCTTATTCGTTTCCAGTTTTTACTAGTGCCCAGTATATTCTTAGAAACGGAATAACTTTGAAACGTTAGCATCCTAACATTATGCTCATTGTTTTAAATATTTCCATTTATATATATCTTATTCGTTTCCAGTTTTTACTAGTGCCCAGTATATTCTTACAAACGGAATAACTTTGAAACGTTATCATCCTAACATTAGGCTCATTGTTTTAAATATTTCCATTTATATACATCTTATGTGTTTTCAGTTTTTACTAGTGCCCAGTATATTGTTACAAACGGAATAACTTTGAAACGTTATCATCCTAACATTATGCTCATTCTTTTAAATATTTCCATTTATATATATCTTATGTGTTTCCAGTTTTTACTAGTGCCTAGTATATTGTTACAAACGGAATAACTTTAAAACGTTAGCATCCTAACATTATGCTCATTCTTTTAAATATTTCCATTTATGTATATCTTATTTGTTTTGAGTTTTTCCTAGTGCCCAGTATATTCTTACAAACGGAATAACTTTGAAACGTTATCATCCTAACATTATGCTCATTGTTTTAAATATTTCCATTTATATATATATTATTCATTTCCAGTTTTTAGTATAAAGGAAGTTTTAGTATTCGTTTCCAGTATAAAGGAAATATTATTTGTTTTTATCCTTTATAATACGAAGTCAAAATACAAAACAGTGAGATATAAAGTTATATTTTCAGAACAAAAATTATATGTTTATGTGGGATATATGCGATTGTTTATTATTCGTTTCCAGTTCTTACTAGTGCCCAGTATATTCTTACAAACGGAATAACTTTGAAACTTTAACATCCTAACATTATGCTCATTGTTTTAAATATTTCCATTTATTTATTTATATATATATATATATATATATATATATATATATATATATATATATATATATATATATATATATATATATATATATATATATCTTATTCGTTTCCAGTTTTTACTAGTGCCCAGTATATTCTTACAAACAGAATAACTTTGAAACGTTAACATCCTAACATTATGCTCATTGTTTTAAATATTTCCATTTATATATATATATATATATATATATATATATATATATATATATATATATATATATATATCTTATTCTTTTCCAGTTTTAACTAGTGCCCAGTATATCCTTACAAACAGAATAACTTTGAAACTTTAACATCCTAACATTATGCTCATTGTTTTAAATATTTCCATTTTTATATATCTTATTCATTTCCAGTGTTTAGTATAAAGGAAGTTTTAGTATTCGTTTCCAGTATAAAGGAAATATTATTTGTCTTTATCCTTTATAATACGAAGTTAAAATACAAAACAGTGAGATAGAAAGTTATATTTTCAGAACAAAAATTATATGTTTATGTGAGATATATGCGATTGTTTATTATTCGTTTCCAGTTTTTACTAGTGCCCAGTATATTCTTACAAACGGAATAACTTTGAAACGTTAGCATCCCAACATTATGCTCATTTTTTAAAAATATTTCCATTTATGTATATCTTATTTGTTTCCCCAACCCCTACATGTTGACGTAAACTTGCATGGAAGCCCCCCTTTCAAACATCCGTTATCTCTACGCGTAGATAGGCGAAAATTTAGTGTATGTGTCGGGGGAAACCTTAATGATTTTTGCCTACATCGCCTGCGGACGTTTATATTGCTTTTCCCATGGAGCGTTCCTTTATTTTTGACCGCTTTAATTTTGGGACGCGATTAAAGTGCGTAAATCACCCACTTTCGGTAGACGGTAGTCTTAAGTGATAAGCTCAAAATTACTTTAACAGGAAATTTGGTGCAAATTTGCTGTTAATTTATTGATATTAATGGCGGGTTTTGCGGAACGCGGCTCGTTAATTTTAGTTTAAAAAAATCACAATCTCTCCGATTTGCCGAAAGAAGAATTTCTGCTGCGAGTTAAAAGGGAATATATATATTTTTTAGATTTTAATAGATCAAGGAAGCTCAGATGAATCATATAACAACAATTTAATTAATAAAAAAATGCTGGATTTTTCATTTCATTGAATTTTAAATATACATGTTCGCTCTATGTATAATTTGTACATTTACATAAAGGGAATATTACTTGTCTTTATCCAAATTCAAAATTCAAAACAATGAGAAAGAAAGTTATATTTTCAGAACAAAATTTATATGTTTATGTGGAATATATGTGATTGTGTATATATTTATATAATCTATCTCTTTCAATTTATATATGTATGTAAAAATTATTTTCTCTAGTCACAATAATTATGTAGCCCCTATTATTTTTACTTGCTTGGGCTCTGGGCTAGAAGAAGCCTAATCAGCTAACAGTAATAACGAACGATGCAGTCTGGCCACATTGAAGGGAACGGCACAAGTCTAATTAAAATTTTACTCTAGAGCTGCTAAAACGGACATCTCTATTAGTCAAGGACAGACAAGAAAAAGGCACAGAAATCCCTCTACTAGAACAGAGATGCACCAAAGAGGAAAGACAGAAAGAATTTCCAGAAGGGACAAGAAACTTACTCAGCAAATTTTAGTGTTAAGATCAGGAAACACGAGGAGCCATTTGCCGGCTACAACTGGATTTGGTTTTTGGTTTTTGAGCTCTACGGTCTACTTTTTGACACACTAGGGCTAATGAGACCGGGATCTACTGCTCAAAGCCGATTCCGAACTGCTACATCCATGCCATAGTGGGATTCGAACCCACAAACTCTCTTTTGAAGGCCAGCACCCTAACCGTTCGGCCGGCGACAGCTGGAAAAGGTGTTGAATAGACAGAAAATTTACATCTGTAGGACAGAAAGCTTTAGGAAAAGTATCGAAAGAATTTTAAGTCGAGGATGCTCCTTTGATTAAGACATTTAGAGGCTGTGAAAAAAATTTTAAGGAATTAGAATGGAAGAGAGGAGGTTTTTAAGGAAATATTTAAGTTAAACAATTTTGATATATTACATTATATAAAAAGTGTTTTCTGTTAGTGGACTGACAAACTAAGATAGATGTTACTAGACTTGAAAAACAACAATTGCAGTGTAACATGATATCGCACATGTGTAAGGATCGCAAAAATTCATGCAAATTTCGTCATCAAGACAGAAATTACAATACACCTACAAAATAATTTATTTGGATAATAATAACGAGAATTGTTGGGAAAGTCGACCACTGATGTTGTTACACAGGAAATTACTCACCACCGTACCGACACGGCTGGTTTGAACCCTTATATCTTGGGGGTGGGGGTGGGGAATGTCATTTCATAGCCTACAAGAACATAAAACCGATTTCCAGACGTGATGGAAGACATTGCATATGTTCTTTTATTTCTGCTGTAGCAACGACAATTCACGCTATGAAGCCTCCCTGAGTCTTCTCAATTATCTAGTAAACGAGGGATTTAATGTGATCGTATAAGAATTGCAATAGACAACGTGCAGTTTTTCTGATTATGCATTATTTTTTTACAAGGGTTACTGACTTACTTCAACTTGTTTAGTGTAGAATAAATTTTAAACAGAGGAGAAAATGCAATTGATGAGAGAACATTTTCGCTCTATGATTTTCTACGATTTTAACAATTTAAAGGTCACTATTATAAATTCTTTGGGATTTAATGAAATTAGTTCATAAATTGTATCTATGAACTTTATAAATATAAATGCATATTTTTTTTTACATTTTTTGAAGGGGTGGAATATGAAGGGTGGTTAAAATGCAAAATCCAGCCCCTTGTAAGGAGTGAAAATGCTTTTTTAAAGGTTTAATTAAGCTGCGGGAACACTGACTATTATCTAAAAGGGTAAAATAAAGAAAAACTAACCAATTTACAGCCAAGCGATGACCATATAGTACAGCGCTGCTTTTAGGTACCGGAATTTGTGGGTTAAAATCACACTGCAGTATGGATGTTCGTAGCAATTCGGAATCGGCCTTGAGTTCTAGGTCTCGATCTTATTCACTCTCGATTTGAAAGACAGTTGACCGTTTGGATACATTTATTTGGGTTTATAAGTTAAAGAATCATATTACTGACTTTTCCAGGGAAAGTAAGTTTAATCCCGTATATTTCAAATGAAGTATAGAGCTCTTATATACTCTCTGTTGTTAGAAATGTCAAGCATAAAAAACCTAAAAGTACATCCTATGTCTTTCAAAAGCAGAGAAAGAGTTTAACAGGTGGTTTCGTTCTGAAATCACTGTCCGTTAAAGGGTTAAAGCAGGATTAAATCAAGAAAAAGGATTTCAACGGTTGCAATTGGCATTTGGGGATGAATCTTTAGCTCGTGCTACTGTATTCAGATGGTTTGAAGAATTTAGCAGAGGTCGCGATTTTCTTCAAGATGAAGAACACACAGGAAGGCCACCATCGGCAGTAATCCCGGATAATGCGTCTGCCATACGAAAAATGTTAATGGCTGATAATAGCTGTACCTATCAAATTATACAGAAAGAACTCAACATTGCATCCTCAGCCATGCACAAAACTATTAATGAAGAATTACATATGAAAAAAGTAGTTTGTCGTTGGGTTCCCCATAATCTACCTGAGCACCAAAAAGGGGAGAGTGCAGAATCAGTAGAGAACTCTTAAATTGCTAAATGATAGTGGCCACCAAACCATTTTTAATTGTACCTGGTAATGAAACGTACATACCATTTTTTTTTGCGTTCCAACTCCTCAAGAAAGCAAAGTATGGGTCTTTGAAGATGATCCCACGCCGACAATGGTGAAAAGACAACACTGAAAAAAGTGATGTATGCCGTTTTCTTCAGAAATACGGAATTGGTCAAAGCCATCAAGTTGGAAGGACAGAAGACAGTAACAGCAAACTGGTATACCACTAAATGTCTTCCCCAAATTCTACAAGAAGTGAATGCTAGGGGACTAATGCTTCACCGTGACAATGCATCTTCACATACAGCCGGATTAACAGTTGAGTTTCATAAACAAAAACAAATTGTAGTCACAGAACATCCACAGTATTCCCCTGATTTAGCTATGTGTGACTTTTGGTTATTCTTTAATCTAAAAAAGAACTTACGTGGACGTCGTTTTCATTCAGAATAATAGAATGATGTGGCTATAAATGTGTTTTTCATCTATTCCAAGAAATAAATGACTTGAGGCATTTAATCTGTGGAAAAAGTGCATTTATGCTGGAGGAGACTACATTGAACACACCTAAAATTTTGTAAGTATAACTTTAAAAACCTAGTTGTATCTCAAAATTTTCAAAACGACCCTCGAACTTGTACCTCACTTCCTAAAAATTCTGTACAGCAACATAAAAATGCAGTATTTGAAAATTTTAATGGTAAATGTATAAATATTTATTCCTAATCTCCCCGGATAGTTAAGTGTATATTTAATAGAATGAAAGGGAAGGCATTAATTCTCTGTACATTCCCATTGGACGTTTATATTGCTTTTAAATGGTTCATTCATTTATTTTTGACCGCTTTAATTTTGGGCCGGGGTGAAAACACGTAAATCACCCCATTACTTGAAGGTGTTTTTTAGTGATAACCCTTGGTAATTCTATAACAGGAAATTTGGTGCCGGTTTACTGCTAAATTTATTAGTATTAGCATCGAAATTCGTGGTTCGTAATACAAGTTAAAAGGTTATCAAGTTGTATTTATATTCTGTAAATTTTAAAACAAAGTTAAAGTGGAGCTTTTGAACGATTTTTCCTTTAATTCCTGTTGTACGAAATTAATATATTTTCAGCTCTAATTTATAAAGTAATTTGGGATTTCTTTGTTTTTTGATGGTTAAATATATGTTTTCTGTTGCATAAATGATCAGAATATGTAAAGAAGTTATGTATGTATGTATGTATATATATATATATATATATATATATATATATATATATATATATATATACATGAAATAACTTAATATAACGTTGATTGATGCAGACTTACAAAAACATCGTTTACTTACAACACCAGATAACACACAAATCTCCGTAGGGAAAAAGAAAACAAACCAGAAGATACTTGATAATATATTACATCACGTTCTCAAAGGAAAAGTCCCAAAATCTGTGTGCTAGGCTTTTTTAATAACTACTGAAAGGGGCGTAGCTCCAAGAATGATGTCATTCCGGTAACCAATCACTTTATTTTAACTATTTCTAGTTTATTCTAGAAGTTAGGACGTCACAAGGCGCATAAAAAATTAATTAACGGGGCTGGGATTCTAAAATTAAGTGCCAGGAAATGAGCGTTCACCGCCATATTTAAGAAAAATGTGTTTTAGAGTTATATATATATATATATATATATATATATATATATATACATACTACTTTACATATTGTAACTATTATACAAATAAACATACATAATACATATGCTTGAATGTTACACATATTTAACATAGCATAGCATACCTAACGTTTAAATTTGTATATTTATATACACATGACTCAGTTCTACTGGTGTGTGTGTGCGTGCGTACGTGCGTGTGTAAAATAAGACGGACTTTAAGGTGGGTGGTTGCAGTCATGACCCATAAAAATGACATTGTTTTAGTCCAAGACCGTTATTAGCAGAACGTTGGAAGATGGGTGCCCCTTTATTATAGGGACAAGACAAACTGAGGGGTCAACTAACATGAAGTTCTAAATAAAATGCCGTTAACAGCTTGGCCAACACCTCAGTCTCTATCTCAAGGAAAATCTGTGTCCGATAGCGTGAATATAATCTTTGTTTGGGACTTTCCTAAATTGACCGCTAGAGTAATATAGAATTATAATTAGTTATACCCCTTCTCTGAGGGCATGACATGTAGACCCAGTGATCAATTTAGGTTAAGGGTTAAAAAGGGAAAAGGAAAAGGACGCAGTTAATTTTGCCCTTGATTTAAGATTTGAAATCCCCGGGGAATTTTTTCGGGCCGTCTTTGGGATTTATACAAAATATCTACAGTTATACAAATTACCTTAGTTTCCCAATTTAGTTTACTTTTTCCTTATATATATATACACATATAGGTATGAACTAAATTGCTTTAAAGTAAGATATGTTATGCATATTTGTTTCCAGAAATATTCCTAAATATTAATTTTCTTGAACCATTTTTTCAGTTGTTTGTACACCTTATTCTGTATTCCTTAAGCTACATTATGGTACATTTACAAACACATTCATGCTACATTTTCAAAAACAACCAATCTTTATCTCTACCTGCAAACAGAGAATATTTAATAGTGAAACCCTTAATGCTTTTCCCTACATGTACATTTTTTTTACACCATACTTTCCTTTATTTTGAGCCTCTTTAATTTTGGGAAGCGATTAAAATGCGTAAATCACCCTCTTTGGCGAAACGGAGCTCTTCGGTGATAAGCCCAAATTTACTTTAACAGGAAATTTGACGCCAATTACTGTTAATTTATTGATATTAATGGCTAGATTCCAGATTCGCTGCTAGTTAATTTAAATTAAAAAATTACAACCTGTATGTAGCTTCTGGAATTGTCTAGGAGTTGGAAAGGATTCTTCCTGATTCTTTTTAAACCAAACATATTAATCATTAATCGAAATATATAACTAAATATTTCTATATTCGTTTTATTTAAAAATAAAATATGCAAAAATATTTCATTTTTTCATAGGTATTTTTACATAATTTTTATTTCACGTTTCAATTAAAAAGTTTAGTTTTAATTTCTGGTTTGGTTTGGTTTTGGAGCGCTACGGTCTACTTTTTGCAGCACGAGTGCTAATAAGAACGGGACCTACTGTTTAAAGCCGATTCCGAATGGCTACGAACATCCATGCCATAGTGGGATTCGAACCCACGAACTCTGGTTCTGACGGCCAGCACCCTAGGCGTTTTTAATTTTGAACCCCTTTATAAAAATTGTGTTTCTTAACCTACACCACATGGCTAAACAAATAAAACAACGATGAAAAACAAATTTTAGTACAGTAAAACAATCCTGTTATGCAAACAGAGTATCTTTTGATAATGAAGAGTATACAAAACTTTATTTTTTCATAAAAGATCATTTCAAATTTTCTCTAAATTTTAGCCATTTTGTAGGTCCTATTTGTACAACCATTTTGTGTGCCCTAAGGGGTTAAAAACCCATTAATACAAACTGTATGTTATCTAAATATGAAACTCGAAATACGTTTTCTGTGGAAAGGTAGGTAAATTTTCGTAATATTAGCAGGTTCCCAAAGTACAGAAAATGTTTAATCAATCAGAAATGTTAGTACAAAATATATATAAATCCCATTAATTTTCTTTATACTTTAATTTATATTTAATTATAAGATAACAAGTTAAGCATTTTTACAACGGATATGTGAATTCAAATTTGGTTATAACATACACATTCTACTGAAATCTGTTGGAAATTACATTATTATAATTAAAACTCAAGAAGACTAGCATTTCAAAAAATTCCTTAGTTTTAATATTATTCTGCATTTATTATACACATATCGATTCGGCATAATTGTTATTAACCTTAAGTATCTCAAAGTTATAATTTTCTTTACAGATGATATAAAATTTTCAGTTCATTCAGTTTTCATTCTCAATCTTGAATGATTAATGGGAGAAAATGCGCAATGAATTAAAAATGATTAATTATTACGGGACATGCTCAGATAAGGTTATTTCTTACTGTATTAGAATAATGCGCTCACCGTTAAGAATCTCTTCCCGGAAAGTAAAAAGTAAAAACATTGCAAATAGAACTACAAGATTTAACATGAATGTTCCAATGATAATTTGCAATTGACAAGAGTTATACTTGATTAATTTAAAAGGTGTAATTATTAATTTATGCACATGACATTAAAAAATGATGAAAACGAGATATCAGTTTTCATTCAGTAATTGGATATGTTGACAATACTGATTTTACAACTTTCAAATGCTAAAGAAAACTATCACAGTTTTTAATGAAATACTTTTTAAATTTTTTTTTACTTAATTTAAAATGTAAAAATATTAGATATACAAAGTAATTTATATATTTTACTAGACGACCAAACAGACGTTCTCCTGTTTTAACTTTGTAAATCCAAAAATTGTAAAATGTTATTAAATAATTTATAAATTGGACCGTTTTGAAGGATAAGTAAGGAAAAAAATAAAAAAATACTTGTCACCACCACGCTTACAGTCTTCACAAACGTAATTAGATTCAATTAGTATTCCCAGCTCGTCTATACTGGGATTCCATCCTGGGACCTGTCGTACTGAAGCCCATTGCGCTTACCACTGCTCTACAGATATATTGGGAGTGAAGGGTTTCAAAGAGGCATTATAATTATATCAATAAGCGCGCAATTCTGGATTTTTAATAAAAACATTTTCTATCGGATCAACATGTGAATCTAAACCATTCTCGAATCAATTACATACACAAAATTTCATAAAAACTGTTTAGTATGAGTTCTATTACAAACACAAGGACAGAAGCATTTTATATTTAAAGACATATTTGCTTGTGCTAAAATAATAAAATTTAAAAAAAATGGCCTGTTTTCAATGTTTTACTTTTAAATTATAATTTACTTATATTTTTGTTTTATTTATTTATACTTTTAAACATATATTTTATAACGGAAGTGAAACATTATCAAATAAAAAGTTATCTTAAAAATTTGCTTTTCTTTCATCATTTCGTAAAATTTATGTTAAATTCTTTTTTAATCTGCAAAATTTTTTTTACAACATATACCAGATTTATAGTGCATAAACTAAACATTTATAAATATTTTTTAATTTTGTGTAAAATAAAACCGTGGATAGAAAATATTAGTATAGAATAATATGTTTAAGGTAAAAAAAGAGATATTTTTAAAAACATTTCTTAGTTTAAATATTTCAGTCAGTTAAATATAACAACCAAATTCT
Organism: Pardosa pseudoannulata; assembly: GCA_032207245.1. NCBI lineage: Eukaryota > Metazoa > Arthropoda > Arachnida > Araneae > Lycosidae > Pardosa > Pardosa pseudoannulata. Next base: position 58,154,814 of record CM063511.1, on the reverse strand, counting down.
CTATTTAGCATAAATTGTCTTTAACCCAAAATGTCGCATTGATTTGCTAAAATTTTCTTCACGGCCGAATTAAAATTTTCAGTTCATTCAGTTTTCATTCTCAATCTTGAATGATTAATGGGGAGAAATGCGCAATGAATTAAAAATGATTAATTACAACGGGACATGCTCCGAGAATGTTATTTATGCATTATAATCACTGAAGAGTATTGTCTCAGAAGCATTCACAAAAATATTCAAATAAAAACGGTCCGATATAAATTAGTAATTAATAAGAATATATTTGATTGAGCTAAAATAAGTAAATATAAAAAATGGCCTGTTTTTAATGTTTCACTTTTAAATTTTTATTTATTCATATTTTTAATTTGTTTTATTTATTTATAATTTTGAACATAAAATGTATTTTATAACTGAAGTGAAACAGTATACTATGAAATGTTTGTTTATTTCAGCATTTAGTAGAAAAAGATTCCTAATGGAAAATTTCAGTTACTCGTTTTAAATCTGCATAATATTTTTTACAACATATGCCATATTTATAGTTGATGAACGAAAAATTTTATAAATATTTTTTTAATTTTATGTAAAATAAAAACCATGCATAGAAAATTTTAGTATAGAACAATCTGTTTAATGAAAAAAGGATTAGTTTTAAGACTTCGCGTGCGGGCAAAGTATTTTTACGGTTTTTTCAGTCTGACACTAGAGCGTGGGTCACGTAAAAATATGTATTTAGTAGATTTGTGGTGGATACCCGCTAACCACCACAAATCTACTAAATGCATATAATTATATGTATGTGTGACTTTATAAGCGTGTTGTTTGCGCTGCTCTGCAACGCTTTGCATTTTTTCTTTCCACGAGTTATGATTGTCGAGTTACTCTGTCTTTTGTTACGTTATTTCGTCTTCAATGGAATTCCTAGCTCCAGAGCGTACAAGTCATGTTTTGTCAATTTAAAGCTTGGTTTTTTTATTGTTGAATACAAAATTGATGAAATGAGCCGTTGTGACAAAGATAGTGATGAAAAAATATGCGCTGATAGATTATCGGACTTTAATTTTAAAAATCGTTTATTTTTGTGATTTCGTAAAAATATTTTTTGTTAAATAATCGTACAGTATATATTAAAGTTTAAAATAAAAAAAAGTTTCGTTTATAAACACAAAGTACTTTTTGATTTACTGCGATTAATCTGAATAACTAAACTTTCACGTGATTAAAAAAATCACGCCCGCTCCATGCATACGTTGGCCGTGAAGTATACCCGTATGCCAAGTGTTAAAAACATTTCTTAGTATAAGTATTTCCTTCAGTTAAAAATACCAACCAATTTCTCTATTTAGCATAAATTGTCTTTAACCCAAAATGTCGCATTGATTTGCTAAAATTTTCGTCACGGCCGAATTAAAATTTTCAGTTTATTCACTTTTCATTCTCAATCTTGAATGATTAATGGGGAGAAATGCGCAATGAATTAAAAATGATTAATTACAACTGGGCATCCTCCGATAATGTTATTTAGGCATTATAATAACTGAAGAGTATTGTCTCAGAAGCATTCACAAAAATATTCAAATAAAAACGGTCCGATATAAATTTGTAATTGATAAGAATATATTTGATGAGCTAAAAGAAGTAAATATAAAAAATTGCCTGTTTTTTATGTTTTATTTTTAAATTTTTATTTATTCATATTTTTTAATTTTTTTTATTTATTTATAGTTTTAATCATAAAATGTATTTTATAACTGAAGTGAAACAATATGCTATAAAAAGTTTGTTTATTTCAGCATTTATTAGAAGAAGGTTCCTAATGGAAAATTTAAGTTACTTATTTTTAATCTGCATAAAATTTGTTAAAACATATGCCATATTTATAGTGGATAAACGAAAAATTTTATGAATATTTTTTAATTTTACGTAAAATAAAAACCATGCATAGATCATTTTAGTATAGAACAATCTGTTTAATGAAAAAAGGATTATTTTTAACACTTCTCGTGCTGGCAACGTATTTTTAAGTTTTTCGCAATCTGTGAGTAGAGCGCGAGTCAACGTAAAAATACGTATTTAGTAGATTTGTGGTGGATACCCTCTAACCACCACTAATCTACTAAATACGTATAATTATATGTATGTGTGACATTATATGCGTGTTGTTTGTGTTGCTATGCAACGCTTTGCATTTTTTCTTTCCACAAGTTATGATTGTCGAATTACTCGGTCTTTTGTTGCATTATTTCGTCTTCAATCGAATTCCTAGCTCCAGAGCGTACAAGTCGTGTTTTGTCAATTTGAAGCTTGGTTTTTTATTGTTGAATACAAAATTGATAAAATGAGCCATTGTGACAAAGATAGTGATGAAGAAATATGCGCTGACAGATTATCGGATTTTAATTTTAAAAATCGTTTATTTTTGTGATTTCGTAAAAATATTTTTTGTTAAATAATCGTACAGTATATATTAAAGTTTAAAATAAAAAAAAGTTTCGTTCATAAAAACAAAGTAGTTTTCGACTTACTGTGATTTTTCTGAATAACTAAACTTTCGCGTGATTCACGAAAAAAAGCCCGCTGAATGCGTAAGTTGGCGTTGAAGTATACCCCCCTGCCAATTGTTTAAAAGAATTTCTTGGTTTAAATATTTCCGTCAGTTAAAAATAACAACCAATTTCTCTATTTAGCATAAATTGTCTTTAACCCAAAATGTCGCATTGATTTGCTAAAATTTTCTTCACGGCCGAATTAAAATTTTCAGTCCATTCAGTTTTCATTCTCAATCTTGAATGATTAATGGGGAGAAATGCGCAATGAATTAAAAATGATTAATTACAACGGGACCTACCCGATAGTGTTATTTCCTACTGCATTATAATCACGCGCTCACCGTGAAGAATCTCTTCTGAGAAAACAAGAAAAAGCCGAAACACGGCTCGGAAAAACGTCGGATTTAACAGAGTAATTAGGGGAAAGGTGAGGGGGTAGGAAGACGTTACTGAAGCAATTTTTCCGATTCAGAAATTTAAATATATTTTCCGTTTTTTAACCCCCTTCCAACCAATAAAAAAAAATCCCGACGAATGAAATGGATTTTAAAGCTCTGCGCAAATATTAGCAAACCGGAAAGATTAATTGGTGATTTTTCTTTATTTTACTCCCAGGGTTATTTCAGCGTTGCCACGTGTAGATATAATAAATCAGGATAATGAAGGTTATCATTTCTGTGGTGCCGTACGTGGCGAATAGATAGAAAAGAAAAAGGGGGAAGAGAAGGAATCAAACAAAATCAAGGACGCTTAATGTGTTTGAATAAGTGAAATGGAAAGATTTATTTTTCTATATTATTAGTAAACTATTTCGACTGCTTCACAGAGTTAAATTAATTAGGCATGAATGCTTTAAAACTACAATACGTTATTTTAGCTGTTAGTTCTCTTTATAATTTTCAAACTATGGTAAACAATGATAAACGGGAAAGATATTTAAATAGACATTAATATATTCTATTGGGTAAAAACCTTGTTTTCATTATTTCAAAAGCTTTAAAATCTATTTTAGCAAATATGTTGATACGCCATGCTTCAATTATACAAAGCTGTATGTTTATGTTTTATAAATTTTCATAAGCAAATGGCTGAATGAAATTATATTTAATGGAAAAATAAATATTTTAATGTTTAATCAAGGCTGTCAATTTATTTCTATAGATTGAAGATATCCTGAAATAATATATTAAGAAGTTGTTGCAATCCATTATCGAAATATACCAAAATCCGTACCTAGAAGTATTTTCTGAGGAACTATTTTAATTACGTGTATCTAGAGTGTAATTGAAGAGAACTTTTGGCTACTTTTTTTTTATAAGCATCGGAATTTTTTTTACATATATCAGCTTGGCAATTTTTTCACATCAAAAGCAGGTGACTGAATATTTTTAATATACTGAATCTTATATAATTTAATTTTTTTGGTTGCATAGCTTACTTTATATAGATTATCCAAGTTTAGATAAATACTCCATTCTAATTTTTAGAAGCTATATGCTCTTATAGGTGTGCGTGCATCTCTTTCTATGTTCTAATGTGTCTATGTTCTAATGTATTTTTTTATTGAAAAAGAATGAATTAAAATTTTTTAAATTGTTTATAAAGCCATAAAAAACATTTTGTCTGTACATTCCCTGTTTGATTGAATGGAGCCTTTTATTCTTGATCTAAAGCGTGTTTAGAAGTGCTTCAATTTGTACTATCGTTCATATCGGTGAATCCCTCTTAAATAGTTTCTTATTGATAAGATGTTTGGATGTCTGGCTTTGAGTGTGACCCTTCTATAACTACACTCAATATGTAGTTCAAAGGTTTTCAGTCTAACTTTTTCACTTTCTTCAGTTTTTCAGTCAAAGGTTTTCAGTCTATTAGGAGTCCAGAATCCTTACGATCAAAACATGTCGCTGTTATTCGAATTTGTCACCTAATGACTTGTTCAAAAACGTCATTGTATTTCTCCAACACTTTATGCTCTGCAATAACCTGATACATAGCCGATCTTAAATACTCGAACAACCGAATGATTTCTGTCTCTATACCACCAGTGGAAACATTTTCGATCATGCCGAATTTTCAGTTAAACTCCGCACTTGGTTTCAATTTTGTCACAGTTTAAAGATTATGATGGCTTAGTACATGCTTTAATCTATGTGAACGGCAGTTGTGACCCCTACCGGTGATACAGAACGATGACAATTTCAAATTGAATACTCTCTAATTTTGATGCCGCACTCTATATACCAGGTGGTTATAATGAAACTTTCCTTATAAACGACATCTTATAGCGCAAACGGATGAACAGAATTTTGTATATGAGCTCTGTATGAGATGCACTCACTGAATTAAACAAAATAGTTACAGAATGTCTACCAAAGGGTACCTTTTTGAGAAAGACATGAAATTTATCACAATAAACGACCAAAATGGAATACAGAAACAATATTAACAATCCGAAACAAGAATTATGAGTAATGAAATGCAAAACCGGGAAGAGCTGTCAATCGAGATTTGCATGCTTGGGAAGAAGAAGCTTTATGCAAAACAGGTTAGGGTGTAAAATGTATGCAGACGTTATGTTTAAGTCTATGTTTCTGGCTGTACTAATGACAATTGAACGTGCGTTACTGGTGAATCTATTTTACGAAAACAAGGGGTAATGCTCCTGTTACATCCCGTGAATTTCGTCGTAGAATGAACTTACAGCGTGGATCAATGCCTTCTAAAGGTATCCGGGCCATGATTAAGAGATTTAAAGAGACTAGGGAAAATAGAAATTCAACCTGGAAGAGGCCGTAAACGTGTCACACTGGTACTTGTTGATGCCGTCAAGACAGCTGTTCTCGCACAATCACAGACATCAGAGTTGGGGGGATTTGATTTGATTTGATTTGGAGTGCTACGGTCTACTTTTTGCAACACGAGGGCTAATGAGACCCGGACCTACAGCTTAAAGCCGATTCCGAATGGTACGAGCATCCATGCCACTGCGGGATTCGAACCCACGAACTCCGGTACCGAAGGCTAGCACCCTAACTAATCGGCCATCGTTCGGCAGAGTTGGGGGGAAGTAGCGCTCGTGCAGTTTCTCGAGAGACAGGATATTCTTACAGCACCGTCCAAAAAGTACTCAGAAACATAATGTACTACTTCCCATACGAGATCCGCCATACTCAGGAGATGCTTGATACGGACAGGCGACATCATCTCTCATTCGAAGTCAGTTTTCTCAACAGAATGACTGTTGATCGATCTTGTCCTTGTGGAGCGATGAGGCTCATTTCTACCTCAATGGGACAGTCATCACACGTAATTACCGCATTTGGGCTAAGGAAAATCCACGGAATTACTTACCAATGGGTCCACCTATCACAGCCTACTATAGTGAAATTGAAGCTATTACAGTGACAATTCAACAGCGTCAGTAATCACTCTTTTACAAGAGCAGTCATGTTGTCGGATTCGAAGAGTGCGCTTCAAGCTCTTTTGAATAATCAAAATACTTCCCTAAGAATTTTTGAATGTAGGCGTTTGCTTAAGACATTGTCACACAGAATTTCTTTTCAGGGGATTCCTACCCATTGTGAAATTTTGGGCAAAGAAAAACAGGAAACACTGGCTCAAAAGAGAACCTTGATAGATCAATGCATTAATCGCTCTCTTTCATTTCATACAACTAAATTTTTTGTTAATCTGACTCTTAAGAAAACTCTTAAACAAGGTATTCTTTAACATGCGACGGAGAAAAGATGGAGGATTTGGGGGGAAGAGAGAGCTGTTCCTGTGCCCTTCGAGAATGGTGGTAGATCAAAGTATCCGACTGGTGGGGTTAGTTGATCTCACTGAGCTGACATCACAGCTATGGAGAGATGCAGTTATGGGGGCTGGTTCTCGAAGGTCACGGCTGTTCTCAGTTTTCCGAAAAAGATTCATTGGCCCTTTTTAGATGTCCATCTGGACACGACAGTTTACAAGACCATCTCTACAGAGTTGGGGTGGTGGATTCAACGGACTGTGTTTTGTGTAACTCTAGTCATCCAATGTCTTATGAGCGCTTAAATAATTATGTTGTACTTTCTTAGTATGTGAACACTGCTTAAAAGTATTGGACAGCCCATGAACTAATGGCTAAGGCGCTAATCGTTCGGCACTTTTAAATTAAAATAAACGAAATTTATCTGAAAATAAAATATTTGTTACTAAAGAAATATATTTGAAAATCATTTGAAAGCAATGTATACGCTTACATTGATAAAGACGGGACCCCTAGCGATTACTCCCTTATGAGGAGTTTCTGATATTGCCACTCTATACAACAATAGCCAGAAAGGAAGAAATAAAGGGTATTTTAAAAGTAGGGTAAAATGCAACCCTTCGAAAACAGGACATATAGTATACATGATTGATAACGGTTGCTCTGACCCGCCCGGTGCGAGACAGCTGAATGGGGAAAATTGGAGGGGGGCATGAAGTGCTTGCCACATGTTTCAACCAAGCCTTATACTTTTGACACTTGCACGCCTTGTTTGAAGAGTTGACCAGCCACTGACAAAAGTTTAGTTGAATGCGCAGTGGAAAAACGAAATTAATAGAAATTAGATAGTGAATCTATTTTATAAAATATTTGTTAAAATATAAATTAAATTTTGAAAATAATACAATAGATGATAATATTTTGAAACGCTTTTCTCCCCTATTTTATTTCTATATTATCTGAATTGTCAGTGTAACAAGTAACTAACAGAAATAAAATAATTATTTTCATTATACAACACAATGAACAAGCATTTCTTCAAATGAAATATTTTTGTTCTCTTCTTTAATGATATTTTAGTTGATTTCTTTTCCTTTTTTTTTTCTCTCTGTCAAATATTGTTCCATACTAGCACATAGCTTGTCATAAGACGGGATTAGTAAAATTTTTAATTTTACTCAATTGTAAAGTACCCTATGAGGCAGATAAAAAAATGGTTTGTTTTTTGGCTGAGAGTTATCTGGTACACGCACAATAATTTGTTTTTCTCCATACTCCTCTAAAGTATCCCTATACTGTGAATGCAGTTTAGAATCAAGTTGAATTCATTTAGTCAAACCGTGTGGTTATGTATAAAAAACAAACACACAAACGAACAAACTTCTTAGTTTTCAAAGATATATAACTTAAAAGCTAGATACTCATTAGTTCGTGAAATAGACTCCTAGTCTTTTATGAAAAGAATTCGTTTTTAATAACGTTGATAAAATTTTCATTGCAACAAAAATTAATCGATGACTAAATTTTAAATTATCATATATGTACCTTACCTATTATCTATGCCAAATATATAAAAGAAAAGTATTTACGTAATATCTAAATTCAGTGATAAAACTCATGAAAATAATGCAGACTATATTTAAGTAATTTAAAATAAATGATCCGATGAGATGGTTAGGGTAATGACACCATAATGCTAGAAAAAAATGTTTTTTTTACCCATTTATTATGTGATAAACTTAACAGCTTGCTCCTAACCCGGGAAAACTGAGGTTTGAAATAATGGCATTAAACACTCGAAAAGGAGATCAGAGGGGGATTTCGAACGTTTTGAAGACTCGCGCTGAGTTTTACTAACCCTAACTCACCAAGAATCTAATATGACTGCCTCTATCCATTCCAGGTCCAACTGCTTTATAAATTCGAGGACAGACGGACAGATAACTTAGGAAATTATTATATAAGGGATGATTTCAGAACATAAGCATTGTTTTCTGTGGTATTTAAAATTTATTTTCTATAATTTATAACTTGCATTAGATTTGTACTTGCACTTAACATTTGCTTATTTAACTGTTTAAATAATTAAGGTAAACCTCAATAAAAACAACTAAATGTAATATAGGTCTATAATAAAAATTGTGCCTATTTCAGGCTTTCAGTGAATAAGTTTTTTGTTTGGTTGTAAGAGTATTTGAATAATTTTTCTCACACATGATATACCAAATATTGTATTTGTAAAGTTAATTTTTCGGAAAAAATTGAATTATGTAACACATAATAATGCTGTGATGCATGTCTCAAAATCTCTATTACCTAGAACTAGCATATAGCCGTCATATGAAGGTATCATTAAAGTTTTCATTTTTCCTGAGTTGTAAAGTACTCTATGAGGCAAGTAAAAAAAATTGTTTTTTGGCTGAGAATTATCTGGTACACACTCAACAATTTGTTTATCTTCATACTCCTCTAAAGTCTCCCGATACTGTGAATGTGATTTAGAATCACGTTGAATTCATTTAGAAAGATATTTCAAAATTTCCTTAGCTGAGTCGAAATTACCGTTAAGTACTTCACAATTTTTTTTCCACAGTAATTAATAGAATTGAAGGAATAAAGCTATCATATCCACTACACATGGGGGTAGATATAATTTATTGTTAATTCCAGTGATACAATTTTCATTGCAACAAAGAATAATCTATGATTAAATTTAAAATTATCACATATGTACCTAATCTATTACTTAAACTAAATATTAAAGAAAATTATTTACGTAATATCTAAGCTTAGTGTTAAAACTTATGAGAATAATGCACACGATATTTAAGTAATTTAAAATAAGAAATGATTAAAAGAAAATGTAAAAGGAATGACGTCGAAATGCTAGAAAGAATGTTATTTTTAACTAGTTTATTATGTGATAAATTGATAAATTTAATAGCCTGCGCTTAACCGGGAAAAATAGGGCTTGGAATAATGGCATTAAACATTCGAAAAGGGGGGAGGAAAGGGGTGGATTTCAAATGTTTTAAAGAAGACAGCATTTTTCGCATTGATATGAAGCATATATAAATAATATAAAATAAGAAATGATTAAATGAGATGGTTAATATAATGACATCATAATGCTAGAAAAAAATGTTATTTTTAACTATTTATTACGTGATAAATCGATAAGTTTAACCACCTGCTCATAAGCGGGGAAAATAGTGCTTGAAATAATGGCTTAAATGCTAGTAAAGGGGAAAGGGGTGGATTTCAAGTGTTGCTAACCGCAACACATCTAGAATGCAATATGGATGCCTCTATCCATTCCATCTCCGACCGCTTCATAAATTTGAGGACAGATAATATAGGCTATTATTATATAGGGGATTATTAATTCTGAAGAAAATGTAGAATGAAAAAATTAAAAAATAAACTAACCGTTTTAATGTGCCAGTTAGCTAATATCTATACAGAATTTTAAAATCCGTGTGAATGTCTTTAATTCTCAAAGTAAAAAAAAAAAGCAAAAAAAATCAAACAATATTTCTATTTTTTTTTCTTGCTTAGCCTCTTTTGTTTTAATTACTCGGTTAATCACGTATTTTTCAAAATATTGTAATTTACCCTCCTCGTTTTATTAATTTCAACCTCCTGGAGGAACTTTCCTCATGAAGGATAATAATATGCAATTAGAGAGGGAAGATAGTCAGATGGGTCTAGCTCAATTATTCACAGTTAATGTAGCACAAGGTCCTCATTAATCATTCAAAGATAAACATTTGCCAAGTTGTTATAAATACCGAAGCTTTATGATCCGAGAAATAAACCTAAAAAAAATAAATCCGATCTGTTAGAAAACACAAAATTTCTCGACTGTTTCCTAATGAGATATGCAAAAGATTTTACTATTGTGTTTGAAGGACATTAACAGCTAATTTCCCGGGCATCATATTTTTGTTTATGTTGGTAATTTATATATTAGAATATCAAGACCTAAAGAAATGTGTTTTTCAAGGGCCGTTTTTCAGGTTGGCAGCTGAAGCGTTGTACAGGGTGTTAAGTGATTGCATGTTGTGTACCTCCATCCTATCTGATAACCTTACGTGGGAGGTGCAAACACATTGAAAAGTCAAAAATAAAAATTATTTAATTGTTAATTTGCTTAAAGGAAGCAAAACAAAATACAATCTTACTTGAAACAAATACACATCCCCTATATAATAATAGCCTAAGTTATCTGTCCGTCTGTCCTCGAATTTATGAAGCGGTTGGACCCGGAATGAATAGAGACATCCATATTGGATACTTGATTAGTTAGGGTTAGCACCGTTCGAAATCCACCCCTTTCTCTTTTTCTACTGATTATTTCAAGCCCTGTTTTCGCCGGTTAAGAGCAGGCAATTAAATGTATCAAATTGTCACATAATAAATAGGTAGAAATATTATTTTTCTAGCATTATGACGTCATTCCTTTAACAATCTCATTTAATCATTTCTTATTTCAGATTATTTAAATATCGTCTGCATTATTTTCATACGCTTTCACTAAACTTAGATATGACGAGTAAGGAAATGCCGTCATAATGATAGTAAAAAATGTTATTTTCATCTACTTACAATGGTATAAATTGATAAATTTAATCGCCTGCTCTTTATCGGGGAAAATAGGGATTGAAATAATGGAATTAAATGTTCGAAAAGGGGGGAAGGGATGGATTCTCAATTTTGTTATCCCTAAATCATCCCGAATCCAATATAAATGCCTCTATCCATTCCAGGACCAACCGCTTCATAAATTCCAGAACAGATAACTTAGGCTATTATTATATAGGGGATTATTATTTCTGAACAAAATACAGAATGAAAAAATATTAAAGAACACACTAGCCGTTTCAATATGCCAGTTAATATTTTTATCGAATTTGAAAGCCATGTGGATGTATTTAATTCTCAGTGTAAAAAAGAAGCAGAAAATCAAACAATATTTCTACTTTTTTCTTGTCTAGCCTCATTCGTTTTAATTACTCGGTTAATCACCTATTTTTTAAAATATTGTAATTTACCCTCCTCGTTTTATTAATTTCCACCTCCTGAAGGAACTTTCCTCATGAAGGATAATAATATGCAATTAGAGAGAGAAGATAGTCGGATGGGTCCAGCCCAATTATTCACAGTTAATGTAGCACAAGGTTCTCATTAATCATTCAAAGATAAACATTTGCCAAGTTGTTATAAATACTGAAGCTTTATGATCCGAGAAATAAACCTAAAAAAAAAATAAATCCTTTCTTTTAGAAAACACAAAATTTCTCAACTGTTTCCTAATGAGACATTCAAAAGATTTCACTATTGTGCTTGAAGAATATTAACAGCTAATTTTCTGGGCATCCTTTTTTTGCTCATGTTGGTAATTTATGTATTGGAATACCGAGATCTAAGAAAAAATGAAGTTAAAAGTTTTTTTTTAAGTACCGTTTTTCAGTTTGGTAGCTGAAGCGTAGTAAAGGGTGTTAAGAGATTGCATGTTGTGTACCTGCATCCTATCTGATAACGCTACGTGGGAGTTGCAAGCATATTGAAATGTCAAACATAAAAATTGTTTAATTAATTGTTAATTTGCTTAAAGGAAACAAAACAAAATACAACCTTACATAAAACAAATACACATCCCCTATATAGTAATAGCCTAAGTATCTGTCCGTCTGTCCTCGAATTTATGAAGTGGTTGGACCTGGAATGGATAGAGGCATCCACATTGGGTCCTTGATGAGTTAGGGTTAGCAACGTTCGAAATCCACCCCTTCCCTTTTTCTAGCAATTAATGTCCATTATATCAAGCCCTATTTTCACGGGTTAAGAGAAGGCGAATCAATTTATCAATTTGTCACATGATAAACACGTAAAGATAACAATTATCTAGCATTATGACGTTATTCCTTTAACCTTCTCATTCAATCATTTCTTATTTTATATTATTTAATTATTTTATTGCATTATTTTTATACGTTTTATCACTGAGCTTAGATATTACGTGAATATTTTTTTTAATATTTGGCTTAAATAATGTAAATTTTATCACCGGTGTTAACAAATTCTTCCTACCCCCAGGGTGTATTGGAAATGATAGTTTCATTTCTTTAATTCCATTAATTACTATAGAGAAAAAAAAGGAAAGAACTTACGAAACTTTCGACTTAGGTAAGAAAATTTTGAACTATCTCTGTAAGTAAATTCAACTTGATTCTAAACTGTACTCACAGTATTGGTTGACTTTAAAGGAGTATGAAGATAAATTATTGAGGGTGTACCAGATAATTTTCAGCAAAAAACAAACCTTTTATTTATCTGCCTGATAGAGTACTTTGGGAAATTAATAATTTTACTGATCCCGTCATATGACGGGCTATACGCTAGTTTACGAATAGTTCTGAAGACAAATATGCTTAATATATCTTACTTTACGGCAATTTAGTTAATACGTATAAATATATATATATATATATATATATATATATATATATATATAGAGAGAGAGAGAGAGAGAAATAAAGGTAAAGTAAACTAGATCGGAAAACTAAGGTATTTTGTATAAAACCCAAAGACGGCAGCAGAAAATTCTCAGGGTTTTCAAATCTTAAGTCAGGCAAAAAAAAAACCCTCGAGTTTCTTTGCTTTGCTTTCCTCTTTTCAACAGTTAACCTAAATTGTTCACTAAGGCTACATGTCACCCCACAGAGAAGGTGTCTAACTAATTATAACTCTATATTTCCCTGGTGGTCAATTTAGGAAAGTCACAAAACAAAAAAGAAATGCACGCTATCGGAGACAGATTTTCCGCAAGAATTTGACTGATATGTTGACCCAGGTGTTAAGGGCATTTTACTTATAACTTCATGTTAGCCGACCCCACCCTTCAGTTTGTCCTTTCCCTATAATGAAGTGGGAAGCCGTCCTTCAATTTTCTGCTAATAACCGTCTTTGGCTAAAACGGTGCCATTTTCGTGGCCCGTGACTGCAACCACCCATCGTGAAGTTACATATATATACCCAAGAGTAGAACTGAGTCATACGTATATAAATATACAAACTATTTTTTACTTGCCTCATAGGGTACTTTACAATTCTGGAAAACTGAAAAATTTACTGATCTCGTAATATGACGGGCTATACGCTAGTTTAATAAACTTTTAAATGTATAAATTCTGTACAATGTATTCTACAAGTAATACTGTACAATGTATTATTAGTTTATCAATGCTAAATTAAGAACAAGGTTAATATTTACTAGTGACTGCCATGGGCTTGTCTTGCAGAGGAAAATATTTCGAAAAAAGTTTTAGTGTCTGAAAAAAATACGCTGAAATCTATATTTTGTGTTTAAAGAAGCTCCTTATGGAGACGTGCCCAAAGCTTAACCCCTTGGCATACAATGACGGCTATGACTTGTCGAACATTTCATGTGCCTTTGTAGACTGACGACTCTCGCTCGTCGAGCACTGTCTTCGGTCAACGCCGTGCGGTATGTCATCGGATTCTTCCTGTGTTTCGGTCTCTTCTTTCGGTGGTATTTTGTACAGATTCCTACAGGTGCATCTCCCACCCCCTCCTCCACAACAGCACCGAGAAATAAAATCGCATCAACAAGCAAATAAACGGAAAGTATCGCAATGAGTGTGGTAATCAGTATAGCAGTGGTCTTGCCCTTCGAGCGTCGCAGTACATATTTGGTTGGATGTTGGTTGGATGGAGTTTAATGGCACTGAGTCCGAATGAGACATATTGCGCCAAACAAATAGTTAAAAATCATTCGACAATTACCAAAACAAACTGCTATAAAAGGATGTCTGGATATAAAAGGAACAAGCTAAAAATGCCAAAACAGTGTAGAGAAGAGACATAAAAAAAAAGTAAAAACAGCGACGAGGTGTAAAATTCAGATGTGAAGATAAAAACCAATGTCTTTTAAAAACAGAAATAGATTAGGAGGAGGTGGATTATGTAAAATATCTTTAATATGAATAGATAAAGTGTTAAAATACTGAACACGATGTTTTTTAAAACGGGGACAATCAATGAGGACATGCTTTACGGAGATTGCTGCATTGCAGTGATTGCAAACTGGAGCAGATTCTCCGAGTAGAAGATGACGGTGGGTAAAGCGCGTATGACCATTCCGGAGGCGAGTGATAATAACGTCATGTCTCCTAGATGGCAACGTACTCCAATCTTCAACGTTTGGTTTAATTGTACGCAATTTATTATCAGTCTCTTCATCCCAAGAATTCTGCCACTTCTTATACAACAGATTTTTTATATATTTTTTAACATCACATAGGGGGCAAAGACATTTCAGAAAAGTCACTAGCAGGTTTTGCAGCTTTATCAGCATCTTCGTTACCTTAATTCCTCCATGTGAAGGAACCCAACTGAAGAGAAGGGAAAAACCCACAGATTTCAGGCTGTCGATCAGGTCGAGGACTTGAAATATTAGAGGGTGACTATTGTATCTGGGTGAAGAGAGAGATTCTGATACGCTTTTCGAGACAGAATAAAATATATAACTGATTTTCTCCCGCCGTCCTATCTTCTCCAAGCCTTTAAGAATGGCTAAAATTTCTGAAGAGTAAATAGAGAATGCGGCATGCAAATTAAAACTATATACATTGTCCTCTATAACAAAAGCACAATCCACAAAATCGCCTTGTTTAGAGCCGTCAGTAAAAACAGGGGTGAAATTAGAGTACATATTTGAGTAAAGTAAAATTCAGAAATAGTCCTTCGAAATGTTTGATTTAGATGCATCATATGTCAGAGACGATGAAAGTACATTAGGCTATTCTGGTGATGAGAATGCAGCTGAAAATGGCCATTTTATAATGTGGAATATTTGAGAGATTCTTCAAATTTGAGTGAAGCTACCTCTGTTCGACGACGGATACGTAAAGGTGCAAGACCCATTTCGAGCAGTGAAGATTTTTGAGCTTGTCCATGAGTGATCACTGGTGCGGCAGGCAATTAAAATTAAAAGGTCTCCTTCGGATGCTTCGATGCACATTTTATTGTATGTCAAGGGGTTAAGTATGTATAAACTATGTTATGGGTTACGCAAGCCCTATTTTTTTTAGTTTTCCTCCCCATAATATACTGAATTCCAGAGTTGTCCGATATGAGTATAGTCTATTTATTATATACTAGAAATTTTAATAAAATAATGAACATTAAGATAAATAAATTTTTAATTACTGCATACAAAATACTAATTCTTTTTTTTATTAATTTACAATATGGAAATTTGATTTCAGTGAACTGCAGACTAGTTTTTCATAAAATTACACTGCGGTTATTCCATCAATTTAACAGAAAGAAATAGTTTTTATGAGTGAACTCATAACTGATTCTACATCTTCTTTCTGACTAAACAAACATGTGGGACTATTTTGTAAGAAATATTTGTTTTATCAGCTGCTTACTATAAAGACATTAATACGTAGCGACATAAAAAAAAGGAAATCTTCGGTTTAAAATTAGCTTAAAATAAATTTATATAAATGTTGTTGAAAATAATATAAAAAAATTTGAAACAAATTAATATTTTTTTAATGTACAGTATGCGTTTATAAGTAGCCTATCATGCTGTTTTTCTTGTTATCTTATTGTATACATCCAAGTGTTTATATTCATCATTTTTAAAAAGCTGTATTTTTTGCTAAAATTTCTTGTAAATTTAATGAGTGATTAGGTATATTTTTCCTTATTTTTAACACTAGCATATAGTTCGTCATATAACTTAATGAGTAAAGCTTTTAATTTTCCACAATTGTGAAGCACCCTATGAGGCAGCTAAAAAAATAACTTGGGTTTTGACCGAGAATTATGATACACCCTCAACAATTTGTTTATCTTTACTGACCACATGTTAGTTGTCAACTTTAATTTATCTTGTCATATTGCTTGATAGGATGGACAACAGGGTTTTTAATATTGACAGTTATTATTTGGCGGTTTGAATGGTGTCCAAAATTGAGCGAAACAATTGCAAACCCTGAGGTTATGTAAAAAACGCACAAAATTATTCTTAATTGTCAAAGATATATAACGCCAGATATTTATTGGTCCTTGAAATAGACTCCCAGACTTTTATGAAAATTATTGGTTTATTTATGGTTTTGACCGAGAATTATGATACACCCTCACAATTTGTTTACCTTTACTGACCACATGTTAGTTGTCAACTTTAATTTATCTTGTCATATTGCTTGATAGGATGGACAGCAGGGTTTTTAATATTGACAGTGATTATTTGGCGGTAGAAATGAAGGATGTCCAAAATTGAGCGAAACAATTGCAAACCCTGAGGTTATGTAAAAAACGCACAAACTTCTTCATTGTCAAGGATATATAACACCAGATATTTATTAGTCCTTGAAATAGACTAATATACTTTTATGAAAAGAATTTGTTGTTAATACTGGTAACAAAATTTTCATCGAAGCAAAAAATAATCGATGATTAAATTTAATATCATATATAAGGCGTCGAACCGAAAATCCTATGTAGTTTATTGTCAATTTTCCAGTGAAAACGTCGGCTTGGCCTGAACCTCTTTATAAAGCTAATGGGTTGTCGTGACGTCACACCCTCTGTTCTTGCAGAGAATGTAAACTAACGTACCGTCGTAATGAAACGCGCTAAATGCAATCGATATAGGGTATAATGCTGTGTGCTTTATGCACCCAGGATGGTCTAAAGAAAACTCAAACCACACCACCGAAGATATCATAGGAATAACCGTCATTTCAAAGTCTCCAATGAAACCATATATTATTATTCCAAAGCATAACACGCTGGCTGGAACACCCTATTTAGAAGAACATAGACGTGAAACTCCCAATTGTTAGAAATAAACAAGGAAGTCACAAAACAAGATAATAATAAAAAAATCTCTTTAACACGCATCTTTCTATGGATTCCGTTTTAAAATCCACAGTCATTTTTCTAAGTATATATAGGAAAGTATTAATACAAATTAGTCTACAATTTGAAGAATGATATGAAATATTTACCTTTATATGTTGACTTGCATAAGATATAGCAATGAGTTCCAAACAATAAACTTTCATTTAAATCTTTACAGGAATTCTTATTCATCATCAGGCTTTTTTAGACCTACATCTAAAAAGAATTTAAATTATTTAAAATCTTCAAATAAATTATAAAACAATAATATAAGCTTAAATGTTGCAGTCTTTTGCCACTTGGTCAAACCAAGCAAGGCCTACTCATATTAAGACAAAGATCCGATCCTTCCGTTTTAACAAGCATCTCAAGGGTAAAGTATAACTTCTTTGCTCAATAAATCCTCGTAATTAAGAAGCAGGGACTAAGCAGAACAACCATAGACTTGGTCTTCCACCTCCAGAGGCATTAATTGAGAACTTGGAGGACATTGTGACCACGAACCTATTTTACGCGCCCCAGTCACCTTTAACCCTTAATTTGACAAGATGTTTTTTCAAATATTTTTTAATTTTCATTTCTGTTATTTTTATGTCTGTAATAAACATTATGATCTCTGCAAAATAAACAAAATAAATATAACATTTTCCATTTTTGAAATAATTATGTCCACTGTAGCGAACACTGACAATTATGTTATATAGTAGTTATAAAATACATGTCCGGTGTAGCGGCCAGACTTGCCAAATTAAGGGTTAACGAAACTGCGGTTATGGCGGCTTGGTTAAAAACCCTCGAGTTACGAGATTGTTGTCATTATTTAGCTACCACGGTTCTTACAGCTTAATAATAGTTCTAAATGAAAATTTAATATACCAACATTAGCAGCTGTCACAATACATATTAGATTCTTTGAAGTGTTTATGCATACTAATATATAGTCATATACGAAATGAGTAAAATTTTTAATTCAGAATTGTAAAGTATTGTTGGTTTGTTTTCTGGCTGAGAATTATCTGGTACACGCTCAATAATTTGTTTATCTTCAAACTCCTCTATGTCTCCCGATACTGGAGCAGTTTGGAATGAAAATTGAATTTATTTAGTCAAATTGTGTGGATGTATAAAAAAAGCAAACACTAAACGAACAACTTCTTAATATTTAAAGACATAACTTAAATGCTAAATATTAATTATCTGTGAAATAGACTCTAGACTTTTATGAAAATAAATTGTTATTAATACCGGTGATATAATTTTCATTGCAACAAAAATAATCGACAACTAAATTTAAAATTACCACATAAGTACCTAATCTTTTATTTAATAAAAATTATTTATGTGATATCTAAGTCAGTGATTAACGTATGAAAATAATGCAGAAGTTATTTAAATTTAAAATAAGAAATGATTAAATGAATGGTTAAAGAATGACGTTATACTCCTAGAAAACAAATATCATTTTTACCTATTTATTAGCTGGTAAAACTTAATAGCCTGCTTTAATGAGAAAATAGGGCTAGAAACAATGAAATTAAACGCTAGAAAAGGGGGGAGGGGTGGATTTCGAACGTTTTACAGACTTGCTTTCAATTTTGCTAACCTTAACTCATCAAGAATCCAATATATGGATGTCCCTATCCATTCTAGGTCTAACCGCTGCATAAATTCGAGGACAGACGGACTTAGGCTATTATTACTTAGGGGATTCTAAAAATGTAAGGTGCATAAACGTAGCAATGTAGGAAATCAATACGTTTGAATTTTATTAGTCTGTCTAAATTTTCGTATATGTATAAAACTTGTATAATGTTTAATAGAAGAATTCCTGAAAAAAAAGTTTAAAGCGTGTTTTGGTTATTTTTTTAACAATTTGTAATGACGTAAAATAAAAGAAATGGAGGTATTATGTCAATTTTGCTCTCTCCCCTCTACACACATATATACACACAGAATTATATATATATATATATATAATATATATATATATAATATATATATATGTCATGTTAATACGCAGTCGGGACACTTTTCTTAGATTAATTCTTATTCATTTGATATTCCAGGACAAGAAAATGAGGTTGTAACGAATACTTTATCTATACAACAGCTACTGATCTCAAATACAAGACTAGTCTAATGATACGACTAGTTTTAATATATAGAAATACTAATCCAGCTGGGTGCAGAATATGGGTGCTCTTTATCGAAAATATAAAATTTAACTATGGGGTTTTGAGTTGTGTTTTTGTGGCTGATAATTTAGAATTTGCGAGGGCATGTTTGAAGAGTTCTTGGAACTCTTCATTTTCTTTTCCTTTTCGTTTTTAGTCTAGCGAACAGATAGCAAGGGACGCTATCTTTTGCATATGGCGCGGGCAATAACTCCGTAAAGTATGTGACTCTAATGTCATGGGAGATTTACCCGTTTGATTTTAAGACTTCTGTAATGTCAATGGGGGATTAAAATTGAGTATCCATGGCCCACAGGTGGTTTACATCTGTGTGTTTGGTGCAGGTATTGTTTGTTTCCCATACGTAGGGTCTTTGTAGGGTTTT
>CM063511.1:58110005-58125005 GCA_032207245.1 Pardosa pseudoannulata | reverse complement strand
ATATACACACATATAAATATAATATATATACACACAAATATATATATATATATAATATATTATAAATAAATACACATATGTATATCATTTTCGAAAGGAGAATAAAAATTTATTTTTAAATCTCAATTGATTTTTTAATCAAATTTCCCCTTCTGTAGTTCCGCATCGACTGATGTAAAAACTAGATTTTATTTGTCTAAATTTTTTCAGAATCTATGTAGTAAACAAGAACATTCGGCTTCATTTTCCTGTATATACATTTATTTTTGTACCCATAAACAAACCATGATGTTACACTAACCCGTACTAGTACGTGACCAGCGTTCAAGTATCAATCCTCAGAAAACGTACTAGTACTTTTCCCGCATACAATGTGTTAAAAATATAAGCATGGAAAGAAAAGATAAGACTTAAACAAATAAATGGGTAAAGTACATAAAAGGAAAATATTTAATACAGTATTTAGGAAAATACTATAATTTTTAACTTCTATTTTGTTAGAAATAAGTAACTCAATAAGAAAAAGGTTTTTGAATTGATTTTTCACATTTAAAACTGAAATCCAAGAAAAACTAAAAATCAATACCTGAATTAAACAAAAATACACTATGTTAATTGAAGATTTTGTTTTGCTTCATAAACGTTTGAACAGCCGTATTATATACAATTTTCTTGAAACAATCATTTAGAAATATTTAATTAAAAAGGTTTAATTGGATTAATTAGCCGATACCACTTTTTAAAACTTTTATTGTGTTTTTGCTTACTCAGAGCATGTATCTATTAACAATGAATTTAATTACTGTATGAAATAGCATATTTAAAAAGATGAATCCCGTAATTGAATCCCAAACTACTAAAAATCAAAATTAAATTAATTTTAAACACCATAAATTAAAAAGATTTATGTTCTGTAGTCCGTAACCATTCATTAACAGATAAAAATAAAAAAAAATCTCGTACTAATAATCTAAACAGATTTAAAAAAAAAAAACCTTATCTTCAAATATTCACCTTAAGCTATTACTTTTTAATGAATTATTTTCTCTTCTCACGCAAAAATGTATATTTTTTGTAAAAAAAATTTCTGTCTAAGAACTTGTTTTACACTTTCCTAATTTCATATATATATATATATATATATATATATATATATATATATATATATATATATATATATATATTTTTGATAAAACAATTTTTGCATTTTTCACACAAGAATTTTTTGAGGCACTAAATAATGGATTTTAAAAAGGTATTGTTAAACTGAAACAATTTGAGTAATAATTGTTGAAATATCAATACACAGTAGCATTATAAAAACAAATTGGGTAAAAATGCAGTAAAAAAATATATATACACTGTTGTGTTAAAAGTTGGGGGCATTTTTTTTTCTGTAGTCTGTATAGAAAAATGGTTTTAATTGCGGAGATCATTTTAAATATAAGGAGCAAAAAGTAACCTAGCACAAATTAACATTTTTTTTATTTTAATTCCACTTATTCCATCTCCACAAAACCAAATTTGACGACAGCATTTGTTTGTGTAGTGGAGTTAGCGACATTCTTCTCTTCTCATTTACATGTTTTTGAGGGCGATTGAAAACCACTTCCGTCATACATTCTCTTAAGTTGCTTTGATTTAGAGAGCTATGATTTACTGTTCTACTCTACGGTGGCTAATGGGACCTGAACTTTACTGTTTAAAGCCGAATTCAAACAGTTACGGAAGTCCACGCCCATAGTGGGATTCAAACCCACGATCTCTGGTATATAATATGGGCAACTAAAGATCGTTCTTTTTACCTAGGCAAATTTACCCCATTGCATAAGTAATGAGCATTTAGTATCCTTATGCATGAACACAAGCGAACACACACACACACACACACACGAACACACGAACACACACAAACACACACAATGTATTGCATATAGTTATAGATTATACTTTACATATTCTACAAATGTTCAAATTGAAAAGTATGCGAGAGTCATTTAACTATGGCAGTTAACCCTTTAAAGGACAGTGGTTTCGTAATGAAACCACCTATTAACCCCTTCCGGTACGATTTAATAATGAAAAACTGTGCGTGAAGTAACCATTTATTTTTTATTTAAAAAAACTTGTTTTATTTTACAATTCTTACATATTTTTAATTAAAATCCACTTTTTACATAGTGTTAAGTATCAGAATGGGTAAAATTAAGATAATAATCTTCAAGCTTGTGGTACTTTTCAAAACAAAGTGCAAAGGAATTCTGAATTGTTACATCGCCAGGTCGTCTCACTTTTAATTTGGTTCTTGTAACACACACGGCATTTCTTAGTAGGTTTTCTTTTATTCCGACTCATCAATTTGGCAGTGACTTGTACCAAGAAATTTTAAATAAACAATATGTAATAGTGACCTGGGATTTCCACAAGTAACAAAAGTGTTGCTAAATTCAGTACACTAGAAATTTTAAACTAAATTAATTATCATATTTATCAGTAACTTTAGTCGCATGACAAGTGTAGCTCGTCATTGTGCGGTATGGAATGAAAAACCAATGACGAGCTAGACTCGTCATTTTACCGGAAGGGGTTAACATTTTTTCTCTTGTTTTTGAAGATATAATAATGATTTTTTCGGATGTTTTTGATACTTCAAACTATTAATGAATGGTAGCACTACACACAATCTATTTTTCTCTTTAAAAGATGGGAAAAATTTAGGTATTTGATTTCCCTCTGTCATGACCTGAAATAAATATATCTACTCGAAACATTTTGTATAAATAGTTTAGCTATTTATCTGTTACATCACTTTAATGATAATTATGCAGTGTTCTTTAAATATTATTTACATTTTAAGAGTATTATTTTCGAGCTGTACAAGGGGTATATAGTTTCGCAGTTAAAACCCACTACCTTACTACAAATAAATTTTAATATTTTTCACACATTTCACATGTGTAATGTTCATACATAACATTTATAGCCTAATTCTCTTAAATCCCAAAGAATTTTTAGTAGTGAACTTTAAAGGGTTAATTAGACAATCATCGAGAATTAACTTCCCACATTTCTTACTCTAAGTATAGAGCAAATAAATGTTTTTAGTTTAACTTCAGATATTTTCGGCCATTTTAACTCTGGAGCATTTTAGAAAATTTAAGGAATGTTACATATATAGGTCGGTTTTCAACTTTTATTCCCTATCCTTTTTTCTTAGACTTGGCATGTAACTAAATTCGACGTGGCGATGCGATACATTAAATTTATAAAGTCCTCCTTCCCAAGTTCTCTTCTCAAGGATATACAAAAAAAAAAAAAAAAAATTAAAAAAAAAGTCAAAAGTAGCCCCTCCCTCTTGACTTTTTAGTCTATCTATAGAAAAGAAAAATAACTATTTAGACATAATTTCGTTCTTAGTTTTACAAACTATACAGATGGTAGCATTTAGCCCGTCATATATGACGGGAGTAGTAAAATTTTTTATTTTCCAGAATTATAAATTACCATATGGGGCACTTTACAATGAGCAATGACAGTTAAAAAATGGTTTGTTTTTTGGCTGAGAATTATCTGGTACACTCTCAACAATTTGTTTATCTTCATACTCATCTAAAGCCTCCCTATACTGTAAATTCAGTTTAGAATCACGTTGAATTCATTTAGTCAAACCGTGGGGTTATGTATAAAAAACAAACACATAAACGAACAAACTTCTTAATTT
Organism: Pardosa pseudoannulata; assembly: GCA_032207245.1. NCBI lineage: Eukaryota > Metazoa > Arthropoda > Arachnida > Araneae > Lycosidae > Pardosa > Pardosa pseudoannulata. Next base: position 58,121,284 of record CM063511.1, on the reverse strand, counting down.
TCAAAGATATATAACTTAAATGTTATATATTTATCAGCCCGTGAAATAGACTCTTAGACTTTTATGAAAAGAATTTGTTGTCATTACCGGTGATAAAATTTTCATTGCAACAAAAAATAATCGATTAAATTTAAAATTATCACTTATGTACCTAATCTATAATTTAAGCCAAATATAAAAGAAAATTATTTACGTAATATCTAAGTTTAGTGATAAAACGTATGAAAATAATGCAGATGGTATTTAAATAATTTAAAAAAAGAAAGGATTAAATGAGATGCTTAAAGGTTTTTGATTTGGTTTGGAGCGCTACGGTCTACTGTTTTGCAAAAGAGGGCTAATGAGACCGGGACCTACAGTTTAAAGCCGATTCCGAACGGCTACGAACATCCATGCCATAGTGGGATTCGAACCCAGGAACTCTGGTACCGACGATCAGCGCCCTAACCAATCGGCCAGCGTTCGGAAGACTGTTAAGGGAATGAAGTCGTAATGCTACAAAAAAATGTTATACCTATTTATTATGTGATAAATTGATAAATTTAATCGCCTGCTTTTGACCGGGGAACATAAGGCTTGAAGTAATGGCATTAAACGTTCGAAAAAAGGGGAAGGGTTGTACTTTGAACCTTTTAAAGACGACAGTGTTTTTTTCTGTGATATGAAGCATATTGATACCAATTTATTTTAGAATTGGATCTATAGTTTAAGAGAAAATAAACTGTACTCTCTTTGAATTTTGCTAACCCTAACTTGATAAGAATCCAATATGGATGCTGTACCTATTCCAGGTCCAACCTCTTCATAAATTGGAGGAAAGACGGACAGTTAATTTAGGCTACTGTTATATATGGGATTAGCACATAAATAATATGTCTCTTTTAGTAACACTAACATATTTTTTTATGAAGTTGAAGAAATTATTTTAATTAAATAGTGGGAGCTAGACAACGAACTTCAGCAGTCTCTCCACTACATTTCTCCTATAGTTATGTTAAGTGTTTACTCCTAGTTATTTTGTCCTAAAGCAAAATATGTACCGTTTAGATAAATGTTGGCCTAATTATTATTTTTTTAGAGATGTTTCGATAAAATTAAATTGTATCTTCGATCTAAACCCCTACCTTGTAAATATTGTAAATAATTTTTTTGTGCGTTAAAACCATCTTTGCACCTTATATGAAATCACTCAAAACTTAAAGGCAACATCGGCAACTGAATATAAACCAAATGTAATAGCTAAACACCTGTTTCAAGTTGGATGAAGTAAAATCTATTAGAAAAGTACAATTTTGCTGCAATGTACCAATTAAAAATTTTGTTTTTCCTATTCCAAAATGTACTTGAGTTATAATGGTCAAATAAACACAGAAAGACTTAATTTCAAAACTCGGTATCAGCCTACCACTCGACTTTCTCGTATATTTACAGAAAAATAAAGTAACTTGATATTAGTCATGTGTTTATTTTTAATTTACAAAATATATCGTCACTTCCACATAAATGATATTCATCTTTTAGCTAAGATAATACGTTGTTTAATTAACTTTAATGACAGCTTTGGTAACTGGTTAAAAAACAGAAAAAATTCAAAATTTGATAGAAAACTACATTTTTGCTATAATGTACACATTAAAACTTTCGTTTCTGTGAGTCAAAATGGACTTCCTTCTATCACCTTTTATATCATATCTAAAATTCATGTTTCATCATAAATTTTTGTGGTTATTTATATTGAAACACATTTTCGATTGAATATTTAATATGAATAAAAAGGAAGTAACTATGATTGAGTACGAAGTTTGAATTTTAGAAAGAAACAATTTAGAGTACATTAAACTTTCGTTTGTACTCAGAATACTTAGTCTCTTCTTTCGTACTTTTTACCCTATATTAAAGTATTGCAATTGTAAAATTGTTCAATTATATTGAAATAACCATTTCATGATTGAATTAATTTTGACTAGTTCTTGGTTTCTAGTACAAACTTTAAATACATTCTCAAGTATTCTGACCTATTTTTATTCTCACAACAACATAAAATGTTAATTTACAGCTGAATACAACTTTCGATCACATTATTCATTTCATTACAAAAATACATTATATATTTCATAAATACACATTTCAGTTTCGAACTACATCTTAATTATATTCGCATAATTCTACAAAATTATATTCATTATAATTTCAGCATACAACGTTCGATACATTAGTAATTTCCATGCGAATGGACATTAGACTAATAATTCCAATATGAAAATTCAATTTTGAATTTTTCGAACTGATTACATGCATATTATTTAAGCAAATAATTTTCAGTTTCCATACAATAAGTACACAGCAATTACATCATAAAATGTGTACTACTGTAAGATAAAATATATAAGAAAATATTTTTAAGCATATTTCATACAGGCATGCCAAATTTCAAATGCATTACAACTTCGTTTTCAGTGTATAAGCAAGTGTTAGTTAATCCTTCTTATATCATATAACATTTTCTGTTACATATATATTTTAATTATATAAACTCTCTTGAAGATATAATATTCATATTGAATACATATTAGGTAAATACATTGTTTATACAATCAACTTAATAAACTTTTAAAAATTAACAAAATACATTAACCTGGTATATTTAAACAATGATCAAAAGCATTATTTTCAAGATGAAGTCAAATGTATATAAAATGAATAATTTTAAGCATTTTTTTTATTTTATTTGGTTTTTTTCAAACATGTTTTATTTGTAGCTATTCCTCTTATAATACTGATCTAATGATAGGTTTTAAATACTACGGTATTTTTTGATTTTCAATTCGAGGATAAATGAGCCCCATCTGCTTAAAACCGATTAAGAACATTTACCAGTATTAGGACTCAAACCCATAAACTCAGGTACAGATAAGCAATCTATATGGACACCATTCAGCCAGCCAACCAACCAAAGGAAGACATGTGGTGTCCACGTCAGATACTTTTAGTTTCAGAATGGTTCCTCAAATGCAGCTATCATAAAAACATCATCGTAAGTAAAGTTTTGAACATCAGTTATTTCAATTTTCAAATTTTTAAATCAAGTATATTTGTGATTAAAAGATCAAGGTAAGTAATTTTACATCAGTATGCAAAATTTAAATTGTACGCACTTCGATTCTCCCCCTCTCTTTTACGTATACTTATCTATATATATAAAAATGAATTTGTGTGTGTCTGTCTGTCTGTCTGTCTGTACTCAATAGACTCAAAAACTATGCATCCAATCGCCGTGAAAATTTGGGAAATGTTTAGGTATATCCCTGGGAAGGTTTTTGTAAATTTTCAACGTTCGAAATTCATTCCTTCCCCCTTTTTCGAGCATTTCATGTCATTATTCCAAGCATTATTTTCCCCGGTTAAACGCAAACGATTAAGTTTTTAATTTATCGCATCATATCTAAGGGAAAGAAGCAATATTTCTAGCAATGTGACGTCATCCCAAGTAATTGTTTTAAACGCAGTTTTCCACGGTTAAAAGCAGGAGATTAAAATGTTCAATTCATCACATAATAAATAGGCGAAAATGATATTTTTCTATCATTATGACGTCATTCATTTAAATATTTCATTTATTCATTTCTTATTTTATATTATTTAAAATCGTCTGCTTAGTATCTATTCGATTTGAACTGAAATTTGAGATATAAAGTGATTCACTTTCATTTCTATGTGACGCAAATTATAGCATTTTTATATGAGAACTAATTTTAAATTTAATTCTTGGTTCATTTTTATGTTACAATGAAATGCATATCAACAATATTCTAAGTACAAAAAGTACAAATTTCAGTGACTCTCATGGCCAAATAAAACCTATCATTTTATATAGTTATCTTCATATTCATATGGTTGTCGATATGAATGTGTGTTTCTGTTTCATACAAAACTATGTGGTTTGTCATAAATTTCCTTAATTTTGGAAAACATTTATTACTACCAACAAAATTAGCACTGTTGCTGTCAAAACCTGTGCTTCCTATTCTATCACGTAATATGGCAAGATCTGTTAACTTTGCTAATCAACGTACAGTAGTAATACAGTAATGCAATTTAGGGTTAAGCTTATATTTTACAATAAAAAAAGTTTGAGCAAATTTAATATAAGACAAATTCGATTATAAAAACTGAATAATGTTATAATACGCTTATGATAGAAATATATAAACATGCCAATGACTCGAACTGAACTGTGACGAATTTAGAGAGTTATTCACGAAAAATAAATCTTTGTTTAAAAGTAATATATTAAGTTCACCGTAGCGAAGCACGGGCAAACTTGCTAGTATACATATAAAACTTATACCTGTTTCCTATATATAAGTATCACCTTTGTATAATTTTGCCGTACCCCCACTCACTCATACACACACACACACATATATCTATATAAATTTGGAGTATTCTTGACAATTATGCTACAATTGTAAAGTTTCAACACTATGTGAGTTTGTGTTAACCATATACTTTAGTAAGTCAATAATTTACACAGAGATAAAATAAAACTGTTGCAATTAAATGTCGTACAATAATTCTCAGTTTTACTTAATAAATGTCAGCTTTTTTTAACCCACAAGAGTTTTGAAACATAAGGAATGCAAGATATATCGGAACTATCTTAAATTTTATTTCCCTGTCCCCTTTCGTTGGGCTCAACATCAGAATAAATTCGATGTGACGACGCGAAACATTAAATTTGTAAGACGGGGTTCTCGGGAATTTTTTTTTAGAGAGACCAGAAAAATATCTGTTTAAATCTTATGTAGACACTATGAATCATTGTAAAAAAAATTATGCGCAATTTTTTATTTGACATGATTTAGTGTTATGTGTACAAATGTACATACTGATATATAACATATACATAACTCCAAAAATAATTAACCTCAAAAGTCAAAGTTTAGTAATGATGATTGTTATAACATCCATTTATGCTCTGTCTTTTGTTTGCTATCTGCGCTGCATATAACAAAAAATTTCTGTTTAATGTACATACTGATTTCGATGTGGCGACGCGAAACATTAAATTTGTAAGACGGGGTTCGCGGGGATTTTTTTTAGAGACCATAAAAATATCTTTTTAAATCTGATGTAGACACTATGTGACTTCATTGTACGCCAAATAAATTATGCGCAATGTTTTTATTTGACATGATTTAGTGTTATGTCTGTATAAATGTACATACTGATATATACACATATACATAACTCCAAAAATAATTAACCTCAAAAGTCAAAGTTTAGTAATGATGATTGTTATAACATCCATTTATGCTCTCCGTCTTTTGTTTGCTATCTGCGCTGCATATAACAAAAATTTCTGTTTAATGTACATACTGATATAAACACGTATAGTATTTATCTAGATAATTCCATAAAGAATTAACCGCAAATTTCAAAGTTTAGTATTGATGATTGTTATACTATCCATGTATGCTCTCAATCTTTTATTTGCTATCTACGCTGTATAAAACGAAAAATTTCTGTTTAATATACATACTGATATATATATATATATATATATATATATATATATATATATATAGTATTTATCTAGATAACTTCAAAAATAATTAAACGCAAAATTTAAAGTTTAGTATTGAGGATTGTTATACTATCCATATATGCTCTTCATCTTTTGTTTGCTATCTGCGCTGTATATAACGAAAAATTTGTTTAATATACATACTGATATATATACGTATTGTATTTATCTAGATAACTCCATCAATAATTAACCTCCAAAATCAAAGTTTAGTATTGATGATTGTTATAACATCCACTTATGCTCTTCGTCTTTTGTTTGCTATCTCCGCTGTATATAACGAAAAATTTCAGTTTAATGTACATACTGAACTATACGCGTATAGTATTTATCTAGCTAACACCAAAAAATAATTAACCGTGAAAGCTCAAGTATAGTATTGGTGATTGTTATAACATCCATTTATGTCTTCTTCTTTTGTTTGCTATTTGCGCTGTATATAACGAAAAATTTGTTTAATATACATACTGATATATACACGTACAGTATTTATCTAGATAACTCCATAAATAATTAACCTCCAAAATCAAAGTTTAGTATTGATGATTGTTATAACATCCACTTATGCTCTTCATCTTTTGTTTGCTTTAAACGCGGTATGTAATGAAAAATTTCTGCTTAACGTGCATTAATACTGCTCATCTTAAATAAGTCAAAGCGCAACCTTATCGAAATCAGAGCACAATATGTTAAATTTAAAAGGTAGAAAGAAATTCAGGAGATTTATTATAAATTCGACAATAAAGGTATTTCATTTAAATTCCTTTGTTTTTGTATCAGACCTTATATTGTATGCAGGACACGTACTAGTACGTTTTCTGACGATTCATACTTGAGAGCGGGTAACGTACTAGAACGGGTTAGTGTAACAACATGGTTTGTTTTTGGGTACAAATATAACGGTATATACAGGAAAACGAATCCGAATGTTCTTGTCTACTACACAGATTCTGGAAAAATTTCGACAAATAAAAACTAGTTTTTACATCGGTCGATATGGAACCACAGAAAGGAAAAAAATTAAAACTATATACTACTATTTCTATTTGATTTTACATATTTACGATACTATTGTAAATTTATCAACAAAAATAAATTTTTGTTTAGAAAAATCTTATGGTTGTTATTTATATATTTCTATTTATATATTTGTTTATATATATTTCAATATAAAATACGAAAAGTTTATTAAAAAATTGTAACACATGCATTATACACACCGGGCCCGTCTGCCATGTTTTTCTTTGGCGACCAACAGAAAAACGCGTGTTTGAAAAATCGCCAAGTAATAAAACATGGCGGCGGTACGCAATTTTCACAATTTCTAGCATGATTAAAATAAAATTAGCATAATAATTATCATTTTTTTACGTTATTCAATAACTAAATAACAGATTAGTAATATTTGTGGTATATATCAACACAGCATACACACAATATATATCATTTAATACTGTATATCATAATAAGCACTAATACTATACAAAATCTAACATGTGAGGGGGGTGTCCTGATCAACCCCCCTCCCGTTGTAATAAATAAAATGCAAAATAAATTTAATAACAGACACACCAACCTACTTATCGGACCCTAAAACCGCCAAAATATCGGCGAAAAAAACACGGCGTCTGTACCAAAAAATTAAATAAATTTCGATCTATGGAGATTTAACTGAATAACTAAATTTACTCTACAAACGCCCGCTCCCGGCACAATTCCGCTGCGAAATGTACCCGCACACAATGTGTTAAGGCATATTTAGGTACAAAAATTGTTTTAAAATGTTATCTCTTATATAGTGTATATGTTTACGAAAGCTTTAAGAAATGAAATGTATATAGGCTCGTCCTAGATTTTTAGCCCTGAACTCTTTTGTTAGGTTCGGTTCCAGAATAAATTCAATGTGGCTATGCAAAACACATTTCTACGACCCTACTTACAAGCGATTTTAAAGAAGCACTGAGGATATATTTTTCTTACAAAGAAATCAGAATAGTGTGCTATCGTTTTGTGTTTGAAATGTATTTACATATGGAGGGATTTATATGAAAAAACTGATTTCAGAGATTCCAAAATTTATTTTGAAACCATTTGAAATAAATAGGGTAATTTTTTTTGTTCATCCCACACAGATGTCTACAAAAATTTGCTTCAAAATTCTTAACTCTTACAAGTTACATAATTATTAACGATGTGTTTCTTTGATACTCGAAGAAATAAGCAAAACTCAAAGGGTACTATAAAATTTCTCCATGCTGTAATAAAGAAATATATACATTCTAACTTGCTTAATTTTGCAAGTACTTAATATTTTATATGCGTAATATTTGTGTTCATCTATCTATATATGTTATGACTCAAAAATAAATCTATGCATATTGCATACAAATGAAAGACGTATACAAATACTAAAGACCAAGTTTTATTTGTGTTTCAAAAATGTTTTTATGAAGTAGTAAATCATGTCGTTTGATTTATTTTGCTATAATTTGAGCAAAAGTTACTGAAATCCATTACTGAAGCCCCCCATATATCTATCTATCTATCTATCTCTCTCTCTATCTATCTATCTATCTCTCTCTATCTATCTATCTATCTATCTATCTCTCTCTCTCTCTCTCTATCTATCTCTATCTATATATATATCTCTCTCTATCTATCTATCTCTCTCTCTCTCTATCTATCTATCTCTATCTATCTATCTATCTATCTATATATATATATATATATATATATATATATATATATATATATATATATATATCTATATCTATCTATATCTATCTATATCTATCTATATCTATCTATATCTATCTATCTATCTATCTATCTATCTATCTATCTATCTATCTATCTATCTATCTCTATCTATCTCTATCTATCTATCTCTATCTATCTATCTAAATATCTATATATCTAAATATCTATCTCTCTAAATATCTATCTCTCTAAATATCTATCTCTCTAAATATCTATATCTCTAAATATCTATATCTCTAAATATCTATCTCTATATCTCTATATCTATCTCTATCTCTATCTCTATATCTATCTCTATCTCTATCTCTCTCTCTGTGTATGTATATATATATATATATATATATATATATATATATATATATATATATATATATATATATATATATATATATATATATATATATAAGCTCAGCGTCGTTGGAGTAGCTCTTCACGCTCCCACGACACAGGTCCGAGGTTCGATCCCCGACTGGGCAAGGTTGACTCAGCCTTTCATCCCTTTAATTGGTAGATGAACTGAGGACCAAGCGTGCTTGGGAACTAAACACTGGGGTTTCCGCGGAACATATGCTTCGCACCCCAGGGCCCTTGGTCACTTAAACGGAGATTGGTACCGTAGGCCATGGCCCCCTAGGGGCTGTTGCGTCGAGGAGTTTAGTTATATCTATCTATCTATCTATCTATCTATCTATCTATCTATATATATATATATATATATATATATTGGGTGGTCACAATTAAACTGACAGTGCTCACAGTATTGTGTAGCGTTATTTGCGATAACGACGCCACATTTTGTAGGAATATTAAACAAGACGGGGGACGAAGGATTCCGAGTTCCAAAATACACCACTAGGGGAATATTTGGCGCTGTGTAATAGAAAATAGAGTGTTAAGAAATGCAAATCAATACGGAAATTAACTTCTGGCACTGTGCCAATGGATGTAAAGTGAAATTTGAATTAAGAACTTCTTCTGCTCAGCGTACGTGATACTGCAGATCACGAAACCTTATCGGTGTTTATGTAGATTTTACGGTTTTTAAAAGTGTTGCCCTATCGCACTTGAACTAAATCAGAAAGTGTGAATAATAAAAGGCAATTTTACTCCGTATTAATTTGCATTTGTAAACACTATTTGCTATAACACAGCTCCAAATTATCCCCTAGAGGTGACTTTTGGAACTAATTTGTTTTTTTGCGGAATCCTTCGTCCCTCGTCTTGATTAATATTCCTACAAAATGTGGCGTCATTCTCAAAAATAGATCGCGCTACAGAATACTGTGATCACTGTCAGTAATAAAAGGTATATATATATATATACACAGACAGACAGACATAATATAATAGTTATGCCACTTAATTTTTTTTAAATAGTCTATCTCTAACATTTTGATGATAACCACAAACAAAATTAAAGATTTTTTCGTTTTTGGCACGTCTTTCTTAAATGTATCCTCAGTGAAGGGGTTAAAAAATGCAACGTTTATCAGTTCTTTAATATATCCCTTTTTCCAAAGAAAAAATGAAAAAAAACACTACCCTTTAGAGCTTAACATTAAATAACTGTAAACTCCGTTAAAAGACACAAACTTGCAAGGTATATCTTTTCAGACGATTCTTTAACCCCAGTATACATATTTGAGAAGGAAGAGTCAAGGCAAAGGTAGAATAGAGTACTCAGATTAAGAATTCAGACATTTGTGTACTGGCCAAAAATTCAGATGAAAAATTTTAATCAGACAAAAATCTGAGTTTGTTCTGTAATAACCGAAGAATTTTTGCAGTAATTAAAACTTTTCTAAAAAACCTTTGCGTGCTTGAGTGTAAGTTAATCCTTTGATTGTTTTTCCCTTCCACATATCATGAACACAAATTATCTATACACTCGTAACTCATTTGTGGTACTCAATGGTCTAAAATGTAAAACATAAAATCTTGTATATAAAATATAGTTAGTTATTTATCACGTTTGATTTACATGCATATAAATCACTAAATTCGTATATCATATGCGATATACAGGAAAGGTAAACGGTTAAACTGCGCACAACATCACTTTAGCTTTCATGTATTTCAATAAAATTTAAGAAATACAAATTGTACCAAATATTCTTTCACATATCATGCCCCCCCTACCACCCTCACTGTACCTTTTGTAGCTCCGACATCGGAATAAAATGGAAGCCTTCTATTTGAAACATTGAATTTGTAAGACGTTTCTTTTCCAGGTGCTTTTATTTTTGCATGCGTACCAATACCATTGCATTTTTGAAAAGAACTGGACAAGGAAAAAGTCAGAGCCAGGGCTAGAACAGAATTGTAGTTTTAAAGAATATATCTGATTTTAATTTATATTTAGCTCACTGAAACAAAAAATATGAGGCAGAATTAGTCATTTGGCCCATTTATACGAGAATCGTTCGAGATATCTTGGTAATAATTCGAATGAAATTTTGGAAATTAGGTTTATGTTCTACACCATTATGATAAAACATCACAAAATTTAATCAAGAGAACGCGAGTTCGGAATCCTGGATAGAACTGTTTGGATCTTTCAATGGATCACCTCCATTCTTCCAGAAGGGGTAAGTATTAAAGAATTGAGAGTAACCGAAGGTTCAGGTTTTGGTCTCCCAGAAATAACCTTAGGAAGAGGTAGATTCAAGAGTGTAGGATAGAAATCCTCCTCTGTTTTTGGTATTCTGAGAATCCGGCATGATCTAGAAAGAATATTGAGATAACCAATAGTTTAAGAAGGATTGATACTTAAGGGTAATTCTACCTATAACTGATTTACATATTTCGATACTTGCAAAGAAAGAATATTAAAATTTTTAACCTAAACTTCACACCAAACTTGCGTAGAGGAAGAATTGTGTTTAGAGAAAAAGGGGCATAATGTCGTACTGCTGAATAAATAATTACCCAG
>CM063511.1:58102505-58105005 GCA_032207245.1 Pardosa pseudoannulata | reverse complement strand
CCATTGTAATTTAAATTCAAAGAATTCCAATATTTTTTAGGGAAATATAAACCAGGGAAAAACTTGGACCATAAATTAAAAGACAGAATGGGGTTGAAAATATATTTTTGACGACACGATGAAATTATGTACGGCTTTGCTGATCCGTTTTATGATTATGTATGTATGCAAGACTACGTATGTACGCATGTACTTTGTATTTAATGAATTTGTTTTAATGGAGATTAAAAGTTCACTGCATTTTGGATAAAAATTTTAAACCCTCTCCCCCCCCAAAAAAAATAAAAGAAATTCAGGTTACGTCACTATACTCAATAGGATCCAGTTTCAAAATTTCTTTATAAGCATATAAGGTTAAACCTCTACTGTCGGAAAGCTCCCATATTTTGTCACATTTTTCTCACTTTAAGGCTGAACAACAATTACCATTGATAACACATTCTGCTAATTAGCTATTAGTTCAACAAACATGCTTGTTAATTCAATGCAATTGATTTGCGGAGAAATCTCACACCAACAGAACAACTCTTAGTTTTCTACTAGCAGTACATAGAATGCAGATAAATGTTTGAACATGCTGGCCTTAAAAGCCAAAATTAATTATTTAGTACTATAATAGGTTAGTTTATAAATTTACTGACAATGCCATTCTGTTTTTGAATTTTGTTTTCAACAAGGTATGGGATTTTGTAACAGAAAATGAAAAGAATGTAATAGTATCTTTCCCAATATTTTTTATTTTTTTAGTTGTATATAAAAATGATTTAAATTCGTCTAGTAAACACTGGAACTTAAATACAATATGCTCCAGTATTTTTCAGGGAAATATGAACCTGATAAAAATTTGGACAGTAAATTAAAAGATAGACTGTGGTTGAAAATGATGTTTGACGACACAGTGAAATTACATACGGCTTTGCTGATCCGTTTTATGATTATGTATGCATGTAAGACTATGTATGCACGCATGTACTTTGTATGTAATGCGTTATCGGTTTGCGTTATTGGTTTGGAGTGCTACGGTCTACTTTTTGCAACACGAGGGCTAATGAGACCGGGACCTACAGCTTAAAGCCGATTCCGAACGGCTACGAACATCCATGCCACAGTGGGATTCGAACGCACGAACTCCGGCACCGAAAGCCAGCACCCTAACCAATCGGCCATCGTTTGTATGTAATGAATTTTTTCTATGATATTGAAAGTTCACTGTACTATGGATTAAGATTTTGAACCTTCTCCCCAAACCTCCCAAAAAATTCAGGTTACGTCACTATACTCAATAGGATCCAGTTTCAAAATTTCTTTATAAGCATATAAGGTTAAACCTCTACTGTCGGAAAGCTCCCATATTTTGTCACATTTTTGTCACTTTAATCCTGAACAACAATTACCATTGATTACACGTTCTGCTAATTAGCTATTAGTTCATTTCAGATCAACAAACATGCGTGTTAATCCCCTATATAATAATAGCCTAAGTTGTTTCTTCGTCTGTCCGCGAATTTACGAAGCGGTTGTACCTGAATAGATACAGGTATCAATATTGGATTTTTTTATGAGTTAGGGTTAGCTAAATTCAAAGCGAGTTCGAAATCCACACCATCCCAACTTTTCGAGCATTTAATGATATTATTTCAAGCCTTATTCTATACTAAATTCATTATTATAGAATGGCGAGGGCGGAGTGCAATATTTAAATTTCTGGACTGGTTTTTACTTGACCTTTATATATTCTAACCATTTCCTTCACCACGTTTAAGCCGGCACATGGGGTAGAGTGTCTGCCCATTTGATCGTCGTACTTCTCAGATTAATGGTTTTGTCCCCGACGTAACCGAATTTTCTAAATGTCTAATTAATTTAATAATTTCTGCTTTTTCTTTTGAATTCTTATTCCTAAAGTTGTTTTATTATTTTTAAATTTTTACAATTTTTCAAATTTTTATGATTTTTTTATTAAATTCACGTATTACTATTATATCAAGCTCCATTTTAAGAGCAGGTGATTAAATGTATCGATTTATCACATAATAAATAGGTAAAAATAAAAAAATTTCTAGCAATATGACGTTATTCCTTTAACCATCTCATTTAATCATTTATTTCAGATTATTTAAATATCTTCTGCATTATTTCCATACGTTTTATCACTAAACTTAGATATTACGTAAATAATTTTCTTAAGGTAATATTTTGTTGTGAAATAATTCTCAGCCAAAAAACAAACCATTTTTTTATCTGCCTTAAAGGTACTTTACAATTCTGGAATATTGAAAATTTTATTGATCCCGTCATATGACGGGCTATATGCTAGTTCAATAAGATTGATTTTGCGGAGAAATCTCACACCAACAGAACAACTCTTTCTACTAAGCAGTACATAGAATGCAGATAAAGGTTTGAACATGGTGGCCTGAAAAGCCAAAATAATTTATTTAGTACTATAATACCTTAGTTTAATAATTACTGACTATGCCATTCTGTTTTCGAATTTTGT
>CM063511.1:58095005-58097505 GCA_032207245.1 Pardosa pseudoannulata | reverse complement strand
TAAAAACAGCAAAAACCACAATTGAATCAAACACATTTTTTGGATAAACATATTTCACTGTAATGGAGAAATACAAAACTTATGTTACTTTTATTCACTAGGAACTATCAATGGAATCGGAAATATTCATTTTGAGTAAAAAAAATCTTATTTATAATGCATACTTGAGTTTCAAGTCCAATTACTTTAATTCTGAAAGCAAAATATGATATTTACTCATATTTCACAGAGAAAAGCAAGCATACTCAAATTATTATTTTTCTAATGAAATATTTAATTTGACTTTGAAACATAAAACATGTTATACAGTAAGAACTACGATGGTTATAAAATTGATAATTTAATTAAAAAAAAATCACTATAGAAAATATATAATTCACTAACCAAGTTGTATAAAATGGTGTGTCTTCACAAGTATTTTAATATCACATTGTATGCTCCACACGAACTAAGACTTTTTCTGACGATTGGTACTTGAGTTCGGGTCACGTATTAGTACGGGTTAGTGTAACAACATGGTTTGTTTGTGGGCACAAAAATAACGAAAAACGAAGCTGAATGTTCTTGTCTACTACTTAGATTCTGGAAAAATTTAGGCAAATAATTTAGACGCTAGATATTTATTGACCGTGGAGTAGACTCATTGGAATTTAGACGTTAAGAAAAGAAATTGTTAATACCTGTGATAAAATTATCATTGCAACAAAATATAATCGATGATTAAATTTAAAATTAGCATATATGTACCTAATATATAATTTGTACCAAATATAAAAGAAGATTGATTACATAATATCTAAATTCAGAGATAAAACGGGTGAAAATCATGCAGTCTATATTTAAACATAAAATAAATGAATAAATGTCATGATTAAAGGAATGACGTCATAATGCTAGAAAAATGTTATTTTCATGTACTTATGTGATAAATTGATAAATTTAATCACCTGTTCTAAATATAAAAGAAAATTGACGTAATATCCAAATTCTGTGATAAAACGTATGAAACTAATGCAGACGATATTTAAATAATTTAAACTAAGAAATGATTCAGTGAGATGGTTAAAGGAATGACGTGATAGTGCTAGAAAAAATGTTATTTTTACCTATTTATTATGTGATAAATTGATAAATTTAATCACCTGCGCTTGACCGAGGAACATAAGGCATTAAAATCTCAAACATGGGGAAAGGGGTGGATTTCGAACCTTTTAAATGCGACAGTTTTTTTTCTGTGATATGAGGCATATTTATACCAATTTATTTTAGAATCGGATCTATAGTTTAAAAGAAAATAAAATTTACTCTCTTTGAATTTTGCTAACCCTAACTCGTCAAGAATCCAATATGGATGTCTGTATCTATTACAGGTCCAACCTCTTCATAAGTTCGAGGACAGATGGGCAGTTAATTTAGGCTACTATTATAAATGGGATTATCAGATAAATAATATGTCTTTTTTAGTAACACTAACACATTTTTTATGAAGTTGAAGAAATTATTTTAGTTAAATAGTGGGCGCTAGACAAAGAACTTCAGCAGTATCCCCACTACATCTCTCCTATATAGATATGTTGAGTTTTTATTCCTAGTTATTCCTAACCGGGGAAAATATTAGTTGAAATAATGGCATAAGACGATAGAAAAGGGGGGAAGAGATGAATTTCGAAATTTAAAAAGGGGACAGTATTTTTACAGTGATATAAAGCATTTATACCAATTTATTTTAGAATCGGACCCTTAGTTTAGGAGGAGGTACGGAACATACACAACCACGCACATATATACATACATACAATTACTTTTATTTATAAGACTAGCAAATGTGTCCGTGTTTCGGTACGGTGAACTTAATATATATTTCTATGTCAAATCGAATTGATACAGACGATGTTTAAATAATATAAAATAAGAAAGGAATGAGATATTTAAAGGAAGGACGTCATAATGATAAAAAATTATTTTCATCTATTTATTATGTGATAAATTGAAATTTTAAAATCTCCTTCTTTTAACCGAGGAAAACTGTTCTTAAAACAATTATATGGTATTATCGAAATGACGTCACATTGCTAGAAATTGCTTTTTTCACTTAGTTATGATGCGATAAATTAAAATGCTAATTGCTTGCGTTTAACTGGGGAAAAAGGCTTGAAATAATGATATGAAACGTTCAAAA
This sequence comes from Pardosa pseudoannulata, assembly GCA_032207245.1. Lineage (NCBI taxonomy): Eukaryota > Metazoa > Arthropoda > Arachnida > Araneae > Lycosidae > Pardosa > Pardosa pseudoannulata. The sequence continues at coordinate 58,095,326 of CM063511.1, read as the reverse complement.
AAGGAGGAAGGAATGGGTTTTGAACGTTTTAAAGTTGACAGTATTTTTTGCAGTGATATAAAGCATAGTTATACCAATTTATTTTACAATCGGACCGATAGTTTAGGAGATGTGGAACATACATATACACACACATACATACATACAATGACTTTTATTTATAAGATTTTATGTAATTTTATTAAGTGCATATTATTTCGCAAAGTTCAGTATTGCTATTGCGCAATCGTCTAAATAGAAGAAAAGCTCGTCTAAAATTTCCGCCTTTTCGGCCGTGATATCAAGAACTTTCTTCAGGCAAAAATCCAAAACATTCCACGC
>CM063511.1:58057505-58080005 GCA_032207245.1 Pardosa pseudoannulata | reverse complement strand
ATACAGAGATAGAGAGAGATAGAGAGTGAGATAGAGAGAGAGAGATAGAGAGAGAGAGAGAGAGATAGATGTTAAACGGTATGCGAAATACAGTTTTGAGGAATATAGACGTTATGCGGTATATGAAATATCGGCCATAATAACGGCGATTTGAAAGAAAAAAAAACATTTCTTTTGGCGTCATTCAAAAATATAAATGGTAAACGTGCTACCTCAATTGAATTGACAGTCACAAACTCACATAAAAACTTATTTATCTAGATATACATGCTTATACATACTGTACCATACAAAATCATCTTCATTTTAAAATAAAATTCCACCTTCTTTTAAAATAAGATCTCCCCTTTATGTTAGATACCTGTAGAAATTTTAACATAACCCCAAATTTATATAGAGGATAAATAATTTAAATTTCGATGTTCAACGACTACTCCAGAAAAAAACTCCACCTGGTTACGTATCGCGAACTAAAAGAGTGAAATATCTGTAACATGCAAGTTCCGGCGCCGTGTTAAATATCTTCTAGTTCGATAGATTTCCCAGTAGTACATGGCGTTCCGAAATTGTCCCACTTCCAATCAAAACGCCTGCTAGTACCGAGCACTCCATTCGTTATCTAATGCAAATCGAACTGTGCTACCCATGGCATCTGCAATTCGATTTCCTATATTGGATTCCTTACATTGTTAATGAGAGCAATGGATAAAACAACGAGAAGAAACGTCCCTGGGGTGTTGTCTCTGATGTTCTCGGATTCGAATTCTTTTTATTAGTTTGTTTTCGTTTATCAGTAATACGTCAGCATGTAGAGGTGAAAATATGGAATTCATACCGTGTAACATATATTGCCAATTAAACTTGCAAACGCATTTCGTACCAGAAATAAAATTCAGCAAACCAATATTTTTATATTATATTTTAACCCTTTGACAGTTTCATTTTTTTTCCAGAATTCGGTCAAAAAAATGTCACATTTTTTATTGCATTTTTTGGTTCATTTTACATTTTTAAGTAAAGATATGTTATTAAAATTAACATTTCTAATATTTTTAAGCATTTATTACAACTTTTTTTCTTTCTATGAAAGTATCATAGAACTGAAGTTTACCTTTAGTCTCATCGATATCCAAGTTAATTTTTGGAATTCCAGTGAAAGCAAATCTAGGAGGCGGATCCAAAGGATTATCACAATTTTAAAAAATTGTCTTGCTTGACTGCTTCCATCTGTACTACTATGAGATTCACAAATATCCAGGTCATCTAGTAAACTTTCTCTACCATCATTTACAGATAATTCAGTTTCTGATTCCGAGTCACAGTTCAAATAAAAAAAAAAAATTAGTTCCATACACTCTGAATTATCCATTATTTAAAAGTAATAATACATATTATTAAACTCTTAGATCAATAAAATTATCAGGCGGTTAGTAAAATATAACCAGAAATCTATACAATGAAAGATAACAATTCGTCTTCTGATACAAAACATGCGAAAAACCCGCGCTTTTGAACCAATCAGAGTAGAAAATACAATAAACTGCAAACTATCATTTACAGGACATCTATACGAATAATGTGTTAATAAAACTGGAAAAAATACGGCCGAAATAGTGCAAGCGAAATAGAAATCAGATTGCCCGTACGCCGTACGGGCAAATCAGTAAAGGCTCGAAAGTTGTGCCCGTACGGCGTACGGCCAAAACAGGGAAGGGGTTAAGGAACATAAATTTAAATAATTTGAGCTTTTATTTTTTTAATCTTAACAGATTGACTGACAGTATGAAGAAGAAGTTCGAAAATTAATACTATATGTTTTTGTAATTTTAGAATATTAGAAGTTTAGTTTTACTTTCTTCTCTACTCTCATGTGTTTTGGGTATGACAGACCTCTAGTCGCAGTACCCTCTTCATACCGAACCCTCAAAAAGCTGCCCTATAAAATATTATACACATTGACGGACAGCAGAAACAAGTGAAGTTTGAAAATTACCACTATATATTTTTGTAATTTTTAGAATATTGGAAGTATGGGAACAGGGAAGCGGATATTGTTGTTAATCATCCCCCTGTTTGGCTGGTTGGAAAGAATTACACCAGCTCCTATAGACTCCCTTATAATATTCGATTAGTTCATCCCTAAGGGTAATATATTGTATATAATATTGATAACAAATAAATTGTGTATAAAATATTTTCTTTAAAAATCAGTTAACCTAGAAAACAACTGCGAGAAATTGGAAGAAAAGCGGAAAAAACTAAATGTAAAAATTTTGAGTTTTTAGTTATGCCGCTTGCACATAGATGGCGACACAAGTTTAAAGACTTTGCAATCGGGATTCTAAGTACGCTGGGTAGCTTTTTGCTTTTACCAAACTCCCTTTTTCCTCCACTTTGATTTTTATATTTGCACCAGTATATAGCCCGTCATATGACGGGATCAGTAAAATTTTTAATTTTTCAGAATTGTAAAGTACCCTATGAGGCAGGTAAAAAAAAATGCTTTGATTTTTGGCTGAGAATTATTTTGCAACAAAAAATAATCGATGATTAAATTTAAAATTATCCCATATGATTATCACATTTATTATTGAATCCAAATATAAAAAAAAATTACGTGATATCTAAATTCAGTGATAAAACTTATGAAAATAATGCAGACGATATTTAAATAATTTAAAATAAAAAATAATTAAATGAGATGGTTAAAGGAATGACATCATAATACTAGAAATTTTTTTTATCTATCTATTATGTGATAGATTGATAAGGTTAATCTCTTTCTCTTAACCGGGGAAAATAGGGTTGAAATAATGGCATTATATGTTCGAAAAAGGAAAAAGGATTTCATTTAGAACGTTTTATAGACACAGTATTTTTTGCTGTAATTTGAAGCATACTTATACTAATTTATTTTAGAATCAGATAGATAGGAAAAGATGAACTTTACTCGCTTTAAATTTTGTTAACCCTAACTCATCAAGAAATCAATCCATTCCAGTCCAACCGCTTTATAAATTCGAGGACAGACGGATAGATAACTTAGGCTATTATTATATAGGGAATATTTTATTCTCACCAGAATTGAATCTATGGGCAAAATGTCAGATCTCTAGCTATTCAGGAACACCCATGTGGTGTCCGGGTGCTAAATAATAGTCCTAATTTTGCTCATGCATGTTGTACGAGGTGATTAAATGGATACCCAGTGACTGGGGACATTTGGTTTGGTTTGGAGTGCTACGGAGCTTTTTGCAACACGAGGGCTAATGAGACCGGGGACCTACTGCTTAAAGCCGATTCCTAAAGGCTACGAACATCCATGCCAGATTGGAATTCGAACCCACGAACTCCGGCTACGAAGGCCAGCACCCTAACTAATCGGCCATCGTTCGGTTTGACTGGTGATACTGCTGGGTACCCTATCCTTGGGAATTAAATCAGTGGACTGGTCCTCCAGATTGGAGGATGGACATAAGGCCTATTACCTTATTCCATAAACAAATCTCAGTTCAGAAATCTCAAAGTGCTAAATCCGGTTGGATTATACCCAGTTGACCCGGAAAAGAAAAGGACTTGAGAACTGGTACATGGACTACCAAGAATTGCAGGAGTCGCTAATGATAGAAGACGCTAGAGGGAGCTTTTGGTTGAGGCAGTCAAGGCCTGTAAAGAGTTGTTTTTCTTGTAAAGAAGCTATCCAGGAAGGTATTTAATGTTTGGAAAATATTAACTGGCACACAAGTGAGGTTAAATAAAAGCGATTAAAAATACACAGACATTATGTAATGTCTGTAATACCTTAGAATGAAATTAGGTATGAGAACTTGTTAGGAAATGCTCTCTGCATTTGTTAAACTTTTTCTTAAATATTCTCTATTTTTTTAAATTTTGGTTTTTTAGAGAAATTATCTCCAAAAGTTTCTAAGAACAGAAACAGAATCTCGCAATCAACGCAAAGGGCCTTGACTGTCAGAAAAGTAAGAAGACAAGTGGGGCTAATCAACTTTATAACCGAATTCTCAAACGGGGGAAGCGTTCCTAACACGCACTGCAGGTTCCAGACCCTGAACTTAGTTTTTAGGCAAAGTGAATGAACAAAAACTAATATATAAATGTGGTAAACAAAATGATCATTTACTGAAATATCCGAAAGATAAAAAATAGGATAATGAAACACTTATTTTTTTCAAATGTTTTATATACATGATCATCCCACAAAACCAGTTATAATCATATGAATTTAAATTCCTTATGGTTTAAAAAAACTAACAAAATATCCTTGAATTTTACAAGCGACGTATTTTCTTTTGTTTAAAGTTATCACGTACAAAATATTTATTATAAATCTTTTTAAAAAATAATACTTTATCCGTTTTAAAATATTAATTTTAACTAGCTAATTGTTTTACATTAGAAACTAAATTGTCGAGGAATTTCGAAAGTACATGACGGTCGTAAATGCATTAGATACGCTTCAACTATAAAAAATATTGAAGAATGTGTTAGAAACTGTTTAAAATAGTTATTAGTGAAATAGTTATTAGTAATAACTGAATTATATGTTGTTGTAATTAGTTGTAAGATAGATATTGTCTTTAGTTCTTATATTTAATTGCATTATCACTTCAATGAAATAGATATATGTCATTCTCAGATAAGCTTTGAACATCTGGATGTCCACTACAATAAATTATAGACTTTGAATCGACTTATATCGGACTTAGTAATCCTCTATTCTTCCGATTTGGTCACTTCTTCCCCCTGCCACAACTCTCGTGTAGCCAAAAAAGGGTAGACCTTAGCACTTCAAACGAACCAACCAATTTTAACAGTAGCAAACCCCAAAAAATTTGTTAAATATTTGAGTAATGAAGAGATAAGAAAACACAAATTTTCTTTAACTGATTTCCATATTAATGTCCGCTGTGCCGAACACTGACAATTATGTTATATAAAACTCCTCGGCCCAACAGCCCCTAGGGGGAAAGGACCTACGGTGCCAATCTCCGTTATCTAGACCAATGTCCCTGGGGTGCAAAGTATATGTTCCGGTTAGGTGGTCAGCCTTACGCAGAACTTCCAGTGTTTAGTTCCCAAGCATGATTGGTCCTCAGTTCGCCTACCCACTGAAGGGATGAAAGGCAGAGTCAACCTTGCCCAGCCCGGGAATCGAACCTCGGACCTGTGGAGTGGGAACGCGAAGCGCTACCCTAATGCCACTAGGCTTCAATTATGTTACATACCAGTTGTAAATATACATGTCCGGTGTAGCGGACAGACGTAGCCAAATTAAGGGTCAAGAAATATTGAGTTGCGACTAGTTGCTGTTGAAAATAACTTCAGTATATTAAAAGTTGACAGCTTTGATATGCAAATATATTCTTTATATATTTGTAATAGTATAAAATTAAATTCATATATACAATGTATACTTATATTTAACTTGCTCAATCAATGTAAAATGTGCCCTTTTTAAGGGCACATTTTACATTGATTGAGCAAGTTAAATATAAGTATACATTGTATATATGAATTTAATTTTATACTATTACAAATATATAAAGAATATATTTTCAGAAAGCATAAAATTTTACGAGGAAAATTGAATAAACGTTTTTAAAAGTAATTTTTGTTTTGCTCTAGTAGCAAAAAACGCACAAAAAAAATTCTGATGTAAATTGTACCTATCGAATATAGTGTCCAGTACGTATCGAATAAAGGATAAATTACGGCAAAAATTGAAGCAGGTTGCGGCTGATTCTGAGAGGCGGGGGAATTCCGAAGTAATTGTGTAGCGTACAAACGTGATTATCGGTTTTTCTTAAGAAATGTAACGTCTCGTTTATCCCATATCGGAAGAAAAATTTCGTCAATATGTCAGGCTATACCCGGTACGTGACATTCATCTCATAAGTTTCCGAAGCAGGGGACAGTAAGAGAATTGACAAATGTGCCTCGGACTTTTCAGGAATCGGCTTTGCTCATTTCTCTTTTTCCTTATAATCCTCAAACAATGTGTTAACGCTTCGAGTTTAAAGAAGGAATTCAACTGGGCTGTCCAGATTAAATTGCATAGGATATTTAGACATTATCTGGCATGCAACATTTATTCTACTTTCAATTATATTTCATTTACTGTATTTTACTTTCAAATATTTTATGCATTTTGACAATTTCCTCATACCTATGGAAATAAATATAGATTATTAAAAACTGTTTTACCAATAGAAAAAGTTTTCAGTACCATCATAAAAAAAAATTTGAGTTCCCATCATTTGTAAATACCATAGATGTTTCATGGTATTTTTAACCCATATTGGACCGCTGTCCTATAAACAGGACAGCAAATAAAATTCCATTTAATAATAAAGTTATAAATATTTTCTGAGTGGATTTTATTTTAACACCTTTAAAATAAACACACTTTAGCATAGTAAAGGAAAAAAACTGAGAAATCAAATTATATTATATTGTAAAATTTATTTTCAGCAACTTCTTAAAATTTTCATTTTTTAATCTTTAATTTTATATTTATTATTATTATTTTTCAAACATTGTGGAGGTTACTTTTAATTTTAAAACAGAGCTAATAATGTAGCTGAAAGTTTTTGTTGAAAAATATATTTTACATGTGTATTTTGTAAGTATAAAAGGTGCCCTGAAATTAAGACGACGGTCCAATCCTGATTATTTTTCTATGAATTCGATATTGCATTTATATCTTTCTTTTCATTGATATCATTTTTATCTTTCAATGAAAACCAGTTCAAACACCTGTTCACACATCTGGACAGAAAAAGGGGTAAATAGATGTCTATTCTATTCAGAAAACTGGAGATTTTTTGCAAGATAAACTTACTCCCTTACTGCCAGTTCAATAACTGCAAGAGAAAACCTACAGCAGTATGCTTAAAATGTAATGTTGGACTTTGCTTTGACTGTTTTCCCAAATTTTATCTATGAATCAGCCTAATGCAATGTAAGTGATATTTGTTAAGTTTTCGTAGTGTAATGGACCTTTGTCCTATTTATAGAACAGCCAATTACATAAAAAATTAAAAATATTTTTTCAAAATTTTGGTTTTATATACTTAGTTACACCATATTAATAATATGGATTAAGTTTTAATAACTTACAGAAACATTTAGTTGGTGTGGTACAATATGGGTTAATAACATTAATCTATTTGATAGATATACATTCATAAAAGCATAAATATTTGTTTCTTAATGTCTTACTTTATTTGTACTTTCACTCCCAAAATATTTTAAACATTTTCACAATTTTTTTATACCTAAAGGAATATATAATATTTAAATATATTTTAGAATTAAGAATAGTTTTCATGTGAAAAACTGATTGTTCTGACTGCATAAAGCAAGACTTATTTGAGTACTATTAAAAGCTAAATATACGAAAATGTGATCAGTAGTTGGTCAGATACTGTAATAAGTTATTGTAAAATACAAATGTCTCAGAGGTCACTAAACTTTAATTTTTATTATTATTTATTTCCAATGCGGAAGCAATTATCCTTGTAGCTTTCGTCACACCAAGCCGCAGATATTAGTATACTGTTTTATGGCTAGTATATAGCTGATTATATGACGGGATCAGTAAAATTTTTAATTTTCCAGAATTGTAAATTACCCTATGAAGCAGGTTGGCTTCTTTTTTGGCTGATAATTATCTGGTACACGCTTAAAAATTTGTTTATATTCATACTCCTCTAAAGTCTTCTGATACTGGGAATGCAGTTTAGAATCACATTGAGTTTATTTAGTCAAACCGTTTTTTTATGTATAAAAAAAACAAAAACGAACAAACTTCTTATTTTTTAAAAAGGTATATAACCTAAACGCTAGACATTTATTAGTCCACGAAATCGACTCCTAGAGTTTTAAGAAAATAATTTATTGTTAATACCGGTGATAAAATTTCAATCGCAACAAAAAAATAATCGATGGTTAAATTTAAAATTATCACATATGTACCTAATGTATAATTTAAGGCAAATATAAAAGAAAATTGTCAGACGATATATCTTTTAATTAGCTCTCTGAAGGCTAATATAATAGCAGTGGTGAATGCATGGTATGTGACTTGGGCCTATTAAAGTTCAAAACGTCTTAAAAATAAAAAATACACTTTATTTCTTCTCATACCTACTACGCACTTACAAACAGCAGCAATTAAAAAAAAAGAGAGAGAGAGCAAGCACGTGCTTTCGTGCTTATATCCACATTTGCTTTTTACACATTTGCATAAATGCTGGAAACTTGTGATAAGTCAGATTGCGAACGGGCTTATTCAGCTCGCAGTGTTCGCAATCCGATTACACTCTTAATCAACGGTTTATTCACGTGCATTCGGATGGAAAGAATATAACCCTTAAATAAGGTGAGCATACTATTTTGCTGACAAAAATTATTTACGTGATATCTAAGTTCAGTGAAAAAACGTATGAAAATAGTGCAGACTATATTTAAATAATTTAAAATAAATGATTAAATGACATAATTTTAAAGTATTGACGTCATAATTCTAGAAAAAAAATGTTATTTTTACCTATTATGTGATCAATTGATAAATGTGATCGCCTTCTCTTAACCGGGGAAAATCGGGCTTGAAATAATGGTATTAAACGCTGGAAAAGGGGGTAAGATGTGGATTTCGAACGTTTTAAAAAGGACTAATTTTTGCTGTGATATGAAGCATATTTATTCCAATTTATTTTAGAATAGTATCGATAGTTTACGAGAAGATAAACTTTACTCACTTTGAATTTTGCTAAAATAAGAAAATAAGAGTAAGAAATGATTAAATGAGATTGTTAAAGGAATAACGTCGTAATGCTAGAAAAAAATGTAATTTTTACCTATTTATTAGTGATAAATTGATAAATTTAACCGCCTGACCTTAACCGGGGAAAAGAAGGTTTTGAAATAATGTAATTAAAAGCTGGAGAAGATGTGAAGGGATGTATTTCGAACGTTTAAAAACGATAGTATTTTTTGTTGTGATATGAAGATGAAGTATATTTATATCAATTTATTTTAGAATAGGATCGATAATTTAGAAGAACATGATGCATCATATAATATGGATGCATCTATCCATTCCAGGTCCAAACGCTTCATAAATTCGAGGATGAATGGACAGATAACTCAGGCTATTATTATATAGGGGATTTACAGATATCATTAAAATACATTGGTAAAGTTTAAAAAAGACTTAATATATGATATATTATATAGGGGAGGGGAGCACTATATAAATGGCCAACATTACTTTTAGTTACATTTCTTTTAACTCTTCATAAAGTTTTACTGTACCTCTATACTTAAAAAATTTTATATATTTTGACAAATTTCTTATACTTAAGGAAATATATTGAATGCATAAATTTTTTTAGGATTAGGAACAGTTTACGTAAGAAAAACTGACTGCTCTCCATTTGTAAGCACACATAGATATTTCACGAAGTTTCAAATGACACTAATCTATTTGATATGTGTCTGATATCAACAGGTTGCTTTTGCCCATCAAGTGAGGCTTCTCGAAATCCGCTATGACAGATCTATGAGAAATGCTCGCAATGCAGTCAAAGCATCGGCGGGAGTTCTGTTTGAAATATCGCCCCAACTTTCCCCTGCCTCGGAAGTTCCTTAAGAGCGCCAATAATTCCTTCGATCTAGGCCTAATCTCTGAGCGAAAGGCGATCCCTTGCTAAATATACCTCCTCCGTCAACCCTCTCCCTTTTCTCCCGTCGTTGATCGGCTGTCAGGACGACGGTTATAGAGAGTTAATGTGGAAAGTTTGGGCCGAAAGGGGGAATTAATTGTGTCTCACATCCAGAGTTGAGATTAGTTGTTTTCTTATAGATGGGTTTTGGGAGGATGTAAATAGATAGCAGCTTTAATAAGGGTGAAAACTTGCACAAAACTTCACTTTGGTGTAGAAATATATGCATTTATATTATTGCTTCGGCGATTTTTCTGTATACGTCCTTTCTCTTTCCAGAGAGAGATATAGAGATAGAGATACACAGATATTTATATTAATATATATATTATATATATATATATATATAAGAGAGAGAGAGATGTATATATATATATATATAATTGTATATATAGAGAGACATGTGTATATATATATATATATATATATATATATATATATATATATATATATAGAGAGAGAGAGAGAGAGAGAGAGAGAGAGAGACATGTATATATATATAGAGACATATATATAGAGACATGTATATATAGAGACATATTTACATAGAGACATATATATTTATAGAGACATATATATATATAGACATATATACATATAGATATGTATGTACAGAGAACACGTATATACAGAGAGACGTGTATATACAGAGAGACGTGTATATATAGAGACGTGTATATATAGAGAGACATGTATATATAGAGAGAGAGAGACATGTATATTTATATATAGAGAGAGAGAGAGACATATATAGAGAGAGACATGTATATAGAGACATGTATATATATAGAGACATGTATATATAGAGAGAGACATGTATATATATAGAGACATGTATATATAGAGAGAGACATGTATATATAGAGAGAGACATGTATATATAGAGAGAGACATGTATATATAGAGAGACATGATTATAGAGAGAGACATGTATATATAGAGAGAGACTTGTATATATAGAGAGACTTGTATTTATATAGAGAGAGACATGTATATATAGAGAGACATGTATATATATAGAGAGAGACATGTATATATAGAGAGAGACATATATAGAGAGAGACATGTATATATAGAGAGAGACATGTATATATAGAGAGAGACATGTATAGAGAGAGACATGTATAGAGAGAGACTTGTATATATAGAGAGACTTGTATATATAGAGAGACTTGTATATATAGAGAGACTTGTATATATAGAGAGACTTGTATATATAGAGAGACTTTATATATAGAGAGACTTGTATATATAGAGAGACTTGTATATATAGAGAGACTTGTATATATAGAGAGACTTGTATATATAGAGAGACATGTATATATAGAGAGACTTGTATATATAGACTTGTATATATAGAGAGACTTGTATATATAGAGAGACTTGTATATATAGAGAGACATGTATATTAAAGAGACTTGTATTTATAAAGAGACATGTATTTATAAGAGACATGTATATATAGAGAGACATGTATATATAGAGAGACATGTATATATAGAGAGACATGTATATATAGAGAGACATGTATATATAGAGACATGTATATATAGAGACATGTATATATAGAGACATGTATATATAGAGATGTATAGAGATGTATATAGTGATGTATATATGTGATGCATATATAGAGATGCATATATAGAGATGTATATATAGAGATGCATATATAGAGATGTATATATAGAGATGTGTGTGTATATATAGAGAGAGATGTAGATATAGAGATATATATATATATAGAGAGAGAGATAAATGAATGACACTACATACAACGAAATTCTGTGTTTCATTCTACTTTCAAAAGAAGATTTTACAAGCTATACAATAAATCACAAAATGAATAGTAAATTATAAAAATTTTCTACATTATTTATATCTCTTAAGAAATGTTAAGAAATTTAAAGGAAAGAAAGGAGTTTTCGGACTTCTCACTTCTTTAATATTAGAAAAGTTCTTTACTATATAAAAGTGGTGAAAATCTGTAGTGTATTATTAAAGGCATAATTTAAGAATACGGTAGATAAAGTATGTGATAAAATAGGATTAATTACGTAAAGTATAAGATTGTACAAAGCGTACTAAAAACTGTAGTACAGTTATAAAAGGCATAATTACATAAAAGTATACTATAAAGTATACGTGTAGGCATAGTTACGCAAAAGTATTCTTTATCGCATACTTTACATATATGTTTTATAACTGTAGTAAAGATTTTCACTCCAGATAATCAATATACATATTTGAGTATATATTGTAAATCAAATTTCTGAATCAATCTTCTAAAGCTACATAATAGTAGTTTGCTCAATAAAATAAAACATACTAATTTGCTCTATCACAATTAATGTGAGCTCAAAATTGCTAATCAAGATATTATACAATAAAAACTGTAGTACAGTTATAAAAGGCATAATTACATAAAAGTATATCGATAAATTATACGTGTAGGCATAGTTACGCAAAAGTAATCTTTATCGATACTTTACAAAATATATGTTTATAACTGTAGTAAAGATTTCACTCCAGATAATCACTCTACATATTTGAGTATATATTGAAATCAAATTTTCTGAATCAATCTTCTAAAGCTAATAATTTGCTATAAAATAAAACATACAATTTTGCTCTATCACAATTAATGTGAGCTCAAAATTGCTAATCAAGATATTATACAATAAAACTGTAGTACAGTTATAAAAGGCATATTACATAAAAGTATACTATAAGTATACGTGTAGGCAATAGTTACGCAAAAGTATTCTTTATCGCATACTTTACAAAAAATATATGTTTTATAACTGTAGTAAGATTTTCACTCAGATAATCACTATACATATTTGAGTATAATTGAAATCAAATTTTCTGAATCAATCTTCTAAAGCTCTATTTAGTAGTTTGCTCAATAAAATAAAACATACTAATTTGCTCTATCACAATTAATGTGAGCTCAAAATTGCTAATCAAGATATTATACAATAAAACTGTAGTACAGTTATTAAAAGGCATAATTACATAAAAGTATAATATAAGTATGTGTACATAGTTACGCAAAAGTATTCTTTATCGCATACTTTACAAAAATATATGTTTTATAACTGTAGTAAAGATTTTCACTCCAGATAATCACTATACATATTTGAGTATATATTGAATCAAATTTTCTGAATCAATCTTCTAAAGCTACATATTTAGTAGTTTGCTCAATAAAATAAAACATACTAATTTGCTCTATCACAATTAATGTGAGCTCAAAATTGCTAATCAAGATATTTTACAATAAAACTGTAGTACAGTTATAAAAGGCATAATTACATAAAAGTATACTATAAAGTATACGTGTAGGCATAGTTACGCAAAAGTATTCTTTATCGCATACTTTACAAAAATATATGTTTTATAACTGTAGTAAAGATTTTCACTCCAGATAATCATATACATATTTGAGTATATATTGAAATCAAATTTTCTGAATCAATCTTCTAAAGCTACATATTTAGTAGTTTGCTCAATAAAATAAAACATACTAATTTGCTCTATCACAATTAATGTGAGCTCAATTGTAATCAAGATATTATACAATAAAACTGTATTACAGTTATAAAAGGCATAATTACATAAAGTATACTATAAAGTATACGTGTAGGCATAGTTACGCAAAAGTATTCTTTATCGCATACTTTACAAAAATATATGTTTATAACTGTATAAGATTTCACTCCAGATAATCACTATACATATTTGAGTATATATGAAATCAAATTTTCTGAATCAATCTTCTAAAGCTACATATTTAGTAGTTTGCTCAATAAATAAAACATACTAATTTGCTCTATCACAATTAATGTATCAAAATTGCTAATCAAGATATTATACAATAAAACTGTAGTACAGTTATAAAAGGATAATTACATAAAAATATACTATAAAGTATACTGTACATAGTTACGCAAAAGTATTCTTTATCGCATACTTTTAAAAATATATGTTTTATAAACTGTAGTAAAGATTTTCACTCCAGATAATCACTATACATTTTTGAGTTTATTGAAATCAAATTTTCTGAATCAATCTTTCTAAAGCTACATATTTAGTAGTTTGCTCAATAAAATAAACATATAATTTGCTCTATCACAATTAATGTGAGCTCAAATTGCTAATCAAGATATTATACAATAAAACTGTAGTACAGTTATAAAAGGCATAATTACATAAAAAGTTTACTATAAAGTATACGTGTAGGCATAGTTACGCAAAAGTATTCTTTATCGCATACTTTACAAAAATATATGTTTTATAACTGTAGTAAAGATTTTCACTCCAGTTAATCACTATACATATTTGAGTATATATTGTATTCAAATTTTCTGAATCAATCTTCTAAAGCTACATATTTAGTAGTTTGCTCAATTAAAATAAAACATACTAATTTGCTCTATCACAATTAATGTGAGCTCAAATTGCTAATCAAGATATTATACAATATCACCTACAGTTGATCAATTGGTACAGTCTAAGATGTGATGTTGTCTAAACTTAACTTTATTCTTGTAGCTACCTTTACAGTTATCCTGTTTTACAGTTCCTTATTTTTCAGTTATCCTGTTCTAAAAAATATCTCTTTATATGCAATCAAGGTCTGTAGATCTTTCTTGCACAAGCATTACAGACACATCTTCCACAAGTGTTTTAGTTATCGGATTGTCTCTACCCACACATCACTCATGTTAAAATCTTTAAGAATTAAGGGAGTTATAATTAAAAATAGTTGGTATTCATTAACGATAATGTAATAGGAGAAAGACACACCGTGGAGCGGAATTATACAGAGTAAAACTACAACAGTAAACACACACTACACGCCAAAAAGTAATTTATATACACACACACACACATATATATATACATATATATAAAACACACACACAATATACATAAATACAAACAATATACAGATACACACACACAAATATATATATATATACACAAAATAACAACAATATACATATATATATAATTATATATATATACACATATATATATATATAATTATATATATATATAGTATATACACAATATACACACAAAATATATATATATATATATATATATATATATATATATATATATATATATATATATATATATATAATAATTATATGTTACAAAATTTAAGTTATTTTGTGCATAATTACAAATGCAACATTAAAACATGTTAAAATGCATTCAAGCATGATAAAAATGAATAATTCCTTTGCTATTTGGGCTCTGAATCTTTTAGTGATTAAAACACATTTACTTTTTCTTTACTTTCTACAAAGAAGTAAAAATAAACCAGAAACGGGAGAGAAAAAAATTAAAAATGTGCCTCACTTTTGGATGCCGTTATCTTTCCTTACTAATTTATGAGTATGTGTGGTGAACTTTTAATCGGCTGCCATGGTGTTCGGAATCTGACACTGGCGTGAATTTATCAGGGGGCCCCCCGAGTTTTATACAATTTTGAGCCGACATCTGTTGTTGATGAACGCCGCTCCCACAGGATGAACTTGCGCGGCGTCATCGGATATTAATTGGAAAGTAATTACCGCCTGCCGGAGGGATTAAGGATCCAGTGTATGGGGGACCCACAAGTTATTCAAATCACATGCGCGCGCAACCCTTCGCAACTGGCCACCTCTTTCACCCCCCTCCCCTTTGCCGTTCTGACGCCTTTTTCCGGAAAGTGTTCGGAACTCTAGCTAATCTTTTTAAGGGAAACAAAACAAATAGTGATTAAGTTTGCATGAGGATTAAAATACAATCAAACTTGGTTCATACGAATTTTGAGGTTTGGTTTGCTGTAGAAATCTACGATGTACTGTTTTGCTACATCATAGTTACTGAGACCACGAATTTTGATAGGACTGCACAATATTCCAAGCTATTGAGACTTCAAGTTATCTAATTTAGCTAAAAATGCTTAGTAAATTACTTCTTTTGTTCAATAAATCCATGTTAAAGAAATAAGAAGAAAACTATTAACTAGTATCTTGAATATTTAAAAGTATTACAACATTTACTTAGTTCTGTTTTATTTTGTATTGTATAATTTAGGATAAACTGAAACTTACTTACAAAATAGAAATAGTATCTACAACAATTTGTTCTCCAAAAAATCGTTTTATTTTTACAATTTTAACAAATTGTGTTCAGGTACATTTCGCAGTGGAATTATGCCGGAAACGGGCGTTTTGCTCTTAAATTTAGTTATTCAGTTTAATCTCAATAGACCGAAAATTATTTAATTTTTAACCAACTTTTCGTATATTACATAGAAATATATAAACAAATATATACATAGAAATATATAAATAACAACCATAAGATTTTTTTAAACAAAAAATATATATTTTTAGTGGATAAATTTATAATAGTATCGTAAATATGAATCAAATAGTAGTATATAGGTTTAATGTTTTCGAATTATGTTATATATAAATATTTTTGTATTATAAAAAAATGAAAAGAGCGATCATAAACCTAATAATGTAAAAACTAGTTTTTATTCGTCTGAATTTTTCCAGAATCTACGTAGTAGACAAGAACATTTGGTTTCATTTTCCTGTATATACCGTTATTTTTGCACCCACAAACAAACCATGTTGTTACACTAACCCGTACTAGTACGTGACCCGTACTCAAGTATTAATCGTCAGAAAACGTACTAGTACGTGTTCCGCTTACAATGTTAAAATAATTCCGAAAACATAGAAAGATATTGTTCTATAGTGTTCTCATAGGGTACTTTACAATTCTGTAAAATTAAAAACTTTACTTATACAATCATATGACGGTCTATATGATAGTTCTTATTAATTATTAATTTATATAGGATAGTTTATATTTCAGTATTTTTATGAATGCTTCTGAGACAATACTCTTCAGTGATTATAATGCAAAAATAACACTTTTGGAGCATGTCCTGTTGTAATTAATCATTTTTAAATCATTGCGCATTTCTCCCCATTAATCATTGAAAATTGAGAATGAAAACTGAATGAACTGCAAATTTTAATACATACGCAAAGGAAATTCTAGCAGATCAGTACAGTATCTTATGTTACTGACAATTTATGCACAATCGATAATTATTTTTACATTTAAATGCATAAACATTTTAACTATGAAATATTTTTAAAAAGATTCTTTTATGTTCTTATGTAGCTTGTTCAACTCCTCTTCTTAGCCCACTCTCCTGTTTCTAATCATGGATCTTGTTGGTGCTTCAACCACATTTGGCGAAATTGGCGTGCTTGCAGCTTGCGTGCGTGGCGTGCTTGCAGCGTGGCGTTTGAAATCTGGCGAGGGGATCGTAACTCAACAAATTGATACATACACAAAAACAACATTTTGAGGAAAAATTTTACAAAAATTGAATATTTAAAATCTAATTGAATTAACAAAGAAAACACAAAGGAAACACATAACATTCATACTAAATAGACTGAAACATTCACTTAATCACAAATTAAATAAACTGAGTGTGATTTTCATCACAAATTTGTGATTTAGTGTAAATTGTAAAATTAATTTAAATTTGATTTAAATTTGAGTGGAGGTTGAAGAGGAGTTGTAAAATTGAAATTTTTTTTTCAAATCTCTTATTTTATATTTCAACATTGTGGCGTTGTACAGTTCGCAGTGGAAATGTATTGTGAATGGGGGTTTTGAGCGTAAATTTAGTTAAATCTCAATAGATAAAAAATTATTTAACTTTTTAACCACCTGTTCTTATTTTATATTGAAATATATAAACAAATATATAAATAGACCAATAAACACATATATATATATAAATACAAATATATATATTATATCTATATATACGTAGATATAATATTTTCGCAAGGTTAAATAAAAAGTTAATTTTAAATCTAAACTGATTTTTTTTTATTCAACCTTCCCGTTCTGTGGTTCCGCATCGACGGATGTAAAAACTACTTTTTATTTGTCTAAATTTTTCCAAAATTTATGTAGTAGACGAGAATATTCGGCTTTCTTTTTCCTGTATATACATTATGTATTTTTTTTTTTGTATCCACAAACAAATCATGTTGTAACACTAACCCGTACTAGTACGTGACCAGTGCTCAAATATGAATCATCAGAAAACGTACTAGTATGTATCAACAATGTGTTAAAATAGTACAATGTGTTAAAATATATTCCGAAATACATAGAAAAATATAGTTCTTTATGACACTATTTTCTCCCCATCAGATGAATTAATACTTTTAAGCCATACGAAAACTGGAATATAAGACAGTCGTTCTTTGTATAGTAGCAAATGGCTCCATTTACTGATGGAACAATTGGATAGGTACGGGATTAACAATATGGCTCTACAGGAGATAGGTAGATTGGTAGTGGATTTATTGCACATAGCAAATATTTTTTAGCTGTACCAAGAAGAAACATGTTTTGGGAACTGGTTTTATCTTAGGTACTTGCAAGATAGCCATTGGAGCCATTTGTATAGTAGCAAATGGCTCCAATTACTGATGGAACAATTGGATAGGTACGGGATTAACAATATGGCTCTACAGGAGATAGGTAGATTGGTAGTGGATTTATTGCACATAGCAAATATTTTTTAGCTGTACCAAGAAGAAACATGTTTTGGAAACTGGTTTTATCTTAGGTACTTGCAAGAGACATACGAAGAATTAAATTGGTTAGACATATTAGAATGTACAGAGATCGTTCAACGCAAGAGATATTCCTGGCTGCAAGTCCACTGTAACAAAAACTAGAGGCCGACCCAAAACCTCAGATGGGTTGACTGCCTTTAAAAGGGATTTCAACACTCCAAGATTGATTTATTAGAAGACCATTGCAAGGCCTAGCAGAAAGTTCTTTAGAAGACCAAATCTTCTCCGGAAGTGTCGTGCCACTGAAGGGAGAAATGAAGAATTAATATTTAATATTCCCTCATTATCTGGGCCGTTTAATAATTCACAAAGAACAACTTCATAACCCCCAGATAGGTAGGAAGCAAACGCAAGAGGGACTCATTAAGCTACTTTGAAAACGTTTCAAATGTTTGCATCTTTGAATTCATGAATTCTTTAATTTGTTTATTCTTTAACTATATTATCTGCATCGACGGCAAACTGATCTCTGCAAAATGCAGTGTCCAATGAAAATCAGTACTAATAAAAAAATGACATTAATGAACGTTCTTAGATTCTGTTTAAATTAATCTCTTAATTTTAAAATAACATGATAGAATGCATTTCCGGGGAAATTTGTACAATCCGAATCGTTTAAAATTCTCTTATCGGGTTCGAATGAGTATCGAGAAAGCCACCATTAAAAGTTATTTAATATTCATAAGATTTTATTTATGGTGATCTTTTATGCCTAGTGAAAAGGATGTCATTCGTTTACGTGTCCACCGACACAGTTCGTCCAGCACTTACAAAGAATAATACGGACATTGGGTAGTAGAAAACGGGTATTGAAAGAGGCGTTCCCTAGAATGGATGTACCCTTAGAAAAACAGACTTCTTGGGGAGGGAAGACAAAGAATCTGTTGCATAAAAAAATGTAGATTAATTAATGAATGTGATAGGGGGTTCCAAATATGGTTTCTCCCGTCACACTAGTGTCATAACGTTACATTTACTTTCCTTTAACTCTATGAAGTTTGCCTTAAACAAAAATACCTTGTTTATACCATCCCTGCCAAGCTCCCAATTATTATTTTGGTGAGACGAAAAGTTACTTTTTTATCGCATAAGCTGCTCAGGATTTTCAATCACACGTGTCCAAGATAACATCACATATATCAAAAGCGTCACTTGGCATTGTCCTTGGCGAGCGCCGCGATGCAATAGTTTTATAAATTCCCTCTTTTTATGATATGACATATCTCCACTCCACACATTCCCGTGTTTTTAGTGCTGAACTTGGCGATCTTCCACCGTGCCGCTAGGCGAAAGACATTTTAATGAGTTTTCCACAGTTTACGTTGTCATTCCAGCAGCCGCAGTCTGTAAATTTGATTTGTGGACTTGATGCTCAGCATTTAAGATGGATGCAGAAGAAAATTTTCGACTCCAAAAAAAGGAGATGAACCCGGAGCTGCGTCCTTAGTAGTTTTCGTTCGCAATCCCTATAATTTTTTGTTTTCTCTTTCCTTTTATTTATTTTTATCATTTTAAATGTTCAGTCAATTGACTCCTATTAACTGATTTTTTTAAATTTCATCTTAATATCTCAATAAATTCAATTAATTCAATAACTTCTTGTGATATTGTGTTTTTTTTTACTTTAAGACATAAAATGGCAAAAAGTCAAATTTAATTTAGATATTAAGAAAAAGTTTATGGTCATAACGTGTACTTTACTATACATCAACTCATTTTTTTGTCTTTTTCGCAATTTCTTATTCAGGTACTAACCCGTAATGGGCTGTCATTTATCCCAAGGGTTGTACTGTCAGATTAAATAAACATTAATTATCAGATTGTCTAATAGAGATTTTGAGCACCTACTTAATTTTGTGAGATAGTATGATATTTTTATGCATAAATCACTTTCGCTTTTAAAATTTTTCTCGATTTACTAATTTAAAATCATATCCCATCATATATAACATCAAGGAACTATATTCAAGTGGTCAATTTCATTGCTATATTTGGTATTGATTTTGCTCCATAAAAAAAATGAATTCTAAATAATACCAACATTTTATTGTTTTCTACGGCACTTCGATGACAGAAGAGGAATTTGTTGGAATAGTTTTAGAAATTTTTAAATTTAATTCATTATATTTTCCAATTATAGTTTGAAATGAAATCTGGTCTTCATGACTTATGTTTTTCAATATAAAATTCCAAAAGTAGTTTTCAATATATCGTTTACCTAGTCTTCGATTTGCAAAATTTATTCAAAAGTTTGAAAAGTTTTCTTTAATGGGTTTTCTATCAACTATGATGGCTCCAAACTAAATTTTGTTTGTATGCGTTTAAGTTCATTTACATGATAAAAAGGGGGTATACGGTTTTGGCTAAAGAACTTAAAAGTTACAGAACATTTAAATTTTTCTTTAATTTTTGAAATTATTTTTTATTATTATTTACGCATACATTATGATTTTCGTCCTCAAATGTGTTCTTATACAGAAATTACTTTCCAAAAGAATAATTCTTGAACTTCTATCTTTAAACTATTCAAAGTTTGAAAAAAAATGTAATTTTAATGATTCCTCAAATCAGTGTTTCTATTTAATTTTATTTAATTTTTAGATTTAAGCAAAGAAAATATTTTAAACAAATATTCCACAAGCACCCCGAAATGTTTCCAAAATTTTAATTATTTTTTTAAATACATTTTCGAATTAAGACAAATTTGAAAATGTATTTGTATAGAAATTATAAAAAAACAATGAATGTAATGCTGTAAAATATTAAATATATTTTAATACATTTTGATGGATTTGCAGTTAAATAATCCAAAGGAAAATATCCGAGATGGAAGAAACTAAATAATCCAAGAAGCACAGTAAGCGATGAATCTCGAACAGTCATAACCAAAGGATTACCAACCAACATTATGATGGCTTTGCAGCTAAATAATCCAAAAGAAAATATCCGAGATGGAAGAAACTAAATAATCCAAGAAGCACAGTAAGCGATGAATCTCGAACAGTCATAATCAAAGGATTACCAACCAACATTATGATGGATTTATAGTTAAATAATCCAAAAGAAAATATCCGAGGAGGAAGAAACTAAATAATTCAAGAAGAACAGTAAGCCATGAATCTCGAACAGTCATAACCAAAGGATTACCAACCAACATTATGATAGATTTATAGTTAAATAATCCAAAAGAAAATTTCGGAGGTGGAAGAAACTAAATAATCCAAGAAGCACAGTACGCGATGGATCTCGAACTGTCATAACCAAAGGTTCTTTTTATCTCGAAATTTCGAATATTTAATCACTTAGAATTTAAACATAGCTTCTTAACCATTTCAAATACCAGCAGAGAATAGTAATGTATTTTTACGAATAAGACCCATGAAATAACTATATTACCTAAGATCTCTGCTGGTGTATGCATCTGTTCAACTGCTTTCATTGTTTATTCCAAAAGATGGCTGAATGGGTAGGACGCTGCCATTTGTACATGTAACATGAGTTACACTGTTGACCAAGGTACGAGGGTGATGTAGTGACACCCCCTTCCACTAACTGGACAAGAGGCGTTGCTGACGCTGGTCAGTTGTCTTTGGCAACAGTAGTCTTTGGATTTTTTGCTCAGCAAATTAGAGGCCCCTTAGTCTACATCAGCAGAGACAGAAAAATCTCAGTTCTTGTGTTGTTCATCTGAGGAAAGCGGCATCAGCGGGAGTTTCTTCCATAATCCAACAGGTCCATATTGAGATTGGATATATTTGCTTCCATATTCCAACAGGTCCATATTGAGATTGGATATATTTGCTTCCATATTCCAACAGGTCCATATTGAGATTGGATATATTTGCTTTCATATTCCAACAGTTCCACTTTGAGATTGAATATTTTTATGTTCTTCACCAGATTGTGAAAAAAAATAAATAAAATTATAAATAAAACAAGTCTGCAAAATGGTAAGTCTTCGCTCATTTGTATCTGGTATCTTAACTTTGTGTTATCTCAACATGGCATGGTGTAAGTTATTGGTACTTAAGAGTACCGGAGTTAATGGGTTTGAC
>CM063511.1:57972505-58052505 GCA_032207245.1 Pardosa pseudoannulata | reverse complement strand
TACATCAGCAAGCTACATATTTCACATTGTTCCAAGATGACGTGATCGTACCATATACAACATGCTGATTGGGCTATTCCAATTTAAAAATCCGGATCCAAAATATGATCACATAAGGTTATTTTCGCTTCCCTCAAAAACAATTTCAGTCCTGCAAAAAAACTTGTTCCAATTTACTTAATTTGGTAGCTAACTATACCACTCTAACTATGAGAAATCTGTCACATACACAAACAATTAATTTTCCATATTTTTTACAATGTTTTATAATCTAATACTAGAATATTTTCACACTATTAATCTTTATTGAAAACCTAAAACCTCCTAAAACCGCCAGATACTTTAAAGCGAAATTTTGATTAATGCTATTAGGTCAGCAAGTCACTAACAGATAAAGCTTTTCGCTGAATCATAGAAAATGATGAAAAATTGAATATTAACGAGTAAGTAAAGATAAATAATTTCCTAAAAACAATCAATATTTTTGCAGAATATTCAATTTTAAGGTAGCCGAGCACATTCGGACTCAAAATTTTTAAATAAGGTTTATATGGAAATATTTCTTTTAGTTATTGCAGTAATAGGTTATAAAACATAGAAAAATATGTAAATAAACATAAATACAGAGTCTTAAAAATTGGCAAAAATAGAAAGAAAAAAAAAACCAAGCAATTTTTGAGTTTACGCCAACACTCCTAACTAAAAAATACGCAAAACATATCACTTTTAAGTGGATAGATGTAGACATATGTATTATATATGCATTGAACCTCGAGAATGAAAATATTCTACAGTAGAAATGAGTTATAGCCAATCAAGTAATTTAGAGCATAAATTCAAGAAAAAAATAATTAAGATTCTAACATAAATAACCATAACTGATCTCAAAATGAATATATAATCCTGAGGTTCAATCATACATAACATTAAAAAAAATAGTTAAATTTAATCAAATACGTACAAAATGACTACGTACAAAATGAATATTTTCTTCGAAATAGGAGCACTGAATATTTTCAAGAATATAATACTATCTTTGCTTTAAACAAATAAGTCATAAAAAAATAAAAGCTTAAATTTTTTAATTGGTTAATACCTAAAAGCTCTTAATATAAATACAGGGAATATTTCTTTGCTTTTTAAATTAAGTAATAAAAAAAATCAAAGCATGATTTTATTAGTTGGTTAATCTCTAACAGCCTCTTAATACAAATACAGTGAATATTTCCTTATATTTCTTTGCTTTAAACAAATAAGTAATAAAAAAATAAAAGCTTGATTTTATTAATTGATTAATCCCTAAAAGCTCTTCATACAAATACAGGGAAATATTTCTTTGCTTTAAACAAATAAGTAATAAAAAAATAAAAGCTTGATTTTATTAATTGGTTAATCCCTAAAAGCTCTTAATACAAATACAGTGAATATTTCCTTATATTTCTTTGCTTTAAACAAATAAGTAATAAAAAAATAAAAGCTTGATTTTATTAATTGATTAATCCCTAAAAGCTCTTAATACAAATACAGGGAATATTTTCTTCCAAATATACAATTGTTAAGACTCAGTATAACATTTTACAAACAAAATTATAAGTCTCCAAAAACTTAGGAAAATTTTTATATCTAAAACACAACATATAAATACTTGCATTTTTAAACTATGCAAGACATTTCAACGTCCCGAACTCCCATTATTTTATAATACAATGATAAAAGTGAGTGAAGAAAAATGTAAACAAAGATTATATAAGAAAAGGAACTATACAAGTTGTTATACAGAAAGATAAAAATATCAAAATGTTTTCTGAAGTTAAGTTTCAGACATAAGTATACATTACGTAACACAAAATATAAAAAATGAAAATGTGTAAAACTGTTTTCTTGAACTGAAAACTATAATGGAAAGGATACTATGAACCGTTAAAGACAAAAAAATTTTTAAAGTCAAAACGAAGCTAATATTTTTTTTATTTTATTTTAAGACAATAATAGGAAATCAAAGTGCATACATACAAAATATAAATTTGGGAATACACGATTGCAACAATTTAAAATTTAAAATGCTTTTGAAATCATTTCAACTTTAACCCATGTGTTTGTTTTTATGTATTCGAGTAAACTAGCTATATACACATTATGTCCAGATTCATAATTATATATAAAAAAGAAAGAGAAAAAAGGAGAAAAATCTAGAAAAACTTACCGAATGCATTGAACTACTTCACTCTCTGACAAAATATTTTGCTAAAAATATTTATTAAATTATTTTTAGTAAGTTATTAAATTATTTTTAGTAAAAAAATTGTCTGAATTGAAGTGATTCAAGATGTTCAGTAATGTTTTTGGAAGACATACATATATATATATATACATAAACATATATATATATATATATATATATATATATATATATGTGTGTGTGTGTGTGTGTGTGTGTGTGTGTGTGCGTGTGTATACACCATACTGACAAATATACCGTAAATACATGTTATAAATTGTTAAGTTTAATAAACTTAATAAATTATTAGTTACCTGGATAGAACGTTAGGTTGTAAAAATGACACTGATAACTTTGTATATATGAATTACTGAATTTGTGTTGTGAATGAACATCACAGTATTCCAAGGCTAGATACAAACCACTACATCACTACATTAAACCTTTAAAGGGAAAGTCAAGAATTTTAATGAAGACCAACATTTTGTTTATCCTCATTTCCCGTGTCCTTAACTCGTGTACACGCATTTAAAATTTTACTTGGAAGACGATGAAATGAGTCTTCTAAACCATCATTGAAGACTGATTTGCTTTCATGGAACACTAAACACAATAGACATTAGCAGACTGACGCAATTAGTAAACTTTCTCTGTGTATCAGTCATCTACCAGTTTAACTGAAACTATGATGCTTTTCGTTGCATAAATTAAAAGCTTCGGCTGATTCTGTGTTGCTAAATAAAAAGTTTATAAATCATATTCAATTTACAGTTTTACAAAATAAAATTAATGTTATATAACTTTCAGTTAAACTGGTAGATGACTGATACACAGAGAAAGTTTACTAATTGCGTCAGTCTGCTAATGTCTATTGTGTTTAGTGTTCCATGAAAGCAAATCAGTCTTCAATGATGGTTTAGAAGACTCATTTCATCGTCTTCATTTATATAACATTAATTTTATTTTGTAAAACTGTAAATTGAATATGATTTATAAACTTTTTATTCAGCAACACAGAATCAGCCGAAGCTTTTAATTTATGCAACGAAAAGCATCATAGTTTCAATAAAAAGAAATTCATTACTGCATTTTTAATTGTTGTAAACTTTAAATGAAATTTTACTTTTAACTGTAGAAGCATAACGTATATCGAATCAACGTAAGTCTGATAAAAACTCAATATTATTAAATTTTGTAAAGAGAGAAATATACATTAATTCCTTTTTCCTGCACAGGGGACATTAGCGTACCATCACAATTTACTTTCTTAGCAAAATGTTGACTTGACCTATTGGTTTACGTGCAAGTTCTATAAAATTTTGCTTTTTAAAACTGTTTTAAATTCTCTTCTATAAATTCAATTCAGTTCAGTTCCGTTTTTCAATAACAATTCACTTTACTTTTCTATACAGTAGACATTAGCTTACTATCGCAATTAATTTACTTTCTACACAAAATGTTAGTTAATTTATAGGCTTAAGTGAAAGTTATATAAAATATTGCATTTTTAAACATTTTAAACTGTCTTTCCAAAAAAATAACGTGTACATACCCTATTTTTTTTTTCAAACATGAAAGTGCTTTGGACTTCCCTGTACATCCAATACCCCTTTACTAAAATTTCTTGTAGTGAGTGCCTGCACCAGAACTAAGATTTATTATTATTCTTATTATTTCAAATATGGGGTCAATTTCTCTTTTATGTTTTGCCACTACCAAGTCGAAGATATTTGTTGGACGTTTTAGTATGGGAACACAAATAGGCATAACTCCCTCAAGAACAACACAAAATGGGTGCAGAAGCAAGAACAATACAGAAGAGCTAACAGGTTTAGCTTTCTACATCTGAGGTAAATTTTTTGGGATCCTAGAGGGCAACGAAATTATTTTATGTTTTCCCGGTAGCCTTTAGTGAACATGGTGAATCTTTGGCCGGTTCGATCCCTGAACTTACAACTCTTCAATTATGACATATACTTCTCTGCCGACTGAGCTACAGTGGCTCCTAGAATTAAGCAATCGTATTACAGTGAAAGTCTACTGCATAACAAATATGCAAATAACTGTAAAACAAACATTCTTCCCTTTCAAATCAGTTTATCCAGTTATTATAAACGAAGGTTCTAAAGAAATCTTTACTTCTACCGAGGATTAAAAAACCAAGCAATAAAGTTCAGGTCATAGAAATTTTAGATTGCCAAAAGTCTGAATATATATGGAACCTTATAATTGCTTGTTAAATCTTCGCGGTATCAAGCTTATAGTCTAAGGTGAAATTGTCAAAGCTACCATATAAGTCATAAGGATGGGTTCACGTTTCCCGATGTAATAGATTTTTAAAATGAGAAACGAAAGCTAAAATTTTCAGGAAGTGAGAATTATTGTTCTCATATGCTTGAGTGAAACGGCATGTTTTTTTCATTTATACAATGAAAATGAATATAATTTTATCAATAATGGAACATACATTTTTTTAAAGTTCAACATAAAGCATAATTTTAAGCTATCGCATCTATCAGTATCACTTTCAAACATTGCAAATTTTCTACAATCTCTATATAATGAAGTTTTCAACCAAAAAGAAATGGTCGCTGTTTAGAGAGTCTCTGTCATATAATACTTGATTATATAAAACCCCCTTTTATTTTTAAATAATTTTAGCCCATTAGATAGAATGACCAGTTCCAAAGAAACTTTAGAAGAAATGTGTAATTAGAGAAGTGTTTTAAGCCTAAAACCGATGATAGAAATAAATGATTCAAATGCTTGATATAATTAATTCTTACCTTTGTAGCTTTTAAATGATATAAGAGAGCATAAAAATAACTGTGATATTGAATTTTGACCTAGATTATTATTATTTAATTCTCTAGATAATTTAGATACTAAGTAACTTTCTCTATTGAAAAATTTAAACAGATGTCTTCAAATATTCGGAACTTATTAATTACTTTTTAAAGCTTCGTGGTATCAAGTTTACAGTCTAAAGTAAAATTGTCAGAGGTAACCTATAAGTCATCAAGACTGGCTCACTTTTCCCGATTAAATAAATTTTCAAAATGAGAAAAGAAAGGGAAAATTTTTAGGAAGGGATAATTATTTTCCTCATACACTTGTGACGACACAATTTTTTTTATTTATACAATGAAAAGGAATATAATTTTATCAATAATAGAATACACATTTTTTACAGTTCAACCTATTTTTAAATGATCACATCAATCAGTAATTCTTTCAAACGTTGCAGATCTCCAATCTCTATATAATGAAATTTTCAACCAAAAAGAAATGGTCGTTTATTAGAAATCTCTTTTGTTAATACTTAAGTATATAAAAACTTTCATTTTTAAATAATTTTACCTCATTATATAGAATGACCAGTTCCAAAGAAACTTAATACTAAAATAATTTAAATACTAAGTGCTGTACTTCCTCTTTTAAAAATTTTACACAGAAGTCTTCAAATATTTGGAATTTATTAACTGGTAGCTAAAGTTTCGTGGTTTTAAGTTTGCAGTTTGAGGTGAAGGTATCTGAGCTAACCTATAAATCATCAAAATGGGCTGAATGTTTACTGAAACAATAAATTCTTAAAAACAAACTTTTCGTAAATGATTTAAACTCCTTGATATACTCCAATTTAAAATCGACATTTGTAAATTTTAACAATTTTAATTGAAAGCCTGAAGTCAAGATACCCTATGTTGAAAAATGGTCTGTAAAATCTTTACATTGTTTAGTTTTGTAAAATCAGATATATTTTGGATATTTAAAGTTTAATTCTTAAAAATTACAAATACATTTACTTCACTGCTTAAAATGTTTAGGTAGTCGTTACAGTTAGGTGGTATGAAGTCTACAGTTTGAGTGGAAGTTATCATATAAAATATATAAATAATTACCATGGAAGAGACGGGTTTTGTTGCAAATTACTTTATAAAAACATAAAAAGGAGAATTATATTCGCAAATTATATACACTCTTTTTATGCTGAAATTAATAATCAGCATAAACTTTTAGTTTAAACATCGAAAATTATCATAATTTTAATAAAAATTATGTTACTACATTTTAACTGAAAATCAGACGAAATATATTTTAACTTAATACTGCAGCTTTTATATCCTCCAATAATTGGATAGATATCTAGTTTTTGCATAAGGGAATATTCCGTATCATGAATTTTTAAAATTAAAACAAGTATAAGTTTATGCAACCAAAGTTCTGTAAAAGAAAAACACAATTCTTGCTTTTAAATAATTATATCCATACGTAAAAATTAATATTTTCAGAGAAACTTTACGTCTCCCGCTAATTTAATAAACAATTGACTTCATCCTTTAAAAAGTTTAGATTTTCAAAAATTCGATAATGAATGCTTGTTGAAGTTTGGTGGTATTACTATGAAATTATCCTAGATCAGCTACAAATCATCAAAATTTGAAGGACATTTTCTCATACAATAGATTCTTAAAAAACTAAAAAGCCGGAAACTTTTTGCAAATGATTTACACCCTTGATATACTCCAATTTAGAGTGGGCACAAACTTATGCCAGAATGTTGTCCAATTTTGCATATTTATTCGCCGACACTGCATTTTTCTAAACGCTCCTTACAAAAAAACCGCGAAAATTTATATTGAGACATTTCTTTTCACGCAGAACTTGTTTAGAATTTATTCCAAGGCAAGGAGAGAGTCGAACACTAACTCCATTTCCCTGACGCCGCATTTCTTCCCCGAAATATATAGATATTTTTTTTGTTTTTCTTTATTCCAGGCTTTTCTTCTCGTGGTGGTAAATTTACGCCCCTTAGATGCTACCAAGTAGGAACTCCGCCTGTTTCAAAGCAGCCATAAAAATTGCTCGCCAAAAACAGTTGAGCTGTTCGAAATAAACAAAGTACGATTTCAAAGCATATGAGGGGAGAAATAATGATAAAAAATCCCTATTTCCCCCTTAAATTTCGGTCAACATTTTTCCCCATTTTCTTTTTAGCAGAAATGAGAAGAATTCAGAAAATTGGTTCATCTGGAGTTAAAAAAGAGATATGCTGTAGAAATAAATTAGGACCTAAATATATAGCGCTGGGATAAACTAATTTTTGTTCATCTAGGCGAGTGCTTTAATTCATAATTTTTCCTCTAGGATAACGTAAATTTCACTACGATGACAGGAATGTTGTTGTAGATAAAATAATACAGCGTATATTCGAAACAATCTTACAATTTTTCAGAGATTTGTCAGAAACTTTGACATGATCTCTCGTAGTTTTTAAACTACTTCATTAGAGTGCAAATGTGTTTTGATTTTGATTTCCATAACTTCATACAATATTACAACTATCCATTTATACGTTAGTATTTCCGAAAAGAAGCATAAAAATTATAATTCAATGAAACAAAAGTTCAACTAAAGGTGTTTTGTAAAATTATTTCAGTAATTACAAAGACATGCTTGTTTTTTATATAATAATTACGTACCAGAAATAAATTTTGTGGCATTCATAAATATATAGCTTTCTTTAACATTTTTCACAAAGCATTAATGATTTCCAAAATATACAAAAATAAATCAGATTTGTTTATGTAGAGTATACCGGTAGAACTAATTTCTCCTTCAATGATAAAACTTTAGGTAGGGAGAAAATATAGTAAATGACATTAAGAAAGAAATCTACATGCTCCCATAAGGAAAAAGTTGTCATGTTTTCTAGTAAAAATTTGCATGTACTTTTTGTCAATCTAGAGTAATAATAAAATCCCCAATGACTAAAGTAATTTTTTAAATTTACTTTAACCCCTTAATGCACAGTTTTTCTGAAAAAGGCCAGTCAAAAAAAAAATCAATTTTTTTAATGTAAAAAACACAATTTAGAAAGTTGTCTTGCTAAGAAAATTACAATTTGTATTGCAATTTTGGATTTTGATAACATTGCTGAAAGTAGTCGACTTTTGTAATTTTTCTCGCACATCGACTTTTTATTTATCTTTCTTTTCGAATTCTCTTTTCAGAATAAATATTTTGAAAAAAAAATATACATTTTTCATTTCAAAAAAAATATATATATTATACTTGAATAAGTAAGTTATAGATTACAATCCTAAGTAAATGATAAATATCAATAAAACGATTGCTTTTTTTCGATTTCACATTGTTATTTTGAAATCTCAATTGCATTCAAGTGTCAGAAATTATAGCAACATAAAGTACAACTCTGCTCGAATTATCTCGAGTGGTGCACAGTTTGGCCACTTTAACGCGCTTTTTTAACTCGAGCGCGCACGTTAAGTGGTTAATGTAGCCTTTATAATCTTAATTTCTAGGAATAGAATGTTACTTCTTGAATTGTGATCCTAACATGGCGTTTGAAAGCTTAAAATTCTCCGCAGATTTTCTAAACATATGCTAAAGCAATATTTACGTCAAAATAAGGAAAACAAATCTTCTAAAAACTGAAAAAGAATTCGGATTTGTTTATGTAGAGTATACTGATAGGATTAATTTCCCCTTTAATGATAAAACATTAGATATAAAAAAATACAGGAAATAACCCTAAGGAATAACCAATTTTAACCTAAAAAACGTAAGTCTAAATAACCATTTTTGACTGTTTGAAAGTAGTTTGACATCTCGTCACAATACAAATAGGAACATTCTACTCAGCTTGTTAA
The DNA here is from genome assembly GCA_032207245.1 of Pardosa pseudoannulata. Classification (NCBI taxonomy): domain Eukaryota; kingdom Metazoa; phylum Arthropoda; class Arachnida; order Araneae; family Lycosidae; genus Pardosa; species Pardosa pseudoannulata. The sequence continues at coordinate 58,043,613 of CM063511.1, read as the reverse complement.
GTAGTTGAAATTTTATAAAATTAGCTTTATCATGGTATAGCATATATATATATATATATATATATATATATCACATATATATATATATATATATATATATATATATATATATATATATATATATATATATATATATATATATTGCTTATAATAATATAACTGACACTCACAGAAGTTATATTACTAATAGTTTATAAATTTAAAATTTCAAAATTTGCGGTTAAGGTTATAATAATGTTTCATCAATTTGTGTATAAATTTTATAAAGATATAATTTCTTCTTGTATTGAAACTAGGTTAGATTCCTGCTAAAACATAAAGGGAAAACTTTTTCTTAATCATTGCGGAACGTTTGACTTATATTGAATCAGAAGTAGATTTCTATACTGTAGGCTTTTCAGCTAGAAATGTACTGTTCATTCAGATCGAAAATGTTCTTTAAACTTTGAAATAAAATTTGAAATAGTTCTAAAATGTTTAAAGAAATATGACAGAAATTGTATAAAAAGGGAACAAAAAAATCTCACTTAGAAATAATGGGAACTACAAGGGATTTTATATATTACATTATAGCATTCATTCGTCTAAAAAATTTATATAAACCTTTTAAAAGTGATTTTATTTTCTATAGATATAAATGGTCATACAGCCTTTTAAAAAAATTGATGAATAAATATTTATAGTTTTTGACTTGTACTTATTTGAAGCTCATTTTGGAAGGTAAAATCTTTTAATTAAATAGAACCACTGTGTTAGAAAAAAGTAATTAAATAGGCATTAAAGCAATTAGAAAATTAAAATGTATGAAAAAATCTAACAACACTTTAAATGTCTATTTATTTGCGCTTATGATTATTGCTTCATTCTACATGCTATCAATTTTTCAAATATTAAGTTACAATGCATCTTCAATCAGAAATATTTTAATTTGAAAATATGTATTATAAAAACAAATGTTTTTATTTTTAAAAAAAGTTTATTTTCAAGTATTTCCGAATGTAGAATTTTTTATCTAAATTTTTCTCAATTTGACATTTTTACATTACTTTATGTAAATAAATGTATGAAAATGTAATGCAGTAAGTTAAATATAATTTCCATAAAAATAAATTCAATTGGTCAAGGATAATCTTATGCTCAAGGTTCATAAATCATGTTTTGAGAAAAATGATTTTGAAAGATGTTTTACCGAATGTTGTTTATATTAATACAATTATATGATATTATGATACAATTTTCCCTTTAGCTCATGAAATGATAGGAATTTATTTTTTGAGCTTTGATTTAAATTTCGTGGAAACAACCAAACTATCAAATATATTTTTTCTGAAAAATTGAATTTTGACCGTTTGAATGTAGTCTGGTCCATTTTCCGAATGCAATAAAAAATTTCTGCGCAGTATATAATATTTAAAATTTTTTGTTTAAAATATTAGAGTTAAAATACTGGATTTCATTCGGATATCTTGAAAATGAATAGCATTTTAGATATGATGTACATTGACATATGATGATTTTTATAAATATTTTGTGGACTAATTTATTTTATGATAAATGATTTTTAGCTCACAATCTTCTTAATGTTAAAGTAGAGTTCCATAGAATTCTAGTCAATTTAAAAATGGAAAAGTAATGTTTACAAAACTAGACAACAGATTGGAATTAATTTCTTAATATGTGCATAAAACTGTTTACAACAAAGAGTTATTGAAATACAGTTAAAAATAAAGGTCTTATAGTAAGTTTGGTTTTGTTTGCTGCATTACGGTCTACTGTTTTGCTCACGATGACTCACGAGATCGAGACCTACTGCTTAAAGTCGAATCCGAACGGCTACGAAAAACCATGACAGCAATGGGATTCCAACCCTCGAACTCCGGTACCAAAGAGCTCCTTATCGTAAGAAGAATTCAATAAAATCACGTGTTACTTATTAAAGATACAATGGTTTGGTTTGGAGTGCTATGGTCTATTTTTTTTTTTTTTTTTTTTTGCAACACGAGGGCTAATGAGACCGGGACCTACAGCTTAAAGCCGATTCCGAACGGCTACAAACATCTATGCCACAGTGGGATTAGAACCCACGAACTCCGGTAGCGAAGAGCTCCTTATCGTAGGAAGAATTCAATAAAGTCACGTGTTACTTATTATAGAAGCAATGTATCATTGTAAGTCAATATTGAAAAGTAATTAAGAATAATGATTAAAACATGGAAACTATAGCTAAGATGTTCATGGTTTGGGAGTATAAAAATCACAACTGAATTTTTGAATTAATTGCGACGATGTGTGTCATTACGTTTATTTTTCAGTTTTAAACTCATTACTCGTCGCTGATAAACTCGCCGAGTTTTAGCAAATGTTTTCATCTAGTTGACCGTAAAATTCATTGCCTACTAAAAGCGGTGTTGAAGATATGCATATTTTAGGATATAAACAGTTTATTGTATTTTATTCTTACATTAGATATTTCAATTTTCAGTTTTTTTACTTGATATGTTATACTAAATACCTTAAGTTCTTTAAACAATAAATGCTTTATTTATATTTTTTGTGGTCAGCGGGAACTTAAACCTCCGTTATTCGACCTCAATTACTCTTAGCTTGACATGTTTGGTCTACAGGATTGATGCGTTTGTACATTAGCCGATATAATCAATAACTAACTATATCCGGCCAGCCAACCATATCGTACATTATAGTGTATTACCGAAGGACTAACAATGTTAAGGTTGAGACTTTGTTATTCAAAGTTTAATTAGACCAAGTCTTACTCTTTATAGTCTGTTCCAATATTTAAAGCGACAGATTATCGTTCTGTAACCTAAAACCAAACGAGTATCTGTTCCTTGTACCTTATAGTGGAACATGTTCGAAATATTCTGTTAAATTAAGAGTTAAAGGAAGAGTTACATTGTTCTACAAATTATATTTTCTCAGTAATTGCTACTTTATTGTTAATTTAAAATGGATTAACCTTTTGCGTTCCAAAGTGATCTCTTAATTCCCAACTTTCTAGACCAAATTAGTGTTTTAATTCACTTTAGTGCCAACATCCCAATTTTAAGCGAGTTTAAGTGTAAATACCGTAATTCTTAAATTTAAAAAACTTGTTAATCTACATTCGAAGTTGTGCTCACTGCATAAGGTTATGTTCAAGTCGACTCGACGTTGGAGCTCAAAACCAGGGCTTCGAACCGGAACTGAACCGAAAACCGAAAACCGGAAAAAACCGTTATTTTGGTCGAACGAAAACCGGAACTGAACCGAAAAAAATATCGGTTTATTTCGGTTCGATATATCTTTCAGTCATTTTGTTACTGTTACCAACTTATCAATATTTTCTAATTTAACGTCGACTTTATAATTATCATTACATGTATACTGCTTCTCGATTTCCTATTTTGATATTCACTAGTATTTTTCTGTTTCAGTTTCGCATGAAACTACTTGTAGAAGACATATTTAATTCAGTTGATTAAAGTAGAAGTATAGATGATTTTTTAAGAAAAATATCGAGTTATATTTTATTTTTCACATCTCAGCATGCGATCATCCACGGATGTTATGCGATCATCCACGGAACAAATTACAATTTTTTGAAAAGTCCATTCAGTAGTAAACGAGGAAACAAAATCTTCTACTGAAAGCGATAAAAATGAAGACGATTTAGAGACTTTTTTAAAAAGTAAAGAATTGGCAGTAATAAAAACACATAGAACCTCTATTTCTACCGAGATTGACATTGAATTCATTTTAAATAATTTTGACAATGTACGAAGGCTTGATATAAGGCATAATATTTTAGATTTCTGGGAAGAGAATAAAATTACATATCCGCACTTGTATAAGATTGCAATGGTGGTTTTGGCAGCTCCAGCTACACAAGTTAGTGTTGAAATTTATTCTCCGAGACAACAGAAGTAATCTCAGTGAAACCACGTTAGAAGATATATTAATAATTAGAGGCAATTTTCATATGTTAAATAAATAATAGATTTTTTACATAATTATTGCAAGGCCAAGTGCACGATGTGAGAGTCAAACGACGAATGTGGGTAATCATGAACGAGTTGTCAAATGCGATTTTGATAATGGATAACAATGCCAATCCTCGCCGCTCTTATCATACCTGCTGTTTGTATCAATTCACATAGTGTACCAATTAAAAAAAAAAAACAATAAAATCTTCTAAATTTTGATAGAATTACATTTTTTGTTTACGATAGAATTATATTTTTAGTACAAATAGGAATATACATAAAATGAAATTGTTCATTTGGAACTGAAACGAAAACAGTTATTTTTGGCGGAGCGAAAACCGGAACTGAACCGATATTAATTTTTTAGTTGAACCGGAACGAAAACCGGAACAAAAAAATTACGGTTCGAAGCCCTGCTCAAAACGATTAAAACCTGTGTAATTTTAGGAAATACCAGTGCTTAATATTTAGAAGTAGCATATAACCCGTCATATCACGGCATCAGTAAAATTTTTAATTATCCAGAATTGCAAAATACCCTAAGAGGCAGATAAAAAAAAATGGTTTGTATTTTTGGCTGAGAACTATCTGGTTCACGCTTAATAATTTGTTTATCTTCATACACCTCTAAAGTCTCCCTATACTGTGAATGCAGTTTAGAATCCCGTTGAATTTATTTAGAAAGATAAATCAAAGTTTTCTTAGCTATGCCGAAATTATCGTTTAGGTCTTCCCACATTTTTACAACAGTAATTAATGGAAGTAAAGAAATAAAACTATCATTTCCACTATATCCTAGAGGTAGATAGAATTTGTTGTTAATACCGGTGATAAGATTTTCACTGCAGCAAAAAATAATCGATGATTCAATTTAAAATTATCATATCCGTACCTGATCTAATAGTTAAGCCAAATAGACAAGAAAATTATTTACTTAATATTTAAGTTCAGTTATAAAACGTATGAAAATAATGCAGACGATATTTAATTAATTTAAAATAAGAAATGATTAAATGAGATGTTTAAAGGAATGACGTCATAATGCTTAAAAATCGTTTTTACCTATTTATTATGTGATAAATTGATAATTTAATAGCCTGGTCTTAAATTGGGAAAATAGGACTTGAAATAAGGCCATTAAATGCTCAAAAAGAGGGGAAGGGTTAATTTCGAATGTTGCTAATCCTAACTCATTACGAATCCAATATGGATGCCGCTATCCATTCCAGGTATAACCACTTCATAAATTCGAGGACAGACGGACAGTTAACTTAGGCTATTATTACACAAGGGATTAGATTAGAACAACATAACATGCAAGATATGTTTGAACGTGTATAGAAGGATTTAAAACTTATTTTGTATAAGAGTAATTTGTATTATTACGGTTAATGGCAAAGGGGACTTAAAAATTTAATTTTAAACTAAACAAATTTTAACAGTATTTTTTCAAAGATTACTAATAATGGTGTTGAATAAAATAAATGCTATTCTAACATCTACAAGAAAATAAATTAGATGAAAATACGAAACATATATAAGTGTAGAATAAAACATGCTTTTGCAATTTACTTTGAAAACATTAAAAAAATCTACGAGATTCCTCATCAAACATGAGTTATATCATTTTAAAGCATATTACTTTTTAATATTATTTGCATATTACTTTTTAAGCAGATTATATGCATATTACTTTTTATAATTACAACTTTACTGGTTTTTTCTCAAAAAATATTTATTAGCTGGAACATAAAATATCTAATAATTAACACGTTGACTACCATGGGTGTCAACAGTGACCAGCACTCGACTTGGCTACAGCGTTGTGGGGCCAACGATGATTGGCGAAGCAGCAAATAATAAAAGTACATAATTACAGTAAATATTAGGTTGGGGAAAAAGAAATCCATTATTTTTTTCGGTAGATGACTGTAATGATCGATATCTCGTAAAGTATCTATCAAACAATTTCAAATTTATGCTCGTTGTCAAAGTGACATTTCCCACTAAAAAAATATGTTTTAATGTTTTTTTTTTGGTCCATTCAGTTGTGAGTTACAGGGTGTTAAAAATGGAAGTCAACAAAGAGAAAATTTGGTACATTTTACAGTTTTTCTTTGATAAAGGAGAAAAACCAAGCCAGGTGGCTGAAACTGTATGGTGTTTACGGTTAAGATACTGTAACAGCTTATTACGTGCAATTTTGGTTTCGTCGATTCCGTTCAGGCATTTTTGATGTTAAACCTGCACCTCTCACAGGCAGGCCCGTCATAGAAAATGTTGGTAAAATCACAGAAATAATCGAAGTCGACGGGCATGTTAGTAGTCGTAGCATCGCCCAGGAGGTAAACATTGACCATAAAACAATTTTAAACCATTTGAGTAAAGTTGGATTCAAAGAGAAGCTCGATGTTTGGATACTACACTAACACCAAAAAACATGATGGATCGAATTTCCATCTGCGAAGTCTTAGCCAAACGGAATGAAATCAGCCTATTTCTTAAAGGATGGTGACTGGGGAGGAGAAATGGGTCAAATATGACAATACTGTGCGAAAACGATCGTAATCAAAGAGCGGTGAAGCAGTGCAAAAGGTGGCCACACCAGGACTAAAGGCCAGGAAGGTTCTACTGTGTATTTGGTAGGACGTGAAGGGAATCATTTATTATGTGTCGCTTCCATATGGCCAAACACTAAATTCAGATCTCTGCTGTCAACAACTGGACCGTTTGAAGCTAGCGATTCACAAGAAACGGCCAGAATTGGTCAACAGAAGAGGTGTTGTGTTCCATAAGAATAATGCCAGACCACACACGTCTGTAGTGAACCGCCAGAAACTCAGAGAGCTTGGTTGGAAAGTTTTAATGCATCCACGATATAGTTCAGGCCTGGCACCAAGCGATTACCACCGTTTTCTCTCATTGCAAAACTTCCCGAGTGATAAGAAATTGGGATCAAGAGAAGATTGTGAAAATCGATTACTAAAGTTTTTCGCCAATAAGGACCAAGACTTCTATAAGAGAAGCATTATGAAGCTACCTTCAAAATGGCAACAACTTATACAACAAAACGGTGCATATTTCACCCAAATCGGACAATCCGAAACATGTTAAATAAAATCATTATTTTCATGGAAAAATAATATATTTCTTTTTCCCCAACCTAATATGATATTGATAAATTTTTCAATAACACCATTGTTACTATAATAGTTTCAAAAAACTAATGCAATATAGAAAATACAAAAATAGTTTTAGTTCATGAAAAATATACATTTTATCAGTGCATAGTGCGATGAGTCGGATTGAAACATTCAAGGCAAAGAAAAGGTGAACCGACGCAATCGGAACAATATGTCACCACTTCTTTAATCCAATTCTTCACTCTAGTTCTTTATAGCTGCTTTGAATACTAAAGAATGAGAATCATCACTTAGCAATCAAAGAACGACTGTTTGAAATAAAAGGACAATTGTAACATTTGCCTACCGCGCCGAAGGAGTCACTGGTGACTCCAACCACGAAACCTCCTTCAAGCATGATTTTATAACTCATTTTATGTGCTTCAAATATTTCAGCATATGCATAGCATAATGAAAAGTTCATCTCGGCGCCTTGGGCAAACCGTCGAAATACGTCTTTCAATCATAGTGTTAAAATCTGATAAATTCTGAATTAAAATCCAATATTAATCTGAACAAATGTGTGGAAACGTCTAATATGATATATACTTTTTAGTATGAATTTATGATTTAAAAATGGCATTAACCGCCATCGTAAAGTAATTTTTACGATTTCATTGCATATTATTACAAGCTCAGCTTTTTGTTGTTCAGTTAAATTATGCTAGTCCTAATGACAAGCTAATTCTTCCGTGGATAATTATTCACGAATAAATTTATGTTTAACTGCGGATATTATCTGAACTTCCTTTAGTGTTATTTAGTAATTGTAGCGATTATCATCGATTAATATTTTTCTTATAGCCCGACACATTTTCTAGAATTACAAATGAGAAACAAAAGTTATGACGTTGTAAGCATTCTTGATTTAATCTCTTTAAAATCTTAGAAAATCAGAACGCAATAGTTCTCAAGCGTCCAGTTCGTTTCTGTTTCTTTCAAATTTTATTCTACGATATCTACGTCGCAATTGTCTCCAAAATTTACCGTTTTGGACATAAAATAATTTAAATTTTTATTTTTATTGAATAGATATCTTTTGTGTATATTGATGGCCACAAACAATTTAGTCTCAAAAATATTTGAATATCTTACATAGTTTTGTATGAAAAGTCTATCACCAAAGTCTTCAAAACAGTTACTTTTCTGTTATCTGAGTAAAAAATATACTGTTTTTCCAAATATAGCATTTTATAATCTTTTATCTTAGTTAAAATAAATTTTTAAATAGACCATGCGACGTCACTAGTTATGTAAGCGCAGAACAAATGAACGGCGGTAAATTGTTAATATTTTGGTAAATCATATGGATATTGAATTCTGCTTTTTCAAATAATGTATGACATTATTTCCAGTAATATTAAAAATGTTAAAATACGTGGAATACTTAATGAACCAATGAAGAATTTTGCTGAATACAAAATATTTTTATAAAAAAAGAATGTAATATGAGTAATTATTAAAAATGTTCCTAGTGTCCAGCATACTTTCAGATTTTTTTGTATTGTAAATCAGGACTAACATAGAATGAAAATTCGATATTGGGTGTATTTTGTATGTACAGTTTACATAAAATAATACATTTGCAAAAAAAAAAAAATTTAAAAACTAGCTTTTATTTATCAAGTAAAACGATAAAAAAATGCACTAAAAATAATTTTATTTGAGTTTTTAGTTATGTTGGTTGTAAATAGTCTAAAATATCTACAATTGGGATTTCAAGTACGCTTTTGGCATTTACCAAACTGATTTTATTTTCTAAGATTCTAACATTTTATGACTGAATGTTGTATTACCATAGGAATTAGACCTAAGGGCAAAATTTCAGATCACTAGCTTGACAGGAAGGTAGTTAAAAATTTATTTCAAAATATCAACTGATTCACAAGTTAAAAAGCTATTATACATTTATCCTTGTGGAATGTTTTATATTTTTCTTTGTTTTATATTGCACAATATGTAACACGTCAAACATGTGAAAACTTTGTAAAGGCGTATACAGTTTCTTTAACTAACAGATAAAGTACCAAAATTTAGGAGAGCTGAAAAAATGGATGCCTCTATAACGTTTGAAAGTATTTAATAAATTACGAAAAAACTAGATTAGAAACTGTAGACTCAAGTTTTAAAACTGGGATATGAGAATAATCCAGTTTAGCTGAAACAAAGTGATATCATTTGATCTTAAAAAATTCATTACATTATGAAATACACACATAGCGTAACTTTTTCTGAATATGAAAACCATTTTATATTTTTAGTAGAATTCTTTCACTTTGAAGATCGCGACACTTAAACCAGTTAATTCTTCAATATTTTAAAATTCGGGAATTAATTTTCCGCTTAAGGGGGCAAGAAGTTTAACTTCATTTTATATTTTTATTAATATCTTTATGAGAATATATAATGTTAATATATGAAACGTCAGACACAAAAATCTACCAGAAAATATTATTTGGCTGAAATACAAGGATGTTTAATAAAAATTCCTGCATCCAACAATATTTCTTAAAAATGTTTCTACTACACAACGTAATAACCAATTGCTTTAATTTAAAAAAAATTATTCTTAAAGTTTATATAGAAACAAAAGTAAGTATCAGATTTCCTTCCCATTGAATACTATTTATAAATACTTTTGTAATAATATACTTTTATAATTTAAAATACTATTTATACAATACTTAAGCAATTTCTTTCTGCCATTTCACGGTATTAAAATTCAACCAATTTAACCAAGTTCAAGGTCACACACAATAACACATTGTGTGCGGGTACATTTCGCAGTGGAATTGTAGAGTGAGAGTAAATTTAGTTATTCAGTAAATTTCAATAGACTGAAAATTTATTTTTTGACCAAATTCTTGTATTTTATATTAAAATATATAAACAAAATATATAAGTAGGAACCATAAGATTTTTGTAAACAAAAAATATTTTTTAGTGGATAAATTTATAATAGTATCGTAAATAAGAAAAATATCAAATAGAAATATTAATATATAGCTTTAATTTTTTCGAATTATGTTATATATAAATACTTATACATTATAAAAAATGAAAGAGAAGAACCTCCTGCTTTGTTTTCCTGTATATAACGTTATCTTTGTACCCACAAACAAACCATGTTGTTACACTAACCCGTACTAGTACGTGACCCACGGTGAAGTATCAATCGTCAGAAAACCTATTAGTACGTGTCCTACATGCAATGTGTTAATAAAGATTTTTCAAAACATGCCTAAAACATTTGAAAATTACAAGTTTAATACAAAATTTGCAGATTGGAAAATAATTTTAAAAAATTTTCAATAACGGCGTATGACAAACAGGTTTCAGGTCAGTACAAAATTCATATTATTCAAACAATATATTTTTTGAGAAAGAAGTGTATTTGATTTTTTATTGAAAAAAAATTTCATAAATTCATAATTTTGGTTGAAATCTTTAATTTCCAATAGCCTTTTTCCCCTTAAAGACCAAGGAGTTTTATGGATATCATTCGAAAACATTTGGTTCTACAGATGATATCCTTAGTTACTTTCGATCAGTTACTTTAGCTGGGGAAGTACATAAGTGGAAGAAAATTTTCCATTTTCAAAATGCTCTGAGCAAACATTACATACCCCACTGTTATAAACAGTTATTTTATAAACGGTTTAAAAGTATATAAAAGTTTCAACCGACATTATACTACCTCCTTAGCTATTTCGCTGAACAAGACCTATAAAAGACGACCCGATAAAACGGAAAAAACCGCATATATGGAAAAAAAGTACTCAAAATTCCCTCCTAGAATGGAGAATTTATTTGGGAAAACGTTTTATTTATTTTTTTTTCTAAGTTCGCTTCCATAGCAAAACATGGTGGCCGTAATTTATTCCACGGTTTTGTAAGTCAGAGCTAAAACCATTTCCCAGAGTCGGCATTTTCTCCATTCAAATTTTTATTTATCTCCCTTTTCCTTCCCCGTTCTCCCTTATTTTTCGGGGATTTGTAGGGGGGTGTAGTTGTGGTTAGGAATTCATTCCGCACGTCCCTGCACGGCCATAAAAAAAGCGCGGGTTTCGAACTTTACAGCCACCGTGGAATAGAAGAGAAAAATAAAAACCGGGTTTGGAAAGTATACAAATACTACTAAAAATCCTGGAAACAGCACTGGATAAAAACAAACAAAAAAAGCATTTGTTTTATTCCGAAATAGCTACACACGCTTCTAATGTCACAAAGTAAAACAAAAGAGTGAATATTCATGTATCATCGCGGAAGCTCCAGGAGTGAATGAATGCTTTTTACAGAGGAACTTATATCCCTGAAAATGGATGATTTCGGCACGTGAGAATTTCGAGGTCTCTACTCCGTTTGGCTGCATTTCTCCCTGGGGCGACGTAAATTTCTTTACCCTGTTACAGGAGGTCACTCTCTTCCTGGAAGGTTCCTAAATCAAGGGATGTTTATTGGGTATACGTGGGTGATTCCACTAAACACGTTTCTCCGGATACGTGTCAGAGAGGATGTGTTTTTTTAAGTTTTAAATTAAAAATGGATGCAGTTATTTATTTTTTTGTAAGTAGGATTGGGAAAGAGAGTTTTACTAACTTAAGGGATCATACGTCTCTTAAGAGTGAAAAAAATTTGAAATAATTTTCATTTTCGATTTCTCATAGCTTGAAAACTACCAGTTTTACAAATTTTTTTATCATTGTTAATACAAATTATCTTTACACACATCTCCTTGTGGTGAGGTGATTTAGATCATTCTAATTAATGCAATTATAATAAATAAAATGGGAAGTTAAATACTTATTATCTAAATCTGACCTCATCCCATCTTTTGTAAAGGAGAGGACCTATAAAAGTTGAATGGATTCGTCCTGTGCGGGATTCCGATCCCTGTACCAGATTACAATCATGTCTCTGTCCATGACACTAAATTGGTGAAGTGATCATTCTAATTAAAGCAATTAATATAAATAAAATGGGAAGTGAAATGCTTGGTATCTAAATCTGACCTCATCCCATCTTTTTTAAAGGAGAGAAGACCTATAAAAATTGAATGGATTCGTCCTGTGCTGGATTCTGATCCCTATCCCAGATTACAATCATGTCTCTGTCCATGACACTAAATAAGAATGTACCTTTGTGGAGTTATTTATAAGTTCTTAAGGTACAATGCCCAACTTGAAGAGGTAAGGTTTTCACCATGTTTGCAGTTTAAAAGGTGAGGAAAGTACGACCAATGAAGGTGCACAGCTCTGCTGATTTAAGCTCAAGAGTGGAGAGCAGAGTTCGGAGACCAAAAGGTAGAATTGGGTCGATCAGAGAGTCCAAAAAGTTAACGAGGAGGACTATCTCACAGCAACCAGAAGTGTTACGGTACTGCAGCATTACATAATCACCCCAATTATTTAGAAGGCCCTAGACCAATGGTGGAACTAAAGTCAGCATTGTCATCCCACGAATCCAGAGTACACGAAAAAAGGTCAACATCATTTTACCAACTCCAAGTCTGAAGTGCTCCCGACCAGAGTACCGCCCTAGCATATCCCTGAAGATGAACATACCTTTGCAGATCCACAAAGGTACTTGTTATAAATATTTGAGTTTAGAATTAGGTCTTCTCTCGTCTTTTTTAAAATTTTTAGTTTCTCATTAATATAGAATCTTAAATGATGTGGCACCACACTGAAAATTTGGAAGGGCAATTTTTTTTACATAGACATATAAATACTATGACAAGAAAATTTTCTTATTTTTATTTTAAACTATCAACTTTGTATGTGTTTATTTTAAGTGTGTATTATTGTATTTTAGTAATTCATAATTAGCTTATTAGTTATTTAAAAATAAATCTGTAGTCTTTTAGAACCGGTGGTTAAATTTAAAACTTAAATAATCTACACAACGCAAGATAAATATTAGTCATATATTTGATTATTATCATTATTTGATTATTTAATATTAGTCATATTATATTTAGCCATATATTTGACCATTATATTTGATCATAGGCAAATATCTAAATTTAATGAAAACATATTCAATATTGGGAAAAATTTATAGAGAAATGCAATGTTATTAAATATTCATGAAAAAATGTTATTGCGATCCACTATTTAAAGCTAATATTCATGATTTATGTTCTCATAATTTTACTCTTTCATTTACGTCAATCAAGTATGAACTCATGGAGTAGTAGGTCTGCGAAGAAAAATAACACTACACTTGGCGGGAAACAGAGGGCGTATGGGGAATTAATTTGCTAAGCCGTAGAGGACACCAAAAAAATTAAGCAGTAGCTTTCTATATAATTAGTGCTGATCCAAATCATGTAAACATTGTCAATATACAGATAGCTAAAAAAATATATTTTTTCTTCGCAATATTTGAGTAGTCACCAAAATACACTTGGCACCTAAACCTTACTAGAAAGTGAAAGTTTAATTACATTCTTTATGTTGTTGTTGCTGCTGCTGTCTTATGCCACTTGATCAAACCAGGTTCGATTGAGCAGGAGGCTAGTGGATTTAAGTCAAAGGAGTGCTCCTTTTTTTCAAACGAGCACGTCAAGGTTGAAAGTATGACTTCTGCTGAAGTGGCTCCTCGTACTTTTTGAAGCAGGAACCAAGCAGAAGACCCCTAGGCTTGACCTACCACTCCCAAAGGTATTGAATAAGAACTTGGAGGACATTAAGACCAAGAACATATTTTACTTGTAACAGTCACCTTTAAAGAACACGGCGGATATTAAGCCGGCTCGGGCTCCAAATCCGCAACCCTCCCCTTACGAGAGCAGAACAATGGCCGATTGGTTAGGGTGATGGCTTTCGGTACCAGAGTTCGTGGGTTCGAATCCCATAGTAGCATGGATGTTCGTAGCCGTTCGGAATCGGCTTTAAGATGTAGGTCCCGGTCTCATTAGCCGTCGTGTTGCAAAAACTAAACCGTAGCACTCCAAACAGAACCAAACAACTTACGAGAGCTTTGCCTTTGCCAACTGAGCTACCATTGCTTACATTCTTTATATGGTGAAAAATCACGAAGTATTTCGTTATAAATATATAAAATCATCAAAACTCAAAAGTGGTCATAATGTGTTGGCACTTCAATATATACCCAATTTAATCTTAATATACGATCTTCACCTTGGTGGGTAGAGAAAATTTGTTTTTATATATTTATTATGAGTTTGACTTCAGCTTTAAATATAGTAATCTTTGCTGATACTGAGAACGTAATTTTTAGCTTAGCTGAACAAGTCATATAATTACTCTACATAATTTTGCGTCGGTTGTTTGCGTCCCCACGTAGTATACTCTGAATATCTTTGACAGGCTGTCTTGTCCCTCATGCTACTAAATATGCAAATGCATGAAGTTTCTGCATAGAACGCCAAAGAGGGATTGAATCAAACTGTATTCTTTTATTTTCAATTTTCTTTCATATCTTAACTACTGTTCTTTATCCAACATGACTAAAACTTACTTTTCAGAGTAAAACATTAATGCACTTATTTTGAATAGTAGACACAGTCCTTAAGGTTAATATAAAGAAACTTCTGAAACTTTCAGATCACACTAAATACATGTTAAGCTTATTTATATAATAAGATATCGCCATGGATTTATCCTTGGAATCAAAGTACGGTATTTTTCCTTTTTTTAGCAGATCATTTCACATGTGGGATGAAACAGATTTTCTTTAACAGGACTTCAGACTTCCTTCAGCAATATTCCCAAAGTATTGGACCTTTGTCAGGATTAAGAATCAAAGATTCCACGGAATGATCACGTGAGAGGGGGACGCGAAAGGTTCCTCTCTCCTCTCGCTGCTCCAGAGCTGTAAGTAATAACCGACTTCCTGCCTTACCGCATAACAAAGAGTTTCGATAATAAGGGGGGGGATATTGTTTCGAGTATTTCGGTCACGTGCTCCCGTTGCCACCGCCAATCTGAAAGCCGACACCGTCTTTATTGCGACCCGGATTTATGACTCCGAAGAAATCACATTTTTCTTCACTTTTCCCCCAATAATATATTTGACGGAATGTTTGGCCATTTATACTTAAAGTTAAATCGAATCTGGTTTTATTTCTATAGGCTTCTAGACAAATATCATCGACTTCAGCTGCTAAATACATACAAAGGTGATAAAATACGACTAAAATAGGACGATTCTTAAAATAGGGTTTTATGTTTTATTATGTAAAACGAATACATAAAAACTTTCAACTATCTATAAAATTCTGTACGTCATCCCAATTCTTGAGAAATAAGATGTTAGGGAAGCACAATATTTATAAATAGTATTGCTTATAGTCTAAAGAAAATTATTGCTGCAGAATATTTAACTTTCTTTTTAGAAAAACAGCTATGTTAGAAAGAGGCGAAATCAATATTTAAATAGTAACAATATTTATATTAGTAATAGTATATTTATATAATAGTATAATAATAGTATATTGAAATAACAGTATAGTATATTTAAATAATGGGGTAATAGTATATTTAAATTGCATTATTTATAGCCTAAAAATAAAGAAAATTATTACTGGGGAATATTCCACTTTCTTTTTAGAAAAACACAGCCATGTTAAAAAGAGGCGAAATCAATATTTAAATAGTAACAATATTTAAATAGTATCAAACATTGTTATATTTAAATAGTATATTTAAATAATAGTATAATAGTATATTGAAATAACAGTATAGTATATTTATATAATAGTATAATAATAGTATATTTAAATAACAGTATAGTATATTTAAATAATGGGGTAATAGTATATTTGTATAGTACTACATATAGCCTGAAAATAAAAATTATTACTGGGAAATATTTCACTTTCTTTTTAGAAAAACACAGCCATGTTAGAAAGATGCGAAATCAGTATTTAAATAGTAACAATACTTAAATAGTATCAAATATTGTTATATTTAAATAGTATATTTAAATAATAGTATAATAGTATATTGAAATAACAGTATAGTATATTTAAATAATAGTATAATAATAGTATATTTAAATAAAAGTAAAGTATATTTAAATAATGGGGTAATAGTATATTTAAATATTATTATTTATAGCCTGAAAATAAAGAAAATTATTACTGAGGAATATTTCACTTTTTTTAGAAAAACACAGCCATGTTAGAAAGAGGCGAAATCAATATTTAAATAGTATTAAATATTGTTTATATTTAAATAGTATAATAATAGCATATTTAAATAATGGGGTAATATATTTAAATAGTATTATTTATAGCCGGAAAATAAAGAAAATTATTAATGCAGAATATTTCACTTTTTTAGAAAAACTCAGCCATGTTAGAAAGAGGCGAAATCAATATTTAAATAGTATTAAATATTATTATATTTAAATAGTATATTTAAATAATAGTATAATAATAGTATATTTAAATAACAGTATAGTATATTTAAATAATGGGGTAATAGTATATTTAAATAACAGTATAGTATATTTAGATAGTACTATATATAGCCTGAAAATAAAGAAACTTATTACTTGGGAATATTTCACTTTCTTTTTAGAAAAACACAGCCATGTTAGAGGCGAAATTAATATTTAAATAGTATTAAATATTGTTATATTTAAATAGTATATATAAATAATAGTATAATAATAGTATTTTTAAATAAAAGTATAGTATATTTAAATAATGGGATAATAGTATATTTAAATAGTACTATTTATAGCCTGAAAATAAAAAATTTTATGGCAGAATATTTCACTTTCTTTTTAGAAAAACACGGCTATATTAGAAAGAGACGAAATCTTTTGAAACACCCCTTTCTCAAAAAGAAATCTTCCAGTTTTGTCTTTTTTACAGGACTGCCTTTGAGGGACTGGTCATTTGAATAAAAAAAAATTGAATTTGACAGAGGAACATTTTTAGAAGTTGACAATTTCGGAATAGGAAGATATAATGCAGATTGAAGTTTAGGTAAATCTACTACTAAATTTTTAAACTCAGTTCATGTATTCAAAATATTCTTGACGACAAGTTATATAAGAGATTTTATTTATATAGGAAAACTAGCATATAGCCCGTCATATGACGGGAACGTTAAAATTTTTAATTTTCCAAAATTGTAAAGTAATAAAGAAAATTATTGTTATGTTAGGCAGGTAAAAAAATGGTTTTGTTTTTTGGCTGAAAATTATCTGGTACAAGCTCAATAATTTGTTTATCTTTACTGACAACATATTAGTTGCCAACTTTCATTAATCTCGTAATGACGTGATAGAATGAACAGCAGAGGTTTTAATATTGACATTGATAATTTGCAGGTATATATGAATGATATCTAAAATTTAGAGAATAGATTACAAACCAATTAGATTTACAAACAATTGGTCATGAAAAAAACAAACACAATCGAATAAACTTCTTAATTTTCAAACATATATAACTTAAAAGCTATATATCAGTCCGTGAAATAGACTCTAGACTTTTACGAAAAGATTTTGTTGTTAATACCGGTGATAAAATTTTCATTGCAACAAAAAATAATCGATGACTAAACTTAAAACTATCACATATGTATCTAATCTATTATTAAAGCGAAATGTAAAAGAAAATTATTTAATTAATATCCAAGCTCCGTGATAAAACGTATAACAATAAAAGCAGACGATATTTAAATAATTCAAAATAAGAAATGATTAAATGAGATGGTTAAAGGAATGACGTCATAATGCTAAAAAAATGTTTTCATCTACACATAATGTGATGAATTTGATGAATTTAATCGTCAGCTCTTAACCGGGGAAAATAGAGATTATAATAATGGCATTAAATAATCGAAAGGGAGGGAAGGGGTGGATTTTGAACGTTTTCGAGCTCGATTTGAATTTTGCTAATCCTAAATCATTAAGAAAACAATATAGATGCCTCTATCCATTCCAGGTCTAAACGCTTCATAAATTCGAGGACACACGAACATATCTTTATATATATCATGGAAAAGTAAGACGTTTATTCTCTTGTAAATTTGTTTTTTATACATCACCACACGGTTTGCAATCGATTTGTTAAATGTTGGACTTCATATATACCCTCAAATGGTCACTGTCAATATTAAAACCTCTGCTTTTTATACTATCACGTAATATGACAAGATAAATCAAAGTTGCCAATGAACATGCAGTAAAGATAAACATATTATTGAGTGTGTACCAGATAATTCTCAGCCAGTAAACAAACATTTTTTTACCTGCCTCATAGGGAATAATTCTAAAAAATCAAAAGTTTTACTGATCCCGTCATATGACGGGCTATATTCTAGTTTAAAACAATTATTCTGAGGGTAGGTAATGACTATTAGTGTTCATTTAATAAGCGAATACAATGAATGATAACATTATCTTTTGATTGACATGTAATTTGGGTTAATTTTTTTCCTGTACTGTTAGTATAAACTTATATGGTCTGCTTAACTCTTTGTAATCTGTACACTCTCTATCTGGTTTAAGTCTAGATTTAGCTCAATAAACAAGTACTGGCAAAACACACTTTGGAAAAAAAATCAAGGAAAAGAAAAAAATGTACGTTCCTAGTGTAATATTTCCCACTAACTGTTACAAGATATAAAATAGGACCAATTTGCGATGTTTTTTGTCAAACTATATGTCAGATTAGAATAAGAATCAACAAACGAATGTATTTATAGGTTGAACAATTTAAAACGCGCTTACGATCTTGTGATGAAATTTGGTTCACATGGTAAAAGGTAATTAAAAGATAAAATTTCATCTTGTTGAATGTTTGTTTGATTATCCAATATAATAGTATGTGAAACCATTCTCTGAAACAAATAAAAGGTATTTACGAATTATGACCAATACAACTATAGATTTGTACAATTTTCCATTTTGGAAAAGATTAAATATTCGAAAAATAGGAGATTACATATATTTAAAAAACAAAATTTTGAAATTTTTAACCTAAATATGAATCTATACATCAGGGTTGGCCAAACTCTTTGATAATCCGAGCCATTTTTCAAAATTTGAAATTTTTCGAGAGCCGCAATTAAATACGTACTTAAAAGATATGCATAAAAGGTATTAAAAAGATTTTTTACAGAAATTATATTTATTGAATGTTATTTGGAAGTTCTTCGACCTTTAATTTTTCAAGAAAATTTTTGATTTGTCTCTGATATTTTGCATTGGTGCGAATGTAATTTACAATGTGTTACACCATTTTCATAACATCAAGATATTTGAAATATTTTGTAACGAGATGTTCTCGGAGAACTACGCAGTATATCAGTATCAATTGTGGAATTTGAGAATCATCTCTTAAAGAAACTGTAAGACCAAATTTATTACCCAGCATTGCCGGAGCTAAATCAGTTGTA
Source organism: Pardosa pseudoannulata (assembly GCA_032207245.1). NCBI lineage: Eukaryota > Metazoa > Arthropoda > Arachnida > Araneae > Lycosidae > Pardosa > Pardosa pseudoannulata. The sequence continues at coordinate 58,024,062 of CM063511.1, read as the reverse complement.
ATAATTAAAAAAAAATTATTTCTAATGCTAGCAGGTTACAATTATAAAAATAACAATTGTGGAACAACTGTACAAGTAACAAAAGTAACATTGACCGAAGTCATTGCCTCAGGCGTTTTAACACTAAACATAGCATATAACGGGTCAAATGACCCATAAGGTTTATGTAAAAAATGCGATGGGAAATGAATTAAAAATTCTTATTCTTTGTGTTTGCAATACATAAAAATTGACAATATACAATTTTGTTAAATTATAATAAAGCTTATTTGTCTATTCCCTTCCAATTTTCATATTTCATACATTTATAATCAGAAAAATAAAGTCCGGTCATTTGACCCGCTATGGTAGAAATAGGTATGTATTAAGTGTTGGTATGTTTAGTGTTAAAAATAGAACACAAAAATGGAAAGGGAACTCTAGTACATTCATCGAGATCCACAATTATTCCTTTAAAGAGCCGCATGTCGCTCGCGAGCCGCAGGTTGGCCACCCCTGCTATACATACACAACTTACTTTCTCTTCCTAAATAAAGGTAATAATAAAAGTTAATAGCAAATATATCGTGTTGCATGATTGCTTTAAATTTTTTGTAATGTAAGCTTTAAAATGACACTTGTATGTGTGTGTTCATACATGCACACAAATTCACAGACGTACCTATTAAAATGCAGATGAATATATTTATTAAAACTAAATTTTTCGTATATATTTGAAAAAATAACTTTTGCATAAACATAAGGGAGACTTTAAAATGATACTTGTGTGTGTATATATATACGAGGCGCATCCAGAAAGTAAGTTTTCCTATTTAAAGAAAAAAAGAACTCGCATTTTCGTGGACATATTTATTAGCAACAAGTACAGCAATGTTTCAGCTATTTTGCAACATAGCCACAACCAGAATTGGGACACTTGTTGTATTGTAGGATTAACTTTTGTATACCTCTGCCGTAGAATTTGCTCTACCGCCTTTGAATATAACCAGCCTTCCTGTCTCAGAACACCGTGTACATCCCTTTAAGTACCGACAGCGCCTTGAATTTGGATCTTGTTTGAATTTGGTCCTGACCGAAGATCCTCTGTGATGCCAATGCTACTTGGTTTCCTGGGTAAAGTTCGAAATGCAAGTCATTGTCCGTGACGATCCAGTCGGGGAACTCGTCGCCGTCGTCGTGATACCTAGCAGAAATGTCAGTGATGCTCCTAAGCGTGAATTTTGTGTTCGGGTGACAGTTTCGGCTCATAGACCTGACAGAGATGACGATGAATTTAAATTGACACAATGTTTTGTGTTTTCAAGATCACCGACCGAACCTTGCAGGCGGCGGGAGAAGGAATTAGAATTTCCATTTCGGACCACTGCTACCCCGCTACTGGCACGAATCGGGACATCTCCAGCTGGCATATAATTAATACGTCACAGATCTGTTACGCAAGCGCAATTGACATGGTCAATTACGTTTACTTTAAAAGGGAAAACATCGGGAAACTTATTTTCTGGATGAGCCTCATACATACACAGACCCACAAACACTCATATTGAAGAGTAGGGGCTCCATGTAGGGGAAGGGAGCTGTATGTAGGTTGATATAAGTGATGAAGAGTCGGAGGCTTTATTTTGAGAGTCACCTCATGTAGATAAAAATCAGACGCTGACTTGATGGAGGGATATCCTTTTATTTAGTATTCAATCAAGTAATTTTCTTTATTTTATAATCTACAAATGACATAGTCCACTTCTGACCTGATCTAATAGTGGGTAACTGAGATTCATTCAATTGCGTTGTTTAAAAGTATTATGGACATTTATTTTGTTGCCTTATTTTGTTAAAAATATTACGACGATTATTTTGCAGATGGACAAGATAACTACGGGAACGTCTATAGAAACTTATTAGAAACTTATCTAATCATTTTCTTGTACAAATTCTGACAAATCATGGCAAATTTCCAACCTATTACGTAAGATTCCTTAATAAACAGGTATCTTGTGGGTGTGGTTGTCCGGATGCGGATGCCCTCCACTTTGTCTATCATTGTCCTTTTTTGTTACACTTTCGAAATCAATTACCATACAATTTACTTGAAATTCCTTTGAAAACTCTGATTCTCCACCCAGTTTCAAGAAAGATTCTTATTTCCATCATGCATCATGTTATATCCCACGAAGACACGTTCCTCATCCCCAGCTCTTAAGTTACAGTCTCTTTGGTTACCATCTCCAGTTGAGATGGTGTGGTTTTTCTTTTGTTCTCCTCGTGGGATTCAATTTTCTTTTGCATTTTTTGGCTAAGTTCTGGTTTTGGGTCAAACCCCTTTATGGTGGTAGGTACCCGGTATACCTATTGAACTACAGGAACGTCGCAGTATGAGGACCAAAAAAAATTTGGGCTCCATCCGGACAAAGATGCGTCTGCAAAATTCTTAAAAAAATATATCTCTCTCTGTCTCTCAAAATTACCAAAACTTCTATACTGCATTCTCGCTAAAAACGCCGAAACACAGCCAGCTAGAGGGTTGTTAGGCGCTAAGAAAACCCCGCATTCTCAAGGAGACGTAGGATTCCCGCGGCTCTCACCAGTGAAATGCCGAGGCAAGGAGCGCGGAGAACAAACAAATTTGGCGCCTCCAAAGCGGTGAAAATTCGCCAAGGACGATGCGGAGTGGAGCTTGGCAACACCTCGCAACGCGGCACATTTCAAAAGAGCGGCTGTCACCTCAAACCGAAACATTCTGACTACAGCAACTGTCAGAGCATGAGCCGATGGGCGCAAATTACGGTCAAAAGGTTTAAGGGCTGCGCATGCAGGTGGCCAGAATTGGACGCTAGGTCCAAAACTTAATCCCAGATCGAGGTCGGCTCTGTTTGAAAAGATAGGCTGCAATCGTGAGAAAACAGCTAGAGCTGCACCTGCAAAAGGCGATATGCGAAAAATAGGCGCAAAATGTAGGTTAAAATATATATATATATCCCACAAGGGAAATATGTAATGAAGGGACATGAACAAAATCTTCATTACACTCACGTACCTATAAAAATGCACATATGGATATACAACATTTTTCGTATATATTAGGTTTTTACATTGAAAAAATATTTTTTTGTATAAAGGAAAGCTTTAAAATGACAGGCACACTATATTGAGAAAATATATTTTGTAGAAGCAAAGCAACTCAAATCTTATAAAGGTTATACAAAATCAAACATTTCTCTGTAAAGCAATAACAATAATTTTCTTCCTTACTTCATTCCCTCTTTAAATTTCAAACGGCTGATTTCTTTCCCGAAGAGATTTTTGCTAGCTGCTTGTATTTTATTCTTTGAAATTACATTCGAGACTGTATTTCATTGATTTGTTCGGTGATATTTTTGGCTCTATATATACTTTGACTTTGGGAACATTTTGTATTCCCTTAATAGAAGATTTTCCATCAGGTTTATACCAACGGGAAGGTTAACAGATTTACAAAACATTCTTTCTAGGTCGAAACGCCAATAAATTAAAAGATACAGCCATCTATATAATAATAGCTTAAGTTATCTGTCCTTCTGTCGTCGAGTTTCTGGAACGGTTGTACCTAGAATGGATAGAAGCATCCATATTGGATTCCTGATGAGTTAGGGTTAGCAATGTTCGAAATCTACCCCTTTCCCCCTATTCTAGCATGTAATGCCCTTAATTAAAGACTTATTTTTCCCGATTAAGAGCAGGCGATTAAGTTTATCAATTTGTCACATGATAAAAAGGTAAAAGTAACTTTTTTCTAGCATTATGACGTCATTCCTATAACCATCTCATTGAATCATTTCTAATTTTAAATTATTTAAATATCGTCAGCATTATTTTCATACGTTTTATCACTCAACTTAGATATGACGTCAATAATTATCTTTTATATTTGGCTTAAACCCATTCACCGGCCACCCTCCCCACCTTTTTCCGTTTCAAAACAGTCACCCTTTTCGTAAATTCCAGACGGAACTTACCGTACCATACTAGAGTTGCCGGTTTAAAAGTTGTCAGGCTACTTTTAAATTATTTTCCCTGCAAGGTAAAGGAGTTCCGTTACTCAAAATTAGTTTCTTTCATTTATTATCGCTTTGCAATATTTTTTTCCCTCAAAAGTGTGCGATACGAGTTATACGAGTGCGAACGAGAAGGGGTCGACAGGTCCGTTTTCGAAAAGGAATTCGCTGTCGAACCCCCGTCGACGCGTCCGTTCAGTGGGTTAAATAATATATTAGGTTTGGTTTGGTTTGGAGCGCTACGGTCTACTTTTTGCAACACGATGGCTAATGAGACCAGGACCTACTGCTTAAAGCCGATTCCGAACGGCTACTAACATCCATGCCATAGTGGGATTCGAAACCACGAACTCCGTTTCCAAAGGGCAGCACCCTAATCAATCGGCCATCATTCGGCAATAATATATTAGGTACATATGCGATAGTTTTAAATTTAATAACCGATTATTTTTCATTGTAATGAAAATTTCATTACCGATATTAACAACAAATTCTATCTAACTAAAGGGTGTAGTGGAAATGATAGTTTCATTACTTTACTTCCATTAATTAATGTGGCAAAAAAAATGGGAAGAATTTAACGATAATTTAGGCGTAACTAAGAAAAGCTTGAATTATCTTTATAAATGAATTCAATTTGAATCTAAACTGCCTTCACAGTATCGGGAGACTTTAGAGGAGTATGAAGATAAATAAATTATTGAGCTTGCACCAGGTAATTCTCAACCCAAAACCAACCACCTTTTTTTTCGTCTGCCTCATAGGGTACTTTACAATACTGGAAAATTATAAATTTTACTGATCCCGTCTTATGGCGGGTTATATGCTAGTACTGTAAAAGTAAAAATTGTTAAATATGAAAAAGGGAAACTGATTTTCTGTTTGAAAACAGATGTTAGCAGATTTTTATTTTATTAAAAGAAAATTTTTAGAATTATATTACAGATAAATATTTAGTTTCATTCAAATTTCATCATTAAAATGATGGAATATAAAAAATAAATAATTTAAGTATATTTGACAAATCACTCAAAAAGAACACTAATAGGCGATCTCCTTTAGTGTTAGAAACTCTCCTTTAGTTTCTACTAAGTTTCTGAAAATAAAAATGCATCAAGCACACACGCTCAGCGAATTTAGTGAATTCAAGAAATTCATTGGTGATATTTGGACCTCGTCAAGTGATAATTTCCTATACATATGAAAATTTTCCTATTACACACTTGTTAAATAGTACTTTAAGATACTCCTATGATTTAAGAACCCATTTTAAAGATTTTTAGTCGTTCTCACAGTGTTTCAAATAGAATCAAAGAAACAGTGAGCTGTCATGTTAATACAATCATTTAAAAAATTGGTTTTCCTGAAGATTTGATGAAAGATTTAAATGATAAGATTGTTATAATCTGTAAAATACAATACAAGAGGTGAAAAAATAAAATTAAGTAAAATTTAGTCTGTCTAACACACACAGACACACACAATTATAATCAATAAAAACTAATATAAATTAGAACCGAGACATAAGTTTTCAAGACACTATGTGCATTACATAACCTTCTGATTGGAATTACATCAAACAAAAATATGGTACTTAACCAAATACAAGTTTTAAGATTCCCTAGCAGAATAGATCTCTCTCTAGAAGAGAAACATGCTTCAGAATATCTCGAGAAAAAAATGTGAAAAGAAGAGTCCATCAAGCAAAAATGGACATGCGAGAGATAGCATAGAACCTCTTAAAAAATCCCTTTGATTGCCAGTGGTGCAGGAAGAAAACTAGAACAAATTAAAGAACCATTTTGGGGTAATCCCCTTAAAAAATTAAACTACAACAATATATAGAACATACCATTTGACATTTCTGATGCAAGCAGTGCTCCAATCATGATAAGCCTCTTAGTTACTACTCTCTCTGCGATACTGTGGCCAGCACAGATTTTTGTTGTGTCACAGTCGTCTACTTAAATTTGACTCACGAAAACTGTTGAAAACGAATTATCCTGTCGTGATACCCATCAATGTTGTCACTATCCTTCAGCTAATCCATTTCTATCATGTTAACCCTTTGCAGGTCACCAAAATAAATTAATTTGAATTTAATGTATTTATTTTATAAATGATATCTATGAACCGTATAAATATGAAATAAATTTTCCGTGTAAAATAAATGAAAAATAAATGAAAAATAAGTTTTCTTTACATTCTTTAGGAGGATTTGTCTTAGATTATACCTAAGGAGGGTTTGAGGGGTGATTTAACTGCCAAACCCCTCCCTTTTTACAGCGTGAACATTATGCTTTTATAAAAGTTTAAGTACAGTAAGTTTAAATACATATATTTGTAAAGAAAAAACAATTAAATGTAATACAGCTATCATCTTTTGTAAATTTAAAATGTCAAAAATATTAAAAAAAAAAAAAATCGAAAAATTCTTTATATTTCCAAATTTTTTTCTTAATTGTAGAAGCTCTTGATTGTACGTCCTTGGATTCTATACATCACATGTATATGAGATTGGAGTCACAAATGGTTATAAAAAGATAAAGTACTCCAAAAAGCAAAGTTTAAAAAAAATGATGTTTAATAGGTGGTTTTGCTGCGAAATCACTATCCGCTAAAGGGTTAACAACTTCACCTGTGAGTTCCTTGTAAGTTGCCATAGCCTAAATTAGAAAAAAAAAACTCATTAAATGTAAAAATATTCAAAATTGCTCATGAAAAAGTTGTATGAAAAGCTGTTTTATAAAACCTGGTTTGTGCTGATGTAGTGAAATGCGTTACGAGATTCTACATTTTACGGGCTTGCTGTTATGATAGATTATGCGACTAAAAATAAAATCGTAGGTCACTCACCATGTAATAATTCAATATCCTATTAGTATTATAATAAAAATATTCTCTTATACTATTATATCTGTATTAGGATTTTTGGGGGAAGAGAGAGCTCTTTCCAGTTTTCCGAGAAAGACTACAGTGGCCCTTTTTAGGGGTCTGACTTGATATGACTGCTTACCATCTCTCCAGAATTAACATGGTGGATTCGCCGGATTGCCTCTAGTCTGTTTTGTGTGCCTCTAGTCATCCAAGGACTTTAAACATTTCAAAAATTGATTCAAAAATTTAATTTTCAGTATGAGGACATTGTTAAAAAGTGCTTAAGAGACCGTGACCTAATGGCTTAGGTGCTAATTGTTTGGTATTTTTTAAAATAAATCAAATTATATGCATTTAAAATGCGTGACTTGGACATTAATTCCATTATGCCCCAGGCTTTTATTTTTAATCAAATAACCCATAATAAGAACTGACCCTTATAAAATCTCCTCACACAATTTCTCTATACCAGCATAATTACATCTTTCATATAGAAGCTTTTCCACAATTTATCTTTCATGAGCTGTTTTAAAATTAATTTTTACATTTTAGTGATTTTTTTATTATCTATGTCTTAAAGGAAAAATAGATAAATAAAACACTTTATTTTATTTTCGACTTTTTCAATCTGAAGTTTCGTAACCAATTTCCAACTGTAATTTTTTTAACTTGTATTAACTAAATTATCAATCATTTGAAAATTTTCACATTTTGATATTGAATATAAGCTTTAAATTTTCAAAAAGTCTTTGAAAGGTCGAATGAATGAACAAAGCTTTGTTATACGAAATTATTCATTCTCAAGAAATAAAACCAGAAAAATGATCAATTTATTGCTGCTTGATTAAAATATACACGGAAAATCACAAATAATTTAGTCACTAAACGTTAAAATATTCTTAATATAACAAAACACTCTTAGTTATGCTGCTTGCAAACAGATGGCAATACTAGTTTGAAACCTCTGCAATTGTGATTTTAGGTGTTCTAAACGGCTTTATGCATTTATATATTGAAAACTCATTTATTCCTATATTTTTTTTAAGATTAAATACTTTATTGTCAACAAATTTAAACCAATGTGGGAAATTTCAGATTTCCAGCAAATCCGAAAGGTAGTTAAAAAATGGATTTGAAAATATTAACTGACACAAATGAATTAGAATAAAAGTACTTAAAAATACTATGCCTGCTTGCTTGGCAACAATATATTGAGAAATTTTCTTTTGATATGTGTATTTGGGTATACACATATACGCATAGATACATACACTCATACATGCCCACATTCATGCATTTATTATGCATACAGTAAAAACTGTATGACGTATGCACATATAATACAAAAGAATTTGACGAACGAGATAAGATTTTATTTTGAGAAACAAATTTTCTATTGTACAAGAAATACTGAAATCAAATCACATAAACGTCATACAAAATTCCTTCATGTAAAGCAATAACAATATTTTTCCAGTCAGTTTCATTCATTCACCCTGTACTTCTGAAATAACTGATTTTTTTATCCAAAATATTTCTGGCTGGATACGTATGTTTTATTCTTCAAAATTACTTTCCGAGAACTCTATTTCGTTTACTAGCTACATTGTGACTCACAAAATGCTGCAAGTTCCTTTAAAATATAACTCCATGCAAGTTTCTTACGAATGAAAAGATTTAGAGACTTATAAAGCATATTTCACCTTTGTCTAAAAATAAAAATGAATAATAATACACAGAAATGAAAACAGTGGGACATAAAAATGTAGCTGTTTTGGAACAGATAAAATGCTGCTCCTGCAATTTATGCTTTTAATTTTTAGATCTTATTTAATGTAATTATGTTAATCTATTTTAACGTTACTAATAAAGCAATTTATACGAGGGTCACTCAAATTTTTGAGATACAACCATTTTTTTAAGTTATACTTACAAAATTTTAGGCCAGTTCAAAGTAGTACCAGCATCAATGCACTTTTGTCGACGAATTTTCCACAGATTAAATGCCTCAAGGCATCCATTTCTTGGAATAGATGAAAAACGCATGTATAGCCACACCAATCTCTTCTTCTGAATGAAAACGACATCCATGTAACTTCTTTTTTAGATTAAAGAATAACCAAAATTCCCACATAGCAAGATCAGGTGAATACGTAGGATGTTCTATCCCTTTAATTTGTTTTTGTTTAAGAAACTCAACTTATTTCAGCTGTATGTGAAGATGCATTGTCATTGTGCAGCATTAGTCCCTTAACATTCACTTAATGTAGAATTTGTGGAAGACATTTAGAAGTATACCAGTTTGCTTTTACTGTCTTTTGTCCTTCAAACTCGAAGGCTTTGACCAATCCCGTACTTCTGAAGAAAACGACATACATCACCTTTTTCAGTGCGCGTTGTCTTTTCATCATTGTCAGCGTGGGACATCTTCAAAGACCCATACTTTGCTTTCTTGAAGTGTTGGAACGTCAAAAAACAGTATGTACGTTTCATCACCCGTTACAATTTTAGAAATGATGCGGTGGCCACCATCATTTAGCAATTTAAGAGTTTCTTTACTGATTCTGACACGCTGGCCCTTTTTGGTGCTCAGTTAGATTAGGGGAAAACCAACGGCAAGCTATTTTTTCCATATGTAATTCTTCATTAATAATTTTCTGTATGGCTGCGGATCCAATGTGGGAGAGTGCAGCTATGTCATAAGGTTTGCGAAACTGATTTGCTCGCCGCACTCACACGTTGTGTGTTGAATGCCCAAGTATTTGTTTCGCGACTCCAGGAAGCGTGTGGTGTGAAAACGATTGCACTTAAACTTCCCCAAATTTTGGAGAGTTGTGATTGGTCTCCAGGGGCGATTCAGGACCATCCTTGGAGTCCCGGTCTTTGTGGGCAGAGCCGGGAAAGGACGCTTTTTGCACAGGACAATGGAACAACGAACGCATCAGCACAGGATAATGGAAAAAGTATAGGGAGGAAGGAAAATAATGCAGCGTTCCTTGGGACATTGGAAATTTTTTTAGGCGTTGTACGTGGAATGCTTCTATTAATTTTTAATCTTTTTAAATATTTTTTTAGCAAATTTCCTTGTCTTTTATTCAATATTTGAATGTTGTAATATAGATCAGTGGCATTTTCCTATAATTAAAGACGATATAAAGTAAACTTGGGTTATTAATGGCTTTGAAATAACAGTAATGTACTACACCACAGCACAATGTTAAGTTCCTTCTGTATAATTTGATACGTACAGCGATTATCTCCAGTAATATTTTTCGTATGGCAGACACATTGTCCGGGATTACTACTAATGACGGCGGCCTTTCTAAATGCTCTTCATCCTGAAGAAAATTGTGACCTCTGCTAAATTCTTTAAATCATCTGAATACAGTAGCACGAGCTGGAGATTCAACACCAAATGTAAATTGCAACCGTTTGAAAGCATTCTTGATTTAATCCTGCTTTAAAATAGTAGAAAATCATACCGTGAAAATGTTCTCGAGTCAACTCCATTTTCTCTGCTGTTTAAAATTTATTCTACTCTAAAGAAGTTGAAGTAAGTCAGTAAAATATCATCTACTGTGTTAAAATATTTTTTTTAATTAAACCATTATCTTTATTTTTTAATTCTCGTCCGCGTGCATCTCAAAAATTTCAGAGTAACCGTCGTATTTTATGACAAGATTATCCTTCCCTTTCAATCGAAATATCTATTTTACTAAAAGTATCAGCATAAGTATTAGCTCTGTGGGTTTACTTGATTTTCTAGTATTTGAGCTCTAAACAATATTGCTACGTTGTGATGCAAACCTATTTCGAATTAAGAGAATGTATTAAGGATAAAATTGTTGACGCATCATACAAAGTAGATAAAAAAATGTAAAATGTAATAGAAGTTTAAGAAAGTCATGCTGTTTCCATATCAGATATTTATAATAAAAAGTATACAAATAGAAAAAAAAAGGTAATTGCAGACATGCATGTTCGTGGTATTCGAATTCAACTTTAATCTGCAGATCTAGGTCCCATTTTTTAAATCGTATTTATTATATATGACCTCGATATTTCTAATTCCGTCCATACTGGTACATCCTTAAACTGTAACCAACGATTGAGTGTATGCATGTGTAAAAACTCTTATAAGAAACAAACATCTAAATGCTGCCTTTGTTCTAATGTAAATATCGTAGTATTTGAAGACTTATGAAAATATTTTCTCCCGTATTTTTATGCTATATTTCAGTGCTTTATGTAAATTTTATTTAAAGTATTTTCTGTTGTCAAACAATTTTTGTTCATGCAAATATATATACAGAAATCTAACCAACAATTGTATGCTCCCATGTCTGTAAATTCCCGCATAATGATCATTTATCCAATTGCTACTAATGTAAGATCGCAACATTTCAAAGTTGAATTCTTTTGCTATAATTGGTTGCCATGTTTCCCTGCAATTTTCACATGGTACAACTCATTGTAACTTATTAACAACATTGCACTATTTTAATTTTATCATTGTATACATTTATTTCTCATCTCAACAACAGCTTTTATTTTATTTTTTGCATATCAAGTTTTGTAGAGCGGTTGTCCTTCATACAATGCATCTTGCAATGAAAACCTGTTTTGACCAAACCCTAAAATATAAATAATGTAAACATAAAATTATGACCAAACTCCAATCTACTCACCCCTTTCAGGCAATCATGTACTCATTAAGAGGCTTCTACTCAGACTTTCCCCTTCTACCTCTTGGCGTTTTCGCCTAACGTGCCGCATCTTTAATTTAGCTTTGGGTTTTGGTCCGGGATGTCTATTTTCACCATTCCTGCTTGAGCTTTGGTATTTTCTATGTAACGTCTCCGACATAAGTGTTTTATTTCTTGTTCTTCTCTCTTTATTTTAAAGGGCATCTTTGTCTTTTCTCACACCACCACCCATATGAAACTTTTTTTTTTAAGGTAAATTGTCCTCGAAGTGTGATTAACGGGTCCCAGTCTCATTATTCCACGGGTAGCAAAATGTAGACCTTAGCTTATATCTAACCAAGGGATAAAATTTTATATTCAATTGAAGTAAATTATCAGTTTTTTTTCAGTAGATTAAAACTTTAGGTTTCTAGGGTTTAAAAAATGAATAAAAACTACTTTTAAATTTATTTTTCATTCGTCTTTAACCCCTTCCGGTAAAATGACGAGTCTAGCTCGTCATTGGTTTTTCATTCCATACCGCACAATGACGAGCTACACTCGTCATGCGACTAAAGTTACTGTTAAATATGATAATTAATTTAGTTTAAAATTTCTAGTGTACTGAATTTAGAAACACTTTTGTTACTTGTGGAAATCCCAGGTCACTATTACATATTGTTTATTTAAAGTTTCTTGGTACAAGTCACTACCAAATTGATGAGTCAGAATAAAAGAAAACCTACTAAGAAATGCCGTGTGTGTTACAAGAATCAAATTAGAAGTGAGATTTGTTGGCGATGTAAACAATTCAGAATACCTTTGCACTTTGTTTTGAAAAGTAACACTAGCTTGAAGACTATTATCTCAATTTTACCGTTTCTGATACTTAACACTGTGTAAAAAGTGGATTTTAATTAAGATATGTAAGAATTGTAAATAAAAAACACGTTTTTTAAATAAAAAATAAATGGTTACTTCACGCAGTTTTTCATTATTAAGTCGTACCGGAAGGGGTTAACACGATATGAAATAATACATATTCTTACTATTACTATAATTGAGGATTACAGAATAAAAAATATTTAACTTGATATAAAAAATTAGTTTTAATTTATAAATTTTAAAATCTATGATAAATTTTAAAATTTATGATAAATTTTAAAATTTATGATAAATTTTAAAATTTATGATAAATTTTAAAATTTATTTTGAGATAAAGGATCTCTATTGTTATCTTTTGTATATATAATTTTTCCAAAATGTCTGACTTCAGGTAACAAAACTAAATTTTATATATTTTTATAGAGCTGAGGTATCTGATTATTCTCAGATAAAAAAGTAAGAAACTTAAAAAAGGACTTGTCTTAATCATGTTATAAAACGAGAATACAATTTGGATAAATGATGTTCAGACTAAAGAAGATAACTTTTATTTAATATAAAAAATTTGTTATATAGGTTTGGTTTGGTTTGGTTTGGTTTGGAGCGCTACGGTCTACTGTTTTGCACACGAGGGCTAATGAGACCGGGACCTACTGCTTAAAGCCGATTCCGAATGGCTACGAACATCCATGCCATAGTGGAATTCGAACACACGAACTCCAGTACCGATGATCAGTGCTCTAACCATTCTGCCAGAGTTCAGCAATTTATTATATAGATATATTTATATTTCGGGAAATAGGATTTCTATAGGAGGATGAAGGATTTTTAAGTAGAGAATTACCACTTGAAAATAATTATCAATTGAAAACCTATGTGAACCAGGCCCAGAGTCTGTCCAAGGCAAAGGAGGGTTTACGACGTTATTTATGACTTGGAAATAATGAAGAACTGTGGAGGGAACCAAAAAACAGAGGACAGTTTGGAATTAAAATTGTTGATCAAACCAGGGCCCATAAAGGGCTGTACAGCTATAGAAGAATAAGATTTCTATTTTTTTTTCTTGGTGTGTATATATAAAGTTTTCTTAAAAATATTTTACTTCAGAAAACAAAATTAAATAATTTTTATGAAGTACTTTTATTACTGATATTGAAAAAAAAAATTAGTCCAAATAGAAGAACTTTTAGCTTTATATTGTATTAAAAACACAATGTTTTAAGTAAAACCTCTCAGCTCAGAAGATACTATGTCTCTGTAGTAAAATTTGTGTTTTAAACCAATATTTAAGCCAGAAGGTGGCCAGTGGGAGTTTGTTGGTCCGAATCTACTGATGCGAACTGCTGCAAATGGTTCGTGGGTTTGATCCTTGTAAAGTTCGTGGATTCAAATTTACTGACACAAAAGCTACAAATGAAAGTCCGTGGGTTCAGACCTCAGGGAGTTTGTGGGTTCGAATTTATCCTTAAGAACGGCTACGAATGGAGGTTCGTGGGTTCAAACCTTGGAAAGTTCGTAGATTCAAATCTACTCGTATGAATAGCAACAAAAGGAGATTCATCAGTTCAAACTTTAGGGAGTTCCTACATTTGAATCTACTCATATGAACGACTACGAACGGAGGCTCATAGCCTAACAGTTGGTTTTGAGTGCTACGGTCTAATGTTTTGCTATACCAGGTCTAATGTAGAATGCGATTTAGTGCTGAAATCGAATTCCGAACGACTTCGAATAAATGACTCAGTAGACCCACGAACTCAGTTACCTCAGAGCAGCAGTCTACATATTATCGTTGAGTTTTATCCGTTCAGAATCGACCTTAAACAGTAAGTCCCAGTTTCATTAGATACCAAAGCGAGTTACAAAGCCGTAGACTGTAGTGCTCTAAAAGCAGCCATCCAAAATTCCACTCAAATTTCACAAGCCGTATGGCAATATTTTACTTAACCGATAATCAAAACTTTATCTGACAGAATGATGCCACCTCCGAGTGACGAGTTTATATTATTTAGCGACGTTTTCACGCTCGGCCGTTTTTAAAACCCTTATCCACGCTTCTATTTTTCCGGCTGAGCTCCACTTCATATCATTATGTACTTGATCTGGGAAGACAGACACAACGGCTTTATTGGAATGTATGGAGCGTAAAAACTTTGCGTCCAGCGAAAGTTTTGAAAAGAATATATTTTATTGCCCACAACGCTCCATAAAAGGGAGGGAATGGAACGGGAAGGGGGCTTCAAGCAGTTCTTCCCCACCTGCTCGGAATGGTTCCTGGACCTGTTTTCCATTTGATAGGTTCTGAATTGGCGAAATAAAATCCCCCCAAGATGCTTTTTATGGCTGCATTATATTCTAGCGCGTTTCCCTAGTTTCTGCGCTATATGTATTTTTTTTTTCTTCTTCCTTTTAAAGCGTTCGACGATTCTCTCTCCACCTTTTTCTTCGGAGTGATTTATTTTGTGAAGAACCAATGACGAGTTTTTTCAGTTTGGCTGCTCTTCTGTCACCGGCGCGGAAAAACAAGAAATTTGGCTCTCTTGAAATATTGTTCTGGAGATGACAGATAAAGTAAAGAATTGGGAAGAAATAAGGACTTCTATCTAACGTTGTTGTTTAAAAAAGACGTTGCACATTTTAGAGTAACTCAACTCTGCACTACGATGACGATCTGCGCTTGTCAGCGGTTTTTAACTCCTGGTTGCAGTTAAACCCTTTCGGTCTAGCTCCCTTATAAATTATCTTTCAAATTTTATCAAATTCATGGTTTATCATATGCAATTAAAATTAATTATGATAATAAATTAAATTTTTAAATTTTTAATTTGATTATAATATTGATCCTAGAACACTTATCCCCTGTATAATAATAGCCTAAGTTATCTGTCCTCGAATTTATTGAGAGGTTGGACCTGGAATGGATACATATTGGATTCTTGATGAGTTAGTGTTAGAAACGTTCAAACTCAACCCCTTCCCCTTTTCTAGCATTTAATACCATTATTTCAAGCTCTAATTTCCCCGGTTAAGAGCAGGTGATTAAATTTATCAATTTATCACATAGTAAGCAGGTAAAGATAACATTTTTTCTAACATTATGACGTCATTCCTTTAAACATATCATTTAAACATTTATTTGAAATTATTTAAATATCGTCTGCATTGTTTTCATAAGTTTTATCACTAAATTTAGATATTACGTAAATAATTTTCTTTTTTATTTGGTTTAAATAGTAGATTAGGTACACATGTAATAGCTTTAAATTTAATCATAGATTATTTTTTGTTACAATGAAAATTTTATCACCTGTATTAACAACTAACTTTATCTACCTACAGGGTATAGTGGAAATGCTAATTTCATTCAATTACTTCGATTAATTGCTGTGCCAAAAAAAATGAGAAGAACTTAATAATTTCGATGATAAGCTAATATTAAGCTAAGAAAACTTTGAATTACCTTTCGAAATGAATTCAACGTAATTCTAAACTGCATTCACAGTATCTTTAAACTTGAGAGTAGTATGAAGATAAATTATTGAGCGTGCACCAGATAATTCTCAGCCAAGAAACAAACTACTTTTTTATCTGCCTTATAAGGTACTTTACAATACTGGATAATTAAGAATTTTATTGATCCCTTCATATGACGGGATATATGCTAGTCAGGCAATAAAAATTAATAGCGAGAATGAATTTAAATTTATTACGAATTATGTGAAAATATGGGATATTTAAATCATTCGCGATATGTTTAATAGATATGTGTAATCTTAATATGTTTACCCGATATGTTTAATCGTGGTATATCTTAATTGGAAGAGAAGGGGAATGCAAACTAATCAAAAGATTATATA
This sequence comes from Pardosa pseudoannulata, assembly GCA_032207245.1. Lineage (NCBI taxonomy): Eukaryota > Metazoa > Arthropoda > Arachnida > Araneae > Lycosidae > Pardosa > Pardosa pseudoannulata. Next base: position 58,007,727 of record CM063511.1, on the reverse strand, counting down.
TTTCACGGAATGATGTTAAAACACTAAATAACACTATATAAGCGAATGCAAAACGTTTTGGTTGCATAATGCCACGCGCACGCGGTTTTTTGTTTCATTACGAAGTGGGGTTCAGGGCGGTTTTCACCACCCTGCACTCATGGAGCCTCGCGATGTGGACGCAATGAAAGCACTCGAAAGTTCAAACTGACTTCATTTATTCATCGACATATGAAACCATCATCATCATAAAACTAAACCTATGTGAAAACTTCCAAAAAGCTGTTAAAATTCTAACTTTTTGTTTAAATAGTTATTTGTGCCGACCAATCAGCTATTACTTGAAGTCACGTGGGTGATGTAATTCACGCCTTAAAACTATTTTTAGGTATGGAACCGGTATTATTTCTACTAGCGAACATTCGAGAATATTCGCTACGATTCCACAAGAATTTCCAGGAAAAAAGAATCTTAAACCGAAAGTGAAAAATATATAAATATAAATATTATATATATATATACACATATACACACATATATACATACATACAGGGTTATTCCTAATTTCCGCTGGAGTTTAAAGTGATATTGTAAGAAACTGATAGGAATGTACTAAAAACAAAATATAAGTACAGAAACCAAGTTTTTATTAATTGCAATTGAAAACAGAAAGGAAGTTTTTTATTCAAAATTTCATATTATTAATTGGCATCGGGTGAGCTGCTGGAAATTACTTTCCTATTTTGCAATGACAACCATGCCCAACGGATTTTACATAGTTTGACTTTCATGGAAGGTTACATATGACAGTGATTTTATATCCCCTTTGCCTCGTGATTTATTTGAACTGTGCTAAATGATCACATATGCTTTAAATATCGTTAAATAGAGTCCAGCAGGAAATACACTGTCGATCAATAAATTTCATTTAGAATACACTTAGAATACCTGCAAGAAAAAAATCAAATTGTTTCTGTATTTAGTGCAGTTTTCTTTATTGTTGTAATCTTTATGGCGTTCTAATCCTTTAATGTCCAAGTCATATCCGCAAATAACATTGTACCGAGGTACTTTCCCACGGTGATCTGCACGTGCATGCACAGCTATGGGAAGATTTTCCTAGAGGAATTTAGGACTCCAATTGTTCACGTCAAGTTTAGGGACCCCTGCAGAGAAGGTATAGATCACGGAATGGCAGCGTAACGGTCAAGCTCGCACAGAGCTGTAACCTTGAGTTATGGGAGCAGGGGCTAAAAAGTAATGTCAGCTTGCACAAAAAGGGCTACTTTAATGAGCCCACCTGCACTCCCGAAGGGCATGAGATGTGGGAAAATTTCCCATAGACAAGGGATTAAATAGGAAGAAAAAAGGGGCGTTGGGACCGAGGTGAGGAGTTTGCAAATGAAGTTAAGGAGAGAAGTTGAAGTCGGGATTCGAAAGAAGTGAGACAAGAATCCACCAGCATTGACTCGTTCCGTGCGCCCGAACACCCGGACCGACTCACAGTATGGGAAAAGCTTCTACCTGACCTTCTGCACCAACTGAAGACTGACGTAGGGAGAAAAGCCCCTGCCTGCTCCCCTGTGACTTTAATAGAGGTAATTTATAAAATAATATTTACAGTCATTTAACTTAGGCCTGTGTTAATAATAATAATTCCTTATAAAGAGAATCGTAATAATTATAGTGTAAATATAAAACATGAAAAATTGATGATTATGATAACCAAGGATCTATTTCTAAATGAATGTATAGAATAAATGTCTGAATCAATATAAAGTATTATATTCATTATGTGTTTCCCCCTTGTAACGAAGACTGGTGTATAGGTTGTATGTACATTACAACAAACATATCGATGCATATCTTATATGTAAGTTATGATTTCACAAAATAAAAAAGAAGTTAAAACAATTATGAAAACTTCAGCACATCATGGTATCAGCTTTTTTTTAAACATCATAGGTTGCCAAAGGATTGATTTGGAGAACTATGGTCCACTTTTGCTACACGAGGGCTAATGAGACCTTGTACCTACTGCTTAACCCTTTATTTGGCAAAAAAAAAGTTCTGAACTGAACAACAAATACTGAAATGGGAATGTTTGAGTGTTGCTAACACTCAAAAAACATTGTTTTTATAAAGTGTGACTAGTTTATGAGAATAAATATTAATAATTATATTTAAATTATAATATTTCTTTAACACTTTATTTTTTTTTAAATTTTGCATGGCACAGCATACAATACCAAATTAAGGGTTAAAGCCGAGTCCGAACATGCATGTCACAGTGAGATTCGAATCCATGAACTCCGATACCGAATATAAGTTTCCTGACCTTTTAGCCATAGTTATATTTGCGAAAAAGAAAAAGCTTCGTGAAAAAAACATTTATTTGGTTTTACATACAATATAAATACTGAAAAATGGATTTTATAATACATAAAGAATTTGCCAGAATTGCAGTCTATGTATCTGCAGAAAGTGATTTTGAGTGCTGTTAGAAATATCAAATTATCAATCCAAATGGAAAATTGATAAAAAGAAATTACTTGAAAATATTGTAGATTGCTTATAAGATTGCCATCTACCTATTCTCAAAAAAAATAAACCTCGTTCTAAGTAAACAAAAAAAATTCTACAATCTTTTTTTTTAATATAAAAAGATTTACCAGGTATTAAATGGCTAATATAATTTTCTGAAAACCCGGATAGCATTATGAATAGTTCTTTATATTATACGCATAGATATAAATGCTGATAGAATATTTTTAAATAAAATTGTTGTAGTCTCAAGTTCTTTAGAAGTGTATGCATTTATTTTAATAAATGGAATGACATTCATTACAAATTCTACTGTCAGAGACAACCCCTTAGTTAATTTTCCATTTTCAAGCGATGGCTTAAAAATTCCACTCACCTCCCTTGATGTAATGCGTGTCGGTGCATTCTGCCTGAAATACAATCAATCGTGCCAACAATTGACCGGTTCCACAGTCTATCACAATTCCACGGACGCGCTTAGCTCGTGATTCCCGCTCATCGTTGTAATATAAATCACCTCGAAGACGGCGAGAAAATATGCCGTGAAATGCACCTTAATATAAAGCGTTCTATAAGAACGACGTCGAATTTTATTTCGCCCATTTCGGAACCTGTCAAACTAATAGGATATTTCTGCCGAAGATGGGGGAAGAATATAAGCGGGCTCTTTATTTTGATCATGGAGTTTTGTGTTTTTCTATTGCCTCTCGCCAGTACCTAGGTTTATATATTATCGAGATAAGCCTATCATATATAGTTAATAGCACATGAGTACTGATTTTATATTATGCAAATATTCGTCAAGAAATAGTTGGGAAACTAAAATTTAAAATTCTTCATATAACTACATGACGTCATTGCAAATCATTTTTTTTTTAAATTTCTAATGGCAAAACAGGTTACAGTTATAAAAATAACAATTGTGGAACAACTGTACAAGTAACAAAAGTAACATTGACCGAAGTCATTGGATAGAATAGTTACTGATTATGGATAGAATAGTTAATGAATTTAGAATTTTCTTGAGGTAGAATGATATGTAAATGTTCAATATTACTGAAGAGTAAATAAGGTAACTGCTTACCTTTTGTTTATGCTGGGATTCTCATGACTGTATAAATCCAAACACAACTGTTGAAACACACACACCTTTTATTTTACAACACTTCACGACACATAGAGAATAAACTGAGACATGAATATAGAATTATGAATTATGTTACGCTTTAAACCCGGTTCATATATGAATAATAGTAGAATACATGAATAACATTTTAGAACCGACGCCGAATGTTCAACGGTTTTTCTCCTCAACCAAGGTTGTTTTTCCCACCGCTCAATAACGCCATCTATCTTTCGGTGGCGAAATTAATCTAACAGTCATTGCCCCAGGCGTTCTCTGGCTCTCCAATACAGGGTAGTCTCGGAGTCGGAAGAACCGCGAAGTGCCCCGCATCGACATTGCACTGGACATCACATTGGAGCTTCAATTACTGGCTCTCCTGGGCCAAGACCTCTAAGCCAGTACTACTGTATCACATGGTCATGAGAATTAACAATTATTGCAACACGATAATGAGGACTGGGATACTAAGATTAATTAATTTTAGATTTAGCAGAAATAAGGTTCACGAGTTCGGTGAAAGGTACACAAAAAATATATAAATAAGTTCAATAATAACAAGTTAAGAGAAAAGTCCAGTACATTAAGTGTACTTGGCATAGTTGATGAATGAGTTACATTTACTCAAAATTAGAATTTTTTTCCATAATTATAAGAGAAGATTAGGAACTCAGCAGTCTTACAAGCGTATCCGTAGGAAGGATCCTGCTTGGGATTAGAAGAAATTTTATTGGATCCTGAGAGTCAATGAGATTTTTCTAGTACAGAAGAGCCCTCGTGAGAAATTTTAGCAAGATTCTGAAAATGAAAGTGAGGGATTCATCTCTAGTCAAGGAGAAATTTGGTTGGTTGCTGTGGGCCAATGAAATTAATCTATAGATCTGCTGAGAACGGCTAAGGGCCGTTTAGAATTAGCAGGATCCGCATGGTCATATTGGGCTAAGTCAAATAAATGTTCAATGCAAATATTAGGAAAAAAATTAGTGGCTTAAGTTTTGAGAAAATTTGGATGAGTGGGGTGAGCAATACCATGGTGAATTAGTGATTTGACGAATGATAATGTTTTGAGCAGCAGATAAAGTTTTAATGCGAGTCTTATCTGCATATGACCATGCGGGACTCCCGCATCGACGCAGATGACCTTTATTTAAAGGTTCTCCAATGTCACAAAGAAAAAAGAGGGGAGTCAAAAATGCCAAATCTATGACGAGTGGATCGGGACAGCCAATTTTGGGTGCTTACACTTCCGATAGAAAATTGCTTCTCAGTTAATTGCAATGGACAGTAAATAGCCTGATTTAAGCATGAGAATATTACTCATTGAAATATATTTCAATATAGTACTTTAGAAGCTTATATTTTCTATCAAAGAATATTCAAGAAAAATTCTCTTTTACTCTTTATTAAGTGAAATAATTATTCAATATTGCTGTATACTTTTTAGAGGGATAGTAAAACTTATGAATATTCTTTGATAGCAAAACGTAAGTTTCTATATTATTATAACATTTTTTTCAAAACAATGTTTTTATCTTTAAAAATTAGGCTGTTTACTGCCCATTATAGACAGCTTGAGGTATAAAGTTTATAATAGCAAAAATTGATTTTAAAATAATAAAAAAAAATGACAGTTAAAAATAAAAATCAATTTTAAAAATTGTCAAAAATGTAAAAAAAATATTAGAAATAAAATATTAAATTATAAAAATAATAATAAATATTAAAATTAATAAATTTATTACAATAAAATATTAGAAATACTAGCATTTCTCAAGCGCATTTCTTAGCAGAAACTAATTTTATAAATTTAAAACCATTTAAAGCCCTGGAGAATACATTATTTAGCTGTAACTTATATGTACAGGGTACTCACGGATAGCAAACTTAGTTTGCAGCAAACTTGCATCAGTCTTGCTTTGCAAGCCTGCAAACTTGTAGCAAGTTCAGCATGACAATTCTGCAAGTTGGAAACAAGACTGCAGCAAGTCTAAAAATTTTCTCTTGCTTGAAGGTTATCATGACAAGGTTGCCACAGTTTTGCAGCAAAATAATGTTGCAAAGGCGGTGTCGTTTTGTTTCGTCTAACTCGTGGGAGTTTTGCTGCAAGTTTGCAGTATTTGTTATGACAAAATATTATCCAGAAAAAATCAAACTTGCTGCAAGTATGCATGCTATATGGGCATATAAGTTTCAGCCAGTTAATTTATATACATATTACATATACAATTTATATAAATGACATGGTCTAGTGTTCAGGCGAATGGAATAATTAGTCCTTGGTGAAAACACTTCTTTATTTAACATGGACTTTGTTTCAGGCATCACTCGAGCCCTTTTCATTTATTCGTGGTGGAGCTAAATGTGGAATGGTGTTGGCAGCTTCATTTCCACGCGCTAACTGAACTTCTCTAGTTTGATTAGTCATCAACTTCCTGTGAAATATCTCTACGCCTGACCGCATTACTCCAAAAGGTTACGCAAGCGTGGGTCTATTTCATTTATTTTATTATTATAAAAGTTCCTTTTTTAAAATCGTTTATAACTCGTGTAATTTCCAACTACCCCCTTTTTAGACCTGACATACATATGTATAGAGAGACACACAGAATGAATCTTTAAACCAAGCAAACGCACAAAATTGGAAATTGAGTTTTTATCTTGTCCTCTACTATCTAAAACCTTGCAGAAATCCAAATTTTCCTTCGCGCTTATAAATTGTTGCAAAACGGTAGACGCAAAATACTTAAAACAGAAACGAGGTGCGAGAATATAATGCAGCCATAAAAACGTCACAAGAATTTTATTTCCCGCCCATGCAAAACATATCAGGGAGAATCTGGTCGAACGGGTTGCAAATAAGGTGAAAAACGAAAGCCTAAAAAGAAAAACAATGACAAAACCTGCCACTCCACGTTTCCGAATTGCGTTCTCCTATCCCCGTTTTATGAGACGTTTTGGGGCAATCAAATGCACATTCTTTTAAAAACATTTTCACGCTCCATACATTCCAATAAACATGTTCTGTATAAAGCTTGGGAGGCTGTTTTAAAAAATTCTGTTATTGCGGGTGATCGGCAGTATGGGATTTTTACCAGAGTTATGATGCGTAACATAACGGTAGGAATAAAAAATTATTTAAAATAACAAAGAATGGGAAAATGGGATTTCATTTACCTATTGGATTTGTGTGCTCGCTTTCTTTAGCGATGTAAAGATTAAATAGAGTGGAAAATACTTTTAAGGTAACTGACTGAAACCAAGTACTATATTTTGAAAATATCAAAATTTAATGTGTTGATAATTGTTTATACAGTATATGCACTTAAAGATATAAAAATGAAATTTTAGAAAATTTGCAAAGATTTACGTAGAAAAGTTAAGGCAATTTTTTATAGTACCGCTTGTAATGTAGATTTTGTTTTCATGCCCCTTCATACCATATTTCCCCTGTGTGTTGTATATTTGGACCTACATTTTGCGTACTTTTTTGTAGCATATTGGCCCTTGTAGGTGCATCTCCAACTGTTTTCTCACGATAGCAGCCTCTCTCTACAGAGCCGTCCTTCATCTGAGATTTAATTTCGAACCGAACTTCAAATTCTAGTCACCTGCATCTTCAGATGTTCAACCTTTCCGTCCTAATTTGCCCCCATTGGCTAATATTCTGACACTCTAGATAGCAATGACGTTTCGATTTTGCTGACAGCCGCTCTTTTTGAAAAGTGCCTCGATGGTGTGTGTTGCCAAATTCCGCTCTGCATTGTCCTTGGCGAATTTTCACTGCATTGAAAGCAGTTCAATACAATTGGCCTTTTCTTTCTCCGCTCCTTACCTCGGATTATCATTGGTCAGAGCTGAGGGAGCCCTACGTTTCATTGAGAGCTCGGGGTTTCTTTGGCGTCTGGCAACTCCCTGGATGGCTATTTTTGAGAGCTTTCGATGTGAGCACAGGTGAAGTTTTTCGTAATTTTTAGAGAGGGAAGAGAATTTTTAAGAACCTCGCAGACGCGTTTTTTCTTGGGACACAATTTTTCGTTTGATCCCACCTCGATCTTTGGCCAGCCTAAGACCTCTTGCCTTTTCCGGTTTTACTACGACGTTCCTGGAGTTATTTGTTTAAATAACCACCGCCAATCAATCATCAAAATAATCTCCTTTACCCACTATAAAATCATGACAGCTGTGACATGAAGCAATTTGTCTAACACTAATAAGAAATTTGCATAATAACAAATAAAAGAGGACTCCGTTTTGTAACAGACTCCTCAAATCAGTGTGTTTCTATCTACCATCATTTTACCTAAGGTGACTCCCTTTACTTGTGGTTCCGACTTCCGCTCGACATTCTCTCTAACAGCTGCCCTCCTGGGTTGGTAACGTCGTTTTTATTTTACACCTGAGCAGCATCATTTCTCTTCAAACAATCATTTCATTCTCAACATGCACAATTACATACAAGTCTTACACATGAATCGAAACCAAGCCTATCGGATGGGAACGCAATACGCTAATCACTATACTATCTGAACGACTGGTTCCCTTTAGTAGTGAACCCACGATATATAACTACAAGAACATAGCTGAAATTATGTTCCTGTAGTACTAATAATTTCTCATTTTGGTTTGAAGCGCTACTGTACTTTTTGAAACACGAGGGCTAAAAAAATGTCTCCGAGTTTTATTCTGGCATAAAATATACATCTATATAATTCATACAATTGCCACAGTTCTCTTTTCCCGCTTCTGTACAAGAAACAGCCCTATCTTTATAAAGAAATTTCTTATCCGTGATCATATTTTTTTTTTCCGAACGGGACGCAGGTGTTTAACTTCTTTTTCTTTTTTCATCTACTGTGACAGAATGTTTTACATACTTCTTTTTTTGCCTTTCTTTTCTGAAAATATAATAGAAGATGCCATGTATTGTTTCACGGAATTGCAGAAATCCATTCATATTTTACGTTTTAGACCTCTAAATCTATTTTAGAAAGTTTGCGTTTAAAAAGAATTTTTACGCTATATATTCCATTCCGAACACAATCTCTTTTTTCGGTTAAATAAGTTCTTCCCGACTCCAAAAATATTTATATACTTGTATTAAAATATATTTATCCATTCTACTTGGTTTAAAACAAAATCTGAAATGCTGTAGACTATACTTTAGTATAAAAATGGCACAATGAATTATTGAGTAAACTTTTTTTTGTGTTATACAACAACATGTTCTCTTTTCAAATGAATTATGAGGTCTAATTCCTCATAAACCAGAACATGTTACATGACACAGGTATAAATTTCACTGTATTTATAGTTCAAACATTAATTATAATAACATTACAGATTAGGTTCCCTTTAGTTTATTTCCGAGACATGGGTACTTGCCTTTATTAACATTGGCCGCTACAAAGCAATAGTTTATGTTGATCATTTTATTACGGGAATACAATAAAGATGGCTATAGTTGCTCTCTATTAGGGGATGGAACACAACTACAACCAGTCTGTAGCTCCTAGGTGTAGCAGAACACTAGCCGTTCGACTACTCTCTAATCTCCGATCTGCATTTCAGAAAATCAAACTCCGTCTCGAAATAGAAATAGGCTGATTCCGTCAGTCACAACAAAAACCTAAGGAGAAAGGCTCAAACCTCGTAAGACTGACTCGTGGCAAACCAAAACGCAATCCAACATGCCTGAGTAAAAAGTAATAGATAGCACCAGTTCCTACACAAATAATTCTACAAGAGTGACCATTACCCAGTGTACTGGTATAAAACTTTGAATAATATGTAATTGATTTATGATTAACTCAGAATGCTTAACTTACAGTTAATGTTAGTGAGCTGCAAAGGCTATCTCCAGGTTCAACGAAAGGACTTGGCTTGTTACTGATGATTCCAACGCTTGGACACTGCCCCAGTCAATGCTACATTAGATTATCTTTGGTAATTCGGACTTTACTTTCTGAATAACCCTCGTAGGTATTTTGATGAAAGTTAGATTCGAAAAAAGAAGAGGAAATAGAATTGGTAAAAGTTTTAGTAAATACAAAAACGGTCAATCATTGAAACTGGCTGAAATGTAATGTAAGTATACTATAGTGCAGTAATTGTTTTGTCTTATCTTAGAACAACTCTGCCAAACTTAACTCCTGCTTCAACGAAATGACTTGCTTGTTACTGATAAGTCCAAAACGCGTGACCACTGCTCAGTCAATGCTACATTCATTATCTTTGGCAATTCGGAATTACATTCTGAATAACCCTCGTAGGTATTTTGATGAAAGTTAGATTCGAAAAAAGAAGAGGAAATAGAATTGGTAAAAGTTTTAGTAAATACAAAAACGGTCAATCATTGAAACTGGCTGAAATGTAATGTAAGTATACTATAGTGCAGTAATTGTTTTGTCTTATCTTAGAACAACTCTGCCAAACTTAACTCCTGCTTCAACGGAATGACTTAGCTTCTTACTGATAAGTCCAAAAGCGTGACCACTGCTCAGTCAATGTTACATTAAATTATCTTTGGCAATTCGGAATTTACATTTTGAATAACCCTTGTAAGTATTTTGATGAAAGATTCGGAAAGAGAGGAAATATAATTGGTAAAAGTTTTAGTATTAATTTGTAATCAGTCTGTTTCTGAATAACACATTTATGTTGAATATTTCTATGAAACTATAAAGCTTTAGGGGCTATGTCTTTTTAATGGGTCTTACTTTCTAAAGGAATTTGATACATTCCACAATATACGGCTTCCCGTATAAAGTTATAAGTTGTTTCTATCACATAATAAAAATTATACAAAGTTTGTGATAAATTAAAAACCCGTTTGAACTCTTAAATTTTGAAATAATTTATCTAATTATTCTGAAAAATACATACTATAGAATTTTGAAGAAAAAATGTGATATGATGGTTCGCTTCAGAAATGATTTAGGTTATTAGTATTAATTTAAACTATAATCTGAAAACTGCATCCTATAGAATGAAATAATTGAGAAATTTTTATTATAGGAAAATTTTAAAAAATCATGAAAATTAGAAAAAAGTAGATGAAATTAATCATCTACTTTACGATGATTACTTTCATTGTAAAAAAAGATGAAATTTTAAATAATTAGCATGAAAAATTAAAATTGCTTAATTATCTGAATTATACTAATGCATTCTATAGATAATACAAATAAATACACATAAGAATATTTAGGCTTATCTTTCAATTAGAATTTTTTAAAAATATTATGGGTAATGTTAAAGGTTAATTTCATTAATTGAATTGATCACTCTTTTATTGCAATCCATTAATATAAAATTATTATAATTTGTAAGAGGTCAAACAGGTTTTCAATATTTCCTATATTTTTGCATGATTTTATTTAGTATTTAATACTAAACATACTATACAAGGGGTCAAATGACCCATAAGTTTTATGTAAAAAATGCCATGGGAAATGAATTAAAAATTCTTATTCTTTGTGTTTGCAATACACAAAAATTGACAATATACAATTTGTTTAGTTATAATAAAGTTTATTTGTTTATTTCCTTCCAATTTTGACATTTCATACATTTATAATAAGAAAAAATAAAGTCATTTGACCGGCTATGGTAGAAATAGGTATGTATTAAGTGTTGGTATGTTTAGAGTTAAAAATTTGTTAGGCAAAATCAGGCACATTTTCGGTAGGCAACGGTTTTCTTTGGGACATAAAATTAAAAATTAGTGCAAAAATCGTGGTATAAGTAATCGAAATTCTTCATTCTTCACATTTGTTTATATAACTGATCTTTAACGTACTTCGCAAGTACTAATAGTTCGTGACCTAGTTTTATTTACTTCTTTCAATTTCCTGCGTAAGGTCGTGTTTCGCCGGCAATAAGTCCTTCGATGCATTTATGTAGTCATAACTCATAATATACGATCTGCTGACCTTGCGTCTAGGAAGTCCCTAAAAGCCAACGGCGCTGCTTAATAGGATGGGAATACTTCCAGTTAATAAACAGTTATTTTTACTAGCCATTACTATATTTTGACTATTTCCATAGTTTACGACGGCGCGATGAAACGAAAGTTTGAGCAGCTTATAAAAGACCTTTAATCAAATTATTTATGACGTTATTTTTTTCACGTATTAAGGGGTCATAGTACGTTATAAAGTTCTGTACTCGTTTGAAAATAGTTTTTACAGGTTTATAATAGCATAAAACATTTTTAGTTTTATCAAGTAGAATTTCTTTTATAATAATAGCCTATGTTATCTCTCCGTCTGTCCTCGCATTTATGAAGCGGTTGTACCTGGAATGGATACAGGCATCCATATTGGATTTTTGAAGAGGTAGGGTTAGCAACGTTCGAAATTCTTCTCCTCTTTCTAGCATTTAATGCCATTATTTCAAGCCTTATTTTTCCCGGTTAAGAGCACGCGATTAAATTTATTAACCCTCCGAGTGGAACACACCAAGAAAAAAATAGTTTCCAAAAAATACGCCAAAGTTTTGTTGTGCAGTGACCAAAGTGTTCTATGATTTTTTACTTCACCCTTTGTCGACTAGATTGGAATACGGGAAAATCAGCCTTGTTATTGTCCCTTTACTTCCGGTTATAAATAGATATATAAATAGACATTATAGATTATAATTTTTAATACACATAAAGCTCGTCAAGTCTCGAAGATCATCCCATAAGAAATAATGGATTCTAAAAGTACAAAAAAAAAATATTTTTTAAAAGAATTATTTATATTTTTTTTACGAAAGTCATCCAAGATATTTAAGTGGTGCAATGAGGGATACATCTGTTACAGCAAACGAAATACTTCGAAATAGAGATTGACAAAGCCATGAGAAGTTATCAGCGTCTTTGTGCCTCAGGGAGTAGGGGTGCATCCCTCAATAAATGTCAGTCAAAGAGGGGTGCAGTTCCTAAACAATCGTCCTGACCCTCCTACATGAAAACTCCATGGTGGAAAGCGCTGGCAGAAATGTACAATACATCCATTTTTGGAACGTTTTTGGAGGTCGAAAATTGTACGTGCGAACCACTTAGAGGGTTAATTTCTCACACAATAAATAGGTAAAAATAACATTTTTTCTAGCATTATGACGTCATTCCTTTAACCCTCTCATTTAATCATTTCTTATTTTAAATTACTTAAATATCGTCTCCATCATTTTCATACGTTTTATTACTGAACTTAGATATTACGTAAATAATTTTCTTTTATATTTGGCATAAATAATAGATTAGGTACATATGTGATAATTTTAAATTTAATCCTCAATTTTGTTGCAATAAAATTTTATCACCGGTATTAACAACTAATTCTACCTCCAGAGTGTAGTGAAAATGATAGTTTCATTCTTTTATTTCCATTAATTACAGTGGAAAAAATTTCGGACGAACTTAACGATAATTTCGACGGAGCTAAAAAAAAACTTTGAATTATCTTTTTAAATGAACTCAACGTGTTTCTAAACTGCATTCACAGTATCGGGAGACTTCAAAGGAGTATGAAGATAAATTATTGAGTGTGTATTAGATAATTCTCAGCCAAAAAACAAACCATTTTTTTTATACCAGCCTCATAGGGTACTTTACAATTCTGGAAAATTAAAAATTTTGCTGATCCCGTCATATGACGAGCTATATGCTAGTTTTTTACATAACAGTAAACGTTCACATGAAATAAAAAGCTAAAAATCAATTACCTGCATGATACTTTCAAAATATGTATATTAGAAATTAAATTTTTACATCCAATTGATGTAAAATATCTTTTTGTATTAGCTAAAACTATTAGAGGAATCCAATATTTTAGAATTTACAGTATATTTCTATTTACAAGTGCCTAACAACTTCTAATTCTTTTAAATTCTAAAATATTGGATTCCTCTAACAGTTTTTAGGCACTTGTAAATAGAAATATAGCTTTAATCTCTTAAGGCACAGTTTTTTTAAAATAGGCCACCCAAAAATAATAATTTTTTAATGTAAAAAACACAATTTACAACTTTGTCTTGCCAATAAATTTACAAAAATACAAAAATAATCAAAATTTGAGTATATTGGATATTTATACAATTGGTATTATTTCTAATTTTTAGAATATTATTATTATTATCGAAAGAGTATATTGTTCAATTGGTAAGCAATCTACCAATTGACGGCATGATGTGTCATCCCTTGATACGTTGGTATTGTAGCATACTGGGGCTCTAAGTGAGCCCGAAAAAAGGATAGCGGAGGCCTACGTACAGACTATGATATTTATTAAGAAACACGATATTGAAGTTATGATAAGATACAGATGAAACGATGAATATCTACAATGAAAAAGAATGATCGATGCAGGACATCAGCTTAATAAGAGAAAAAAAAGGGTGGGGGAGGACACTCTCAGTCGCTCCCCCGAAATCTGGGCCGAAGAATTCACACCACTCGATCGGTCAAAAATCCTCTCTGAGCCTCGAACTCTGCTCTTCGTATATAGTCGTCTGCCCGCAAGAATGTCCGTCCCAGCTGATCGGACAGATGGTTGATGACGTGTTGGGGAAAACGCGTGTCGGCTCTCTCGCCAGCAGGTGTCATTGAAGCTTGCAGTAATTGAGAGAAATCTCGCGTTGCCCTTGGACAACCCTTGGTGAACAAGATAAGAAAGTATTGTGGCTTGTAGTATTGTTGCAATGTAGAGGACTTGCTGTAGTGTGAGAGTCTTTCTTCGGGATGCCATTGAAACTAACACTGGATACAGTTCGCTAGCATTCCAAAGAATGTCTCAGACAGAATGATTGAGATGTCAACAATCCTCCCTTCAGCATTCATTCTACGCTAAACAACAGGGTTTCACCATGCAAAGAAGAGCCCAGTTCAAAAAGCTCACAAAAAGACACGTTTGCTGTTCTTGTACATCATGCCGTATTTTCTTGCGGTTTTAGTTAAGTCTGTATCAGAATTTAATGTAACGAGAATTCGTTACAGTATCAAATATGTTTCATATTTCAACAATAAAGTATATAAAGTGACGCCTCGAGTCAGGGATGTCTTTACAGCTAGAGCTTAGTAATAAAATAGTAAACAATTATATTTTATTTTACATTATATTTTAGTAAAATATATATTGAAAAATGACCGAATCAGAATATGAATACGCTATCGAAAATAGACTCACAGTGAAGAAATAAGTAGAAAAAAATATATTATATACTTGAATAAGTGTTATAGCTTACAATCCCATGTAAATGATAAATATCAATAAAATGATTGTTTTAGCTTTCACTTTGTTATTCTCGATTGTATTCGAGTGTGAAAAATTACAGCAACATAAAGTACAACTTCGCTCGAATTATCTCGAGTGTGCACAGTTTGGCCACTTAAGCGCGCTTGAGTTAACACGAGTGTGCACTCTAAGCAGTTAATCAGGCTATAAAATAAAACATATTTCTAGTGTTGATATGAGGTTCACGTAATAAAATTTATAATTAAGTTCTATTTGTTATAAAAATTAGTTTATAGTTTGCAAATTTCATATGTTATTTTTCGGTGGGTCACTTTATTATTTTTTTACATTGGGTATGTATTTATTAATGTGCTACTTCATATAACAAAATTAAATAGTTTTATAGAGTTTGACCATTACAAATAATTGAGAAAAAGTGTTCTAAGCAGAAAGTAATTTTATCTGGTAAATTAACACTAAACATACCAACACTTAATACATACCTATTTCTACCATAGCCGGTCAAATGACCGAACTTTATTTTTTTCTGATTATAAATGTATGAAATATGAAAATTGGAAGGAAATAGACAAATTAATAGTTAAACAAAATTGTATATTGTCAATTTTTATGTATTGCAAACACAAAGAATAAGAATTTTTAATTCATTTCCCATCGCATTTTTTTACATAAACCTTATGGGTCATTTGACCCGTTATATTGTATGTTTAGTGTTAAGAATATGTTGTTATAATAAGAACTTTTCAGCTCAATAGGTACCTTGACACCCGTGAAGGTATATATAATAAAGAAAATTATGCTTAACATCCCTAGTTTCAAAGACATGTTGGATTTGTATAACGGCATAACTTAGACCACTGCTGTAACGTTTTATTTTATAAAGAATCTTAAACAGCAATAAGTGAAATTCTTATGAATTAAGCAACTTTTCTTGATCTGGTTTGGTTTGGTTTGGAGCGCTACGGTCTACTGTTTTGCACACGATGGCTAATGAGACCGGGACCTACTGCTTAAAGCCGATTCCGATGGGCTACGAACATCCGTGACATAGAGGAAATCGAACCCACGAACTCCAATACCGACGATCAGCGCCCTAACTAATCGGCCAGTGTTCGGCTTTTCTTGATCTGAGAGAAAAACCAAGAAAAAAAATCCAAATGATTGATTTTTTTGCAAAATATATTGTCATATTTCTATATTATGAACCCGAGAATGCTATCATGTTATTATAATTTAACATTTTTACATCTGAAAGATAGTTAAAAAATACTTTTATTTAAAGATAGGAAAGGCAAGTAGCATATGTGAAACTTGCCTTTTCTGTCTTTAGGTTCCCTTTTATACTGAATACACTTCGATTTAAAATGTTCATTTTAACTGACTGTTTACGATTCTTCATAAAATAAAACGTTACAATATTGATCTTTACACTTTGTTGACTGACAGAACATTTAGAGATATTTTTTATGAAAACCACCACAAGTTTAGACAAATAAATTTTTAAAACAATATAACATTTATCCACTTTAAATAGGTACAACAATTAACCCCTTCCGGTATGATTTAATAATGAAAAACTGTGCATGAAATAACCATTTAATTTTTATTTAAAAAACTTGTTTCATTTTACAATTCTTACATATTCTTAATTAAAATCCACTTTTTACATAGTGTTAAATAATATCAGAAACAGTAAAATTAAGAAAATATCAAATCAAAACATTAATAAGGTATACAGATAATAGTCTTCAAGCTAGTGGTACTTTTCAAAACAAAGTGCAAAGGATTTGGTTTGGTTTGGAGTGCTACGGTCTACTTTTTGCAACACGAGGGCTAATGAGACCGGGACCTACAGCTTAAAGCCGATTCCGAACGGCTATGAACATCCATGCCACTGTGGAATTCGAACCCACGAACTCCGGTTCCGAAGGTCAGCACCCTAACCATTCGGCCATCGTTCGGCACAAAGTGCAAAGGAATTCTTAATTGTTTACACCGCCAAGTAGTCTCACTTTTAATTTGATTCTTGTAACACACACGGCATTTCTTAGTAGGTTTTTTTTATTCTGACTCATTAATTTGGCAATGACTTGTACCAAGTAAACAATATACAATACTGACTTGTGATTTTCACAAGTGATAAAAGTGTTGCCAAATTCAGTACACTAGAAATTTTAAACTAAATTAATTATCATATTTAAGAGTAACTTTAATCGCATGACGAGTGTAGCTCGTCATTGTGCGATATGGAATGAAAAACTAATGACAAGCTAGCCTCGTCATTTTACCGGAAGGGGTTAAAGTAAATATTTTAAAAAGAGATGTAAACAAAATTGATGTGGTTTACTGTTTATTAGCATTAAACTGTACTCCAGGTATCACAAAAACTTTCTTTATATTTAATGGTTGTAAAGTGACTGTAAAACGTTTTATAAAATAAATTTAATGTAGACAGAGTTTTCAATTTTAATGACCAGTATAAGCTTGCTATGCTTAATAAGAAACCTTGAAGTCAAGTTCGGGGTACCTTATAAGTTTATATGTTCATTCCTAATTTTTCTTCTGTATTTTGTTTTCTTCTAATATATGTGGTACACGGCTACTTTTACAAATAAGTTATAATGACAGGCATTAAAGATGAATATTTTATATATATTTTTGGAACCATTTAGGATATTTTATGAAACCCAAAGGTTCCATGAATATCTTTTTCAAAAAGCATTGCATTAAAGGTGTATTGAATAAACTTGTATTTTATAGTTTCATTACGAATCAAACCGATAAAGTAAAATTAATGAAGCGTATTTTAGAAACAATATAATCCTTAAAATCGTCAGAAAATTGGAGAAATCTTAGTAGTCAATCACTATAAACTTGTCACAATACGAATTTCTTGATGTTTTACCCAAAAAATACACAAAATGGCCCACAAATGTAGTCTAAAATATGTTGGGGATTTTAAACAGAAGTGAAAAATATTTATACAAATACACTGAAATTATTTAACCTTTTAATAACCCGACAGGGATAACTAAACAGAAACGTGTTAGTAGAAATCTGAATATATATTTTTGTCTCGAGTTTTATTTACTGACAAAATAACACATTAAATAAACAACGGAGATCCGTACTTCCTTATTTCAATTAAAGTATGTTTCTTAATTCAGCTCAGGATAAATTCCCATCTAGATTATATTAAAGTAAATAAAACTCTGAAGTCTCATCTTTTTCCTCTAGATTTATTTCTACGGTACTAACAACTGATAGAATCCTTGATAGTTGAAAATCAAAGTTAAATCCCAAAGGAGAAACAATTTGCTGAACCTGCTTAAACATTAATACGTTGCAAAACCCCTTCGTTCACAGACATATACTATTTAATAGATTATTTCAGATATTCTGAACTTATAAATTCATTGCGTTTATGCTATAACTTTTAAGATATAACCATGGCAAAGTACTGGAGGTAATATTCAAATAGATTAGCCTGATCTAAATTTAATGGAGATATTTTATAAGAAGTAATTTTTTATCCATTTATAAACTCGTTTATATGTTCCAATTTTTTTTAGATAACCTGAACTGTTTCGTAGGATGTAGCTATTATAAAGTCATTTGGATTTTCTTGTAATAAAAATTTTATAAAAAAAAACTCAAATATCCAATTTCTGATAAATTAGACTAAGAATATAGCAGAAAACATTTAACATGAGTATTCTAGTTACTTTTTAACACTTGGCATGCGAGTATACTTCATTGCCAACTTACGCATGTAGCGGGCGTTTTTTCATGAATCGCGCGAAAGTTTAGTTATTCAGACAAATCTTAGTAAATCAAAAACTACTTTGTTTTTATGAACGAATTTTTTTTTATTTTACACTTTAATATATACTGTATGATTATTTAACCAAAAAAACCCCAATATTTTTACGAAATCTCAAAAATAAACGATTTTTAAAATTAAAGTCCGATAATCTGTTAGTACATATTTCTTCATCACTATCTTTGTCACAACGGTTCATTTTATCAATTTTGTACTCAACACTAAAAAACCAAGCTTTAAATTGACAAAACATGACTTGTACGTTCTGGAGCTAGGAATTCGATTAAAGACGAAATAAGGCAAGAAAAGACCGAGTAACTCGACAATCATAACTTGTGGAAAGAAAAAATGCAAAGCGTTGCATAGCTACGCATATAATGTTACACATATATATAATTATATGTATGTAGTAGATTTGTGGTGGTTATCGTGTATCCATCACAGATCTACTAAATACGTATTTTTACGTGACTAACGCTTCAGTGATGACTATAAAAAACGTAAAAATACATTGCCCGCACTCGAAGCGTTAAGTGCACAATTTACTTTAAAAACTCTGAACCCTGAGAGTCCATAGCGCTTTAATAAAAATTTTGTACCACGATAGCCTTTAATATATTAATTTTTCTTAAAGAATTAATGTCTTACCACACTTTTTGTGAACCTCGCTTAAAGAGTTGCAATGTTTTCGTGACTGTTCGGATGCAAGGGGTGTGTGAAGCATCACAATATTTCAAGCAAAAGTTTCTTTTGGGACCAGGACATTCGAAACTTCTGAAGAGGGATGGCCTGCTGATGACTCCTGAAGCAGATGGAACCATTCTTTTTAGAAGGAGGAGGCAAAAACGCTCCGAGATCGAAAAAGCTAGAAAAATCTTGTTCTAGAGATCAAGCTAATACGGGATAGAACAGGGATATTGGAATAGGTTTGCCCCATACTTCGAATTTTTTTTATTTTTGGAAAATCCACATGAATATATTAATGGTATTGCGGCACCAAAGAAAAATGAGTGTAAAAAAATTTTAATTTATCAAAAACGGTTGAGAATATTTCAAATCTTGCAAAGTGAAAGTTATTTTGTTTTAATAAAAAGTTTGCTCCTCATGTAAGCCTGAAGAAAGTGAGGTTTGTTGGTTAGTTGTTTAAGTTTAACGATGCAAGGTTCATTTAAGGATATAAGCGCCAAGTACTAGGTTGCATAAATGCACTTATTTTTTAGCTCTAAACGGATACACCTTTGAGGTTGAGAGAAACAGTATATCAGTGTAAACGTGCTTATGTTAAAATTCCTCACTTTCATGAAATTAACTAGTGGAATTAAGTGACCAGCTACATCCGTGTAAATGTACCTGTGTAAAAATAAATCGTATTCTCAATTATTTGTATAATAAACTGCGAGGGTGAATGATAACGAAGGTTGGAAATAAAAATGAGTTCCCCTCTATAATAATAACTTATATACAATAGTCAGTTATCTGTCCGTCTGTCCCCAAATTCAGTAAGCGGTTGGACCTGGAATGGATAAAGGCATCCATATTGGATTCTTGATAGTTAGGGTTAGTTACGCTCGAAATCCACCCCTTCCCCCTTTTCTAGCACTTAATGCCATTATTTAAAGCCCTATTTTCCACGGTTAAGAGCAGGAAATTTTTCAATTTATCCCATAATAAATAGATAAAAATAACATTTTGTTTATAGCACTATAACGTCATTCCACCTCATTTAATCATTTCTTAATTTAAATTATTTAAATATCGTCTGCATTATTATCATACGTTTTATAACTGAAATTAGATATTAAGTAAATACTGTTCTTTTATATTTGCCTTAAATAATAGATTAGGTACATATGAGATAATGTTAAATCTAATCATCGATTATTATTGTTTCAATGAAAATTCTATCACAAGTATTAACCAAAAATTCTGTCTACCTCCAGTGTGTAGTAGAAATGATAGTTTCATTCCTTTACCTCCATTAATTACTGTGGCAAAAAATTGGGAAGAACTTAACGATAATTTCGACATAGCTTAGAAAACTTTGAGTTAGCTTTCTAAACGTGATTATAAACTGCATTCACAGCATCGGAAGACTTTAGAGGAGTATGAATATAAACAAATTGGGAGTGTACCAGACAATTCTCAGCCAAAAATACAAACCATATTTTGTATCTGCCTTATAGGGTACTTTTCAATTCTGGAAAATTAAAAAAAATTACTGATCTCGTCATATGACGGGCTATATGCTAGTATTGGATAATTTCTTTCTGATTAAAATTCTAAATTAAGAGACAAGTTTTCTGTAATTTAATTATTTAATTTTTTTTACATCCATGCTGGATAAAAGTTGAAAGCTTTTCCACTGTCACCACCACTGTCTTAAGTTTTTAACCGTGTCCCCTCAAAATATTTATGAAAAACATTGCAAAAAATCAGCACATTTTTTAAAGTTTTATTATTCATTACCAGGAAATTTAAAAATAAAATGTACAGGTTTTAAGTTGACTTTAATTTTTTACAGGTGTAAAAGCATTTAGTTTTAATATTAGTTTACTATCCCCAGTTAGCAAATGAAAAAAAGTTAAATATTAGTCTTGAAATGATAGTTTTTGAAACAAGAACAACACAAAGTGATACCTGACATTCCACTGGTATCTAGTTACTTTTCTTACTGGCTTACCTCTTGAATTTGTTTTACAGGAGCACAGAGTATATTGGCTCGTTGGAATTGATTTTTTCCATAGAAATAACATCTGGAAAATGCTTTGAAGTTAACCTGAGCGGCAAAGGGTTTATGATTCATCTTCTTGATTTATCAGAAAGCTCGTCACGATGATTTTCTGAAATTATATTTTTCAGTCAGGGGAAAACACGTGCCAATCTCGCCAAAATAACAGCAAAACCAACAAAACTTAGCAAACTGCCATTGAAAGCTAAATAATTCCATTCATTTTCCCTGCCCGAGTAAAACTGTGATAAAACAAATCAAATTGACAAACTCTGATTTGACTGAGTTTTCTCGGGATGATTATTAACTGCAATATAAACGAACCCGAGATAACTCGGGATGATCAGGCAAGCGGTTAACGCGGTGTGTGCATGTCTATTATTATAGGTTTGGTAAATGTGGCAGGTGGTAATATCTGTTAAACGTTTACCTTGCACAACCACCCCCTTCAACGATTTCAAGTTAAACTAGGATAAAACCTTAACATTAGAACTAAGGGACTTTCGGTTTACTTAAAACCGTAAGTTGAATAGAAATTACACCGATTAATATGATTCCGTGTTATTCAAACAGATTCCTAAATAGTATATTTTCATCTATTTTATACGTATAAAAGTGGGTAAAACACTTCTCCCCCGACCCAGCCTAAACTACTATAAAATTAGGTAAAATCAAGAAATTTATTTTAATTTCGTCAGTAACATACTCAGAAAATTGGACACAAATTAGTTTTTGGTCAAAACCATACTGCGGTTCTAGTATTAAATGGTTGAAAAATCTAGCTATCAAACCAGAAATATGTATTCTTCAACGGTAAAAGAAATCCTGAACTAAATTTGCAGCTTTTTCGACACCTAGATGTTTACGTTTGAAGGTTTTAAAAGAAGGTTTCTGTACTAAGTAAAAATCATTTTAACGTTACATTATTGTACGATATTACACTTTTTAAATTGCCTTTTGTAACAATAAGTTACATTCAGTCACCCCATGTGTCTTCGGAGGTGACATGCCGGGGCAGGACCAGTTTGAATGCAGAGCGACTTCGGACTACTCCCAGCCAATAGAGGTGTCCGTTCGTTTTGGGGAATTTTGACCTTCTCCCCCTGCCGTTCTGGAGTGGACTTTTTTTTTGTCTCCGCGAGAGTCGGAATTTTTTTGGACAGACAAGGTGGTTTCCAGAAGGAGCGAAAGGATCGGCTAGCATCCGTGGCGTGTGGTTGAACCTCTTTGGAAGATAGAATTATTCTATTTTTTTGTTTTAGGATTGACGCCGACTCGAGAGCAGTCTTCAATCAACAAAATGATAAGTTGATTCATTTGTATTCCTTAGGTATTTATACTATCATAAATAATTTAATCAAGACCTATTATTCATGTGTTTCTTGAGTTTTATTTTCTTACTCAAACACTAGGCCAACGTAACATTATTATTTTTACATTTTTTTAGAATTTCAAACACAGCCATGGACATACAATTTAGTAAAAAAAAAAAAATTAAATTAATCTTAAGAATAAAATATAGCCATGGTCATCTTAATTATTTAAAAGCTAAGTTACTTAAAAATTAAGAGTTTCAAACTATCTCAATCACCACACCAACGCACATTATCATCATCCTGGTCACGGCACCAAAAAATGTTAAGAATAATAATGTTACGTTGGCCTAGTGTTTGAGTAAGAAAATAAAACTCAAGAAACACATGAATAATAGGTCTTGATAAAATTATTTATAACTGTATAAATGCCTAAGGAATACAAATGAATCAACTTATCATTTTGTTGATTGAAGACTGCTCTCGAGTCGGCGTCAATCCTAAAACAAAAAAAAATAGAATAATTCTATCTTCCAAAGAGATTCATCCACACGCCACGGATTCCAGACGATCCTTTCGCTTCTTCTGGAAACCACCTTGTCCGTCCAAAAAATTTTCGACTCTCGAGGAGACAAAAAAAAAGTCCACTCCAGAACGGCAGGGGGAGAAGGTCAAAATTCCCCAAAACGAACGGACACCTCTATTGGCTGAGAGTAGTCCGAAGTCGCTCTGCATTCAAACCGGTCCTGCCCCGGCATGTCACCTCCGAAGACACACGGGGTCACCGAATGTAACTTATTGTTACACCTTTATAAAATGTTTGCCGGCTATTTAGCAACTCTCAGGTTTATCAGGATAGCATAACGATAACTAACGGTATATCAACATAATAAAGGATCATTTCTAAATAAGTATAGACTTTTTCGTTTGATAAAATTAATGACTTCTTAAAACACTTGATAAGTATATCACCCATCTCTTGTCATTACAGAGATTCTGAGAAATAATTTTAGTTTTTAACTCTCTGATTGCTCATCCCACGATTTCCACGGGCAACTCAAAATGCAGCAAACTCTGCTCATCCCACGATTTTCGAGGGCATGTGATTTTCTTACTTTATTAAGGAGCTCATCCCGCCGTTTCACTGTTAAACTAATGAAATAAATTATATACAGTATCAGACATTTAATTATATAGTAAATAGAATTATATGACTAAAACTATAGTTATATTAGAAAATAAAAGTACAGATATTATGTAATGAATAGAAATTAACTGTAATTCAATTGAAATTTATTAAAATAATTTTTTCATGTGATATCAACTTAAATTAGTTTTTCTGATAGCTTAGTTTCTCATGATGGAAATAAATACAAAAAATCTTTTTTAGAAAGACAAAATGCTTACTTCAATTCTCCAATATATATAGATTTAAAATATACAAATAAAAAATACGCAACTTTTTTAATTGATTTCGGTTTACAAATTTAACATTCAGAGGGTTAATTCTTATGTTTGCAGAAATACAAAGAAATTGCAATAAGAATTGTGTGCTATTTCAGTTTTTATAAAGTACGAAATGCGAGCTAGAAATATTAAATTTGCATACAATTTTTAATATTTAACAACTCTAAATTAATGAGGTGTAATCTATATTTAAAAAGAAACTATTTTTAATGTAATGATAATAATGTTTTAAACAACAAAACTCTTACTACAGATTAGTAAGATATTGAACTGTCAATATACGGATCTTCTAAAGATTAACAACACCAGAAAATATGTGAATAAAAATCCTCCAGGTAACCAATACATCAATCATATCTAAAGCCAATATAGTTTGTTTTATAACAATCATGTTGAAAATCCATTTTATGTAACCCTTAAATGATATGTAAAGCCTTAAAAAGAACCAAACGATTTATTTCTAGCAACATTCCAGTGGGTGAATCGATCAAGCTGGGTTGAGTAAGTTCCCATCAAATTTTACGAAATACTTACTAGAGTTCAATGCCCAAAGGGTATTTTATGATCAACTGAAGTATGGCGAAGTGGCAAAAAAGTTTATAAACTTCGCAAGGGAAATAGATTGAAAACTGTATCATACTGTTATAAAAGTTTTTGTATACCTTAGATCTAAACCCATAGTGCTCTATAAAAGTGAATAATTCTTTTTACATGACTAAAAGATTGAATTGCAATATTAGTTACCGACAAGAACACTTTAATGATTTTCTGAAAAATTTAAGTTAAAATATAATTTTATTTTGAATTTATTATGTTAATATTTGCCTTTGGACCATGACATATCTATATATTTCTACATAGAGGATATTAGGCATAAAACCGCACTCAAGATATCATTTATTACTGAAATACATACATTAAATTTCAATCATTCAAACCAATTTTAAAGTTATTTAGGTTAGATTTAATGCATCTAGATATCTATTTTACAGCAAATATAGGATTTAACAATCTTACTTAAAGTGCAGCATAAACCTGTATTCGATACACTTGTATGTAGGTGTTGCAGAAATGACCCATAGTGTATTTTTCATTAATATTGAATTTTATTTCTATTTTATGAATATTCATAATTATTATCCTTTCACATACTTTTTACTATAATTGTAAAATCATTCATAATTATCTTAAAGTGTTTATTATAAGAAATTACGAATTTAATGTACTTAAAATTGAATTACAGTATTTTTATCTCTGAAAATCTTTGTAAACCTTTAGGTACCATGCAACATTAGTCATTCTCATAATATTTAATTTTACAATTATTTGTCAAAAAATCAAAAACACCCATATTAATTATTCATTTTTTATGTAAATTACATATAGGATACAAAATATATGAAACTTACCTCACACCAAGTAATACGATTTTGCACATTTGAATAATCAAAAATATAAAAAAAAATGAAAATAAAGACGTTTATTTACACTCTTACTTAAGCGTGAAGCCAAGAGCTATAAGGTAAACTAACTCTTGTTGAGCACAACAGCTGCAGAGACTAATTTTGCATTGCAATCTCCCTCTCACAAAAAATAAAATGTATGTAAAGGAATGAGAGAAATATATATATAAATAAATGGTCAAAGTAATAATTTAATAATGTTCTCAAAAATTTGTTTCCTTTTTCTAAGCCTTAAATATTTTATACAGGCTAAATTTCTCCAAAATTACGTATGAGTTGCAATGATTGCAACTCATATATAATTTAGATGTAAAATCCATCTGATAAAATTTATACAGTGCTATATATTTACTATGCATATGCAAACAAAGTAAAAATTTATTTTGAAAAAGAAACTCAAATAAAAATCTACAAGAGTTAAATTTTGTCACGGATCAAAAAAGATCCAAACACCTTAGAACAGAGGAAGGCATTTCATATTCATTGAACACAGTATGAAAAAAAAGGTAAATACATTGTTGAATGAAAATAGTATGCTAAAATGATGGTTTCAGGAAGACAATATTTTTTATATATGAAGTTCAGGGTCGGAGCCAAGATATAGTTTATTCGAGGGTGGGAAGTTCTCTAACTTTAATGACCCTCCTATTTATCATTTTTTTAAACTAAACATGGAAACTTATAAAATTTATTATATGTATAATTCCATGCACAACATTATCTTTAAATGCATAAATGTGTAATATAAACTATAAATGTATAAAATGATTTGAAGCAAAATTTTAAAATTAAAATATAGAACACACAAAAAAGTTAAATTTCTATTTAAATTTTGATTTAGTATACAGATTAAAAAATTATATCCGAAAATGTACTTTCGTTTTCTCACAGTGATAATGTAAGGCAGTAAAATTTGGAATTTCAGAGGGAGGGTGGAGAAGCTTGAGCCCTCAACCTCCACTCACGGCTCATGTGAGTGCGTATGCATATGTATATATACACACATACTTCATAATCGTCGTAGCCAGAAAGCCATGTGTGGGGGGGACAACGGTCTCAAGCTTCCCTCCCCCCCAAAAAAAGTAAACCCGAATTTCAGCGTGGACATATATGTTGTACCGATATTTAAATATATATACATATATCTACGTATATGTATATATATATATGTATATATATATATATATATATATATATATATATAATATATATATATATATAATATATATATATATATAGCATTCAATATACATACATACTCATTATACATCAGAGTCAGTAAATAAGGAAATTCAGTCAGTAGTATATGGTCATTTTAAGATTTTAATAAATGCATCGAAAAAGTAGTTTATAAGATGCCATGGTTATATTAAAAATATATAAGAAAATCAACAACTCTAATTCACTTACTTTACATTAAAGGAAGGCTTAAACACAGGGTTTTTCCTCAGTTTGACAGAGTAATGATGAAAGTGCACTTCCCAAGATTAAAGTATATTTTGAAGCAATATATTCTGATGAGCGTTTTGATTAACTATTGTTGTGTAAATTACGCGTTGATTCTGTCATGATAGTCTACAGAATCAATACATAATAGAAAGTCAGTTCCATAATTTTCAGTTCACAACAGAAAAACATTCTATACAGAGGTAATGGAACATGTATCCATAGTTTCATGTTTTTTATTCTTGTAAATCAGGGCAAACGTATCTATAAAAATGTCATTCAGGGTTTATACACTGTCAAAATTGAGAAATAATGTTTTTTGCATTATTGGATAAAAGTCTACAGCAAATAAAGCATAGTCAGACACATAGGCACAAGATTTGAGTGAACTATTTATATATATTCTAAAGTGAGCAAACTAGTCAGTAAGTTTTAATCGAGCTAAACATACACAAGTCTTATGGCTTAAAATGAATTAAGTTGAACTGTGCTGATTTGCTTCTGATATCGATACTAGGCTATTGAAAAGCTACGACATGAATCGATAAAAAAGGTGAAGAAAGTAGTTATTCGGTTTATGTGACTGAAATTAAAAAAAAAAACAAACATTACTAACATAATGACTGATTTAATATTTAAAAGTTATCCTTGACTAATAATAATGTTTCAAAGTGGTACCACTTATATAATTTAATATGTATTGTTGAGTACCGAAAAGTTACGTCATGCAGTTCTAAAAATGAGAAAAGAAATATTTATTTATATTAAGTTTATGTGACTAAAGAAAAACAAGAAAAAAAAACAGAAGTAAATACTGTTAGATATTTTATAACAATTTGAAATTTGAAACTTAATTCTTCATTAATAATATTGAATAACCTTCATTAGTAATACCAAGTGGTACCATTTGTATATTTTGATATGATATTTTTGACTACCGGAAAGCTACGTCATACAGCTTTGAAACAAGCAAAAAACTATTTCTTATATTCAGTTTATGTGGCTAAACACAAAATAAAAATAAACCCATTAAATGCTAGACCTTTCTTAAAGTACTAATATTTTGAAATTAAAAAATTAATTACAAACTAATAATACATAAAAGTAGTACGAAAGAAATACTAAACTCAGCTGAACATGATAATCAGATCTAAGACTACTTTAAAATTGATTTTTTTACATGACTATAACAAAGTTTCTTTTACATTCTAATTTACCCGCAACTAGGAGTTGTTATTTTCTCATTAATTACATAGACTAAGACAAGATTTCACCACAGCCTGCTAAATTTAATTGTTGATTAACTATAATTTAAGAACAAGATCGTCTTAAATGATCTGAAGTGGTTTGGTTTGGTTTGGTTACGGTGTACTATTTAGCTCACTAAGGCTAATGATACCGGAACATGCTGCTTAAAGCCGATTCCAAAACTACTAAAAACATCCACCAGCAGTTGAATTCGAATACAGAAACTCTGGTACCGGAGATCAGCACTCTACCATTCGGCTATCGTTCGAATTCGATCTGCAGCGATACCAGAGCGAGACAAATTTTGTTTAAGAAAGTTATCCTATGAAAGAAAATCAATCTGATAATCAGGATATTATATGAATTTATGACTAAACCTAAACTGATTGTCTCTGTGATTTAAAAATAAAACTATCATTACAATCTTACATAAATAAAGCCTCAATTAGAAACATTTTGAACTGTCAAACGTACATACATATCTTCATCATAAACACAACAGCATTTACACATTTTGGCTGACTCTAAGACACAATTCTTCAAGCGTCTTCAACCTGCAGTAAATCTTCAGTCCTTCATTTTCAAAGTTTTTAAGTTTTTTTACCAGTGTTATCTAATCATCTAGTCGGTGGTTTTTCCCTTAGTCCGGATCTCTCAGGCTTTTTAAATGTGAAGATCTCAGCGGAATTTTGTGTCCAACTTCTTCAAACAGGATTCCGTAATCCTAATACATTAACATATTGTATGAGGAATTTCCTCCTTCACAAATGACCGCTGGAATTCCGGATGGAACTTACAAACTAGTAACAAGCTTCACTTTATTAGACCCTCGATATCTTTTTGGCCATGTCTCTCAAACCGCAAATTGGATGTCATTTTAACGCGTCTTCGAATTGCTCATACTAGATTTTACTCATAAACATTTACTATTAGCCGAGCCAGCTCCAATTGTTCTTTCTACCACACTCATCTGACGTTCATCATATTTTAAACTTCATGTACCGCTTTTACACGATTTTACAATATATATTTTAAAACTTTTCATCCCAGTATAAGCGAGCTTTTGGGCGAGACACCGCACCCAAAACTCTTTAAGTTTTTAATTCGCATTGACATTTTTACCTTGTTTAGTTTTAAAAATTATTTTAATGCACCTTTACATCGTTTTTTTACTTGTATTTCTTAAGTATTTGATATTCCCTCAACTTTTCAATTATATAATTTTGTGTTTAGAATTTCACTCTTTCGTTTGGCGCAGCATATCCTTGCTTGGATCTTGCGCCAATAGATCTCAACCAACCAACCAACCAACCTAGGGACATATTTTTCTATCCTCTTCTACCTGCAGTAAATCTTTTTCAGCCCTTAATTTTCAAAGTTTTTAAATTTTTACCAGTGTTATCTAATCATCTATACTCGGTGTAAACTCAATAGGCACTTCAAGGTCACTGATTTTTCCCGAATCACCAACTGTAACTATGGTAACGACAGTTAGGGAAAGACTTTACTCTTTTTTCCCACTGTGTTAAGGGGTGTCATGCATCGTGTGGGGAGGTAAACTTTCTATTCCAAAATTGCACTGAATTAATTATTTTATGATTTTACAAGAATTGAAAGAGGTCTTAATGCAATAACAATATTTTGTATAATTTTATTATGTATTTAAAGATTTATGGTCTGTTGACACATTTTACAAAGTGAAAATTTCTTTAGAAGGTACAGATTCCTAATGTTTTAGTAAGAATTCTAAATTAAAATAAATTTTTGTATTTTTACAAGAACATCTATGATTTATTATAAACTTTTTATACATATTGTTAAACTTTTCTTTATGTAAATAGTTTTTATGCACAACTAAAAATTTTAACTTTGCTTATAATTAGTAGTTTGTTAAAAAACTGTAGTTAAATTTATTTAAAAAAGCTTTAAAAACTAAATAAAAAATATTTCCTGTTTTTTAGTTAAACGGCATTTTAAAGGCAGAAAAGGTGACACTTTTGTCGAAATCATCTAATTCTGTTATGCTCCTTTTATGTGAAATTTTTTTTTTAATATTGTCGCAGTTCTGGATCGGCACAAATTCTTTTAGAAATACCACGGGCATCATCAGTTGCTTGTTGAGTTTGCGAAAACAATTCCAAAACTGTAGCAACTGGATTGGATTCAACAACATTTCAAGTACCTGTATACGTTAAATATCAGTATTTTGGACTGTTTTCTAACATCAAAACTAGCCATTACAGGAAATATCTTATGAAGTAAAAAATTTAAATAAATATGAAGCAAAATTTAAATAAAACAGTGAATTAAAAGATAAAAAATGAGAGGGTAATATCAGATAAGCGCAAAATAAATATCTACGAGAAGAAAGAAAAGCAAGAACGTATTGGAATCAAATCCTCAACTGAAGTGCTGAAAATAAGTGTGAATGCACATGCTTCTTGGTTGCTACCATAGTAACCGATGACTGGGGAAACGAGAAAGTGTGACCTTGAAGTGCCAATAGATTTTACACGGACTATAGTCGGTGGTTTTCCTTAGTCCGGATCTCTCTGGTTTTTTTAAATGTGAAGATCTCAGCGGAATTGTGTGTCCAACTTAACTATTCCGTAATCCTAAATACATTAACATAATTGTATGAGGAACATCCACTAGTACGTTTTCTGACGATTGATACTTGAGCGTGTAACCACATGGTTGATGTTGTACAAATAACGGTATATACAGGAAAACGAAGCCGAATGTTCTTGTCTACTACATAGATTCTGGAAAAATTAGACAAATTAAAACGTTTTTACATCAGTCGATGCGACAGATGTAAAATTAAATAATTTTCGATCTATTGAGATTTAACTGAATAACTAAATTTAAGTACAAAACACCTGCTCCTGGTACAATTCCGCTGCGAAATGTACCCGCACACAATGTGCTAAATATGGAGGACTTGTTGTAACGTCAAAAAAGTAATTAACCCACCAATGGAAGACACCGGGGAAAAAAAAAGTCTCATAAAAAACGCTAAAATTTTATTGTGTCAGTGACCAAAGTGTTATATGATTTTTATTATTGACCCAACTTTATTGTCCCTTACTTCGGTTAAAAAATAGATATATAAATAGACATTATTGATTGTTAACTTTAATACACATAATGGTCGTCAAGTCTCGAAGATCATTCCATAAGAGATAATGTATTCTAAAAGTACGAATAAAAAAATTTTAAGAGAATTATTTATATTTTTCGAATTTCATCCAAGATATTTGTGGTGCAATTAATGATACTTCTGTACACAAAAATGAAATAACTTCGAAATAGAATTGACAAGCCATAGAAGATATCAACGTCAATGGAAAGTTACACAATTGCGAAAATATTAACTTTTAATAATTTTCAATATTATTTCATGAATACGTAGAATTGTATTTAAAAATTATCAGTATATTATTATTGAATAATGAGTAAAGCAAAAGCACTTTCATCGGGCAACTACCAGTAGAGTTTTAATACATATGTAGAGATTTTCGATTTTATAGAGAATACACACATACATTTCAACAACAAATGGAGGTTCACAATGGAAGCTACCTGTTTCAACAGGCTTAAATACAAATCTTTCATACAACTTAAATACAACTTTCTACGGTTAAACCATTATGAGTTATACTCCAACATTGCAAGAGTTAGAAATACAACACAGCTCTGAGCCGCGGTAGCTCAGTCGGTAAAGGCAACTCTCTCGTAACTGGAGGGTTGCGGGTTCGGAGCCCGTGCCGGTCTAAGATCCACCATGTTCGTCAAAGGTGACTGGGGCACGTAAAATAGGTTCGTGGTCACAGCATCCTCCAATTTTTCAATCAATTCCTATAGGGGTGGCAGACCAAGCCTATGGGTCTTATGCTTGGTCCCTGCTTCAAAATTACGAGGACCTACTTGCACTTAAGTCGTAGTTTCGCTCTTGAGGTGCTCGTCAAAATAAAAGGCGAAAACCTTTGACTTAATAGGGGTAGCCTCTGACTGAATCGTGCTTGGTTAGACCAAGTGGCATATGCCAAAACAACATTTCATCTCATTAGTTTTTTTTAACTAATTGTCAATTACCTAATAAAGAGTTTTGTTTTTGTGTATTTGATTTCACATGTTATATATCAAGCCTCCTATTGGGCATTGATGTAATATTTGTAATCTATATTCTTTATATACAATTTATAGTGTTATTAATTATGTTTATGGCAGCTTTGCATATTGCTAATATTCATAAGTTCTGTTAATTGTCAAGTGTCTATTCAAGAGTTTTGTTTTTGTATATTTGTTTTAGCTTGTTATGTATTAAGCCACCTTCACGGTATTGATATATATATATATATATATATATATATATATATATATATATATATATATATATATATATATATATATATATATATATATATATATATATATATATATATATATATATATCAGAAGATTCCTTTACGTATCAGCATTTCCCTTGCTGTTAGCTTCTGATGTAAATCAGCATTTTTCTATTAATTCTTTATTTTATTTTATTTATTTATTATTTATTTATTTATTTTTAAATTTTTAAATTCTTATTCGCGTTTGAGTCCGGGATGGACTCTTCTCCAGGGAACCACTTGCAGGCGGTACACCCTATAGGATACGCTGCTCCCTGAGTTCGCTCATCTACATTAAAGATCTACATCAACATCTACATCTCATCGTGTTATAGTTATACTAAATACATTCGTTCGTTCGTAAGTACATACAGAACAAACCTAGACAAATTCGAACTCGCTGAAATTGGTTCAAAGAAGAACGAAATGAATATTTAAAATTCCAAAGTTACAGTTGCCCTTTACCCACATAGAGACCTAAGGGTGAATTCATTCAAAAGTAGCAATTTTATGAATAAATTCAGCAAAATTGGACCTTAACACCAACAAACTAATTCATACAGAGAAACTCAAGTACACAATATAGTTACTGTCTGAATATACACTAAAATATGTGAAATATTGTAGACTGTTACCTATTTTTAAAAAAAGAAAATATCATGTTTTTTCATAGAAATATGAATAATAAAGAAAAATAAAACGCATTTAGTGTGAAGTTGAAGTCACAAACGTATTTGTAACACAGATTTGAACGACATGAATGATTTAAAAATATATTAAAAAAAATGAGAATAAAAATTATTTTGTTAAAATTATATACTAAGTTAACTTACAAAAACACGAGGGGAAACTTTCTAATGCATCGTCTTCAGTCCATTTCCATATTCAAATGAATCTCTGATGTTATAACTGCCTCAAGCATTGATGTCCATACACAGTTCTTGGTATCTGATCGACAAGAATTGCGTTTGGACAATCATGGCTTGGAACTCAAACTCCTTCAAACAGAATTCTTTTATTACTCACCACTTTCTTCAAAACATAGTTTGTCTTCTTAGCAACTATAACACAAAAAAGAACGCATTTTAAAGTAGTAACATAATACAGTTTATACTTCATTTTTGGGTAAAATATCTAAATATCTTTACCGATTACCATTAATCTTTATAACTTAAACTAGTACAATATATGCATAAGTTAAGCTGAGGTAGCTCAGGTTATTTATGTTTATAAATGTGTACACTTTATGCATGTTAATGCACATGTACAAGCATATCCACGTAGATACATATACACTTTTAATGTATAACCACACCATTTATCTATATCCTAATTAAATTTCAGGTTAGAGGACATATATTTTATTAAGAGGACATGCAAATTTTATTGCGGATGCATTCAAAGCTGCCGCTAAATATGTGACGAATAATTTTGGGAGAAATAATAATTTCAACTAAATAAAAGCAAATAAAAGAATGAATATATAAGATAAAAATATTTATCTTATATATTCATTCTGTTTATAGAAATAGCCTTAAAAATTTTTAGATTTAATTTAAATGAGTTATAATACTGTGCTACAAAATATACAATTCCGTAAAGTTTTCGCATAGTTAAAAAGCTAAAAAGCTTTGAGAGCTGGCTCAATCCTGCCTTTGATGTTCCCGAAGTGACGTCGGATAAGTATGACATCACTCCTTTTGCGGGGACCTCAGAGGTTGAGGAGTTTAGGTGGGTTATCAGTATGACTCGTTATTAGTTTGTATTGGCCAGCGAACAGGGGCGGGACCGTTATTATGTTATAGTGTCACAATCCTAGACTTCATTGTTACGCCTGCCCACACCTGCTTGAGAAGAAAAGGTATAAATAACTGATCTCTCCGCCGGTGTTACAAGTTGGCCATTGTATTTCGAGACATAAGTTTGGAACTCCACAATATACATATACATATGTATTTAACAATATTTCCCTCTATTCACAATCATTATGTAGCTCCTCTTGTTTTTACTTGCCCGAGGTACTAGGCAAGGAGAAAGCTAATCAGCTAACATTAATAAAAATGCAGTTGGGGCATGATGATGAAAACTTCACAAGTGTAATTAAAACTTTATTTAAGAGCTGCTAAAACAGACATCTTTACTAATCAACGACAGACAAAGGAAAAATCAAAAATCACTCTTCTCGAACAGAGGTGCACCCAAGAGCGAAGACAGAAAGAATTTTTTTAAGAAAGAAGAAACTCACTCAGCGAATTAAGTATTAAAATCAGGAAAATATTCGGAGCCATTTGATGGCGACAGCGGGAAAACGTGTTGAATAGACAAAAAATTTATATCTATAGGATAGAAAACTTTCGGAATTGTATCGAAAGAATTTTAAGTCGAAGACGCTCCTTTGATTAAGACATTTAGAAGTTGAAAAATATTTTAAGGAATTAGAATGGGAGAGAGGAGGTT
>CM063511.1:57962505-57965005 GCA_032207245.1 Pardosa pseudoannulata | reverse complement strand
AAACACTGCCAATGATATTTTTTTACATTTTTATAATATAAACTAGACGACCCGAGATACGTTGTCCTGTTTTGACGTTGTAAATCCAAAAATTATAAAATGTTTTTAAATAAATTATAAATTGGACCGTTTTGATGGAAAAGTAAAGAAAAAAATTATTTTAAAAATACTTCACACCAACAAGCGTACAGTTATCACAAACTTAATTATATTAAATTAAAATTCCCAAACTGTCTGAACGGGGATTTCTCGTACTGAAGACCGTTGCGTTGCCCACTGTGCCACACGTACGCTGGCAGCGGAGGGTTTCAAGCGGTATTATAATAATCTCAATAAGCATGCAATTCTAGATTTTTTAATAAAATATTTTCTATCGGATCAAATTGTGGATCTAATTCATTCTCGATTCAAACTAATTACATACACAAAATTTCATCCAAATCAGTCCAACCGTTTAGAAGGAGTTCTATTACAAACACACGGACAGAAGAATTTTATATATAAAGATATTTAGACAGTATCTATCTCAGAAGATTCATGGATTTTAACTGTAACAAAACTATATTATATCATTATTAGAAAGAAAATTGCTTATCATTGACGAACCATTTAGTTTTATAGATATTTTCATTAAAATAAATTCTTTTTAAAAATTTAATTTTTTATATACACTTTAAATACTATTGTAAAATGGGTTAATATTAAAAAGTAACATAAAACTAAGCTTACGTAACAGGTATAGTAATCCAAACTTAGTTGTTTCAACAACTAAGTCAAATAACTTAGCTACTGAGCTCTAAAGGGTAAGGTATTTTAGCAACTCTTCTATAGTGATATAACAAAAATTTTTTCATTCAATCTACTGGGTTCTTGATCCAGTGATATCTAAGTTACCTTCAGAAATATTGTTTATGTACCCGTCTCCAAGTAAGTATTCAATATTCCATGTTTCATTTACAGGGGTTGGGCAAAATTATGGAAATAACTAAAATATACATATTACTATGCCTAATACGTTGTAGAACTGTGGACATTCACAATAGCTTTGAGCTCTCTCGGAATTAATGAATACTGTCACTCAGATTTTTCATTGAAATTTTATACCATTCTTTCTACAAAATAGTAATGCTTTCAGGTAACGGTCATGGTTATGAATAAGGATCACGCACCTTTCTCTCTCTCCCTTTACATAATAAAAAATTCAATAAAAACTTCAGGTTGAATTATATTGAGATCTGGTGACAGTGGGGATCAGAGGAAATGAGATATATAATATTCCTACTTATAAAATCAGTTCCGAACGATGCGAGCTGGATTGACAGAGATCCTGATGACTTGGAACATAATATCACCAGAGGAGAACACTGTACCGTAGGATGATATGATCAGCAAAATTGATCAAATAATTCTTGCAAGTAATGCGACATTTTAAAGTAATCATGGAGTCATGAAATACCATCGTATGGGTGTTGAAACTAAGACCAAACCACTATGGTTTAATCTTGGAAGCAAATAGTCTGCATCGTAGACGATGTTCGCCATACTTCAATTCGGTTGAAAGCAGTGTGAAATAAAACTCTTCTGTCTAAATTACTCTTTTGCCTTTAGTCCAGGTTTTATAGCATCAGCACCATGTTTACCTGTTACAAGCGTTTTCCTGACTAATGAATTGCTTAGGAATTGCAGCTCACCCAGACGTTCCCTGCTTATAAAGATCCACTCTAATTGTTTTGGTATTGGCATGTTTTGAGAGCCCAACATTGAATTGAATATTGACTTCTGCAGCTCTCGTTTTTGTTGTAATACTCCTCAATGACTGTCTGACAGGATTACTCAACACATACTTTGTCCACGATGCAACCTTATGGATAATATTTTTCCATTTTCCATGTATGCAATATGAATCTTCAATGATCTTGAAACACCAAATACTTCGGCTATCTTGGTTGCTGTGGTATTCCAGACGCATGCCTCGAAGTACAATGACCGACTTGTTACGGCGAGGAAAACAGCCGATGCCCTGCTTTTAATCTCTGGTTAGTGGGAACTCGGTAACAATGGATTGGAGCAGTAAAGTCTAGGGTTGTGACACTATAAAATAATAGTGATCACGCTCCTGATGGCTGGAGGATAAAGATTAATTTCGAGGCATATCGATAGCCCTCCTTACCTCCCCAGTCTATGAGGACCCCGGAAAAAGGAGTGAGGTCATGCTGTACCTACGTCACATAGGGGAGCTTTAAAAGCGGAAGCGAGCCGCTCTCGGGTTTTTTTCTTGGTTTATTTTTGGAAATGACAGCCACTTGTAGAGCGACGTGTCCACCCCTCTAGAGAGAGGTAAGCCTTGGTCAGTCGCGGAGCGACTTTCTTTCTTTTTGCGGAATTGGGCTGTGATCTAAGTCTTAATTATAGACTATTAGAGTCTAAGGAGATAAGGTTTCTTTTTCTTTGCGGCCAAGCTGACTGAAGAGCGATAAACTTAACAGGACCGCCTATGAGC
>CM063511.1:57940005-57957505 GCA_032207245.1 Pardosa pseudoannulata | reverse complement strand
TCACAGCGAAACCACCTATTAAGACTTTTTTCTCTCTTTTTAAAAACATCAAAACGTTTTTTTCGATTTTCTGTGTTACTGACTCTTTGATGTAGTAATAATCAATAGTAATAGATAATAGAATTTTGCCTAATTTATATTTCCCATTGAAATATAGTAGTTTAAATCTGCTTTACATGAAAAATCTCGAATTTGATTTTTCTCCTTATGACTTCAAGCCGAAAGATGGCTGATTGTTAGGGTGCTGACCTTCTTTGCCGGATGTCGTGGGTTCGAAACCCATTATGGCATGGATGTTCGTAGCCGTTCGGAATCGTCTTTAAGCTTTAGGTCTCGGTCTCATTAGCCCTCGTGTTGCAAATTAGACCGTAGCACTATAAACCAAACCAAACCTTATGACTTCAAATAAAAAAAAAAAACCTACCCTGAAGAATTGTGTAGTTATCTATTTGTTACATCATTTTTGATGATAATTATACATTGTTCTTCCAATATAATTAATTTAAAAGAACTCTTTCTTTCATGCTGTAAAAGGAAAAGATTTCACAATTATCCCTCCCCCGCAAAAAAAAAAAATTCTTACCTCCAAGGGAATGTAAAATTTGTTTTATTATGGTTCCTATTTATAAACTTCACACACAATGTTTATAACCTAATCCTAACCTAATTCCGTTAAATCTGAAAGAATTTTTAATCGTGAGCTTTAAAGGGTTAAAAACATTGAAAAAAATATATAAATTAAATCACAGAGATAGATTCTGGTGTAGAAGAATGTTTAGTGTTGAATTGTTTTGCGATTGTTCAGATATTAATTCTGTAGTGTCTTAATAGAGCAGGATATTACCCAAAAAGCGAAAATTTGGAATAGATATCCTGGTCATTTGCAGTAGGCAATTTTTTTTCTTTAGTTGTATTGTAAGAGAAAGATTTGTAATTCTCTATAGTTAATTTTAAATTATTTATTTAATTATTTTAATTTATTGATTTTAATTTTAAGTGAATTTTAAAATATCCATAGGTTATTACACAGTTTTTAAATATTTTAGAGAAATAGGTATCTTATCAGAATGTAGTTTAATAAAAAAGGCTAGAAAAATTTATATGGATAGAAAAAAAGTATTTAAAGATATGTTAATATAAATACATTTAAATTATTCTAGTATTTAGCTATAGTAAATAAATCAAGATTTTTGGTTAAAACAAAAAACCCAATTAATTCTGAATTAATGATATACATTGATTAAAATGTCAGGCAGTTAAATATTGGTATGATAACTCTATATATTTAACAATAACAACAATTAAAGAAAGTTCAATTCACTGATAATGGCAGGGATTATATAAAACATACCTAGGTCTTATATAAACCATATTTTATAAAAACACTATCATTTGATTTGATTTCATGCTAAGTATGAATTGAGAAGCTCTGGGATTCTATGTTATTAAAATTTGTATGCATTTAATCCATATTTATTGAGATATAATTAGCCAATATATATTCAGGCTTGCTCAATATGAGTATTACCGTGGAAAGTTGAAGAATGAAATAGTTAAAACAAGCAATTCATGTAAAAATGGTTTCAATGAGTTCATTAAACTATTTTTCTTTTATTTATGTTTTAAGTTTGTGTTTAGAAAGCACTAAATTAAGACTGACATTCAGGAAAATTATTTTTTCACGAAGCATTTTGTATTTCGTATAAGCATTTTGTATAAACATATTTACTTTTAATTTGTGTAAGATTTTAGAGATAATTATACTTTCCAAAATTCAGTAAAAATGTTTAACAAACTAGAAAACATGCATACAAAATCACATTTTAATTTAAAATTGTAAATAAATCGAAATAATGGAAGCTATTATATTCTTTAATAAAACATGACTAATATGTTCATTTTTTAACAATAATTTTTACATTTTTACACATATTTAAACTTTCTTGATAAAGCATTGAATTGCATCAGACAATCAAGAAAATTAACTGATAATACTTTATAATTACATGTAATTAATATTAATATATTTCTTGTGTTAAAAAATGTTTTCATTTTCTTAAACAAGGGAAAATAAGTCTCCTCTATGCAAATGCTTCTTAAATATGTGTAAAAAGCAAAAGAAAAAATACGTTGCATAATTTATTAAAATTGTTTAATAAATTAAAAACATGCTTACAAAATCATGAGTGTAAACAATTGATTAAAAAAATTTCCAAGCATGAGATGCCTATTATTATCTTTCAAGGAGCAGAAACAAGAAGATTTTCAACCGTTGAAGAAAAGCTACTTGACATTGTTGTAATAAAAATAATAAGAGAAAAAAAAATTAAGCACTTCATCCCTTTCTGGCATGAAGTGATATTTTCAATTTATCACAATGCTTTGCAGCAAACTCTCAAATATGAACCCTTGCACGATAGACAGTATATCCAAAATATCTGCAGTTTTTTAGCGAAAAAAAAGTTTCCATCACGGCTTTTAAAGACCGAAACAAAGAATTTTTCTTTAAAAAAAACATGTATCTAGTCTTTTGCAGAGGATAAAAAAACCTGTGTCCTTAATAGAGATTTTGTCAGAAGATAATCTTGACAGAGAGTGAAAAAAAATCATTTTTTTTTTCATATTATGTAGCTTTATTAAAAGGGTTGCTTAAAATGGCATCCGATCCGAAATGCAACAGCTGCTGTAAATGATTTTTGAGAGGAGAGTGTGAATATATTGATTACAGATATTTTCTTCCCCTCAGCGGGTTTTTTTTTCTCCCAGAAATATTGCATTTACCCGGCTGCAAGATGATATGGAAGTAATTTAAGGAGTTTTACGGCTGTCACAGAATTGTTTTGGATGCTTTCTTTTGGTAACTTAATATTTTTCGCTCGTTTTGTGTGTACGGTAAAAGCATCGATTTCGACATCTTTGATCATAGCTTCGAGAAAAATGCATGTCGAATAATTCATTTTCAGATTTTATAAAGCTGTATTTCACACCCAAAGTTAATACATTCACGTGAATTCACATCACTGCAAGATCTATAACTGACTTTCCCTGACGTAATTTCAAAGCATTACAAGTTATAATCTTGACTAATGATAAATGGAAATTAAGAAGTCATTAATATAAATACAGTCTTATATTATGCCTATGGTGCAAAAAGTAGCAGTGCATATTTGAAGCAATTTTTGCTCTTAGTTGAAACATAAAAGACGTAAAACATTTGATATCTGTGATTATAGCTTAGGGAAAAATGAATGTGGTATAATTTATTTTTAGACTTTATAAAAATCTATTTTACACCCAAAATTAATACTTTAATGACTGCTGACGTGAATTCATATCACGTCAAGATCTACTAGTGACTGTGACTGTCCCTGACGTAAATTCAAGGCATTACAAGTTATAATCCTGAGTGCATCTGCATATTCAATATTACATACTCAATTTTAATTTCTTTTATAATGACATGGTACTTGACTTATATCTTGATCACTTTTGTTGTCTTTAATATTATTATGAAGAAATATCTCATAAAACCCCATAAAACTCCCCCTGGTTTACTCTTAACGCAGTTAAAATAATGTATAATTAATAGCTTAGGGAAAAATGCCTGTCGTATAATTTATTTTCAGACTTTATAAAACTCTATTTCACACCCAAAATTAATACTTTCACGTCTGCTGACGTGAATTCCCCTCACTGCAAGATCTACTAATGACTATCCCTGACGAAAATTCAAGGCATTAAAAATTATAATCTTGACTGCATCTGCATATTTAATATTACATATTCAATTTTAATTTATTTTATAAGGACAAGGTTACTTGACTTATATCTTGATCACATTGTTGTCTTTAATATTATTATGAAGAAATATCTCTTTTCATAATACTCCATAAAGTAAATAGATGAAAATATACGTATGAAAGATAAAACTCCCCCTGGTTTACTCTTAACATAATTAAAATAAAGTATAATTAATTTCCGCTAGCAAACAATGATGTTATATTGGATTTTTACTCAGGTCTACAGAACAAAATATGAATGGGTTTCGGAAAAGAAATTGCAAGAGTAAGGATTTTGGGGCTTGTTAACATTTGTTATTAAATTTTAAACAAATTTTGACTTTTGAAATACTAAATAAGTTATTTTGAAGAGATATATGTAATTTTCTAATTTTTAGCATCATTAATTACTGAAACAACGGTCACGAGATAAAAACTAAATATTGATAAATAGAAATTAAGAAGCCATTAATATAAATACAATTTTAAATGATGCCTATGACACAAAAAACAGCCCTGCATATTTTAAGCAACTTTTGTTCTTAGTTGAAACATAAAAGATGTAAAACTTTTTATATCTGTGATCATAGCTTGGTGAAAAATACCTGCAGTATAATTTATTTTAAGACTTTATAAAGCTGCATGTCACAGCTACAATTAATACATTCACATCTACTGACGTAAATTCACATCACCGCAAGATCTATTCCCAATGACTCTCCCTGATTTAAATTCAAGGCAATGCAAGTTATCATCCTGACTGCATCTGCATATTCAATATTACATATTCAATTTTAATTTCTTTTATAATGACATGATTACTTGACTTATATCTTGATCACTTTTGTTGTCTTTAATATTATTATGAAGAAATATCTCATAAAACCTCATAAAACTCCACCTGGTTTACTCTTAAAGCAGTTAAAATAATGTATAATTAATAGTTTAGGGGAAAATGCCTGTCGTATAATTTATTTTGAGAATATATAAAACTATATTTCACACCCAAAATTAATACTTTCACGTCTGTTGACGTGAATTCACATCACTGCAAGATTTACTAATGACTGTCCATGACTTAAATTCAAGGCATTACAAGTTATAATCCTGACTGCATCTGCGTATTCAATATTACATATTCAGTAATTTCTTTTGTAATGACATATTTACTAGACTTATACCTTGATCCTATTGTTCTCTTTAATATTATTATGAAGAAATATCTCTTTTCATAATATCTCATAAAGTAAACGAGCAACAAAAATGGGTATGAAAGATAAAATTCCCCCTGGTTTACTCTTAACACAATTAAAATAAAGTATAATTAATTTTCGCTGGCAAACAATGATGCTGTATTGGATTTTCACTGAGATCTTTAGAATAAAAATTAAATGGATTTATGAAGAAACACTGCAAAACTAAGGATTTTGGGGGTTTTTAACATTTGTTATTAAGTTTGAAACAAATTCTGACAGTTGAAATACCTGTTCTTAATGATTTTTTTTACGGTCTTATGACAATATATGTTTGAAATAAGTGATTTTGAAGATATATATGTAATTTACTAATTTTCAGCATCATTAATTACTGCAACAACATTCACGAGATAAAAAAAATAAATATTGATAAATAGAAATTAAGAAGCTATTAATTAAAAACACAGTATCAAACAATGCCTATGATACAAAATGCAGTACTTCATATTTAAAGCAATTTTTGTAGTTAGTTGAAACATAAAAGACATAAAACTTTTGATATTTGTGATCATAGCTTGGGGAAAAATGCCTCTCAAATAATTCATTTTCAGACTTTATAAAACTCTATTTCACACCCATAATTAAAACTTTCATGACTGCTGACGTGAATTTACACCATTGCAAAATCTACAACTGACTGTACTTGACTTAAATTCAAGGAAATATCTCTTTTTCAATACCCTATAAAGTAACACATGAAAAAATGCATATGATTGAAAAATAATGAAAAAGATAATTATATTCAATTTAATAGAAAAATTATTTATAAATTTTCAAGCTTCTAAAGTTATTTTGCGGGTAAGTGAATTAATATTTTTTTTTTACTTGGGATATTTTGTGGTGATGTCTTGGTGTGTTTCCTGTGTGTGAAAACAGAATACTGAATCATGTAAATAAATATTATTAGATCATTAATAATTATACAGGAACAATTTTATCTTAATCAGTGCAGTACTTTTTTATATCAAATTATTTTATATAAACAGGTTATTATAATAAAGACTTTTTTCTTTGTGAATGGTATTGATTGTGTCCATTTCAATTTAAGAAAATAAATTGCAGACGTAACAATAGTAAGGTTGTTTGAGATAATCATCGTTTCACATTTCTGCTCTTAGGTTTAGTTTGGTTTTGGCTCCACGGTATACTTTTATCGAACACGGAAGTTTATGAGACAGGGACCTTCTGCTTAATCCCTTAATAATTTCGTTTTTTCGAGAATTCAATCCAAAAAATGTCACATTTTTTATTACATATTTTTGTACATTTTACATT
The DNA here is from genome assembly GCA_032207245.1 of Pardosa pseudoannulata. Classification (NCBI taxonomy): domain Eukaryota; kingdom Metazoa; phylum Arthropoda; class Arachnida; order Araneae; family Lycosidae; genus Pardosa; species Pardosa pseudoannulata. Next base: position 57,951,195 of record CM063511.1, on the reverse strand, counting down.
TTGTACATCCTCTAAAAAGTAATATTTATAATCACTTTAGGTCTGTATAACAACATTTTTACAGGAAATAAGATAATGTTTTCCTTGGAAGTTGCCTTTTCTCTCTCATGTACGACAGACAGGGAAGTTACGTTTACACAGTTGTGTATACAAAAAATACAAATATTTTTGGTTGTAATTACTACTCAATTATTTTCAAATGATAATACTACAAGTACATTTACTTACCTTGTCTTTACAAAGATCAGATTTAATGCAATGAATCTTGAAAGATGGCAATAGACCCACGTTACAGTCCGGACAAAAATACCTAGTGTCTTTTCTAATTCTTTTGCCGTTTTTCTTCATTGAACACACATAGCACTAGTCTGCAGGTCTTAGTTTTTTTTAGTCTGTAGTTTTGTCTTAGTTTTTTTTTTGTATTTTAATTACCTCTAAAATGTCTCTCTTGGTCATTCTCCCAAAAGCTGAAGCCATAATTAAGCCAAAAATTCAAAGATAAAATATCGCGGAGTAATGAAAAACTATCATAAAGCCCATGCTTTTAAATCAAACAGAATACACTTCAAAAACAAACATTTATACGACTAATGTGACATTAAAAATACAAAAGATAGGCCAAAACAATGAGAACGACAAAGAAATCAGATTGCCCGTACGCCGTAAGGTCAAATCATTGAAAACAAGGTAAAGAAGCCCGTGCGCTTTACGTGCAAAACAGGCAAGGGGTTAAAGCCTTGTACTACCTGTAATCAGCCAACCACCCGAAGTCGGGTGTAAGGTGTTGAATTGCTGGTTCGGTCTGACCGTCCGGCAACAATGCGTTACGCAGGGGCTAAGTCAGCATTAAGTCAAGCAAGCAAAAATTTAAAATAAAGAAAAAAATATATATATAAATGTAGAAAATATAGACTAATAAGTACAACTAATGCAGTTTACGAAAGTGCGGGGGATGCTCTGCAGGAGTCCTGCCCAGGTTAAAAGTCCGGCTGACCCGGTGTACTACATGGAACTTTCTGACATGACAGCAGGTGTTGGCGAGGGAAGCAATATCTGCACAGGGCAGTTGTGATTGCCATTCGTGAAGGGGTACTTTGAACGATTGCGGTGTGGTTTTAGGTGAAAATCATGGCATCGGGGGAGAGTTAAAGCCGATTCCGATTGGCTAAGAACATCCATGTCACAGTGGGATTCCAACCCACGAATTTCAGTAACAAAGATCAGCACCCAAAGCATTCGGCCATCGTTCGGGTCTTGTCTTAGTATTTAATATCCCGAACGAGGGTCGAATAGGAATAGTTTTAGAGGAATTTGAGGGCTCGAATCCTGCCATTTTCAGGAGTATTTGCAACCATTCCGAATGGGCTTTTACCAGTAGGTTCCAATCACATTAGCTCTCGTGTTGAAAAACAATAGACCATAGTGCCTCAAACTAAGCCTAACCTCGGGTTAGGTAACAGGATTTGTCTATTGAGACTTCATAAAAATAGTATACTTCTTCATCAGTTAAACCTAAGGAGATCATGGATTTGAATCCCAATGCTGACATAAATATTTGTGTCCAGTTAGAATTAGCTTTCAGCAGTAGGTCCCGTTATAATAAGATCTCATGTAGTAAAAACCTCGAAATTAACCCTTCAATCAAATCATTACGGATAATTATTAATTTTTATTTCATTTACTAACATTGACATCTCAATTACGGCATAATTAAAAAAACCCCACCGAATTACTTTGATGTGAAATATTTTGCCTCAATAAATAAAGAAATACATGCTGCTATCTTACTCCCAATTCCGAGATTACCTAATTTTGTTGTAATCTCCCACATATTCACACTTCTTACTTAATACCACGGAAGGCTGAAAAGAAATACCTCAAGGGGATATAATTTAATTAAAAAATTCCTTCCCAGCGTTTATAACGGATGTGAGCTATTAACTAGCAAATCATGTAATTACATTGCTTCCGAATCGTTATCATCGTTCATTTCCATCTTGGAAAACATAATCTCGTTTCTCCAATCAGCTCTCTGTAGAAAAAGAAGGAATAAAAAAAATGGAATTTATTTAACGAATATTGATTTCCCATTAGTTCACTTATTACCGCATATATTGAGAGGAATTTTTTTTCTCTCCATTTTCCCTCATTTCTACCACCGAAGATCAAATACGTTCTTTCTAAATACCGAAAATCCAGCATTAATAACCAGCATAACGAACCTACTAAAGATTTTTACGGTTGCGGTAAATCATGCAAAGCAAATTTAATCGATTAAAATAAATTATTTTTTATTACCTCGGTTAGTTATCTTAATAGACAAATGATAATGATGAGGCATTAATTTAAGGAAATTGTGTGTATTTAAGCCCTAGAAAAAAAGTTGTGTTTGCGGTTTTGGCTTATATTCTGGAGTGAAACAACGGATTATTTGGATCATTAAATTTTTCTGAAAAATTTTAGGACATTTTCCAAACAAGTTTAATAGTTATTTAGCACCATTTTTTTAGTCTAACTATTTTTAAAGAAATATTAAAATAGCTTTTAACATACATAAAAAATTTAAAAAATATTGTTTCATTATAGAGTTCTGAGAATACTGATTTGTGCCACAGTACAATATTCTATGTCCAGACACGATGACGTACACAAAATTAGCCCCGAACGATGGCCGATTGGCTAGTTTGCTGGCCTTCGGTTACGGAGTTCGTGGGTCTGAATCCCACAGTGGTATGGATGCTCGTAGCTGTTCCAAATCGGCTTTAAGCTCTAGGTCCCGGTCTCATTAGCCCTCGTGTTACAAAAAGTAGACAGTAGCACTCCAAACCAAACCGAACCAAATTACACAAAATTAACTAATATGTCAGAAAATAATGGTTTGTTTTGATGAAAACATTACCAATATTTTACAGTTTGAGAAACTATCATTCAAAGGGTGCTTTTTAAAAGGATGTTTTTTTAAAATTTAGGAAAGTTTTTAACCTCTTACCTTACAATTTTTTCTGAAATAGATGTCAAAAATCATCACATTTTTTTATTTTATTATTAAATACAAGGAAATGAAACAGAACAAAATATGTAGGTTTTCAGTTAACTTTTTACAAATGTAAAAGCATTTAAATTTAATATTAGTTTCCTATCTCGAGTTATCTCCGGCAAACAGAAAAATTTTAATATTAGTCTTTTTAGTTAATAGTTTTTGAAATCAGGGACAACACAAAGTGATATCCAACATTCTGTACTCTGATACCCGATTTCTTTTCTTACTGGCTTACCCCTGGAATATGTTTTACGGGAGAACAAACTACTGTCTCGTTGGATTTGACTTTTTTTTTTTTTGTATCAGGAATAACATCTGGAAAATGCCTTGAGGTTAACCTGAATGGTAAAGCACTAATGCTGGGTGTTCCTGGTGTGGCAGAAAAATCGTCACGGTGATATTCTTAAATTTGTTTTTCAATCAGTAGAAAACAAGAGACCATTCCCACAAAAGAACCGCGAAACCAACAAAACTTTGCAAACTGTCAATCAAAGCTGAATATTTTCTGTAATTTCCCACAGGCCGAGTAAAACTGTGATAAAACAAATCGTACTGACAAATTTTTCTTCTCCCGAGTTTTCTCCAGATAATAATTAACTGCAACATATACGAAATCGATATAACTCGGGATAATCAGGCAAACGGTTAAGAAAGTTTTTGTCATTTTTTATATTTAGAAAGCTTTTAAAAAATGTTATTGCTATTTATGTAATATTTAGGAAAGTTTTTAAGAGTGTTTCTCTCATATTTTATTTTTTGTTTTATCTCTTCGGATTAGAAAACCTAACTATTTTGAAAGAATAGTTTGAATAATTTTGAACAGAGAAAAAAATTAAAATTAGAATACTGATCTATAAGGTTCTGAGTCTACTGTGTTGTAGATTGGCACCCACTTTAAAAGATTTCATGTCCAGAGAAAATGACGTACAAAAAATTAGCCAACATTTCAAGATGTGGTAGTTTATTCAAAAATATTACCAGTATTGTACAGTTTGAGAAAACATCCCATAATGAGTTTTTTTTTAATACGGAGATTTTCTATTTAGAAAGGAGTTTTAAAATGTTTCTACCATTTTTCTATTATTATTATTATTATTGTTATTATTATTCAGATTAGAAAACCTACATAATTTGAAAGAAAAATTAGACTAGTTTTTAACTCACAAAAAATAAAGGAATAAGATTGTTGAAATAAATTAGTGTTGATAGTTATAAGAGTGTTAAAACAGTAAATGAGTCAAAATTTCAATAAATCTTAGTTTATTTAAAAACATTATCAGTATTTTAGAGCTTGGAAAAAATTCAAATAACGATTATTTTATAATGTACTGAGATTTTTATTAAGAAAGGTTTCTTAAGATTGTTAGCATTGTTTCTGTCATTTTCATTATTTATTATTATTATCATTCTATTAGGATTAGGAAACCTAAATATTTTGAAAAAAAATAGAATAGCTTTAAACGTGAAAAATGTTTTTTAAATTGGGATTTTGAACTGTAGAGTTAAGAGAATACTGGCTTATGCCACTCTATAATTTTGTCTAGACAAAATGACTTACACTGAGCGAACACATTTCATCAAGTCGTAGTTTATTAAAAAACATCACCAATATTTAGCAATTTGGGAAAATATCACACGTAAGATGTTTTACGAAATTCGAGGTGTTTTTTATTTAAGAACGTTTTGAAGATTTTAACGTATTTTCTGTCATTTTCGTTAGTTGTTGTTGTCATTATTTGGATTACTTAACTATTTTGAAAAAAAAATTAGAATAGCTCTAAACTCAGAAAACTCAGCTACTAAACTCTGAAAAAAAATAAATAAGGGTATTGGCGGGTTACAAGAATACTGGTTTGCGTCATTCTACAAGATTTTATATCCAGAATAAAGTATTTTAAGAAAACCTTGAATCTGGGTAACTCACATTGCAATTTTTATGTGGGGAAAACTTCATAATCTTAAGTTATTATTTCATAAAAGCGTTTTGTAACATTAATAATGCTTGAACTAATTTTAACAAACATTGTTCACTGGATTTTAATTCAAAAGAAATGTTGTTAGCTGAAAAACAAGCAGTGTACTCGGACGATCTAAAACTGTGAGCTTTGAGCCTTGAGCAGTACGACATAATACAATGACTTTTAGTATAGGGTTATCAGGCTTATTGGAGTCAAGGCGTTAGTTCCATAATTACAAAGTTTTGGGATCAACCTGACCTTGTCAGGGATTTACTTAATTCACCAAGAAAAGATTATTCAGGATTTATTCTGAATAATTGATCCTATTTTGGAATGCATAGCAAACAAAGATAATACCCACAGAGTATTTTATAAATATAAATTGACGTATACGTTAACAGAGTTAAATAAAAAATTTTAATTTTGTTGCAAACTTCGCTAATTAATTCCCTTGTGAAATGCCCTATAAATTATTTTTTAACATATTTGAATGTAATATATAAAAAACGGAATTTTAATAAAATGCTTAATAGATCTACAATCTAACATACCACTGAACGCAATGCCCAATGCATATTAACCGAAATCAATAGCTTATAACTTATGTATACAACAGAGAAACTTTTTGTTATTAACATGCCCGTCGAAGTTAGTTCTTTTGTTGCTAGTTGGAAAAAAATAAATTCATTGTTTAGAAAATAGAGGGATTTTTCTTGCAGTCTCATCACCGACTTGTCCCGAGGCAAGATGCGTGCAGTGACTGACGCAATCCTTGGAACGAGGATCAGGAAATATTTGCATAGAAGAAGAATGATTTCTCTTTGCAATAAATTATTCTTTTCGTTTGGGGGTGGGGGTCGACTGGGCTCAGACTCACTTCTTCTCCGTGAACTCACTGTTTGACTTTGACAAATGAGGATCCGGTCTTTTCCTCAAAATTTCAGTAGCGCCTTCCGTAATCCGGCATCGAAAATTCCAGGATTTCTTTACCGGATTCTGCCTTGATCCCGTGGACTCCCGCGCTTCTTGCAGCTAACTCCTCCCCTCCCCTTCTTCTACTCTCCTCCTATTAGAATGCGGAGACACGAAGCACACGGAGTGGGATTTCACACCCACCCGCGGTTTATCGAATTAAAATGCAAATGAGGAGGATTTGAATATTTCTGCGAAAGTTCTGCGTGGAGTGTCGAGGCTTCCGCGTTGCTTTTGTTCGAATAGATACCAGATAGCGTTAGGGGGAGGACGAAGGAGTGAGGGGGAGGGTCGTGAGACGATTTCTCGACGCCTTCCGAAAAGTGTCTCGGGAAAAAGCCTGACCCAGTGAGGGTCGTAAACTTAAATGTGTAAGTGGTTGCTTTAAAACCTCAACACTGAATACTCTTGGGGGATGTTCCAAATCTGTTTTGCATTTAGAAGGAAATGTTCGAGGAGTAAATGAATGAATAATAGCCACCTTTTTTCTGACAATGGATAGTCATACGTAGTTGACTTAGGAATAGAAAGATACATTCTTCGCTTTGATAGGCAAATGAGTAGGGATCAAACGGAAGGAAAATGAAGGTACAAAGCAAAAATGAATCAAAGAAATGTTGGAGTTAATTCTTTGTTGTATATATTAAAGAGAGGAATAATGTCTAATTTTAGCATTAATATATTTTAAGGAACAAGGAATGTTGAATTTAAATTTTTTACCCTATTTTTATAATAATAATATGTAATATTAAATAAAAGAAATAGGCAGTTATAGATTTGAGACTGTAAAACAGTTTATATACCTAGGTTCGGAAATTAATACCCAAAATAATATATCTGTTGAAATTCATAGCAGAATTACTGCTGCTAATCGATGTTTTTTTTTGGATTAAAGAAATATTTAAAGTCTAAGTACATTAAAAGATTGACTAAAATAATATTGTATAAATGCCTAATAAGACCTGTTTTGACTTACTCAGCTGAAACCTGGGCATTGACAGAAAGAGACAACGAAACCCTAGCAGTTTTTGAGAGAAAAATATTGAGAAGTATTCTTGGGGGAATTAATGTAAATGGTATATGGAGAAGATGAAAAAATATTGAATTATACAGAACATATAAAAACCCAGATATAATTAATTTTATTAGCTTACAAAGATTAAAATGGGCCGGACACCTAGTTCGACTTAATGACAATAGATCCACAAAAAAGTTTTTACGGCCAAATCAATAGGAACCCGAATGAGAGGACGACCAAAACTTAGATGGTTAGACTGCATTGAGAAAGACATAAGATCCTTGAAAATTTCAAATTGGAAATCCAGAGCCAATGATAGGACTGCCTGGTATGGAATTCTAGAGAAGACTAAGGCCCATCCTGGGCTGTCATGTCACTGAGGAAGGAAGGAAAGATTATTAAATAAAACATATAAAATACAAAAATCCACTAGAAGAGAATGCTTGATTAAAATTTGAGACCATTCAATAAAAATTGAATAGTCCAATGATGATGTCTTTAAGACACAATTCAAATTCAAATCTGGCGTTAATTTTGGGATATTCTGTAGTACCAGACAATGGCAGCATCCCTATTTAATTTTAATACTGTTGAAGCATAATGAAGAGCCGCAAAACACGTTTTATTAAAGAAACCAAAACAATAATAATAAAAATAATAATGATAATGCAAAAATACGAGGTAAATTAGGCTTTTATAGTTTTATAAGGATCCTGAGCCCAGCCAATCAAATTACAGGCACAAGACAAAATTTATCAAACACAACCAATGAAAACACAAAAAGATCAACTCAAGAATACCTTGTACGTCCGAGAAAGCTAATAAGCAGCCAAAACACCAAGACATCAAGTATTAGTGCGATTACATATTTCAACAAATACCATTCATCCATTAACGTCCGAAATATTTTTGTTTTTATAAATACTGATAAATATCCGAAATCTGAGCCGAATAAGCTCAGTCGGTATAGCAGCTATCTTGTAACTGGAGGGTTGCGGGACCAAGGATCGGACCAACCGAGGATTTAATAATGGTGTCTGGGGCAAGTAAAATTAGTTAGTAGTCCTTCAAATTCCATACCTCTAGAGGTGACCAATGTGTTACATGGGGGTCTTTTGCTTAGTACCTACTTCTATATTATTAGAACCCACAATTAGAAGTCCAACCTCTTCATGTAAGGGTAACAATCTTTCCGTGAGAAGTACTATCACTTCTAAATGGACAAAACACCTACAAACCACATGAAAACTGAGTTCCTGTGGACTGTAAAACCAAATACTAAATTCAAACACGAACAATCATATCATATTATACAATCACATATCATCAAATTAAACAATCTGTTTTCATTAGTTACACTTTAACAAGAAACTGTGGCATTTAAGCATCAAAATTTGGCAAACAAATCAAACTTCGTGATAAATGATTTATTTGGTATTACATGTAAACAAAGTACTGTGAACTGGAGCTTAATAACCAATATAGCTATTTGCATGATTTTAGTCAATACACCAGCCAAAAAAGGAAATACATGTGCGAGGCTCGTATTATGATAAAATATCTATGCAAAAAAGAAATTTATAAATAAAAGCAAGTTGTTTATAGGATTATGTGCCTACATTTGTAGGAAAAGAAAACTCGAGAAAGCATAAAATTTCTACAAATATATTTTTATCTGTCTCTAAAAGGAATGCTTGCCATTTAAATCTAATGGGGATAGGTTTAAAACTGAATAAAACAAATTACTTGCTTAAAAGTATAATTTTTTTCTTTCTTAGTTATGACAATGATAAATTTAATGCTCTATTTGCCAATGAAGTGTGTCAATATCTATTTCTATATTCATCTATGTATGCTCTCTCTCTCTCTCTCTCTCTGTATATATATATATATATATATATATATATATATATATATATATATATATATATATATATATATATATATATATATATATATGTATATGTATATAAATATATATGTATAAATATATGTATATATATGTATATATAGATGTATATGTATATGTATATGTAAATGTATATATATATATATATATGTATATATATATATATATATATATACAGACATATACATATATATATATATATATATATATATATATATATATATATATATATATATATATATATATATATATATATATCAAACTATTCTGAACATTTATCATGCCTGTTATTTTTTTTTTTTAATTGTCATCAGTGTTTAAAGTTAGTAGCAATAAACTGGAGACACACACACACACACACACACACACACACATATATATATATATATATATATATATATATATATATATATATATATATTATATATATATTATATATCAGTAGGTAGAGCTTATTGCTACTATCTTTAAACATTAATGTCATTTGAAAAAAGTAAAATATAAAAACACAAATAACAGGCATGATAAAAGTTTGAATATTAAAACAAATATTTATTATCAATTTATTTTTCTAGATCAAAAGCTGTGTCCATCAAAAGCTGTGAAAAAATTTTAATTGGATTTTGAGTACTTTTAAATCAACAAATATGATTTAAAACCAAACCTACTACTATGTGACCATAAAATATGGGTTAAGGAAACATGACAAAAATATTACTAATGCAGATAAATACATATATTCCGGAAATTCCAGCAAAGAATATGTTAGAAAATAACTTTTATATTGCAAAAACAAATTTCTCATAAAAAATATTGGGTTTAGCGATTTAAAACACAAAAAAACTAAATCTTTTTTATAAGGCCATGATTACTTGACTTATATCTTGATCACATTGTAATCTTTACTTTAATACTATTATGAAGAAATATCTCTTTTCATAATACCCCATAAAGTAAACAGATGGAAAAAATGCGTATGAAAGATAATGCTTCCCCCTGGTTTACCCTTAAAGCAGTTTAAATAATGTATAATTAATTTTCGCTGGCGAACAATGATGCTGTATTGGATTTTTCACACGTGTCTACAGAATAAAATGAGTTTGATAAATGGATTTACAAAGAAAAATTGCACAATTAATGGTTTGGGGGCTTGTTAACATTTGTTATTACATTTTTAACAGACTTTGACATTTGAAGTTTCTGTTCTTGATGATTCTTTGTTTTTTTATATCTTATGACAATATATATCTGAAACAAGTGATTTTGAAGAGAGATATGTAATTTACTAATTTTCAGTATCACTAATTACGTCGTCCGCGAGAAGAAAATAAAATATTGATAAATGGAAATTAAGAAATCATTAATATAAATACAGTCTTAAATCATGCCTATGGCACAAAAAGCAACACTGCATATTTTGAGCAATTTTTGCTGTAAATTAATACATAAATTACTTAAACAGAGTTTTATGTCTTTCTTTAACTTTGAACTAAAATATAAAGAAATTTGTTTATTGTAAGGTAAGTTTAAAGAAAATGAAATAACTGAAACACACATATGTACATACACATACCTTTACATACATACATACACACACACACACACACACATATATATATATACACACACACACATATATATATATACATACATATATGCATATATACATATAAATATATATGTATATATGTATTATATATATGCATACATACATTTATCTCTCTCTCTCTCTCTCTCTCTCTCTCTCTCCTCTCTCTTTATATATATATACACATATACATACACATATATATATACATACATATACATACACATATATATACATATAAATATATATTATATATATATATATATAAATACATAACATATATATATATATATATATATGAATACAGTAGAACCTTGATTAACCGAGCTTCGATTAATTGAGGTTTCTGTTAACCGAGTCAATAAGGAAGTTTAATTTTTTTTCACCGTTCCAAAATGAACTTGGAAAACATTATACACATTTTATTCCGTTGTCCGTGTTACAGGCACTTCTTCCCCACAAAAGCACTTAACTTCCTAGAAATATTACACCCATTTTAATACTTTTTAGCTGCGAAACATAAGTTCATATATGTTTATTTTTATCATTTACAGAGCGTTCTATGGTTTTTTACTTTAAAAATTAGTTAAATTCTCAAGCACAGAAGGTTTTTATACATGGTTTCTATTAACCGAGATTTCCGATATCCGAGGTACTATCGGTCCAAATTAGCTCCGATAATCGAGGTTCTACTCTATATGTGTG
>CM063511.1:57907505-57935005 GCA_032207245.1 Pardosa pseudoannulata | reverse complement strand
GTGCTGCTGTTTCTGATGCCATTGGTCAAACCAAGAACGATCTGAGCCATACGCTACTCTTATTAAGGCAAAGAGGTGGGGTTTTCGTTTTAACGAGCACTACAAGGGTGTAAGAACGACTTTTGAGTATGGCCCTCATAATTTTGAAGTAGGGATCAAGCAGAAGACAAATAGGCTTGGCATGCCACCTTCAGAGGTATTGAGGTATATTGAGGAGAGTAGTGTCAAACCTGACTCTGCTACATGGAACACCAGCAGTTCCTATAAAGGGTAAGTGGACATTATTAAACACTTTTAAAAATAATTATTGGAATTTATGAAATTTCTTCATATTATTAAAACTATGAACAATTTAAGTATCAGTGATTAATCCACTTTAAAAAATGTGACCAAATAATTTTTTTCTTAAAATTTTAATACCTTCAAATACATTTTTTAAAATTTTAATTTTTCCATCACGTATTTTCAATTTTTTTATATTTTTACCTTATTATTACTTAAGAATATGCTTTGAATTTTAAGGAAATTTTTGTTAAGAAATTGAATAGTTCAGTTATACGAAATATTTTCGTGTTTATATATCGAATTCTTTCAAAAAATCCGGAATCACCTACATTTAAATTGACTTTTTATAATCTAAATAAAGTTTAATCAAAACTAAATCTAAAAGCAAAAGGAATATACACATTTATTTTAATGTAAATTAGAAGTGTGATATAAACACTTTGTAAGAACCAATGGTAACATAAATTAGAAGGAAAATTCAATACACTAATAAAATTTTATATTTTTTATGAAAAATATTATCAGAAAATTTAAATTAAATTTGTAAATTAATAATTTGAATTTAATTAATTTTCTTTTACTTTTATTTATTCCTTCATACTTTCAAAACTCTCAGTTAAAAATTTATAAAAAATATTAAGAAAAAAAAAGTATGCAATTCTCACCCTGGTCATTATCTATTCTGAAAGGATTTGTATGCATTCGACTGATTGGAGTAAATTTTTAAATTTTAATTATAAAAGTAATTTTCTCTTTTGTAATTCAAAATACATTGATTAAGTACATTGATCTTTTAATTAAAGTGTTCCTTTAACTAATTGCATTTCTCTTTTTTTTTAAATTTTAGTAAAGAAATCACTTTAAATTAATTTCTTCAGTATCATATCAACTCACTGTGTGAAAATATTATAAATAAAATTTTTCTTAAATAAAAATCCCACTTCATCTTTTTGTTGATAAAAGACTATGTTTAAAAATTTTCTTCGTCATTAAAAATCCTAACTAGAACGAGAGAATTTATATGAAAATTTCAGGCAAAATTTCATTAGTGTGACTTAAACAAATATTTTAATATATCGACCCAAATTTGTATATTCTAGAAATAAATAATTCTTAATTAAACACTTTTTAGACGATGTGGTCTGCACTGTTTAATATAAAATTCTATTAATATAAGAACATATAATATTCTGAGAACGTATAATATTATAATTCATGGTTAGACTAATATCTGCAGTTTTTCAAATTTACTTCACGGGGTTATCTTATAAAAAGGTGATATGAAGTTTTATTAGCATTATTTCTTAAAATTATACTTCCTACATGAGGCATTTTCACTGACTCCTCTGAAAATAAATTATGGCACCTGAATTAGCCGTTCAAAAACAGATCCTTGAAAAAGAAAAACGCTAATGGTATTACATACCTTACAAAATCATTAGCAGTTCCTGGGAAAATTAATTATTCAGAATGACTGCACGAGGCATTTATTAGCTCCTCACTTGGCAATAGATTAACCATAGTATCTGCATTAGGCATTTATTAGTGATTCCTCTAGAAATAGACGGGACTTATCACCTGAATTTGACATCCATTACAGTTGTCATTAGAGCAGATTATCTATAGCACTTGCGTAAATCATTTATTAGCCCATTCTCCAGAAATGGATTATCTGGCGCCTGTATTAGGTATTCATTATTAAGCAATTTAGAAATATTTTTCACTAACCTACTCATAATATTTACTCCTCATCTCTTTACTTTCTTACAGAAAATTAATCTTGTATTACTTATTTTTTCTGTACACCTTAAGGAGTAATTGATAAAATTATTATAATTCATAGGTACGTTTGTTACCACTGAGTAACAAAAGTTAAACGAGGTTTTTAGTTATTAAGATAAAGCTACTTTCAATATAGCAAAGAAATCTCGCCAGCTTAAACTGCATTTGAACTTTATAAATTCAATGAAATTCTACCAAATACAAGAAACATATATATTTTTCATTAGCTTTAAATAACTGCTTCCAATTAAATTTATCAATAACGTACTCCTATGACACATTGACAAATTTTTTTTAAAATTAATTGATTCTTACACAAATTAACAATTATAATTAATTGATTCTTTCCACAGTTTACTCTCCCAAGTTCTTTAAGTGTACAGTTTTCTTCTCACGAAAGTCAGCCTTTATTATATTAGTGGATTATTAATGGGCAACAAATGACCAGATCATGCAATATGGCTATTTGTTGTCCATTTTATTATGGAAGCAACATGGAGTTAGCTTTCTATGAGAGCAAAACACAAATACATCTTTGCCCCTTCTCGGGAGTTGAACCTGAATCCGTTATGTGGGATCCCAATATGGTAACCACTGTATAATGTGGGAGGAATATAATTATAGATAGAGAGATTTGGTTGGATATTCGTTGAAGTAAACAAACTCATTTGGGTGTCGTTATTATATCAATGCTGCATAATAACATCTTCATAAATTAATTCTATAAATTTTTTTCTGATAAATTAGCTTCATCATCTAGGTTATAAAAAATTTGCAAAATTTCTTCAACTCTTTCTTAACTTTATGCATTTTTATAATACTCTGGTGCAATTATTAACGCATCAGTAAAGCAATGTTCACCTTGCTATTAGCAATGGTGTACATTGGCTTACTGATACGTAAAGCAAATTTACTGATACCTAGTATCAAAAACCGGATGACTCATTAATCATGCCGCCCCCGAAGTGACCTATTTCCTTTTTGAAAAGTGATTATTTCATCGAAAATCGCAGAAGGATCTTAGTAACTGAGACTAATTTAAGAGGAGGGGGTTAGAGGAAAAACAATTGAGATATCTCTCCAGGTGTGACTACCAAAGAATTAAGATGTAACACACTCTTAAAACATATTGTACAACTATACATATCTATGAAAATAGTAGAAGACTAATATGCTATAAAAATGTTTTTAAGATTAACAAAAACACAAATATATCCCAGCACTTATGAAATAAACAGAATAGAATAATTCCGATGGAATTTCGAATGTATGATACAGATAGTTATACAAAAGGGAAACAAGTAAAAAAGGTAACAACCAGATCATGCAATCATGTCATTTGTATGTATCATTTGTATGCCATTTGTATGTATTTATATGCATTTTTTGATTTACCCTCATAGAAAGCTAACTCTATGGTGCGTCCATAATGAAATGATCAACAAATGACATGATTACATGATATAGTTGTGATCTTTTTTTTATTTGTTTCACTTATGATAACAATGAGTAAAGTTGAAAAATCGTGTTCATACTGCATCGTAAACTTTTACTCTAAAATGGTCTATTATCATATTTTACCGGTGACTATGATCATTCAAATACCCCTGTTGGTAACAAAGTATGCTTATAAAGAGTTTTCGTAACAGTATAGTGTACTCTATAGTAAGTTTATATGAACTCTTCTACCACTGAAAAGCATTCAGCCTGATACAGCAAAACATGAAAGCGCAAATGTAGTGTAAAAGAATTTTTTCCTACAGGGTGAAAGCTTCCATTTGCACTCTACATAATCTCTGGTTTTCCTAAAAATAACAAAAAAATAAAACGCGAACATAAAAGAATATTTACATTATTACATTATTAATGTTCAACAATTGAGCAGATAATACAATCCGGTCATTTGTTGCCCATTTTATTATGGGAGAACCGTATAGGTAGCTCAACATTGCTTCCTATAAGGGTAAATCCCAAATACAGCTTTGCCTCTTCTATCGAATCGAACCTGAATCCATTGTGTGGGAACCCAATAAGGTAACCACTATATAATGTGGTGGAATATAATTATAGATAGAAAGATTTAGTAGAATAGTAGATGAAGTAAACAAACTCATTTGGGTGTATCAATGTTCCATAATAGCATCTTCATAATTTAATTCTATTAATTTTTTTCTGATAAACTAGCTTCATCATCTAGGTCATCAAATATTTGCAAAATTTCTTTCAACCCTTAAGGATTTCTTGACTTTATGCATTTTAAAATACTCCGATGCAAGAGCATAAGCAAATATTAACGTGACAGTAAGGTCATTTTCACCAAACTAAAACTGGGTGACTGAATAATTTTGTCGCCTCCGAAGCGACCTATTTCCTTTTTGAAAAGTAAATATTACCTCATAAACCGAAGGGAAATCTTAATAAATGAAACTAATTTAAGAGGATGGAGGTCACAGGAAGAACAATTTAGATATAGCTCCAGGTGTGACTACCAAAGGGTTAAGATGTAACACACTCTTAAAATATATTGTGCAATTATACATATCAATGAAAATAGTAGAAGACTAATATACTATAAAAATGTTTTTAAGATTAACAAAAACACAAATATATCCCAGCACTTATGAAATAAACAGAATAGAATAATTCCGAAGGAATTTGGAATATATGATACAGATAATTACACACATGGGAAACAAGTAAAAAGGTAACAACCAGATAATGCAATCATGTCATTTGTATGTATCATTTGTAATGTCATTTTGTATGTATTTATATGTATTTTTGATTTACACTCATAGAAAGGTAACTCTATGGTGTTTCCATAATAAAATGAGCAACAAATGACCTGATTATATGATATGGTTGTGACCTTTCTTTAGTTGTTTCCCTTGCGATAACAATGCTTAATGTTGAAAAATCGTTTTCATACTGCATAAGCAAATATTAACGTAACAGTAAGGTAATTTTCTCCAAGCAAAAACTGGGTGACTGATTAATCTTGCCGCCTCCGAAGCGACCTATTTCCTTTTTGAAAAGTAAATATTTCCTCGAAAACTGGAGGAGGATCATACTAACTGAGACTTATTTAAGAGGATGGAGGTTACAAGAAGAACAATTGAGATATCGCTCCAGGTGTGACTACCAAAGAGTTAAGATGTAACTTACTCTTAAATGGAGAAAATATGGAGAATAAAAATGATCATTATACATACTCTATAGCAATTTATACGAACTCTTCTACAATTGAAAAGCATTCAGCCTGATACAGCAAAAGAATCGTTCATATAGAGAAACTATACATATCTATCACAATATTAGAAGACTAATATGCTATAAAAGTGTTTGAAGATTAACAAAAAAAAAACACAGATATATCTCATCACTTATGAAATAAACAGAATAGTACAATTTTGACAGAATTTGGAATGTATGATACAGATAGTTATACACGAGAGAAACAAGTAAAAAAGGTAACAAACAGATCATGCAATCATTTCATTTGTATGTGTCATTTCTATGTCATTTGAATGTATGTAATCCATTTTTTTATAAAACTCCTTAATAAGGAGAAAGCTCAACAGCTAACAGTAATAGAAATACAGTCTGGTCGACATTGAACAGAACGCCTTAAGTCTAATTCAAACTTTGTTCCAGAGCAGCTACAAAGCGCATCCATTCTACTGGACAACAGACAAAGGAAAAGTCACAGAGTTCACTCTGATCAAACAGAGGTGAACCCAAGAGCGATGGTAGAAAGAATTTTCCCACGGTAAAAAACAACTTAATAAACGAATTAAGTGCAATATCAGCAAAACGCGAAACCATTGGCCGTCGACAGCTAGAAAACATGGTGAATAGACAGAAAGTTTAGAGTTTTAGGACATAAAGGAATGTTAAGTGGAAAATACTCCGTTGATTAAACTATCTAGAGGCTGGGAAAAAGATTTAAAGGAATTAGAATGGGAGAGAGAAGATTTTTAAGGGAATATTAAATTTAAATAATTTTGATATCTTACATGTATGTATATGTATTTGAGATTTATCCTCATAGAAAGCTAACTCTATGATGCTTCCATAATGAAATGATCAACAAATGACATGATTACATGATATAACTGTGACCTTCTTTTTATTTTTTTCACTTATGATAACAATGAGTAGTGTTGAAAAATCGTTTTTATAGTGCATCGTAAAATTTTATACTAAAATTGTCTGTTATCATATTTTACCTGTGACTTTGATCATTCAAAAACTTCTGTTGGCAAAAAATATGCTTATAAAGAGTTTTCCTAACACTATAAGCGTACTCTATAGCAAGTTTATATGAACTCTTCTACCACTGAAAAGCATTCAGCCTGATACAGCAAAACATGAAAGCGCAAATGTAGTGTAAAAGAATTTTTTCCTACAGGGTGAAAGCTTCCATTTGCACTCTACATAATCTCTGGTTTTCTAAAAAATAACAAAAAAAAAATATAAAACGCGTACATAAAAGAATATTTTGGCTAGGTTTGAAACACCAATAGCGTATGTGTAGCCTCTGATGAAAAGGAATAAAAAAAATACCAGTTTCCACACGGAAAACAAAATTTTGAAATGCGTAACATTTTGAAGGAAATGTGAAGCAATACTGCATTTACAGAGCAAAGTATATTTTGCCGTAGAAAGCTTACTGCATAGAAACGCATACCAAACAATGCCAAATATAACGTTTTACCGTATAAAACCAGTGCCTTTAGTAGAGTTTTGAAATGCTAAGTCTTTCAGGTTGAATTTCAATGCTGTTGTGATAAACATGGAATTTTTTACAACTGATCCTTTCTATTTCTAAATTTGAAGACCTGAATTCTTAAGTAGAATAAGCTGCTATAAATAGATACATTTCTTACATTTTATATCAGTCTATACATTTAAACACAAAATATCAATATAATATATGTCATGATGTGAATGAAATGAGCATAGAAAATCTTAAGATGGATTTAGAATGTTTTATCCACACAATGTACATCCAATTTTGGATGCAATAAACTCAAAAGACATAGAAAATTATAAATTTTTATGTACTTTTTCGTCAATTTTAAATTTGTGAAATAAAAATTCTTTTACTTCTATGTTTTAAAAATTTTCAAATGTTAACCTTCCTTTAGTGCATTATAATTTATCAGAAATAAAAGCAGTCTATAAAAATGTGTTAAAAGGGCAAGTAACATGCCTTGTGTATACATAGGACAAAATCTAGGCCTACAGAGTCTACAATATTAAAAATAATAAAATGATTCTGAACAGAATGGAAAGTTTGATGATTTATTTTTCAAAATGATATAGATCCAATTAAAGATGTAATAAACGCTTAAGGCATTGTATAGATTAATTTTAATTCATTTTTTTAATGATTTGGGTTTCGTTTGGTTTGGAGTGCTATGGTTTACTTTTTGCAACAGAAGGGCTAATGAGACCGGGATCTACAGTTTAAAGCCGATTCCGAAAGGCTACGAACATCCATGTCACTGTGAGATTCGAACCCACGAATTCCGGTACCAAAGGCTAGCACCCTAAACAATCCGCCATAGTTCGGATTAATGATTTGGGGAATGAAAACTAATTTTCAAACAATAAGTACTTTTATTTTAGTTTAATGATTCATAATTTATCAGAAACTAAATTAGTATAAAAGTGTTTCGAGTAGAACATATGATATCATTCGTTATAATTTCTAAGTCAAAGTGTAGGCTTGCAGCGCCTAGGATAAAAAAATTATTTCGATAGTCAGAATGTATGAAGGAAAAATAACTTGTCTTTCTTTGACTTTTTTCTGATGTAATAATTTTGATACCAATAGCAATGAAAAAAGGGTAAAAACTGAATCTTGAATTGCATAAAAGTAACTGTAAAATTGAGTTTTATCATATTTTGTTGTTATCTGTGATGTTTAAATAAATTGGCTTATAAATAGTTTTTCCGACTCTATATGCGTACACTGCATGGCATGTTTACAATGACTATTCTACCATTGAAAATAATTCAGCCAGATTAAAAAATTAATACAGATAATAAAGAAAAAATGATAAAGAAGATTGACTACTTTTCAAACGGTTAGGAATCAACATTAAACGGCAAGTTCCTGTTTCATTAGCTCTCTTGAAAAAAAATAATACACTGCAATGATCTCAAATGTCAAAACCAAAATCTACTGATAAGAAACGAATTAGGAGCAAAACGCTTGAAACACTGATAGAATTAAAGGAGAAAACTAAAAAAATTGCACATGATAAAAAGAAAATTTCATAAAGCTACAATACTAAGTGACTTTAAATATTCACTAAAACTTTTTCCTGCTCACTAATATGAAGTACACAGACTGTTAATCATTGCATTAATGGCTTAATGAAAAAGTTGTTATAATGAACTAACAAAAATTCACTGATAGCTCAATTTAGTAAAAAGTAATCAAGTGCCAATAAGGTAAAACTCTAAAATTCCGATTCCTTAAATTTCTGTATACAATTATAGCAAAATTGTCACCTGTAATCACCAAAGGCTGATGTTTGTAGTTTAGTTTATTTATCTTTATAATTATGATTAATTAAAATTTTAAACTATATATTAAAATCAGGGAATGGTGTTTATATTTTCTTTTACAGCTACGTAAATCATTATGATATACCGAAAACAGACGAATAATTTAAATTAGTATACTGCATTAAACGGTAAAAAAAATTCTTAAAACCGATATTTTGCAACATTTTCGCAGTTTACTGAGTTTGTAAGGTAATCGATGTTTGCCTACCTTCTAAATTTTGCTCTAAAAATGATAACCAGTTATCTCGATAATATGCGTTATTTAATCTACCAGAGAAACATTGTTTGTTTATCTTAATGGGACAAACTTGTTATCTGGAAATGCCGTTATTGGTCTACTGCATAAATTGAAAATGTTAGTAGCTAGACATTTTCGTATACAGCCTTGTAAATATTCATTTATAATGGAAAATAATTTGTAGTGGTTATTTAATAAGTTAAATTTAAATCACAGTAAAATTTAAACCAGACATTCTTTAGGATTCATTTCACAAAGGTTTCAATATTTGCTCTCTAAACTGTCTTAAATAAGTGATCCATTAATTTTGTCGGCATCTTGATACTGTAGATTAATATCCCAAGAAATAGAAAAGATAAAAGTTTTAAAATATCAACTAATGCCATTTAAAATAAGAATATCAAATTTAATTTATAAAGCCAATACCAATTTTAAATTACCACATGTACACACGAACAAATTCACACACACATAGACGTAGAAATATAATATCAAAAGTGATTTTTAGAACCCTGTCTATCCATATCTCTCTCTCTCTGTTTGTATGTATATATATATATATATATATATATATATATATATGATGTAATCGTCCAGGGGACCAACCCAGCACCGAACTTACACTTGAAAACTGCTTTTGAAATTGCCCCTATTATTTTCCTCAGCCCGGTCATGCTGGGCTGCCAAGAGTCCGCTAATCGTCTGTTAGAAAGAAACGCATAGTCGTCGTGGCCGAACGTAATCTTTATTCATCCGATCAAAATTGCACAAAATCCAGAGACATCTGAACCGGACGGTGTCAGAACGCTCTCTCTCTAAGTAATGCCAACCTTCTGCGAGAGACGACCAAAACCCGTGTGTGTTAGCGTCGTGGGAAAAAATGATGAGGCAAGTGTTTTAATTGCTTATAAAGACCTTTGACTAGAGCCATCTGCCAAAGTGTGGCGTTCCAGATGAGCATTATAGTTGATCATTACAGACTTTTCATGCGAGAGTTATTGCTTCCCAATTAAAAATGCCAGCTATATCATTTTCTGTTTTGGGAATCATAGAAAGAATTTCGGGGTTCGGCTGAAGGAATGAAAACATCCTCGTTTAAATTGGATGGCTGGGAAATATGGTTAATATAAAGAGAAGAAATTAAGATCTAGAATAATGAATGGGGAAAAGGGATAATTTTGGAATAGGCTTTAGGGCTTAGATATTGTTATTATTACACATATACATATATATATATATATATATATATATATATATATATATATATATATATATATATATATATATATATATATATATATATATATATATATATATATATATATATATATATATATATATATATATATATATATATATATATATATATATATAACTTAATTACGTAAGCAAAAATTCATCCAAAATCAGCCGTTTATGGGGAGTTCTATTACAATTTACAGAAGAATTTTATATGTAAAGATATATAAGTAATTCAGGAATTATAAAACATTTCTGGACATTATAGAACCTATTATTTTTACTTGCTCGGGCTAGTACGCAAGGAGAAGCTTAATCAGCTAGGAGTAATAACGAACGATGCAGTCTGGTCACATTGAAGAGAACGGCACCTGTCTAATTAAAACCTTATTTTAGAGCTGCTAAAAAGGGACATAGTCAACGACAGACAAGAGAAAGACGCTAAAATCGCTCTGCTCGATCAGAGGTTCACCCAAGATCGAACATAGAAATAATTTTTCCAAATGAAAAGAAACTCAACGAATTAAACTGTTAAGATCAGGAAAAGAGCAGAGCCATTTGAATACGACAGCTGGAAAACGTGATGATCAGACAAAATTTACATCTATAGGACGGAAAGCTTTTTGAAATATATCGAAAAACTTTAAGTCGAGGGCGCTCCTTTGATTAAGACATTTAGAGGCTGGGAGAAAGATTTTAAGGAATTAGAATGGGAGAGAGGAGATTTTAAGGAGATATTATAGGAGGATATATATATATATATATATATATATATATATATATATATATATATATATATATATATATATATATATATATATATATATATATATAATATGGGCGAGACTCATTCTAAATCACAACACAGTTTATTTCTGGTAAGAAACATGAAATCCATACAACCGGCAAACACTTTTACAACCTCGTGCACATATACCATGTACTTTTCCAGTAGAGATTTCTCAGGTAAAAAAAATACGAATAAACCCTAAGCACACTTGATCACGTGATAAAAAATACCCATGTTTAAAGAGAACGCGCTAGCTATTCCCTAAAGTCGTACAGACAAAGGCTGAATTAAGTCTATAGCGTGTCTGGAGGGAAAAATCAGAATTACCAGTCAAACGTCGAACTTACTTTATGAACAAAAGTGATTAATTTAATATTAAAACACGTAAATAAGGTATTTTAATATTTATATATATATATATATATATATATATATATATATATATATATAAATATATATATATATATATATATATATATATATATATATATATATATATATATATATATATATATATATATATATATATATACACTCATACACATATATTGTCTGTCTATGCGTAACAGTTTGATTTAGAAAATGCTCAGTAAAACTCACTTCAATAGATAAATATTGCATATTTTATTTTTGTATGAAATCATATTTTATGTTCTTTTTATGTAAATATATTTGACATTGTATGCGTAATCGAACCGTTTATTTGCCGGTAAAATGGATTAGAAATGTAACAATTTTTAAGTTTCGCTTTCAGGAAAACAGCATGCTCTCCATAAGCCCGGCATATCCTTCCAATTTTTCATCTCAAGAATTGAATCTATATTTGTCATCGACATATCATCCCCTACGGGCTTATCTTTCCAGCATATGTTTATGCCAACATATTTTATTTAAAACGTCTTTCTCGAGCCCTCCTCAAAATAGAAGTATCCCCGATGACAATTTATTTCCGTATCTTGTCTCTCGGAAATTCTATAAAATTCAAAGCTATGTCTTTTCTACCTTAAAAATTTATTTGACTCTTATCCATCACGAAATGTTTCCTGTGGCATTCCGTTTTAGAGGAGAGTTTTTATTTCATCCCACTGCGCTTGGCGAAAAGCTCTTGACCGTTAAAAATTATTTACCCATCGTCTTTTCTCTTCTTCAAAGACAAAGCGGGCAGAAAATGTTTTAACATATCCTTAGATAAAGATATTTTCATGTCCGCGTTATTTAAATGGAGGATGTGTTTTGTATTTGATATGACGTAACTATATAAGTTTAGATTCAACCTGCAAAAGAAAACTTGGTGATATTAAATAATTCTTCTGAAAGCTTTTTGATTTTGAATATTATTTTAAGGCAACAGTAAATATTTAAAATAAATTGTTTTGTTTTTAATGAATCTACTGAAAAATCTAAACTTTTATCTACAACAAAGTTTTCCAACTTGAGGCTCACGAGAGGTTTTTCTTAAAATTATTCCACATTTTTGCAATTTATTGTTCCGATATAATTCTTTTAAAAATAGTACAGAACTTAACTTGGAAAGTAAATCTTGCTTTATCGTCTTAGATTATAAATAGAGAGCTGACGGTCTACTTCTAATCTTAGTTGATATCGGTAACCATTCACTTACTCTCACTAAATTATGCTACTTAAAAATTACTTTTATTATTTTATTATTTTTAATTTGTCTTTAGTAGCCAAAATGTTTTTTGGGGAAGGTAAAAAATCTTAATCCAAGATACAGCTAACTTTTAATGTCACAAAGAAATTCTTGACCTCCACACAATTTGCCTTTCAAGAATTAATCTGAATTAACATGTAAACTTTTATCTCAATCTCTGAACACTGTTTGACTTGTATAACGAAAACACACACTAAATAAATAAATAAATAAATATATATATATATATATATATATATATATATATATATATATATATATATATATATATATATATATATATATATATATATTAATTATAGATAGATAGATAGATAGATAGATAGATAATTATTTTGAATGAAAATGTCTCTAATTTTATAAGTATTCAGAACACACCAGGTACAATTTTATCTGCCATATATCTACAAAATTTATAGATTACTTACCTTTTAAAATTGTAAAATAAAAGACAGTTAAAATAAATACTTTTGAACAGCAGCTTTTCTAAAATTAAAAGAGCTGTCATATCTATTTAGTATAGGAAAATGTATATTTTAGTTATTTTTTTCTAATTGTTTGTAATAATGCTTACAATAGCAACTAAGATTTATTTAAGGTCTAAAATAAAATAAGGTCTAAAATAATATCCCCATAATAGACCTCACAGGGATGTTCCTGGAACAAAGGAACACTGTAAACAATTTATAACTAATTAATTATATCTAATAATTAATATCTGATAATTAATTATAATCTAATAATTAATTATATCTAATTAATTAATATCTAAACAATTTAAAACTATTAAAATTTTGATTTGAAACTGTAAACTTTTTTAAGCAAATATGTTACTAAAATACTTTTAACTGATAAACATTCAAAAGGGCAAAATAAAAATGAAATAAATTTGTTTTAGAAGTTCACTGTAAGATTAAATGTGTGAAACTGAATTAATTATGAGACTGGATAGAGTAATGACACAAAACTGAGCTTAACTTTACATGCTCTGTATTTGAAACAAACAGTTCTTTATAAATATAATCCAAACCCATCCATTCTACTTGATAATTTATCTGCTTAATCTTTTCATTTCTTTGAAAATTCAAGACCTCGGTAGTAAATTCAGTCCTGCCTTAGAACAGAATGTAGCCTCGAATTCTTCTGAATACTTCAGCTCTTAACAAACTCTCATCGGCATAATTATTTCTTCTCTCTTAATTGATGTATCCCCCTTTTATCCTAAGAGGTGAATTGGCAGTGTCACCCTCCCGCGATGCCAAAACTTGTTCGTCTCTTCTCTCTCCACGAACATTGTCGTCGGGTAGGACCCACTCGATATTGTTTCAAAGGACGAAAACAGACTCGCTGTTCGTATCTTCCCTTTCCATGTATCTGTGATAGGAGCTGTCATCCTCTCATATAAGGCTTCTTTTTTATGTTTTGGAATGGGCGATGAAAGATAAACCTTGTAGTAATGACATACAGATTTGTGTATGTCATTCGTATATTGAGGATAAAATGCTGACAGTAAATGGCTTGCAGTTGGTCAGTATATATGAAAATCCACTTAATTTCAGTTGTACGCTGACAGCCTCCTTATTTTGTTAAAACAACCTTATGATTTTTAGTAAATTAAATGCTCGATTATGACTTTAATTTATGGAGTAACTGTGAGAGCACAAATACATAAATATGGTATTCATACTCCTCAAATATTTCAACAAGATTACTTTACGACAACAATACTTTCTCTGTTCCCACTTCTTAGGTAAAAAGAGATATTTCAAGTAACTATAGAATTCCTTTATTATTTTTACCCGTTTTTATAAATAAATTTTTTTCTATTTTTTAATTAAATATGGTATTCATAATTAAATTTCAAAATTTACGACTTTAAGACAACAATACTTTCTCTGTTCCCACTTCTTAGGTAAAAAGAGATATTTCAAGTAACTATGAAGAGAAATTCCTCTTTATTATTTTACCCGTTTTCACATTTAAATATTGTTCTTTGGAGTTTGATAAATATGGTATTCATACTCATCAAATATTTAAACCAGATTATTTTACGACAACAATACTTTCTCTGTTCTCATTTCTTAGATAAAAAAAGAGATCTCAAGTAACTATGAAGAGAAAATTCTTTTTTTATTTTACCTATTTACACATTTAAATATTGTTCTTTGGAATTTGATAAATATAGTATTCATACTCATCAAATATTTAAACAAGATTATTTTACGACAACAATACTTTTTCCGTTCCCACTTCTTAGGTGAAAAGTTACATTTCAAGTAACTATGAAGATAAACTCCTCTTTTTTATTTTACCCGTTTGCACATTTAAATATTGTTCTTTGGTATTTGATAAATATAGTATTCATACTCATCAAATATTTAAACAAGATTAATTTATGACAACAATACTTTCTCAGTTCCCAATTCTTAGGTAAAAAGAGATATTTCAAGTAACTATGAAGAGAAAATCCTCCTTTTTATTTTACCTGTTTGCACATTTGAATATTGTTCTTTGGAGTTTAGTAAATATGGTATTCATACTCATCAAACATTTCAACAAGATTAATTTATGACAACAGTATTTTATCTGTTCCCAATTCTTAGGTAAAAAGAGATATTTCAAGTAACTATGAAGAGAAAATCCTCTTTTTTATTTTACCTGTTTGCACATTTAAATATTGTTCTTTAAAGTTTGATAAATATGGTATTCATACTCATCAAATATTTAAACAAGATTATTTTACGACAACAATACTTTCTCTGCTCCCACTTCTTAAATAAAAAGAGATATTTCAAGTAACTAAGAAGAGAAAATCCTCCTTTTTATTTTACTTGTTTGCACATTTAAATATTGTTCTTTGGAGTTTGATAAATATGGTATTCATACTCATCAAACATTTCAACAAGATTACTTTACGACAACAATACTTTCTCTGCTCCCACTTCTTAAATAAAAAGAGATATTTCAAGTAACTAAGAAGAGAAAATCCTCCTTTTTATTTTACTTGTTTGCACATTTAAATATTGTTCTTTGGAATTTGATAAATATGGTATTCATACTCATCAAATATTTAAACAAGATTATTTTACGACAACAATACTTTCTCTGTATCCATTTCTTAGATAAAAAGAGATATTTCAAGTAACTATGAAGAGAAACTCCTCTTTTTTATTTTACCCGTTTGCACATTTAAATATTGTTCTTTGGAAGTATTCATACTCATCAAATATTTAAACAAGATTATTTTACGACAACAATACTTTCTCAGTTCCCAATTCTTAGGTAAAAAGAGATATTTCAAGTAACTATGAAGAGAAATTCCTCTTTATTATTTTACCCGTTTGCACATTTAAATATTGTTCTTTGGAGTTTGCTAAATATGGTATTCATACTTCTCAAGCATTTCAACAAGATTACTTTATGACAACAATACTTTCTCTGTTCCCACCTAGATAAAAAGAGTATTTCAAGTAACTATGAAGAGAAAATCCTCTTTCTTATTTTACCTGTTTTCACATTTAAATATTGTTCTTTGGAGTTTGATAAATATGGTATTAATACTCATCAAACATTTCAACAAGATTACTTTACGACAACAATACTTTCTCTATTCCCACTTCTTAGATAAAAAGAGATATTTCAAGTAACTATGAAGAGAAAATCCTCTTTCTTATTTTACCTGTTTGCACATTTGAATATTGTTCTTTGGAGTTTGGTAAATATGGTATTCATACTCATCAAACATTTCAACAAGATTAATTTATGACAACAATACTTTCTCAGTTCCTAATTCTTAGGTAAAAAAGAGATATTTCAAGTAACCACGAAAAAACATTAAACATAAAATAAAACTGTAGTTAATGGACATACATGAATTAATAAAATAGCTCATACACATATGTATAATAAAAAACCTGACAAAATAATGAAACTGGTCTTAATTTATTATTTCCATTTCCATGTTTTGCAAGACAGACTTTTCTTATTAAATATAATATACTTATTTTTTGTATAAATATCTGAATAATGCGTTTTTCTGCAATATATTGCGCTTATATATATTATGAATGCAACTATTTTGTATATGTAGATTTTGTTGTTTAAACTACTTGGGGATAAATTATACTAAATATTATAACTAATAATATACAGTGGACTCCGCTTAATGTAATCGCGGTTAATGTTATCAATCGCTTATTGTTATTGAAATCACTGGGTCTCGATTTTATCTATTCATTTGTATGATAAATAATCACTTTATGTGATAGTTACATCGGTTAATGGGATCAGTTTTCGAACCTCATTTTAACTGCAAAGGAATATTCACAAAATATTCAGAAGGAACCCATTATTTTCTTTCCCTTCGCTGTTGTTTGAATTTCCTAGAATTCTCTTCTTCAACCTATGGAAATGGGGAATGACAAAGAAATGAGAAATTCCACGTTTCTGGAATTTTTCAGAAATACGCACACCCTGCTGGTGGTCAGTGGTTGTCAGATAAGCAGAAGGCAACACATTATTATCGGATTTACATTTTATGCCTTGCTCTGTTACATGCAGCTTGTCTATATGGAAGCCAGAAAGCGAAATTGCTTAACATTAAAACAAATAATCCAATTTTTAAATCGTTATGACAGGTTGATTATGATTACGAAGTCCATTTATCAATGAACTTCTTATAAAAAATTGTAGACAGTCAACAATTGATCACTTTTTAAATTATGTATACAATTATTAGGTTTTAAAGGATAATATACAGTACATTAATATAAGGTGTGTTTTTTCATTTCATCGGTTAATGGGATCAGTTTTCGAACCTCATTTGAAATGGCAAAGGAATATTCACAATATATTCAGAAGGAACCCATTATTTTCTTTCCCTTCGCTGTTGTTTGAATTTTCTAGAATTCTCTTCTTCAACCTATGGAAATGGGGAATGACAAAGAAATGAGAAATTCCACGTTTCTGGAATTTTTCAGAAATACGCACACCCTGCTGGTGGTCAGTGGTTGTCAGATAAGCAGAAGGCAACACATTATTATCGGATTTACATTTTATGCCTTGTTCGCTTACATGCAGCTTGTCGATATGAAAGCCAGAAAGCGAAATTATTTAACATTAAAACAAATAATCGAAATTTTTAAATCGTTATGACAGGTTGATTATGATTACGAACCATTTATCAATGAACTTCTTAGAAAAAATTGTAGACAGTCAACCATTGATCCCTTTTTAAATTATGTATGCAATTATTAGGTTTTAAAGGATAATATACAGTATATTAATATATGGTGTGTTTTTTCATTTCATCGGTTAATGGGATCAGTTTTCGAACCTCATTTGAACTGGCAAAGGAATATTCACAATATATTCAGAAGGAACCCATTATTTTTCCCCCTTCGCTGTTGTTTGAATTTTCTAGAATTCTACTTCTTCAACCTGTGGAAATGGGGAATGACAAAGGAATGGGAAATTCCATGTTCCTGGAATTTTTCAGAAATACGCACACCCTGCTGGTGGTCAGTGGTTGTCAGATAAGCAGAAGAGAACACATTATTACATTTACATTTTATGCCTTACTCGCTTACATGAGCTTGTCTATATGGAAGCCAGAAAGCGAAATTGCTTAACATTAAAACAAATAATCCAATTTTTAAATCGTTATGACAGGTTGATTATGATTACGAACAATTTATCAATGAGCTTCTTAGAATAAATTGTAATAGTCAACATGATCTTTTTAAATTATGTATAAAATTATTATTTAAAGATAATATACAAAATAATATAATGTTTTTTTTTCATTTCATCGGTTAATGGGATCAGTTTTATCTTTTTAACTGGCAAAGGAAATTCACAATATATTAGAAGGGACATATTCTTTCTTTCCCTGCGCTGTTGTTTGAATTTCTAAATTTCTTCTTCAAATGGAAATGGGAATGACAAAAGAAATGAGAAATTCCACGTTCTGGAATTTAAAATAGACAATGTCAATGTTGTAGATAAGCAGAAGGAACACATTATTATGATTACATTTTATGCCTTTTGCTTACATGATTGTCTTATGGAAGCCAGAAAGCGAAATTGCTTAACATTAAAAACAAATAATCCAATTTTTAAATCGTTATGACAGGTGATTATGATTACGAACATTTATCAATGCTTCTTAAAAAAATTAGATAGTCAACAATTGATCCCTTTTAAATTATGTATAAAATTATTATTTTAAAGGATAAAATACATACATTAATATAATGTGTTTTTATCATCGGTTAATATCAGTTTTCGAATCATTTGAACTGGCAAAGGAATATTCACAATATATTTAGAAGGAACATTTTCTTTCTTTCCCTTCGCTGTTGTTTGAATTTTCTAGAATTCTACTTCTTCAACCTGTGGAAATGGGGAATGACAAAGGAATGGGAAATTCCATGTTCCTGGAATTTTTCAGAAATACGCACACCCTGCTGGTGGTCAGTGGTTGTCAGATAAGCAGAAGAGAACACATTATTATCGGATTTACATTTTATGCCTTACTCGCTTACATGCAGCTTGTCTATATGGAAGCCAGAAAGCGAAATTGCTTAACATTAAAACAAATAATCCAATTTTTAAATCGTTATGACAGGTTGATTATGATTACGAACAATTTATCAATGAACTTCTTAGAAAAAATTATAGATAGTCAACAATTGATCACTTTTTAAATTATGTATACAATTATTAGGTTTTAAAGGATAATATACAGTACATTAATATAAGGTGTGTTTTTTCATTTCATCGGTTAATGGGATCAGTTTTCGAACCTCATTTGAAATGGCAAAGGAATATTCACAATATATTCAGAAGGAACCCATTATTTTCTTTCCCTTCGCTGTTGTTTGAATTTTCTAGAATTCTCTTCTTCAACCTACGGAAATGGGGAATGACAAAGGAATGGGAAATTCCACGTGTCTGGAATTTTTCAGAAATACGCACACCCTGCTGGTGGTCAGTGGTTGTCAGATAAGCAGAAGGCAACACATTATTATCGGATTTACATTTTATGCCTTGTTCGCTTACATGCAGCTTGTCGATATGAAAGCCAGAAAGCGAAATTATTTAACATTAAAACAAATAATCGAAATTTTTAAATCGTTATGACAGGTTGATTATGATTACGAACCATTTATCAATGAACTTCTTAGAAAAAATTGTAGATAATAACATTACCGAGGTACTTTTATAGTTGCACGTGCATGATAGCCGTGAGAGGATTTTTTGACGAATTTAAGACCTCAATTATTTACGTCAATTTAATCAGAGAGGATAATTCACGAATGGCAGCATAACGGTCAATACAGAACAAAGCGTGAATTGTGGAGCAGGGGCTAAAATGTAATGTCAGCTTAAAAAACACTTTAATGAGCACCTGCACTCCCGAAAAATATGTGATGTGGGAAAATTTAAAGAAAAGGGATTATGACAAGAAAAGGATTACCTAGGTGAAATTTTTGGAAACGGAGAGAGCGGAATGAGAGCTGAGAGTTAGAAGTGGGCATAGAGAATGGAACAAATACTAACACCAGCTTGTCCTGTGCGCCCGGACCGAGACCAGCACCATCACCAACTATCGTGAGGAAAGTGCCTGCTTGTGAATTTAATGGAGGTAATATAAATAATATTTACAGTCCTTTGACTCAATTGTTAATAATAATAATTCCTTTAAAGTGATGTTAATTAGTCTGTAAATAAAAATATAAATGATTGATTATGTAACCAAGTATTTTGTAAATAAATGTATAGAATAAATGTCTGAATCTATATAAGATTATATTCATTCTGTGTTTCCCCCTTGTAACGAACACTGGTGTATGGTTGTATGTACATTACAACACAGTCAACAATTGATCACTTTTTAAATTATGTATACAATTATGTTTTAAAGGATAATATACAGTACATTAATATAAGGTGTGTTTTTCATTTTGTTTTGAAATTTAGTACGTGGGAATTAAAGGGGGGGGAATTTATCTAATTTTTCCTATCGTTTATTGTTATCAATCGGTTATTGTTAGCAAAATCACGGTGTCTCAAAGAGATCACATTGAGTGGTGTACACTGTATTTTGTTTTAAGATAAAATATAAATATATTTTTATTTTTAACATGATAATATAAAATACATTACGTAAAATGTATGGGTATTTAATATATGCACTTTCATAGTTCAGATTCCGAAATTATACAATAGCATCCTACAAACATTACAAAAAATCTCTCCCATTCTAAACCAGAATGTTATTATATGCTTTCCAGAATTTTGTAGTTCCACTCTCATGTGATGCATCCAGTTCCAATAAACATTCTTTAAAGAATACATGCTGTTTTGCAAATATCTACATATACCCCTTTAAACTTTCCTTGCATTTTACAAATACCAGAAGTTTATCCTGAAAGTAAAGCTGGGATATTTTTTTCCGGATTTTCCATTCTTTATTATCTTTTTCTGGTATCGGCAAGGGACGCATCTCCGGACTTTGCTTTTTATGAAGGAATTCCGAAATATATAAGATTATGCAAAGTGAAAATAGGAGGTTCTGCGCGAAGAAAAATTCCTTTACACTAGATTTGCGAATACGAATTTTGCTGTATCAAACGAAACACGCACCGAATTTTCGGCTAAAAATGTGGGACAATTGTAAAGGTAAATAGACCAGGTTTAAAACATTTACAATTCTTATGTAGTTTCTAGCGTGATTTTTTTGTAAATCTTGAGAAAAAGTAGCAGACTTTGATTGAACAGAAGCGAAATATTTTGAAAAACTGAAGTTACAAGTGGAATTGAAGCACATGCTTACATTTATATAAATGCACGTATGCATGCATACATGTTAATAATAAGATTTTAACAATGCATGGGTAAGACCAGATTTAATGCTTGAAAAATATAGATCAATTATTATAACATATAATTCTTAATTCAGTATATCACATTTACTTAATATGACTATTGAATCAACATTTTTACTTTAAATGATAGAAAATTTTTCTATTCCGTATTTACAGTTTGATTATTGTTTAAAATTCTTGATAGATCACCTACAGAGTGTCGAAGATATTTTTTTCATACTACCTAAAAGTGACAAAGCTGTCCGAAAGTAGATGTGAAAGTTTTAAATAACTCTTCTAAATCATAATGTAGATCATTTTTCTATCCTAATTGTTTTGCTTTAGAATTATATATATATAATATATAATATATAAATAATATATAAATAATATATTCACATTCTAAAATATATACATATATGCTATCAGTAAACTCCAGAAAAAGCTAAACAAAACTTTGCATTTCACTTAAAGTTATAATATCCGAAGAATCCCGTGACTCCGAATACTTTATTAACAAACTCATCATGGAGAAGTAAATGCCTTGTTGTCCTAAGGAAAAGTCTTCATTTTAAGGCTGGTGCTTATTTGACAAAATGTCTTTAATGAAGAATCCCGCGACTTCGAATACTATAGAAACAAATTCATCGTAGGAACTGGAGTTCTCTGTTATGTAAACACAATTGTCATTTTCAGACATTTGATAATTTCAGGTGATGATTGTACTCATAGACAAATGTTTATGATTAGGCACTAATTCCAAGAGAAAATATATAAATCCACTAACATGATTATAATATACATATTTAAAAAGTTATTTTGCAGATAAGTAAATTCTATTTGATGTATGCTTTTTACGTTATTAAAAACTAATTAACCCTCTAATTAAGAGATCGTTTCCTTTACCAACTGAACTACCGTCACTCAAATGAATGATATATTAGGTAAGTATTAGAAAATAAGCATTTCTAAAAATTTTCTTGTATTACAAGCATATAGCCCGTCATATGACGGAATCAGTAAAATTTTTAATTTGCCAGAATTGTAAAGTACCCTATGAAGACGGTAAAAAAATGGTTTCTTTTTGACTGAGAATTATCTAGTACAAGCTCAATAATTTGTTTAAATTCATACCCCTCTAAAGTCTCCCAATACTGTGAATGCAGTTTAGAATCACGTTGAATTCATTTAGTCAAACCATGTGGTTATGTATAAAACACAAACGAACAAACTTCTTAATTTTCAAAGATATATAACTTAAAGCTAGATATTTATTAGTCCGTGAAATAGACTCCTAGACTTTTATGAAAAGAATTTGTTGTTAATAACTGCAATAAAATTTTCCTTGCAACAAAAAAAAAATCGATGATTCAATTTCAAATTATCACATATGTACCTAAACTATTATTTAAGAAAAAATTTAATAGAAAAGTATTTACGTTATATCTAATTTCAGTGATTAAACATATGAAAATAATGCAGACGTTAGTTAAATAATTAAAAATAAGAAATTATAAAGAATTAATATCATTACTTTAAAATAGCTTAATACATTGTATTACACTATCCTACAAAGTTTCATTAACGTAGTTTAAGTTGAACCTAAAATATCTTCGGAATCGCTTATTTGGTCATTACAGTGGTATTGCTTAATACATGCTATAAATCAATTTTGAGAAACGAACGATATTAAGCGAACTACTTTAGCAATCGTCTTTATACTCGGTAAAATAGCTTAATACACCGTATTACACTATTCTAAAAAGTTTCATTAACGTAGTTTAAGTTGAACCTAAAATATCTTCGGGATCGCTTATTTGGTCATTACAGTGGTATTGCTTAATACATGCTATAAATCAATTTTGAGAAACGAACGATATTAAGCGAACTACTTTAGCAATCGTCTTTATACTTCTTAAAATACCTTAATACACTGTATTACACTATCCTACAAAGTTTCATTGACGTACTTTAAGTAGTACCTGAAATATCTTCGAAAATGTATATTTGGCCATTATAGTGGAAACGCTGTTTACATGCTAAAAATCAATTTTGAGAAACAAACGATATTAATTGAACTAAAAAATTAAAAATTCAAATCTAGTAAAAATTCTATTTTACTGCACTCATTTTGAGTACATCCCCGAATATGGCAATCCATTAAAGTAAAAACAAAATAAAATCACATTCGATTCAAAACCAAAAGATAGAAATCATATTTCACCTAACGAAAATAAAAAGAATAAATTACCCGCATAATATATGCATTTAATTTATTGTATCAAAGGATCTCAAGGAACCCGATATTAATTTACGCAACACTCTGAAATAATCTCTTTTATTTGATAATTAATGATGGCATTAACCCAAGTGACCTTTCATTATAATTCTTGATCAACCTCGAAGCTGTCGAGAAATCTGGCCTCCTAAAAGTCAGATAAGAGGTAATATATCTATACACATAGATCCTTTTTTCTTTCCCTTTTATCCAGATTACTTCTATTCTCAATTTTCTTTTCTCAAAAATCCAGTTTCGTGAAGGACAGAGAAAATATAAAATGAAGGCTAGTCACGGAGAAAAGATCCACTGTGACACTTTTGGCAAACAGAACTAAAAAACAAAGTTGGGGAGAAAGCCCCAAATGATAAGCTGTCTTGAATAATGCGAAAACTTCTTTTTAAAATGCACCCTTATCTAAAGAATGAATTGATAAAGTTTGTTAATAGAGATGTTGCCATGCGCATGATATATTTGGGGAGAAGAATATGTTTTTTTTCCCTTTTTTATCCCTTCATTAACTGCCTTATTCCCTGGTTGCTCTCGGATGCCAGATGAGCCAGTGTATGATGCCCTCCAGACAACAGCTGTCATGAATGACTTCCTCATCGATTATATCGATTATATGCCCTTTTTTTAACTTCTTCATCCTCGATGAGTTATGCAGAACGGGTCAAATCAGTTTCTTGTCACCCTTCAATAAGCGGGTCATATCAATTTATCGACTTTTAAGTTTATCTGCCATTAGGGGACAATCTTCAAAAGTTGGCGGTTAAAGTTTATGAAATATTGTTAAATAACAGTTCAGCTTAAACTTTTTAAAAAAAATTCGAGTGGAAGAAATTCAAGACTGATCTGTGTGTATATGTACATTATATATATATATATATATATATATATATATATATATATATATATATATATATATATATATATATATATATATATATATATATATATATATATATGTATGTATGTATGTATGTATGTATATATGTATTTCAGGTCTAAAAAAGGGGTAGTTGGAAATTACATGAGTTAAAAACGATTTTAACACTTTGACTGCCAAGCCAAAATTGCAAATGTTCACAACGGGGCCAAACTTTTTTTTTTGTGTAATTTGTATTTTTTCAACATAAAACTATATATTAAAACAATATTTCAAAAGAAACAATATTTTAAAACAAACTCTCTCTACTTATATATATTCCCTTTTTTGTTGCATGTTATAAATATTTAATTTTTCATAAAACTTAGCTCATAAAATCGTCACATATACCAATTTGCGCAAACCACGTATACCTAACACATCGTAGGGAGCCCAACAATCAAACTCCAATACGATTTTCATGTATGTGATACATCTTTGATAGCCATGGCCTGAAGTGTTAAAACACCATGGCTATCATATCGGATAACCAGTGTCTCAACGGAAATATCACTGGATATCACATATGATAGCCATGGCAGTCAAAGTGTTAAATAGGAATTCTTTTATAATAATAAAATAAATGAAAAAGACCCACTCTCTCGTAAACTTTTTAAGATCATCCTCTAAGGCGGAAGCATATTTGAGCTATTTGATGAGCTTACAAACAGATAAGTTTCAATTAGCGAGTGGACAGAGAACTGTGAACACACTCTGCGCTTGTCTTCGAAGAAAAAAATGAAAATGGCGCAGGTTTTGCTTTTAGAAGAAACGATGATTTAATAAACATATTATTATCAAGAAGACTGTTTACCATTCGCCTTAACTCTGGATCACGACATGTCATATATATATATATATATATATATATATATATATATTAATTATACATATACATATATATAATATAATATATATTATATATATACATATATACATATATATGTATAATGTAAATGTTATATATATATTATATATATATATATTATATATATATATATATATATATATATATATATATATATATATATATATATATATATATGCATGGTTACACAAGCGTGGGTCTTTTTCATTAATTTTATTATTATAAAAAATTTGCCTTTTAAAATTGTTTAACTCACGTAATTTCCAACTACATTATAGATCTGATATATATATAAATATATATATATATATATTATATATATATATATATATATATATATATATATATATTTAAATTTTTTCATTAATTTTATATATAAAAATTTGTTTAAAATTATAAATGTATTTCCAATACATTTATAGATCTGACATATACATAATATATATATATATATATATATATATATATATATTTATATATTTATATATATATATATATATATATATATATAATATATATATTTATAAAAATTTATTCATAATCAAAAGAAGGTAACAGGGGAGAAGTTTAGAATACATTATTAATCTTGGCCTGATTTTTGCACGTGCATAGGCGTAGGAGTATAAATATAAAAAAAATTATTTGATATATTTTTATGAGAGAGTATCTATTCGAGAAATGTACCACTTATTTTTCTATATATATAGTAGATGCAAGATCATACCGTTAGGACATCTGATAATGGCTAAGGGTCATATTTAAAGGGTATTTTCTTGTAGAAATCTGCATCTGATAGAATATTTTTCACTCATAGCAAGAAAAAGTTTCTTGAAACTATTATTAGTACATATCTTCCTAAGGTAGAGGTTACTATATTTGCATATGAGACACTAAAAAGCAAAGGAGTGTGGAAGGTGAGAAAATAAAATTTGAAATTGAATATCTGAATGTTATCTGAAGTTTGCACTAAATTCACGCAAATTTTAATTTTTTTTTTTACTGAAATCATTTTGTCTTTCATTAAAGTCCTATGTATATAAAAATCAATTTAGTTCCAAAGATCTGTAATTTCTTTTTGTTTTTTAATTGTTTAAAAGAATTCTTTTAATTACTTCCATATTATTCCGTGATCCACAATCTCACACCAAATTAAAATACAAAAGTTTCAACGCTCATGTCACTGTTTCAGAACTTCCCGCAACTAGTTGTTGTGTTCCAACAACTTTTAGAAGTTCTTCGAGAAACCCGGGATCATTTCCCACGTAATCTGTACAAAAGGAACTTCTTGACTCTTATATTCAGTTCAGTGCTGTTTGGCCCTCTCCTAGGCACGCCCACCCTTAAGTAAATAAATATATATGTATATATAACGAAAAAAAGTCAAAATCGTCTGCATTCTTAAATTTCAATCCTCCCCCCTTCGTTCGTTTCGCGAATTGGAACTAAAGAATGAAGAAAGCACCCCCGCCTCGTGTTTCTCGCTCTAACAAACTTCGGCTGGGATTCGTATCCCATTCATTTGCATTTTAATTCGATAAACCGGGGAGAGGGAAGGGGAGGGGTGAGTCTGGAATTCCATCCCTTCCGACGTGCTCCGAATTCTAATGTATGGACTAAATTTTTCCCTATAGGAAGCGTCGACTGTAGAATCCCGGGGATTTCGTAAGGGAAAAAAGGAATCTCGGAATTTTCGCCAAAGGATTAAAGGAGGGGTGTTTCGAAAATGGAAATTTCCTCTGGGGCTGTCTTTCGGCTGTCAGTGTCGTTTATGGAGAAACCATTTTTTTTTTAAAGATATACCTGATTTGTATGGTGTATTAGTTCTAATGAAAAGTTGGCAGACGTATCTATGTGGGAACAGAACTTCGTTGATATTTTCTACGTTCGAGTATTGTATAAGAAAGGACAGTAAGCATAAGATTTTTGACAACTGTGCAAGTTTAACATTACCTTGACCGTTCGGTCAAT
>CM063511.1:57895005-57902505 GCA_032207245.1 Pardosa pseudoannulata | reverse complement strand
ATTGCACAGAAAGTTTTGGGAAATGTGTTGAAAAATTTTTAAGTCGAGGACATTCATTTGATTAAGACATTTTGTTTCTGGGAATATAGATGTTTTGGAATTAGAATGGGAGAGAGGAGGTTTTTAAATAGATAATGTGAAATAATTTTTATATATTACACACACACACACACACACACACACACACACATATATATATATATATATATATATATATATATATATATATATATATACATAATATATACATAAAGATGGATAGGTATATGAAATCTTTATTTCAAAATTCTAATCATAAGCGTAAATATGTTTGTATAAACCTTAAACGACATTTTGTACTTTGAAAAGATATCATTTTATTCGAATAGTTGTAGGATATAGCATTTTAACAAAGAAAATTTTTCTGCCCAATGTATGCTTGATAAAACAAATGCCTCGATGTGAATAATAATACTCGTGAAAAATTAATCATTTATTAAGAAAAATAATAATGATATGTAAACGTGAAATAATGATAAACATTCAGTTATTGATCATTAGCTTTCAAAAGTATCATCTATCGATTAATTGTTTCTTTGATAATAATCGAACTCAGAATCTTAATAATCGTAACTTAATTAGTTCTATGGCTGCATAAGAAACTGTCTTCTACAGGATCACAAAAAGATTGCAAAATAATCTACTTAATATCTTAGAAGGTGAAAATATAAATTCCTACCTCTCATTTCACCCTTTTCTTTATACAACTGTTTCATTAAATTTGGTATCGAGCTGTAACAGATAATGGGTTATCGGTGTTTCTTTTCAGAATACATAATATTTTGGCTTCTCAAACAGTTCGGGGCACAAAATACGAGCAGAGATTATCGAAATACATTCGAAAATACGTGATTTAATTTCGAATGCCGGTGCGAATCTAATCCATTTTTAGTTCACGGAATTCAAATGCGTCTTGCATAAATCTCTTTCAAAAGTTTCGATGGAAATTTTCACTGATTCATCAATATTTAACAGCTATATGCGTCGATCATACGCTTCAAGAATATAGATTTTTCATAGTTCGCTTCACTGAAGTTAAAGGATGATTTGCTCATTTTGCACTAGATGGCGCTAAGAGAATATGACTTTCGTAATATTTAATATTCTGTCAGTCGGACAGACATTTTGCTCAACAGAAATGTAATAAAGTTTTAGGAATTCTTGACGATGCTAATCAATTGATTATAAGATATGAGCACCTTTTTTAACAGGAATGCGAATAATTGAATGTTTTTTTTTAATATCTTAAGGTCTTTATTTACATTTATTCAAAAGGAGAAAAAGTATCAATTTTTTTTCTATTTTTTCTTTAGAAAATTAAATGCAATCTGTCTATGAAAACTGAAACATGCTTTGGAAAGTTAGAGAATAATGGTATTCATTTACATTTTTTCTTTATTTCAAATATTGCAATAACATTGTAACTATCTTTTTGTGTATTTTAGAATCTAATAAAATATCTTCACGAAAGCAATCTTTTGTGAACAGTTAAAATTTATGACAGAACAAACTAATAAACAATTTTTATGATTCTTTAAAATATATTAAAATCTAAAAAAAGCACTGAAATAATATTTTTTTAAAATCTATTATATCTTCTTCACAGGATTGCATCAGATTCCAGATCACTCTAAACCATTCTGTTATCAAAATTATATATTAACAATTATAGTAAAAAAATAAAATTTGCCAGTATAAATGCTCATATATAAATAAGAAACCAATACATGCATTTTATTCTATAGATTATAAAAATACCTGTGTGAAAATAAACATTTGTGACTTAAATACCAAAAACGTTTTAATTTTAAATGTATGGATTTCATTAAAAACCAGGCAAGTAAAACGTAATATAAAATTTTCAGTTTATGAAAACTAATGCCATATTAATGAAATCAATAATTTAAAAAAATAATTAAGGTATTTATATATAAAATTTTCAGTTTGTTAGAACTAATGCCCTATTAATGAAATCAATAAATTTTAAAATAATTAAGGTAAATATATATGAAATTTTCAGTTTGTTAAATCTAATGCCCTATTAATGAAATCAATAATTTTTAAAATAATTAAG
The DNA here is from genome assembly GCA_032207245.1 of Pardosa pseudoannulata. Lineage (NCBI taxonomy): Eukaryota > Metazoa > Arthropoda > Arachnida > Araneae > Lycosidae > Pardosa > Pardosa pseudoannulata. Next base: position 57,900,392 of record CM063511.1, on the reverse strand, counting down.
GTAAATTTATATGAAATTTTCAGTTTGTTAAAACTAATGCCCTATTAATGAAATCAATAATTTTCAAAATAATTAACTGACATATACATAAAATTTTCAGTTTGTTAAAGCTAATGCCCTATTAATGAAATGAATAATATATATTATAAAATATAAATTTCAGTTTATTAAATCTAATGCCCTGTATTAAGGAAATCAATATTTTTAAAAATAATTAAGGGCCCTGGGATGCGAAGCACAGGTTTTCAGTTTTGGTCAAACTTACCATATTAAGGAATCAATAATTTTTAAGCAAACGTGATCCTCAGTTTGCCATATACATTGAAAAATGCTGAGTCAACCTTGCTCTTAAAACTAATGCCTGTGATTGGGAGCTCGAAGCGCTAATTTTTAAAATAATTAATGGTCTTCTATATATATATATATATAAATATATATATATATATATATATATATATATATATATATATATATATATATATATATATATATATATATATATATATATATATATAAATTTGTCAGTTTGTTAAAGCTAATGTCCTATTAATTAAATCAAATTTTTTTAAATAATCAACTTACAGATATATATATATATATATATATATATATATATATATATATATATATATATATATATATATATATATATATATATATATATATATATATATATATATATATATATATATAATATTTTCAGTTTGTTAAAACTAATGCCCTATTAATGAAGACAATAATTTTCAAAATAATTAAGGTACATATCAAGTTGCATAAAAAGTTAGTTTACTTGCAGATATACGAAAGTAAGATTGATAATTTTAGTTGTTTTAATATTTTGACTATCGGGTGGCTTTAATAATAACTTCATGATTGAAAACTACAATGATCTCAAACAGAAAATATTGCTTCCAAATATCAATAAATTTACTTGGGTTATATGAGAAAATTATTAATTATGTTTGCATATAATAAATGTAGGTAGATTTCAAAACATGTTCACAGTATTTCAGAAATAACGAGAAAGTCGATAAATATATCTTGTAGTGCAGAAAGAATAATATCTAATTCAGATTTTTTTTAGGGAAAAGAATATCAAACATTATAATCAACATAAAAAAATGATAAATGAAACTACAGATGTTGCGTTTTGTGTACATTATAAATGATATTGTAATATAATTGATTTTAGGGTACTAAATTACTAGTGTAGCCTTTGGTAATTAATACAAGATATCTATAAAAGTGCTTGCACAATTCAATGTTTAATAATTCATAATGATATAAAAATTATTAAAATAAAAAACTTTAATGATTATATAGATTAGAAATGTTCTATGACCTTTGTGTCTAGGAACTGCGGTGTGTGTTTTCATCGTTTTCACGGAGTATACAAACACTAGTAGTCTATTTCACATGTACGGGAAAGCATGTAGGCATCCAGAGCATCTATTACGGTCTGACAGGCTCTGTGTAATTATTCATAAAATGATGCAGAATTATTAAATAGTGACGTATATTTAGGAATTATTAAACAGCAAAATGCGCCAGGTGCAGTAGTCGCTGTGGATACCGACAGGTACCGACACGTGACGTTTGATCTAGTACCTGGCTTTATAAATTCTATACGACGAAGGCCACATATGTGAAAAGTTCATTGACAAGAGTCATATATTTTTTAAACCTATTTAGGTCTTTAATGCCCGAGTCACTTCTGACGATTACATATCGATGCATATCTTAAATTTAAGTTATTGTGCACAGAAAAAAAATAAATATGAGGTTTAAACAACTCTGCATGTTACAGCAGGGCACTTTAATGATCAGCTATCATTTTAAACATCACAGGATGCCATTTATGAAAAAGGAAAATCTTAGTAAAAATATATTTATTCGCTATTACATGCAAAGTAAATACTGTAAAATGGAATTTTTATTATAGATAAAGCAATTTTTCATGATTTCGGTCTATGCACATGCAGAAAAAGTAAATTTATGTGAGCTGTTCGAAACATCATAAAGTGCTGATCAAAATGAAAAATTTGTATATTATAGAAATTACTTGAAAACTTTGTAGAATCTTTATAACATTGACATCTAACTACTCTTAAAAAGAAATTCCCTTTTAAGAAAAAATAAAAGTTCTACAAGCTGTTTTAATGGTATCTAAAAGGATATGCCATGTATTTAAGGGTTAACATTTAACGTTATTAATTCAAATATATCACCATTATAGACACCATGTGTATTTATGGCCTTTTCTGCAAAACACTATACCTCAACACATACCTATAGTCTTTTGTAAGTCTTTGTCTTTTTTATAAGAAGTTTACATATATCTACGTATACCTAAACATATGCACACAGACACACACATACATATATATTTTCTCTTATATATGTGTCCTTGCCTTTAAGTACTTGGAAAAACATTGATACACCAAAATCGAATTTTTCGACAATGTATCTTTTGTTACGTAAAATGGTGATGTTAGATCCATTGTTACATTCAACGTTTAGATACATATGATATAGTTTTTATGGTCAGAATTCTTTTAATTTTGCTTAGCCCATTTAGTAAATTAGTAAAGGGTAAACAGAGTTCAAGCGAAATTTTCATATAAAGAATAAGAAAAGAACATAGTATTGCGGATTGACAAAAACATTACTCAGAAAATACAATTCTTAGTTGTAAAAAATCTATCTTAAAAAAGCATGTATAATCTCCTGGTCGGCAAACATCATAAAATAACACAATTAAGAAAACAAATTCTGTAGAATTAGCACGACGTTATATTTGATTATTTTATCTCAAAGCAACTGGCAATATAGGCATTATATATCTTTTTTGCCAATATAGGTCTGAGAAGCTGTTACAGATTTAACATCCCCTGCAGAGCACGTATAGCTTAAGGTATACTAAGGATGCGAGGAACATTACCCCTGCTGGGGGCTCGTAATTTAGAAGCAGGGACCAAGCAGAACCCCCCCCCAGGCTTGGCCTGCTACCATCAGAAGTATCGGATGACATTGTTACCACGAAAGTATTTGACATGTCCAAAGTCACCTTTAACGAACACGGCAGATCTTAGTCCGGCACGAGCACCGAACCAGCAACCTTTGAGTTACGAGATCTCTGCCTTTACCGAGTGCGCTACTACAACTCTCATCATATTTGATTATCTGCAAGAAGAAATTATGAATATCTGTAAAAATCAATTAGCAGTTAGTGGAATATAATTTAAACTTAAAAATTCTTTATTAAAAACCACATATTGATGTAAAATATATATTATATCATATCTAATAGCTATTTAATCAAGTACTGCTTCTCAACATTTAATTGAAGATCCGTTACGTATCCTCAAAAATCTGAGGCACTGAATTTTTAAAAACCTATAATTCAACAGAAAAATTATATTGATATTTTCATTTATTACTAATTTTGTTTTACTCCTAAATAAATTAAAGCAAAATTTCTAATGTCTAAATATATATACATATATATATATATAGATATTTTTCTGAAAACTTAGATTTGTAAGCTGAACATTTCTGTAATCAATTCATATTGGACAATCAGCAGTTACGCTTTCCAATACCTCAGTACTTGAAATCATTCAAAATTATACTAACACAGTGAAAAAAGTTTCAAAAACTGACATCTATCCCATTCAAGTTTATTTATGACTATTTCACCAAATTTGGAACGATTTCCCTGAAAATAAAATTGCTTAAGAAGTGTAATGGCATCTTAATGGACATTACGGCACTGTACCTCATTACGTCCACGGTAACTCACATCATTAAATTACACTCAGAATTCATTTACTTTCCAGATATAAAACAATTGATCAAAGTTAAACGGTAGATGCATGTGTGTATGTATATGAGATTACCTCAACGTAAGTGGGAGAAAAGCGAACATCCTAACTAAGTGCCCATAATGAAAAGTAAAAGTCATCGAAGACAGGCAACGGCTATGGGATATTGTTCATTAGTCTATGATTTTTAGCCATTATTCATTTATCTTTCTTTTCAGATATCGTCAGATAATACAGAGGTTTCAATACATAAATTACACTTATTTGGCCGGGGGCTGTCATTCAAAACCCATTTAAGTCAAATTAGCAAAATCGTGTGCGGAAATACAAGGAAGAAAGCAAAAAACAGAGTACATATCCATGATGATAAAAGCATTCCATTCGAAAGAGTATATCTTCCAATTCGAATTTTATTGATTGCAGCCAATCGATATTCTTTACTCCTGCAGGAAGCGTGTATGGAGTTTTGCTTTTATTTTTTTCTCCCTCCCGTTTAATATCTTTGTAACTTGATATCGCGCAGTTTCTCATCGTTTTTATTTTCTTGAGGTACTGGAGTAAATGGATTTTTTTCCCCTTCTACACAATGGTACAATTTAGTTTAATGGATGAGATAGCTAGTTGTTCGTGGACAGATTTCGATCCAGGTGTTCTTTGTAAACCGAACGCATTGAACTGGATTTATGGAACTCGAACAATGCTTGTTTCTACTCTTGAAAGGTGGTATTTAGGAAATATCTTTTGTTATAAACATTTTAAGTAAACCAATAACTTGCTGATGTGCACTGGAAGGCTTATACTCTGTTCTAGTGAAAGGGCAGTAGAACTTTTGTAATATCTAATGGAAAAACACTATACAAGAATGTATTAGACCCCTTTATTAAATAATTATTTGAAATCAAATTTAATATTTTTTTCTTTTAAGACAATAAAATAGCTTATAAATTTACTTAAGTTTCACTTCGAATAAAAGTGCAGTCTCTCAAAGAGATTACCAATTTCCTTTAATATTTATTTTAACTTATATCTTTTGCTTGTAGCTTTTTTAGAAATTTATGATTGTTATTGTTTATTTTCTGGCATTTGTTACGGAAGAAAATTAGTAATATGTTACATATACCTTTAAATAAACATAGTTGTATCATATCTAATTAGTAATATTATAAGGATATAAACTCATACTATAAAAATGAAATGCTATGAAGACATTTTTGGATGTTAAATGTTTATTATCCATGTTAATTGTTCTTTTCTACACAATTATATAATATATTTTAAGGGGTGAGATGGTTAGCTATTCGTAATCAGATTTCGATCCATTTGTTCTTTGTAAACCGAACGCATTTAACTGGATTTATGGAATTCGAACAATGCTTCTTTCTATCTTGAAAGGTGGTATTTAGGAAATATCTTCTGTTATAAACATTTTAAGTAAACCAATAACTTGCTGATGTGCACTGGAAGGCTTATACTATGTTCTAGTGAAAAGGCAGTAGAATTTTTGTAATATCTAATGCGAAAAAAAACTTTACAATAATATATTACACCCCTTTAATAAATAAT
>CM063511.1:57887505-57890005 GCA_032207245.1 Pardosa pseudoannulata | reverse complement strand
TGCGTATGCATCTCACACTAGTAGTGGAACGTTTCATATGGTTTTATTGTAAGCTCTATGGTTCAAATTTTTTACAGGACGACTAATTATTCTGAGAACTACTGCTTCGAAATAAATTGGAAGGCCGTTTAGTAGACCTACAGCTACGGAAAGTTACGCCAGCAGACCAACATAAACAATGGACTCCCAGCACCTTAAGTTGAAACTATATAGATGTGGCTATCCTCTTACATAGTATTGCTGGCATTGCTGTATAAAAAGTGTAGATGTAAAGAATTAAAGCGCTAACAATATATAAATGTTATTTATACATTTCTGCATATTTTATTTGAATATCCATCAATATTTGTACGTACGAGACTCAACTGGAAAGTTCTCATAACTTTGTTGTAATTCTATATTACCACAATAAAGGAAAACATTTACTTTTTAGCCTTCAAAGAAGATTTCTTCTGAATACTCACACTTGATTTACTGCTTCTTACATTGAGGGAAAAACAATGAAAGTCCTGTTGTGGTATTATTAGGAGTTTAGCTGCCGCCTGTTGTTTTATTGTCTTCTACTGTGTCAAAACGTTTACCTTTGAGGTAGAGTTTGATATTAGAGATAAGGCAGCAATATATTAATGCTAGTCAAGTGGGAGGTCGGTGAAGAAGTGAATTACCAGAAAACATACCTTCAGAGGACAATGAGAATGTTCACTACACCACAACAATTTCCCCTCTTATACATCAATTGATGTTAACCTGAATCACAGAAAACTTAATTCCACTCTTACACTCGCCTCTCTACTCAGTGGTTTTAGCATCATCGGATTTCTGGATCTTTACCAATATTAAAACATGCCTCAAAGGTAACTGTTTTAAACCGAGTAAGATATCAAAATCAACTCAACGGCTAAACTAATACAAAAATAGGATTTTGTTATTTCCAGCAAAGTCAGTAGCGGTGGACAAATTGAGTGTGTCCTAAATGAGTTTGATTTAAAGGCTTTTAAATAAATGTATATCTATATTAGGGCGATAAAGAGTTACAACAGTATTCCAGAAACTTTTAAAATATTTTATGCATATAGTGTGGCTAAATGAAACTGTAAATATATACCTCGTATTGCAAGAACCTCGATTTAACATCCTAGTTTTATTCCCCAGTACAAGTTTTTGTCCCAAACATTTGTAAACATATTTTGCATTACACTCACGTAAGTCCGAAATATAAATTCCTTTTACATAAATTTGCAAATAAAAAGCTTCGTAATCTAAAAAGACAAGCTTGAAGTAAATTGGCTGTGTAATTTTTCTTGATGTTTTCACAGGTTGTACGGAGTGGCTTCAAGATAACACACAAACTGAACAACTGTCAAAACTGACAAATGTGTTAAATGTTTAATTTACAAAAAAGGTGTATCTCTTTGAGGGAAGTACTCAACAAATAAAGTTGGCGTTTCTTATAAAAAACGATAAGAAATATGCAAAGACAAAAAAAGTACTTTCTACCCAACCCCTTCGGTTCTTTACTTCTCCATCTGAAAGCTCCAACGTTTTCAAAACAAACGATGCAGAACTTACTACATCCCGAGCAGTTGTAGGTTTTTCAGTGTGCATTGATTCTTTTCATCCCTCCCTGGGATAAAGAGGAATACCCCCTCTCCCTGCTCCTTCGAATTCTGGAAGAGGCACAACAATATTTCAACTCCCTTTGTTCAAAACCTAGGGAACACTTTCTTCGGATCTTTGCATAAAATGTTTTATACATGCAGTGAGCTCCAGTCCTGCATAATGCATTATCTTTTTAAATGCCATTACTGCTTCCCGTTTACACTTCCGGGGATAGATGGAGAGGGGGTTGTAAAGAAGAAAAACCCCTCTCAAAAAGGGTGAACTAGTCTTCTTTTATGTTTTTAATACATCGACATTTTCTTGCAGAATTTTTCAACCGAAACTTTGTTGGCTTTTAATTCAAGTGTGGTTTCCTTTATTGTGAGATTTTCTTCGCCTGTTTCTTCTTGCATTTGCGTTCTTGCAATTTTTTTTTAGGGAGCCACCCTCCCTTTGCTCCTTCCGAACTTTTCGCCGTCACCCTCGAAGCCTTTTTCGTTCGGGATATTTAAATTAGGGTATTTCATGGTGTACCCTCCACAGAGAATTATTTATTTATCATTCTCATTGTTTCTCGAGAAAAAATCGCTTTTTTCATATTAATAAAAGAGGGAAAAAAAACATAAATGAATTCTGAAAAGTCTTTAGTTTGCGTTCTTGCCTTGTATTTATTTTTGAGAACGAATAATAAATTTCGAAAATTTTATCCTGCGTCTAGTTCATTGTTCTGGAGACTAGATAAGGAAATCAGGAGCGCTTTCAAGCATAAATGCATTTGCTATTTATTCTCTTTTAGAAAGAGTTCAACCAAATGAGGCATTCTATTATAAATATTATCAAAACTGAATAATGGATCGAAAATACAAAGCTTTTTCTGAATTAGATGCGATATCTTTATACA
>CM063511.1:57877505-57880005 GCA_032207245.1 Pardosa pseudoannulata | reverse complement strand
TGCATATTTCAAAATTATGCGGGTAAGCAAATTTCATTTAGTGTATATTTTATGTTGCATACACTACCTAAAATGTCAAATTAATTATAACTAAAGCTTGATTATTATTAATGAACTCGTAAAATATTGAATTTAAAAGAAACATTTGTTTCAAGTTTATGATGAATTGTAAAATTGTTTTTAACAATTACGATTTTCTGGTCGAAATGTATTATGTTCCCTTAAATAAAATGATCGTTGTATAAATGTAAAATATACTGCATAAAATCACAGATTAAATAAATTTCTAAATCGTGATAATTATTAATGAACATGTAAAATATTCAATTTAAAAAGAGCAGATGTTTTTGTTTTATGATGAATCGTAAAAATTCGCTAAAATTATGATTTTCTGGTCGAAATGTATTATGTTCCATTAAATAAAATGATCGTTCTATGAATGTAAAGTATACTACATAAAATAACAAATGAAATAAATTTCTAAAGTTTAATCATTATTAATGAACTCGTAAAATATTCAATTTAAAATTAGCAGATGTTTTAATTTATGATGAATCGTAAAAAGGTTGCTATAATTACGATTTTATGTGTCGAAAGTTATTATTTTCCCTTGAATAAAATAATTGTTGTATGAATATAAAAATATACTACCTAAAATGAAAAATTGAATATATTTCTAAACCGTGATCATTATTAATGAACTTATAAAATATTTAATTTAATAGGGGCAGTTGTTTTAATTTTATGATGAATCTTAAAAAAGGTACTATAATTACGATTTTATGTGTCGAAAGGTATTATGTTCCTTTAAATAAAATAATCGTTGTATGAATGTAAAAATATACTACCTAAAATTACAAATTAAATAAATTTCTAAAGCTTGATCATTATTAATGAACTTGTAAAATATTCAATTTAAAAGGAGCAGATGTTTTTATTTTATGATGAATCGTAAAAAGGTTGCTATAATTACGATTGTATGTGTCGCAAATTATTATTTTCCCTTGAATAAAATAATCATTTTATGAATGTAAAAATATACTACATAAAATGACAAATTGAATATATTTCTAAACCTTGATCATTATTAATGAACTTATAAAATATTCAATTTAAAAGGAGCAGATGTTTTAAATTTATGATGAATCGCAAAATTGTTGATATAATTACGATTTTATATATCGAAAGGTATTATGTTCCCTTAAATAAAATAATCATTGTATGAATGTAAAAATATACTACCTAAAATGAAAAATTAAATAAACTTCTAAGCTTAATCATTATTAAGGAACACTTAAAATATTCAATTTAAAAGGAGCAGATGTTTTAAATTTATGATAAATCGTAAAAAGGTTGTTATAGTTACGATTTTGTGTGTCGAAAGGTATTATGATTCATTGAATGGACTGCATAGATTATCTAACACGCATATAAAGCAAATATACTGTACTAGAGCGCGAATATAATATTTTCGTCATTCACTTCAAAATCTTCCTTATCTATAAAAAAAATCTACCCGAAGAAATCCGAATGCAAAATAATATTTAATATCACACCGCGAATCATGTTAGCTGATTTTTTCCCCGTTTTAAATCAAACCCGACACTGAAAGTCGTTTTACAGTCAAAGAAGAAAAACGATTTCACAGACGAGAGTGTCTTACCACCGTGAAAGTAGTTTCACAGGCAAAGTTTAGGATTTTATTATTAGCTTAGCTTGAGGTCTTAGGGAAAATATTTCATGAAAAGCATTCTTCGAATATAAGTCGACAAAATGTGTTATAAGAACATACAAATGACAATCTATGGCTTCAATGATATTAAAAAATGGTTTTTGTTAAATATATATTTTATATTTTTCCTTACCATTTTTAAGATTTTAGTTTAATGATATGACATGTTCTCGAGAGGTATTCAAGTGAGATTCATCCTTTTGTGAAGTGCGCTGGACAGAAGCCAAGCAGAAAGGTTTTGCCATTTTGTTAAAAACGACCCCTCTGAAGGAGAAGACTATCGTAATCTTCACAAACGGTTTTAACACATTGTGTGCTGGTACATTTAGCAGCGAAAGTGTACCGGAAGCGGGCTTTTTGAGCTTAAATTTAGTTATTCAGTTAAATCTGAATAGATAAAAAATTATTTAATTTTTTAACGAACTTTTCGTACTTTATATTGAAATATATAAACAAGTATATAAATAGACAACTAAACATATATATATATATATATATATATATATATATATATATATATATAATATATAAATATATATATAAATATATATATATATATATATATATATAAATATATATATATATATATATATATATATATAAATATATATATATATATATATATATATATATATATATATATATATATATATATATATATATATATATATAAATATATATATATATATATATATATATATATATATATATATATATATAAATATATATAAATATATATATATATATATATATATATATATATATATA
>CM063511.1:57855005-57872505 GCA_032207245.1 Pardosa pseudoannulata | reverse complement strand
TAATTGAGACGAGTGTATTTTCAATACAGAATAGTCACGAGTTTAGTATTATTCAGCTAATTCCTGACGACTGAGTTAAAAATATTTACGACTACTATTCCTAATTCTAATAAATACACTAAAAAGTATCTTGCTAAATATAAGCTGGAAAGAATAAAGTTTTCACATAAAGTAAAAAAATATTTTCTTTACAATTAAGAATCACTACAAAAAATACACTTACAAACAATACACGTGTGCTTTTATAAGGAAGAGTCACTCTGAATTATTGCATATTTGTCCGGGTTCTACAATCATAGGGTTAAGAATGTAATTTAAATTTGAAGTTAGTTGTGTTAAATTTCACTACTTTCATATGTGTATATAAATTATTAAAAATGTTTAAAAGATGTATTTGAACTTGAGTGGATGAATATAACGCATTTCGTTAAAGATTGTAAATTTGAACAAAATATATAAATATATAGAGAGATATATACGGAGAGTGTGAACTAATACTAGAAATTGAAAAATACATGGTTACCGTGTTCATATACATAATTAAATACATTGAAAAAATATTTTAAAATGTGAAATTTATGCTAAAGTTTAGGCTTTTCAAAATATTTGTTTTTTCATCTAATTGTTTTTCCATCATTGTTTTCTAAATATAGAAAATTTAGAAAACCTTGACTGCCACCATAATTGTATAGTGGTTAGAGAATTGTGCTTTTACCTATTCGGCTAGGGTATGATTATGGAATAAAGTTAGGATGTAATTGGGGGAGTATTCCCATAGGGAGTAATACCTACGCTATTTATAAAGTGCTCCCGTTATAAAAAGTCCAACAGATGAGATGATTGTATGGTAAAATGCTAATAAAGGCAAGTCCCCTGCGTTTGTATGAAATATATTTCAATATATGACATCTACATATAAAATAGTTGTAAAAACAATAGGCAAACAATTGCATTTTAATAGCTAATACTGTTTTGTATTACCAAAAAAATTATTCCATTTAAACTTAAACTAAACGAAATTCTAAAAGTATGAAATATCAAAATATTTTTTAGCTTTTGACGTTATTAATCTAGACCTTTATATAAAATGACAATAAAATTCATACATAAAATATATAATACATATTATAAATATATTTTCATTTGAAATATATTTTGTGATATTTTATTATTCCTTTAAGTTCATTATAGTATGTATTTCATTATTTTTTCACAACAATATTGCTCTTTATTGGCCCATTATCGCAACTTCTGCTGCGGTAGCGTTAATACGTAAGTACATTAGAGGAAGTACATACGTAAGTACATTAGAGGTTTTTAAATCAGAGGAAATTTTATGCCCTTAAATAGAATGTTGGAATAATGTTTTGTACATTATAAAAACAAGTAAATTTAAAATAGGTAAGCATATTTCCGGTATAACGAATATATCATGACATCCAAATGGCAACTATTTTTAGTCAATTATTGCTCTACCATTTAAAATGTAAAAGTCTTCATACAATTCAGTGAACTTTTGTCTACATTTCATTTATAAACTGTGATTATCATAAGAACATAAATGCGGTGCTCAGTTTTGACTGCTTTTCCCCATTGCTGTTACTTATTATTCCAAGACAATGCCTTAAACATACATCTTTCCTGACATTAAAGATTCAGTTGTCTCTGTTAACACAAAGTGTACATACCTCGGCAGAAGTAAAGATCCTTCAGCAGGTTCGGGTTTGTTAATTTCGGAGGGAAATCATTTTTCTTTTGATGTACCGACTGAAAAGCCGAATGAATAAATTAGCATAGACATGGGAACCGATCCATCTTGCAAGCGAATGGCACCCCGTTGCTAAATAAGCAATCGAGGTAGCAGCTTTCTACGGCAAGCAATCAGCCCCCAGGTTTCGCAATCGAGAAGGTGATTTCTGTGTATTGCGGGGTTCAAACGAAGTGAATTAATGCGTTCCACTACAACTTAATTTGCATTTCGCCGCGAGACATTGGAAGGTTATCGTATTGTTCCAATAAAGGAGAAATTACTACCAAGTTATTATAAAGCATGTATATATAAGCAAACCCTTTATTGGGATTCAAGCTTTTCTAATTTTGGTGAGGATTGTGGCTATTTTATGTCTTATACTATTCAATTTTAGTTAGAAAAATAGTTTACGGATTTTATCCATGTATAACTCTTAAATTTTTCAAATATCCTCTATATAATAATATCCTAAGTTTTCTGTCCATCTGTCCTCGAATTTATGAATAGGTTGTACCTGGAATGGATAGAGGCATCCATATTGGATTCTGGATGAATTCGGGTTAGCAAAGCTCAAAATCCACCCCTTCCCCTCTTTTATAGTATTTAGTATTTAATGCCATTATTTCAAGCCTCATTTTAGCCGGTTAAGAGAAGGCGATTAAATTCATCAATTTGTCCCTATAAAAATAGGTAAAAATAACATTCTTTTCTAGCATTATGACGTCATTCCTTTAACCATGTCATTTAGTCATTTCTTATTTTAAATTATTTAAATATCGTCTGTATTATTTTCATACGTTTTATCACTGAATTTAGATATTACGTAAATAATTTCTTTTATATTTGGTTTAAATAACAAATTATATACGTATGTGATAATTTTAAATTTAATCATCGATTATTTTTGTTGCAATGAAAATTTTATCACAGGCATTAACAACAAACTCTATCTATCTCAGGGTGTAGTGGAAATGCTAGTTTCATTCTTTTACTTCCATTAATTACTAAGGCAAAAAAATTGGGAAGAACTTAACAATAATTTCGACGTAGATAAGAAAAATTTGAATTATCTTCTAAATAATTCAACTTAATTGTAAACTGCATTCATAGTATCGGAAGAATTTAGAGGAGTATGAAGATAAACAAATTATTCTTCGTGTACCAGATAATTCTCATCCAAGAAACAAACCATTTTTTTACCTGCCTTATAGTATACTATACAATTCTGGAAAACTAAAAATTTTTCTTATCCCGTCATATGACGGGCTATATGTTAGTTTAGGATAAGTACTCGATATTTTCTTTATAGACTGCATACATGTTTTATAATTTCTATAATCACGCTATATATGTCTCAAGGAAAAATCAAATAGTTATGATATTTTAATATATATTTATTTAAAGTTTCTGAATTCTTAAATGACAAAAGTTTCTAATCGTACATAGTTATAGTGGAATAGTGATCAGCAATACATTTTACAGACTTTCATTGAATAAATTAGTTAGCCTTCTAAAATGAAATTGTACTTAATAACACAGGAAATGACTATAAAGTTGAAATCAAATTCTATACAAGATCTAAATGTTTCCTGAAAGAATTGCATTAACAGTTGAAATGAACAAAATTTAATATATTAAGAAGACATTTAACGCAATCGATTTTCAACTGTCAAAGTATCCTCTAGAAATATATAATTTGGTTATAACGGAACATATAAGAAAGTTTGTAAACTATGTGTAATATCAGCTTTCAAAAGGCAGAAAATTATTCTTTTACTGCTTCCTGTAATCTCATGGTATGCATAATAAAAAAAGTTATCTAATGACTAAAATAAAAAAATTAATACTTGGCGCAATTATAGCATTCAGGCATATATATGTAACATCTGACGCGAAACTTTTTATACATTAGTGAAAGAAACATTAATTGTTAATTATACGCCATTGAAATGAATTTATGTGGACGTATAACCCTGATATAAAAATTGGACTATGGCCATAGTTGGACTTTTTTATGGCCAAGAATTGAACTATGGCTTTATGGTTAGGGTGCTGATCTTCGGTACCGGAGTTCGTGGGTTTGAATCCCTCTCAGTTAGGGAAGTTTGTAGTCATTAGGAATCTGCTTTAAGCAGTAGGTCCCGGTCTCGTTAACCCTCGTGTTGCAAAACCAAAGATTGTAGAGATCCAAATCAAAAGATGATTTGTTGAAGTAAAATTCAAAAATGAAAAAAAGTTTAAATGAAAATCTTAAATAATGTATATATTATATTATAATATAAAGTACAACTTAATTTAGAAAACAAATATTAGATTACATATAAATTTAAATTATAGTGATAAGAAAACTGAATTTTTTAGAATTAGTTAATCAGATAGGTGATGTCTTTTCAAATATCTCAAAAAATTGTATAATTTTAATACGTATTTAGAAACTTATGATCTGTAAAAACCAAAACACTTTCAGAATAAGTTGATTTTCTTTAGTAGGTGTGAGACTGTTTAAAATTACTCGAAATTCTTAAGGCGAATTGAGATGTCTATTGATTATTTTTACTCTAAAAGTAAGTAAATTATTTTCATAATTATTTATAACTAAAACATATTTAATATGCTTTCTTCTTAACAAATTAGTTTCTTTATTGTCTATGTACAGTATATTTCATCTGATACTAGAAATTAAAAAGAAAAGATTTAGAAATTAAATATAACTAAAAATAAAAAGGAATTCCTCGGACTTTTAGTTTTCATTGTGGTACAAAGTTACTTTAAATAAAATTCAAAAACTACTTAAAAATCGAGAACATTAAATCAAAACTTTTGAATATTCATTCAAAAGACTCTTTTCCATTCTGCTCCATCTAAAAATCTCTTTACAATTTTCCCTGAAATAAAGATTTTCCGAATCTCACATGGATTGTAAACAAGTTAAACGCTTTGTTCGGTTCATGTAGCACGTGTTCATTTATCCGCTATCCCTGTCGTTTAAAATTACTCGAAATTCTTGGAAAAGATAGAGATGCTTTTTGCTTCTCTTTGCTCAATCCAGCTTTCGCCCCACGAGACCAAAGAAAATTATTTTGATAATGATTTAAGACTAAAGCATTTTAAATGAGTATTTAAAACCGTTTAACTGATAATGGGGAAGAATTATTTCCTCGAGGGGAAAATTACATATCTGGAAAAGAGAAGGGGTATGCTTACCCTCTCTTCCAGAGCGTTTCGAGGTTCTCGAAAATGATTTATATGCATCTCCAGCCTCTCTAGAGGAGAATTAAATAAGTTTCCTTTTGCTCATCGTTCCTTATTTCCTAATGAATCGCAAAGTTGTATCTCAGAGAGAATGACTTCTAAATAAGATGCGGAAAATGTTGTATTCTTTGAAAAGTCGTATCGTAGGCAGAAAATTATGTGTTGACGGTACAGAAAGATCGTGCTTTCTGTATTAGAATGAAATTATACGTTCCATTCTAAATTCAATTCTAGCGGACCGGAGAGTAAAGTGGTAGTTGCAGAGAGTATTTTAAGGAAAGATACACATTTGCATTAAAGGCTTTGAGCAAGTTAGGAAGACAAACTTTCTGGAAAATGTTTATTTATTTAAAAATGTAAAACATGCATAAAAAACATGAATATATATTCAGATTTGTCACAATCATAATTATTTTTATTTGAAAGGAATATTAATCCAAAAGAAAGCGGTTAAAATTATTAAACGAAGACTTGAAGAAATTGGAGGTAAATAATTACTTTTTGTTTCAAACAATGCAAAAGGAAAAATGATGTATTAATTGAATTCGTGGTTTTATTTTAAAACAATACTCTAATAATGTTATTTTTTCATATACTATCATAATTATACTTTGTATTCTAAATTTAATTCTAGTGGACCGGAGAGTAAAGTTATAGTTGCAGCGAGTATTTTAAGGAAATATACATATTTCTATTAACCCTTTAACCGACAGTGGTTTCTTAGCAAAACCACCTATTAAACATCTTTTTTTACAACTTTACATTTTGGATTACTTTACTTTATCTTTTTATAATTATTTACGGCTCCAATCTCATACCTCTGGGATATATGGAAGCCAATGATGTAGAATCAAGAGCTTTTGCAATTCAAAAAAAAAAAAAACTTTTTGGAGACATGGATGAGTTTTTGATTATATATATATATATATATATATATATATATATATATAATATATATATATATATATATATATATATATATATATATGTGTGTGTGTGTGTATATATATATATATATATATATTTATATATACACATTATATATTTTACATATTTTATACATTTTATATATACATATTATACATTTTATACGTATTATATTTTTGATATTTTAAATATATAACAGGTGATAGTTCTACGTTTAACTTATTTATTTCTTTTTCTATTGAAATATATGTATTTGAACTTTCTGTACTTGAGAAGTCAGATTCAATTTATCTTACTTATGACCTCAAATAAAAGTATCTATACAAACAACACTTTTAAGTTGTTAAGCTATTTATTTATTATACCAGTTTAAGGATTATAGTTTATTGTTCTTAAAGTATAGTTCAACTTTTAAAAAGGCATAATGTTCAAGCTGTACAAGGGTAGCGGTTATTCAACTAAACCACTTCTCAAACCCTAATTTGGTATTCTCTAAGGCAAACCCTTCTAAGGAATGTAAAGAAAATTTATATATTTTACATATATAAGGCTTATAGATAACATTTATAAACAAATTACATTAAATTCCAATGTATTTACCATTTCATTTGGTGACCTTTAAAGGGTTAAAGGCTTAGCAAGTTAGGAGGAGAAACTTTCTGGAAAATATTTATTTAAAAATAGGAAACATGCATAAAAACGATGAATACATATTCAGATTTGTCACAATCATAATTATGTTTATTTGAAGAGTAAAAGTAATCCAAAAGAAAGGGATTAAAATTATTAAACGAAGACTTGAAGAAATTTGAGGTAAATAATTACTTTTTGTTTTAAATTGTACACAGGAAAAATGATGTATTAATTGAATTCGTCGTTTTATTAAAAAAACTCTAATACTGTTATTTTTTCATATACTATCATAATTATACGTTGCATTCTAAATTCAATTCTACCGGACCGGAGAGTAAAGTGTTAGTTGCAGCGAGTATTTTAATGAAAGATACATATCTGCATTAAACGCTTTGAGCAAGCTAGGAAGAGAAACTTTCTGGAAAATGTTTATTTATTTAAAAATAGAAAACATGCATAAAAAAGATGAATACATATTCAGATTTGTCACAATCAGAATTATGTGTATTTGAAGAGTAAAATTAATCCAAAAGAAAAAGGTTAAAATTATTAAACGAAGACTTGAAGAAAATGGATATAAATAATTACTTATTGTTTCAAATTAAGAAAAGGAAAATTGATGTATTAATTGAATTCGTGGTTTTATTTAAAAAAACAAAATCTCTAATATTGTTATTTTTCATATACAATCATAATTATACGTTGCATTCTAAATTCAATTCTAGCGGACCGGAGAGTAAAGTGGTAGTTGCAGCGAGTATTTTAAGGAAAGATACATATTTGCATTAAAGGCTTTGTGCAAGCTAGGAAGAGAAACTATCTGGAAAATGTTTATTTACTTAAATTAGAAAACATGTATAAAAATATCAACTTAATCTCACATATTCGGATTTGTCACAATCATAATTATCTTTATTTGAAGGGTAAAAGTAATCTAAAAGAAAGATGTTAAAATTATTAAACGAAGACTTGAAGAAATGAGGTAAATAATTACTTTTTGTTTTAAATTGTGCACAGGAAAAATGATGTATTAATTGAATTCGTCGTTTTATTAAAAAAAATCTAATATTGTTATTTCTTTCATATACTATCATAATAATACGTTGCATTCTAAATTCAATTCTACGGGACCGGAGAGTAAAGTGGTAGTTGCAGAGAGCATTTTAAAGAAATATACATATTTGCATTAAAGATTTGAGCAAGCTAGGAAGAGAAACTTTCTGGAAATTGTTTATTTATTTAAAAGTAGAAAACATGCATAAAAAAGATCAACTTAATGTCACATATTCGGATTTGTCAAAATCATAATTATCTTTATTTGAAGAGTAAAAGTAATCCAAAAGAAGGCTGTTAAAATTATTAAACGAAGACTTGACGAAATTGGAGGTAAATAATTATTTTTGTTTCAAATTAAGCAAAAGAAAAAGGATGTATTAATTGACTTCGGGGTTTTATTTTTAAAATATCTCCAACATTGTTATTTTTTAATATACTATCGATAATCATATCAGATTTTGAAGAACTGACAAAAAGCTCTAAATTCTACTGTCGCATTCTGTTAATCAGAAATATTCTCTAGAATATTTCTAAAAAATATTGCAGTTGAGATCCAGAATTAATATATCTTTTCTCTCGCTAAAGCATGGAACAGATTACTATAATAATGTTCATGATTACTGAAATCATCAATCATGTTAAATCATCGATCAATCGAAACATTTTAGGTACATGGAAACTAAGTTAAAATATTTTTTTTACTTGTCTGATTCTCAAAAAGTCCTATTCACTCTATTTTATAAGAATGTAAAATAAAATGTATTCATTACTCGTAATTAAATATTCCAAACAGTTGACGAAGTAGATCTTTAAAATATCTGAAAAACAGCCAAAAGCACAAAGTGGTCATGTTAGTTTGATTAGACTGTATATACGTACATACATACATACATACACATGCATATATATATATATATATATATATATATATATATATATGTATATATATATATATATATATATATATATATATATATATGTGTGTGTGTGTGTGTGTGTGTGTGTGTGTGTGTGTGTGTGTGTATTAATGGCTATGACATTTTTAGACTTGCATTAGGAAAAATGTGTAATGAAATCCTATTACGAAATATTTATCGTTACCATTCGACTATTGATTTTAATAACACCGCTGTTTAAAATTATTTTTTCTTTACAGAGTAGAGTTAAAATGATCCGCGTTTGCAAGGAGGGAATCACCCCCAACTGATATGTATAAATAAGTAAGTATATATGAATGCATATATATATATATTATATATATATATATATATATATTATATATATATATATATATATATATATATATATATATATACACACACACACATATATATATATATATATATATATATATACATATACATATGCGTTTATGAGTGTGTGTGTATTTGCATCTATAATCTCATAGAGAAAATATTTAGATCTGGGTTATCATAAGTATGTGCATAAACAATAGTTCTATAATTCGCTTATAAAATCCGAAAATTATATAAATTTTCAGACTGCGGAAAACAGAAAAGTTATTTAGGTGCTATAATTATTCTAGTTCATAATAAGGTAATGGAAGAATGTTAAATAATAATACTGTAACATCGTCTCTGGAGTATTGGGTACTCAATGCATTGAACATTTAATTTTCAGGTGATTTATTCATCAACTGGTATTAACGTATGAGACAATAAACGTATTCCATCTGCGTCGGAGGATTGTGAAATTAATTAAATGTTGAGGGACAGCTCCTGAATTTGAATCTAGCTTACAAATTTACGTGTGGGTAGCAATTGTTTTAGGCAAAGAGACAAACATTGTATGAAATACGATGAGTGACCAAAAAATTGGAGACACTCCTTATTTTCTTTTAAAAAAAGACAGTCCAAAAGGGATATAGGGTGACGTAATAGCACAGATTTATATTAACAAACCCTTATATTCGGACAAAATATTTACTACTGAAGTTAATATCAGAAAGGACAAGACGAATAATTTAACTGATTTTAGAGTTTATCGTTGATGTAATAAAAGATGAGGGAGGTATGTACGAGATAACAAATAATTTTGTATTTTCTTGCTCATATGTATATTGGAGTTTAGATAGTGGCAATGGTAAATAAAAGAGGTGAAAGATGAACAGTCCATAAAACAAAAGATTAACATCATGACAAATTACACTTGAACTCAATGCATGGGCATCATAAAGCCTACACCAATGCAGAACAATGCATTGGCGCACCAAGACAATTTGCAAACCATACCTTTTAGCAGCAGGATGAAGTGTACACAGAAAAAATATAAAAAGACAGCTATTGATGTCTAGGATAGACACAATTCCTCTTTTTAGGGAAATGAATAAATGAAGTGAATGAAGTAAATGAGTGAATGATAAAAGTATCAAGATACAAAGTACCACGTTTCCTCTCTATTGTGCAGATGGCAGCAGCATCATTTGGGGGAAGTAGCAGGAGTTTAAGGACACCACTGCCGTATGAGAATTCTTCAATTCTTCAGGGTGGCTCTAGTAGGATGTGTAGAATAATTTTTGTATTGTTGAATGGAACACTTGATATTTGTGAGCCCAACTCTGGACTACAGAGCTTACATTAAAATAGTCGATCACATGCAATTGTTTATAGTCCACACTCCTTTGGAAGATGGTCACTTTAAAAAAAAGTATTGCCCATTTCCACCATATCCAAATGGTCTTAAATATATTGGAAAAATACTATAGTTTAATCTGTTTCCTCAGCCATCTGCACTGAACCTCAATCATATTGAACAGTTGGGTGTTGAAGCTAAAAGATTACTTCAGAGCTTTAAGACTCCATCATTAATTCCAACCCATTTAAGAGATAATATTATGTTAGAATTGGCCAAAAGTCATCAACTACAGTATCATCAACATCTTAAATGCATGGGAAGAATCTTGGATATGATAAGAGTTAAAGAATTAACTCATTAATAGAGGTTGTTTCTAAAGTTTTGATCCTTAGCTTTTAGGGTTAATATTATGTTAGAGTTGACCAAAAGTCATCAACAATAGTATCATCAACATCTTAAATCCATGTCAAGAATCTTGGATATGATCAGAGTTAAAGGATTAATTCATTAATAGAGGTTGTTTCTAACGTTTTGATTAGCCGAACGATGGCCGATTAGTTAGTGTGCTGGCCTTCATTACCGTAGTTCGTGGGTTCGGATCCCACAAAGGCATGGATGCTCAGAAACGGCTTTAAGTTGTAGGTACCCGTCTCATTAGTCCTCGTGTTGCAAAAAGTAGACCTTAGCACTCCAAACCTTACCAAACCTAAAGTTTTGACTCTCAGCTTTTATTGATAATATCGTTAGCGTTGTTCAAACGTCATCAACTTCTTAAATACATGTTAAGAGTCTTGGATATATTCTGAGTTAAAAGATTAAATAATTAATAGAGATTGTTTCTAAAATTTTGTCCTTCGGTGCACAGTGAGAAATAAATTATTACATGTAAAAGTAAAAACGGTAAAAATACATTATAATAACATTCTTAATTTTAATTTTTTAGATACCTTGGGGTATGATAAAGGGTATGTATGAGAAACTAAAAAGAATAAGAGTTGAATAACGACTTCATTATAATGAATATGTATTTAAATTAATTTAAATTTTGTTCATCTCAGCATAATAAATAACAAAAATTAAAATTTTTTATTTGTTTATATTAAAAGGAAAAGGAAATTAAAACGGTTATTTCTTTCTGTTTAAACAGGGGTTTGTTGTGAGGCCCGAGTTTTTATTATTTTGAAACGATTTATCACAATTTTTATACCTCTATTAACTTTTAAATAAATCGTCTCAGTAATCCTCTAAGTATATGTTGTAAATATTCATTAATACATGCATAAACATTGAAGCTATGACGGGTATTAGAAATTTAAGAATATGTGCATATTTCTGGCTTGAAGATCCATGAATTCACATTTAAGTAGTGTGGCTTGGGATATACTTCTGAGTGCAAAATGATAATACCCCAATAGTAAATTCTGTGTTAATTGTAGAATGCAGAACAATGAATATTTAACTTAGTAGATAGACGTAGATAAATTATTAATTTATGGGTATCAATGCATGAATCAATCAACGTATTTCATCTGTGTATAGTGACTGAGAAATTAATTAAACGTTGACTAGTCGCCTTTGCGTTTGAATCCAGCATTCAACATTACATGCGTGCTGCACATGTATCTAATAGGAACTGAACAATAAATAGTGGATCAAATACAACCTAGATTATCCTCAAAATAACCAATAGTGAAATAATTAATGTGTATAACTTACATTGTATTTAATCTTCTCAGTTTTTAATGCTGATTAATTGTTCAAAAAATGTTTATTAAAGATTAGTACATTGATAAGTACAATAATCTGCAAATAGGTAAAAGTTGTCCATAAAATATATTTATCTACTGAAACTCCTCGGAGTGCAAATTTGGTGGATAAGCCAATGGTGATTTTCTCCATTTTCGAGATCAAGGATAACACAGGAATACAATTTTTTTTTGTTTTGGTGCCTAATATTTTAAAACTTGATTTAGCTATATTTGGGGAGCTGATTCTAAATATAAAATCAGTTTTTCTCTATCAGCTCTACTTTTTTAGATAAGCGTTTTTTATTGTGCAGTATTACAAGAGATGTGAACTACATAGCTCCGGGAAAATCCATCAGATAGACTAAACATCCGTAATGTAAGTGACTTTCAAACCTTCGACTACAGTAGAAATCCTTTTTGAGTTGAGTAAGCATTTTTAAGTAATAAATTAAACACCTTTTGAATTTAATTTAGTTTGAGATTTTTCGTAGTGTAGGGTAGATAGAAATTAGCCTCGTGTAATATTTGAGTTTTGGAAAGAGATGTTATAAAGTTAACCTAAAACGCACTATGTTGTAGACTGTTGTACTTGTATAGATAAATAGAAATAAAATGAGTTCAAGTAGAAGAAGTTGTGCAAATCATCCAGTGAGGAACAAGGTGAAATATTTCACCAGGATATTAAAATTATGGAGGTCCGCTATCAGGGAAGATAGGATACGCATATGATGGCTGATTAATGCTGGAGTTTAAAAAGGAACTGTACCAAAACACATTCAAGATTGTCACAAAAAGAAGCTTTTGAAGTGTTCAGTGACTAAACTCCGTTTCACCTTAATAATATACAATTGGGGAAGGCATACGAGCCTATTTACACTAGTTTCTAGGTAAATTATTGAATATTTAATTGTATAAATAAATTTTCTATCCTATATATTATTGCTACAAAATAAAACTTAATTTTTTATCCATATAATAAATATTTGAGACAGTATAGTTGATTCCCTCGATTCCTTTCCCCCTTTATTTTTGAAAGCAATAATATTTGTGTAATATATTAATATAAAATATGAAAAATTACAAATTCATATTCTTGCATAGAATACTTGAAATATTTTTAGTAAATTTTAATCACGTAAACCAAGCAAAAAACCGTAATTGTAGATTATTTAATTACACAATCGGAGATAAACTACATCTTTTTAATATGTTTACTACAATTTTCTTCATTTCGTTTCAAGCGGTAATTTTTGCGTCAGTCTGTTTAATCTCCCTAAAATATTTTTATGTACTTGTCTCGAGAAAAAATACATAACAGGATTTCATTGATCATATTTTTTCCCGGTTGGTTCTTTTCTCCCTTTTATGACGAGATAAGAGCGCATAACATCTTAAAAGCACTCTCAAGGGGAAATACAGACGTCAGTCTAAATATTGATCATAAATAAATAACACACGTAAACTGCGTGTGACGGGCTGTCGCTTCAAAATAACGGGATACTCACCGGAGATATATTAAAGCGCAGAAAAAAAAATCGATAAGGAAATTTTCCGCGAGTGAAAAGCTAAAAAAACATTTTTGAAAATTGATTTTATATAAAAGAATACCGAGGTAAGGAACATAGTTTTGGGATTATATAGTGGTTGTGTAATAACACTTCTAAACACTAGATTGATAAGGGATTTTGTGATTTCGTAAAATTTCCAATTCTTGAATGGATTTAGAACTATTTTTAATTTGTAATGATTTTGGCATAGAAGGTGACACAGAATACATACATATTATATATATATATATATATATATATATATTATATATATATATATATATATATATATATATATTTGTCTGTGTGTTTGTAATAGAACTCCTCCCTAACTGCTGGGCTGATTTTGATGAAAATTTCTGTCTGTAATTAAGTTGATTCGAGAATGGTTTAGATTCACAGTTTTACCCTAAGAAAATGCTTTTTCTATTAAAAATCACGCTTATTGAGATTATTTTAATGACGAGAATTCCCAGGATCTAATCTGACATGAGAATTTTAATTTAATCTAACGACGTTTAGGATGACTGTACGAGTGGTGACGACAAGTATTTTTAAAATGATTTTTTTCCTTACTTTTCCCTCAAAACGGTCCAATTTATAATTTATTTAAATACATTTTAAATTTTTTTTATTTACAGCATTAAAACAGGACGATCGAGGGTAGTCAAGTGTATAAAAATATATTCATAATATCAGAATTTGATATAGTATTAAACGCCGAAGAGCCATATCATTGTAATCACCATCCATGTATGACAATGGGCTCGCTCAGAAACAAAACCACTGAGTGTACGCGGCAGAGGGTGGAGTATATGATTCGGCTATGCATTATCTTTCCAAACATAGAGCGATTAGAGGCGTAATGTGAAAAGTACCTGATTTATCGGACTATAATAAAGGAGAAATCGGTACGGCTCGTCGAATGGGAACATCAGTATCAGGAACAGTGAGTTTTGTCTGCTGTTCAGTTGCAGTAATTGTGAGCAAATATCGAAAGTGATGTATGGAAGGTGAAACGATAATTCGCCGGCCAGCGGTGTGTCGTTCACTGCATTGATTCCAGTGGAGAGCAAACATTGCTACGCATTGTTTGCCGAGACCGAAGAGCTACAACAGCTGAAATCACCATCAGCTTTCACAATGGTTACCCAGACAGTGTTTCTCAACACACTATGCTGCTTACATTGCTGCGTATGAACCTACTCAACCGAAGGCCGAAGTATATCAATGTACTAAAGACACGTATCACCAGCTGCTTCTGCAATATCCCAAGCAACATCGGAATTGGACATTAGAAGAATGGAGGAAAGTTGCATTGTTTGGCAAATCACGTTTTCTTGTTCACTACATCGAAGGGTGTGTGCAAATACACTGATTTCCCCAGGAAACTCTGGATCCCGGTTCCACAGTTGGACGGAGACAAGCCTGTGGCTGGAGTTTTATGGTGTGAGCAATGTTTTTTTGAAGCACATTAGGACCTATAATCCTCATAGAACAGTCCCTGACGTAAGTGTGCCTCGTGCACATCGTTACAACCGGCCAGGTTCAACCATTCATTACAACAGTATTTTTGGGTGGGGATGGTGTTTACCAACAGGATAAAGCACCAGGACATAAGAGTCAAATAGTCAGGTAGTAGTTCGAGAAATATTCCAGGGACTTTCAAGTCATGTATGGTTCTCCAAATTGACCTGACATTAATTCAATAGAGAATTTGTGGTCCCACCTGGAAAAAACAAATTCATTCTGCCTTGTTACCTTCTCGCAATGAGAATTTCTTCGTGGGGAAATTGCAAGGCTTGATACCAGTACATGAGTGCTTGGTACAAACTACTTCAGACTACCTATCAGTGCCTTTTAGAGTCGATGCCTCTCCGAGTGCTGCGGTTTTGAAGGATAAAGATGGACCTACATGTTATTAAAAGGGTGGACATAATATAATGGTTGGTCGGTGTATATTCATCTCTATTATCCATTTTTACTAAATTTAACAGAGTGAGTAAAATGTTGATCAGGATTGAGACTACAATAATTTCTAGTTGATAATTTAATAATTGCTTCATTAATATGGAAATTAATACTAGTATTGGAATTAATACTGGTATTTTAGATTACATAAATGTGTCATATTAGGTGTTTAGAGAAATAATTATAAGAGATTAAATTTATATTGAAGTACATCTAAAGAAAGAAAGTAATGAAGGCTTATTGTATTCTATATTATTCTATATTCCTTTCTAACTGTCAATACTACGAGATTATACTTTAGATCACAGATATCCAATATTTAAAGACTATGATTTAAATTCGGAATCCAGTATGTTTTATAAGCTCTTCGTTTCGGAGGAATTCTGCGAATAAATAACCATTATGAGCAAAGCACGTCTATTCTGTGATCTGAAAGGCAGTCAATTTCATAACTAAATTTGGAGATATGTAATATCGGTATTTGGAAATGTCAAAATATATCCTTCTCGTATCACAATTATAAAATATTTATTGTATATGTTCAAATTACAATTATGGCTTAGATTTTAATAAAGTTTATAGCGCAAACAGGATTAATATCATTAATTTCAGCATATTACTTTATCTCAGTGAACTTTATTGATTACTTAGATTACATCCGTAATTCATTCCATTTAAATGCAATTCTAGTTGTCGCTATATGTGGAGGTAAATGTTAATATCATATTTCAAAATTTAATTTGTAAATTTACCTTATTAGGCACTATACATATAATATCCATGAAATATGTTATTGAAAATAATAATTTAAGTCTTAAAGAACTATACTCAACAATTTTTAATCATGTATTACTGCAAAGCTCATTTCTTTTGAAAGAGTGACAGTGTTATGTGTGTCAAAATGTTTAATTATAACTAATAAATAACCTATACATAGTAATTTAGATTTACTAACACATTTATAAACTAATTTTTACATAGTAATTTATACTAGGTGTATAATAGAATAGTTTGCATCAAAGTATGCTCATGTGCTTTATTTTAGATTAAAATAACCTTCAATATGAAGAAGACAGTGTATTGTATTCATTAGTGGGTTAATTTAAATTTTAATTATTTCTAATAAATAACCTGGATACCTATATGGAATATATTCTAAATTTCAATTGATCTTTATATAAATAAATTGCAAATTATAGTAATTAAAGGAATAAATTATGTCCATTCTATTTTGATACGAAGTGTATAAGGGAATAAATTGCACCAGTACATGTTTATGTATTTTAATTCAGATTGATTCAAACCTTAATATTAAAGAGACAGTGTTTTACATTCATTAGTGGGTTATTTTAATAAAGTTTTAATTATTTCTTATAATCTTGATACATGGATCGAATACATTCTAAGTGTTAGTTGACATTTATGTAAATAATGTTGTAAGTTTCAGCAATTTATCTAGACTTGTTTAGTTATAGGAAGCTGTATATTGAAGTATCTGCACTTTAAGGAAGATAAGATAGAAACTTATAAAAGAACGGTCTTTGAAATGTCACGAAAAACTGATAAATATGTTTAACTGAAGAGAAGTGGTCATCAAATTAAGTACCGTGGAACCCTAATGTGACACGCGATATATCATATAGTAGTAATCTATATATATATAAATGAATTTGTGTGTGTCTGTCTGTCTGTCTGTCTGTACTCAATAGACTCAAAAACTATCCATCCAATCGCCGTGAAAATTTGGGAAATGTTTAGGTATATCCCTGGGAAGGTTTTTGTAAATTTTCAACGTTCGAAATTCATTCCTTCCCCCTTTTTCGAGCATTTCATGTCATTATTCCAAGCATTATTTTCCCCGGTTAAACGCAAACGATTAAGTTTTTAATTTATCGCATCATATCTAAGGGAAAGAAGCAATGTTTCTAGCAATGTGACGTCATCCCAAGTAATTGTTTTAAACGCAGTTTTCCACGGTTAAAAGCAGGAGATTAAAATGTTCAATTCATCACATAATAAAT
>CM063511.1:57845005-57850005 GCA_032207245.1 Pardosa pseudoannulata | reverse complement strand
AACTTGAAATCGGATGAAAGCATCGCACAAGTGAGGGATCTTCTGAACATCGATTGCTAATTAAATCTTCATTCTATTGCTCAATTATGAGTGTACAGATTTACTTGGAAGTGCTCAAGCGCTTGAAAAAGGGTAAACCACGTCTGTCCACACATTACTGGCAGTTGGATCATCCACTACGGCAACGCTAGGACCCAAATGGTGTTGGTTATGACTGAATATCTAACTATAGATTATATCCATGTTCTTTCATATCCACCATACAGACCTGGCCTGACCTCCTGAGATTTTGTACGGCTTAAGAAGGACATGAAATAACGCTATTTAACACTGTACGAGATATCTAAAGAGTCAACCAAAAATCTTCGAGGATTCTCACAAAATGGATTCGAACAAGTCAACAGCCATTGGAAGCATCGCTGGATTCGTTGTAAAACAGCCCAAGGTGTATACTTTGAAGATTATTAATTTTTTTGTAAGTACAATTATTTAATTTACATAATTTTTTCTCATTACTTTAGAACATATACTATATTACTAATGATTCAACTTTATATAAATGAATTCTAATTTTCATTTTAACCGCATAGCGTTGGAATACATAAATAACAAAAATATAAAAACATATATTAATGAAGCACTGATACTGCAGGTAAACATTCTATAGTTGAAATGAAATGTGCAGGGATATCATTCAGTATCCATGAAAAAGTCTTGCAAGTACCCACAGTGTTCTATAAATGTTTTTTTAAGAATGATCAATTTACTTTATGAAATCACATTTCTCACAGTGTTAAAGCATTTAAAATTACTTTTAACAATAGTAAATACAACAAAGAAATCTTGTGTTTGGTGAAATAATTCTGAAAATTCACCTTCAGTTTTCAATTGTCTTTTACTGTGCCACATTCTTCTATGAATAGTAATATCTAACGTATCATCTAAAATGTAAAGCTGATGTTTAAATATGCCTTCCTAAAATTCAAACTAAATATACAAGGATGTTGTTTTGAAAAGTGAATTATTTCATAGAAATCACGCGTCTGCTTATTCAATTTCAAAAATGTAAAAGAGAAAAACATTTTGGAAATTTTAAAGCATTTGAAATTTTTTTTTCATACTAAAGACATTTACCTGAATAATACATTTAATATTAATATAAGTTTGAAAAGGGAAAAAATAAATATATAATAATAAAACAACATTAATAATAATTTAATTCTAAACAAAAAATTTTATAATGTTTCAGACTGCTGCAAAATAATTAAAATATGAACTCTTCAAAAACCACATTGTAAACAATAATATTCTCGACTAGTATCGATGGTTGATTTTTACTTTTCCAAAAGAGTTCGGTAAAAAATGCACAGTATTAACATGCATTACTGAATGATGAAACCAAACAAATGTGCTACTTCATTTAGTTAATAGCTGAACGTGCCCGTAGGGATAACTAATGGCATAATATATGTAGCTTTTTGGAACTGTTTTTTCCTAATAGTTCTTGGTCTCATTAGCCCTTGATTAGTCAAATAGTAGACTACAGATTTTCAAAATCAAGCAACTTACTGCAATCTATATATCTTTAAATAATACAATTTGACAATTTACTAAATATAGCGTATGTGTGTGTGCATGTTTGTTTTTATATATACTATTAAGGTTTCTGTGCATTGGGCTAACTTATGATTGTGCTATGACTATCTAAGAAACTAATAGGAAAGGAGGGCAACCAAATTATTATCTGTGTTGATTAGGGAGGGATCAAACACCACATTGCACGCATGCGGGCGATAGCACATAACCGGATGGGTAAACTATGCTTAACTTTGCTTAACCACTTGATGCTTTAGAAAGAGCAGTGCTCGTGGAAGTCACGCGTTCCAAATCGCATCAACACGAGTGCTGCTCGCCGGTTCCAATTTGTTCGTAGTTTTCACAAGAAATAAACGATCCACATTGGCCAGATACTGTTGAATATTTGTTCGTACTAGTGGATGTTGTTTTCTTTATTATATACTATTGTAAAATATTGCAAAACCTTTGGTAAGTATTTATGTTCAGCATCTTTACTGCTTCAAATTATTCAAATATGCTTATATTTATATTGATAAAATGCTTGATTTTGAAGGGTTCTAATGGAAAGTGACAGTGAACTGGAGAAATTTAACTTGGATAAATCAGATAGTGGATCTTCGAATTCAGTTCCGAGTTTGGAACAGAAGAAGAAAATCAAAGCGAAGGAATAATTGAATTTCCAAAAATAAGGATAAGAACTTATGCCCCACCCCTTCAGATCCGTTTAAATTTATTGGAAAATTGGCAATTCATCCCCAAATGTCATCTTTCACTTAGCCGATACAGTATTTGGATTATTTTATTGATGATGAGTAAGTTGGAAAAATTGTAGAGCAAACAAATTTATTTTCTGTATAAGAACAGAGAACGAGGCCAAAGGCACCTTCAAACGTAGAGGATCAGTGGTATGTAACCCTGCCAGAGATGCGCATTTTTTTCATTATCGTAATGTCTATGAGCATTACATATAAATCGGAAAAAAAATTATATTGGTCCCCAAAAAGTTGTATTTCGACTCCGGCTTTTGCAAAAACCATGTCGTATAGAAAATACCTGCTAATAAAAAATATTGTATGTGCATCCTATCACGTAATGTGATAAGATAAATTAAAGTTGGCAATTAACATGCGGTTAGTAAGAATAAACAAATTATTGACCGTGTATCGGATAATTCTCAGCTAAAATACAAACCATTTTTTTACCTGCCTCTTAGGGTAAAATTCTGGAAAATTAAAAACTTTACTGATTCCGTCATATGACGGGCTATATGCTAGCTTTACAGAAATTTCTAAACTATTGTTTTTATGCATTTAGCTGTTCAATATAAGTCCCAATATTTTGCAAATAACATATGATGGAGCTGCACATCCATATTTTTTTTTGTTTTGCTTTTACCCATTTTTATATTTAGTACATTTCAAATGTAGAATAAAAATCCCGATGTTTTTAGTTACATTTTTGCGAAAATAACCCAAGAGTGAAGGGGTTAAACTATTTTTAACTTGTCAAAAACAAAGTAATTAAATTAGCCCACCTTTGAAGTGATATAAATAGACAAATGAACTCCAGATGTTTTTCTCTTGCATCCCCTTATAATTACTAGAGAATGTAATGTCATTAATAAGTTAATTCCTGCAACTCTAACTTCTTATTCATAGGTATTAAGAACTTCAATGTGATGCGATTTGAAAATCATTTGAAGTTCTTCAATTTTCTGGGAATACCAAAGGATACCTGTATTGCTTGACAGATATTGATAAAGCACGTTATTCGTGGCTAAACAAACATCCTAATTAATTTCTCTCAGTGACATATCGATGAAATCTGTCGACTCAGATGGGAAAATGAGATCTTATTCGCAGTGAAGGGGAAACGAATGAAATGATATAGATAACACTCTAAAGCATGCAAACTTTAAAGGACGCCAACATTGGCAACATTTATTTGTATGCTCAAGTATTTCAAATATAAATTTCTAAAATATCCAAAATGCCTTAAAAGTGTAAGAACCACATATTTTTCAAATTTATAATTTTTTGGGATAAACAGTTATTGTTTCTAATTTGAAGTTTTTGTGCTTAGCTATTATCAATAGCTTAGCTACAACATCCTTATCAGTCATTTACCATTTCTGCATCCCCTGTATAATAATAGCCTAAGTTATCTCTCCGTCCGTCCTCGAATTTATAAAACGGTAGAAACTGGAATGGAACCTGGATAGAGGAATCCATATTGGATTTTTGATAACTTATGGTTAGCAAAATGCAAAGCGAGTTCGAAAATTTTCGAAATGCCCCCTTCTCAGCTCTTCGATCGTTTAATGCCGTTATTTCAAGGCCTATTTCCCCTCTTTAGAACAGGCTATTAAATTCTTTAATTTATCACATTATAATTAAATGAAAATAGCATTTTTTCTAGCATTAAGATGTCATTCCTTTAGCCATCGCATTTAATCATTTCTTATTTTAAATTACTTAAATATCGTCTGTATTATTTCCATACGTTCATTTTATCACTGAACTTAGATATTACGTACATAATTTTTTTATTATATTTGGCTTAGATAATAGATTAGGTACATAGGGATAATTTTACATTTAATCATCGATTATTTTTTGTTTCGATGGAAATTTTATTACCAAATTCACTACAAATTCAGGTATTAACAACAAATTATTTTCATAAAAGTCTAGGAGTCTATTTCACTGACTAATAAATATCTATACATCTTTGAAAACTAAGAAGTTTGTTTGATTGTTTTTTTATACACGATTTGATATATTACGATTTTTATACACGGTTTTAGACACGGTTTGCAATCGATTCGCTGAATTTTGGACATTATTCATATATACCGCCAAATAATTACTGTCAATATTAAAACCTCTGATGTGCATCCTATCACGTAATATGACAATATAAATTAAAGTTGGTGACTAACATTCGGTCAGTAAAGACAAAAAAATTACTGAATGCCTACCAGATAATTCTCAGCTAAAAAACAAACCATTTTTTTACCCGTCTCTTAGGGTACAATCCTAGAAAATTAAAAACTTTACTGATTCCGTCATACGACTGGCTATATGCTAGCTTTAGATAAGTTTCTAAATTATTGTTTTTGTGCATTTAGCTGTTCAATATGAATCCCAACATTATATTGTATGCTGTTTTGAATTTTTGAGTTTAATTCTATTTTTAAGTTATTTTTGCTTTAGGTACTAAATGTTCATTTCCCAAGTACAAAATGTAAACCTTTTTTATTACCTTGTTCAAAATTTATCTTTTAAAAGTATTACATGTAAATACCAACGTCAATGTTAAGTTAATGCATCATATACCAAAGTATGTAGATGATTTAGTTAAAAGTTTATCAATTAGCCTAAACTTTTAACTCTGTTTCATCTTTATGTTAATACTATCAA
>CM063511.1:57822505-57840005 GCA_032207245.1 Pardosa pseudoannulata | reverse complement strand
CAATCGTGCTTGGTTTGTCCAAGTGGTATGAGAAACAACAACAACAACAATCATTCTTTTCATTTAAAGTGAATGGTTAAGTTTGATACCAGCGCAGCCATGTGAACATATAGAAATAGTCTATTATGTAGGAAAATAAAAGTGCATTGTGAAATCATAGCTTCTTGTAAATACATTGTACAGTGAGCAATTTTAAATAGTTCACTGACCCTCATATACATGTACAATTCTTCTTTATAAAAAAATAAGCTTCTTGTACACTCATGAAGACCACAAACCAACAAAAAAATATTCTACATGTAAAAAAACCCAGTCATCTCCGTCATACAATATCGCTCTTTAAAGTACATCACTATTTTCATTCAATATGAGTTTTATGCTAAAAGGTTAGGGACTTGATTTTCGGTGATGGAGTAACGAATCCCACTGTGGCATGGATGTTTGTAGTCTTTCGGAATCGGCTTTAAACCGTAGGCTCCTTTCTCATTAACCATCGTGTTACAAAAAAGTAGACCAATCATTCCATCATTCAATATGACTCCTTAAAATACATTACCATTTTCATTCAATATGAGTTTTATGCCAAACGGTTAGGGCGCTGAATTTCAATACCAGAGTGCGTAGGTTCGTATCCCACTGTGGCATGGATGTTTTTAGCATTTCGGAATCCGCTTTAAACAGTAGGTTCCGTTCTCATTAGCCCTCGTGTTATAAAAATATATACTGTATCGCTCCAAACCAAACTAAACTATATGAGTTTTATACCTAGTCTCGATAATCCTTACTTGCTCTTGCACCAAAAAAGCAGAAAGTATGAGGGGGTCAAACTTCCCTTTGCTATTTTGTATTTTTAGTAAATCATGAATCAAATAAATAATCTTGTCTAATAAAGGGAACAACTATAAAATCATTTTAGTTAAAATGAAAGAGAATAAAGATGAACTCAGTCGAGTGAGGTTGGACTTAAACTGCAGATAAGCCATTTGAAATCCCTTTTAAAGTGTAAAGAGGTCTGTTTTAAAGGCCTTTTATATCATTCCATAAACTTGTTTTTAAAAGAACCTCGCAAAAAGTCTCCCTATTAGGAGAAAATGACTCAAATTGCTTGGAATCGGACTAAATGAGACAGAAGGAAACGAAAAACTCAACGAAGTGAAAGAATAAGATTCAGAGTAAAAGTAAAAAATCTGAGTGTAGAAAGATAACTAATGAGACCTTGGATTTTTAGAAATTATTTTGCTAGGGTAAATAGAGTTCACTCTAAAAAGCCTTCGCGAGAAATTATCTTGCTGCATTTCACAGACTTCATCTGAGTAATATCTCCCAGAAAAAAAAATCATTGAGATGAGAATCAAATCTCTCATAAACCGTTAAGCAGAACATGGACGTTAATACTTTATTAAATTTAAATTTTTAAGTAATGAACATTTTTAAATATTTTCTTAATTTGAATATTTTTCAATAATTCATATTTTAAGAAATACTTTGCTCAGTTTCAAGATTCTTTTTGATGCTTAATTTTTTATAGATTACATACAATAAAATGTCTACCATATATTTTTATTATATAGTAAAATACATCTTGGTATCGATTTTAAATTTGGACATTTGTTTAGATTATTAAAACTAGATTTAAGTTTATAATGTTCAATTTATTTATAGAAATGATACGGAGACATATAGTAATTCTCTTAACTATTTAATTTATCAACAAAATAACACCCAACTATACTCTATAATCAATATAATTCATAAATGATTATAAAGAAAAAATAAAAGGAAAAAAAATGAAAATCACTTCAAAAGATCATTTAAATAATAAAAACAATTTTTAACTGAAACTTTTAAAAAAGTTTTAGATTATTAAAATAATTTAAACATGATATTTTTGTTATATTTTAATGTATGAGTATAAAAAAATCTGGAAGTTTAAGCAAAATTTTCCAACTTTCAAAAACGTATTTTAACATCCAACACATCCTAAACTTTAAATGGTAAAAAAAGTCTTTTTTTTCAATGAAATCAATTAAATAATTTGCATATACTATACTTTGTGGGATCTTTGCAGTTTTAATAATTCTAAATAAAAAAAAATTATAACAAATTATTTATTTTCTGCAATTAATTACTGGTATGTTAAAAACCATATTGAAAATTTCCTTGTACAACAAATTTTTTAAGGCACATTTTGTAAATTACTTATAGGTTGTTAAAATTTACGAAATTATTTGTGAAAACTTTAAAATTACAAAATTTAAAAAATTAATAAATAAATCTGTATCAATTTTTACCTCTGCACTTGCTATTTATAAAATGAATCTATATATAATTGGGGCATTTCGATTCCTTAATAATCTTAATTTGACGGAAACTAAAACATGTTCCTATTCAATTTTAAATTTATATAAAAATCATAAATAGTTGTTATATTTATTAGGTAGTTATTTGATTTCATAAATTACAAATTTTTATTTATTTTAATGCAAATTAAAGTGCATAGGATAAATTGAACTTGAATTATTTCCCGGATAGCAAATAAAGATTTTCAGAAATGTTGCTAAATTACATCTATTATATATTTCCTTCTAAAAATGTTTAAACATAATTTTATTGTGTTAAAACTTTTATATATTTTTAATACCAAACCAATGTTTATGACTATTTCAATTAAAAAAATTAAAAGCTTACAGTAACTTAGAAGAGGTCTGAATCTATATATATACTAGCAAGTTTGCCCGTGCTTCGCTACGGTGAACTTAATATATTACTTTTAAACAAAGATTTATTTTTCGTGAATAACTCTCTAAATTCGTCACAGTTCAGTTCGAGTCATTGGCATGTTTATATATTTCTATCATAAGCGTATTATAACATTATTCAGTTTTTATAATCGAATTTGTCTTATATTAAATTTACTCAAACTTTTTTTATTGTCAAATATAAGCTTAACCCTAAATTGCATTACTGTATTACTACTGTACGTTGATTAGCAAAGTTAACAGATCTTGCCATATTACGTGATAGAATAGGAAGCACAGGTATTGACAGCAACAGTGCTAATTTTGTTGGTAGTAATAAATGTTTTCCAAAATTAAGGAAATTTATGACAAACCACATAGTTGTGTATGAAACAGAAACACACGTTCATATCGACAACCATATGAATATGAAGATAACTATATAAAATGATAGGTTTTATTTGGCCCATTAGAGTCACTGAAATTTGTACTTTTTGTACTTAGAATATTGTTGATATGCATTTCATTGTAACATAAAAATGAACCAAGAATTAAATTTAAAATTAGTTCTCATATAAAAATGCTATAATATGCGTCACATAGAAATGAAAGTGAATCACTTTATATCTCAAATTTCAGTTCAAATCGAATAGATACTAAGCAGACGATTTTAAATAATATAAAATAAGAAATGAATAAATGAAATATTTAAATGAATGACGTCATAATGATAGAAAAATATCATTTTCGCCTATTTATTATGTGATGAATTGAAAATTTTAATCTCCTGCTTTTAACCGTGGAAAACTGCGTTTAAAACAATTACTTGGGATGACGTCACGTTGCTAGAAACATTGCTTCTTTCACTTAGTTATGATGCGATAAATTAAAAACTTAATCGTTTGCGTTTAACCGGGGAAAATAATGCTTGGAATAATGACATGAAATGCTCGAAAAAGGGGGAAGGAATGAATTTCGAACGTTGAAAATTTACAAAAACCTTCCCAGGGATATACCTAAACATTTCCCAAATTTTCACGGCGATTGGATGCATGGTTTTTGAGTCTATTGAGTACAGACAGACAGACAGACAGACACACACAAATTCATTTTTATATATATAGATTTACATTTCAAAGTAGTAGTTTAAAAACCCTAAGCCTCATAAACAGTAAAATATTGTTTAAAAAAATAATTGTCAAGAGTAGTTATTTGCCTATTACTTAGTTGTTTTTTGAGTAACAAGGCTCAACTTTAATGTTTTTTTTAAAACTTTAATGGTCAGTTCGGTTTGGTTCGGTTTGGAGCGCTACGGTCTAATTTTTGCAACTCGAAGGCTAATGAGACCGGTACCTACTGCTTAAAGCTGATTCCGAACGGCTACGAACATCCATGCCACTGTGGGATTCTAACCCACGAATTCCGGTTCCGAAGGCCAGCACCCTAACCATGCGGCTATCGTTCGGCCGGAAGATCGGTCAGTTTGGAGCCCTGTAGTATTACAAATTTATATCTTTTTTAAAAGCTAAAATAGTTGAAATATGTATTTAATTTAGGAGTTTTTATCGATATTTTGTTACATAGAAAATCAGGAATAAATTCATTTTTTTAATTTTAAAAAATAAAAGTATGGAGTATTGATAATATTCCATATACAGAAAATGTAATTATACATGAAGTTATGTGTTATACTATTCTCAGTTGCCTAGTAACAAAATTTTGAAAAATATGAGATAATTTAAATAACATTTTATGTTAATTAAGAAAATGAAAGAAAGGTGTACAAAATTTATGAATGTAGTTTTTTTAAAACCCAGAAGTAATGAAAGCGAAACGAAACGAAAATATCTCACTAGAATTCAACAATTATTTGTTTCTTTCACATTGTCCCTGAGATAGCAGGAACATTTCTCTATCTCTTTCTTTTTTTCGACACCTCTCTTCGCTCGACTACATTTGGAAGCTACATTATGGACTGCTAAACGTCACCAGGTTACCGCTCAAAATCTCCTCATATGTAACTATGACAACCCATTCCGCTCATTACTGGAATCATTAGAGCATACCTTTCTGGAGCTATTCTTTTGTCGAGAAATCTCTCTAGGAATCGAGGAGCTTGGGGTGAGGAAGAGCAGGTCGAAAGCGGGGGAAGGCTGGATAGAATCCCGTCTCGATTAACGAACACCACTCCTCAGAGGCTTAATTAAATTCTGAATCTTCTAATCCCCCTTTTCCACCGAGCTCTGCTTTGGCTCGAGGGGGTGATTAAGACGAAGTGTTCGGCTAATCCTTTATGACGTTTGAGAATCTCGGGGCATCTTCTGATGCCATTCATAATCGAAAATTTTCCTTGTAAATTATCGGGAAATCTTCCCATCCAGATGAACTTTACTGGATCATATCTGGGAATCGGTTGTGGGGATTTGTATTGGTTGCAGAAGGGATAAATTATTTTCATTAGGATACGCTTAGGGAATGGACGAGGCTATAATAGGGTTTTCACAGTGAATAAGATATTCTGGAATCGACGAGGGGTGTCCAAAGATTGCAGAAGCTTAATTTTAAAAGGATAAATGACAATTCATGTGAATCTACAATTGAAAGATGTATCGTTCTAATGCATTTCTTGACAACTGGTAATCGAAATAGTTTACATTGACAGAAATTGGGTCTCTTTTAAGAACGTTATTCATCGTTTCCCGGTCATTTCTCCGTCATTATCTATGTGGGAAAAATATAAATGCAGAAATAGTTAATAAAAGATTCTGGAATCGACGAGGGGTGTCCAAAGATTGCAGAAGCTTAATTTTAAAAGGATAAATGACAATTCATGTGAATCTACAATTGAAAGATGTATCATTCTAATGCATTTCTTGAGAACTGGTAATCAAAATAGTTTACATTGACATAACCTGGGTATCTTTTAAGAACGTTAAATCGTTGCTTCTCGGTCATTTCCTTGTCATTAGATATGAGGGGAAATATATATGCAGAGATAGTTAATAAGATATTTTGGAATCGACGACGGGTGTCCAAAGATTACAGTAGCTTAATTTTAAAAGGATAAATGACAATTCATGTAAATCTACAGTTGAAAGATTTATCAGTCCTATGCATTTCTTGACTACTGGTAATCGAAATAGTTTACATTGACAGAAGTTGGGCCTCTTTTAAGAACGTTAGTCGTCGCTTCCCGTCATTTCACCGTCATTAGATATGTGGGCAAAATATATATGCAGAAATAGTTAATAAGAGATTCTGGAATCAACGAGGGGTGTCGAAAATTGCAGAAGATTAATTTTAAAAGGATAAATGGCAAGTCATGGGAATCTACATATGAAAGATTTTTTATTCTAATGGTTTATTTTATAACTGATAATCCTAATAGTTTAACATGACAGAAATTAGATCTCTTTTAAGAACTTGGTAATCGCATCTCAGTCATTCTACTGCAATTAGAAATGTGAAAAAAATATACTTACAAAAATATTTTTTATAGTATTGAACGGACTTTTTAAATTTATGTATCTTACAATAATTTAAAAGGAAAATCATAATTTTTATGCATAGGGGTGCGTGAAAAGAGAATACGTGTGGAATTTGAGGATATAGATATTAAGGTTCTATTAAGCTTACGTGCCAAGATGATCATGTGCTGCTGAGACAATAACACTTCGTGGTTAAAATTACTGATTCCATCCTTTAAATGAACAATAACTGCAATGAAAAAATGGGCATGACCTTAATATCTCACGCGTGAATAGTATAGTACCATCACATATAGTTAGTTACCAGGAATTTCAATAGAATACTGGAAAACAAGTGAAAAATTTTGTTCCGTAAAAGAAATCGGCTTACCATTTAAAAAGTATTTTTTAAAATAATCCCTAAAAGATTAAAGTCCGCATACATTATATATGCATTAATTACTGTATTAATGGTGAGGTATGATTTGAAGGGAGAACCTCCCTCTCCTCCAATGGAACATTTCACACTAAGCTCCTGATTCCAAATAAAAGTAAAAGATTCCTAATCAATCTTTTAACTATTGGTGAACTGTTATCTACTCGTTGTCTTTAATTAAGATAGCTATAAAATTACACAAATGAAAATCCCATATATCGCCTATACTTACAATTGTATTACTATCATTATTCCCTACATAAACTCCAAAAATTTCTATGTCTTTTATCTATACTTTGTAAGAATTTTCCACATGTAGGAGAAAGTACATTGTATGTGCTCACGAATGCGAAATATTCTATGTGTGTCTTTAAAATAGTCAAAATTAGAAATAATTTC
This sequence comes from Pardosa pseudoannulata, assembly GCA_032207245.1. Taxonomy (NCBI): domain Eukaryota; kingdom Metazoa; phylum Arthropoda; class Arachnida; order Araneae; family Lycosidae; genus Pardosa; species Pardosa pseudoannulata. The sequence continues at coordinate 57,832,965 of CM063511.1, read as the reverse complement.
CTTACACAAAAATTCCTCCATTGAGTTAAGATTTCCCCACGCAACAACAGAGTGGAATTATTTTTTTACAACTTCCCGAAATACATTTTTCTAATAAAATAATAGCTGAAAAAAGAAAAGTTCCTACTGAATCGATTCACTACAGGTTTGCATATTCCAGTAGTTGATTGCTATCTATTTTTCTTAATTATAAAACTGAAAATAATACCTCATAAAATATCATATCTTCCTATTAAAATATCCAAACTGATTCCTCAAGTTAAAAGCTCATATAGCATAGTTGAAAATTCAAATATATTCCTTAAATAAAAATCTTATATCGACTAATTAAAATATCCAAATAAATTTTTCAAATAAAAACCCCATATCTTCTTAAGAAAAGTTCCAAATATATTCCTCAAATAAAAAGCTTATATATACTAATAAATTTTGTAAATATAGTTTAATGAGTATTATATTATTTCCGTTATTAATATCTGAAAAAAATAAATCTATTAAGAAAACACAAAATAGTTTTTAGATCAAAGTCACTCATCCTGCGGTTCTAGTGTTAAAAGATCTAAATAGATTCTCCCAATAAAAATCCCATGTCTGTAAGTCAAAATCCAAATATATTCTTGAAATATAATTTTTATATATCCTAATTAAAATATCCAAACAGATTCTCCAAATAAAAAGCCCATGTTTGTAACTAAAAAATCCAAATATATTCTTCACATAAAGCTTATATCTTCTAATTAAAATATTCAAATAGATTCTCCAAATAAAAAGCCCATGTTTGTAACTAAAAATTCCAGATATATTCTTCAAATAAAGCTTATATCTTGTAATTAAAAGATCCAAATAGATTTTTCAAATAAAAAGCCCATGTCTTCTTAATAAAAATTCCAAATATATTCCTCAGATAAAAAGCTTATATCTCCTAATAATTTTTGAAAATGTATTTTAATGAGTATTATATTATTTCTGTTATTAATATCTGAAAAAAATCTGGTAAGAAAACAGAAAATAGTTTTTGGACCTAAATGACCTATCCTGCGGTTGTAGCGTTAAAAGATCCAATAAATTCCCCAAATAAAAAGTCCATGCTTGTAACTAAAAAATTCAAACATATTCTGCAAACAAAATTTTTATATATCCTAATTAAAAGATCCAAATAAATTCTCCAAATAAAAACCCATGTTTATAACTACAAAATCCAAATATATTCTTCAAATAAAAAGCTTATATCTCCTAATTAAAAGATCCAAATAGATTCTCCAAGTAAAAACCCATGTTTGTAACTAAAAAAGTCCAAATATATTCTTCAAATAAAAACCTTATATCTCCTAATTAAAAGATCCAAATAGCGTCTCCAAGTAATTGCCCATGTTTTCTAACTAAAAAATCCAAGTATAATCCTCAAATACAAGTTCATATATCCTAATTAAAAAATTCCAGTATATTTCTTAAATGGAAAACTCATATCTTCTGCATAACTGAATCTATACTAACACCTCTTCTTTCTTTAACAAACTACACAAGATTTTATATAGTTTCATCTTTTCCTTCTGCGAAGCAAAATTCTCTCATGCAGTAGACTAGAAAGAACATTCCTTTTTTTCCCCACAAACGGGAAACATTCTAAATGTGTCCCCACACGAGTCAATATTCCGAAAATTTCTCTACCTTCAAAAATCCTTCCCTCGACCGAAATCCATGTGTGCGTACGTTCCGTGAAGTGTTCTCTGGGACGACGAAATTTCACGGCGTGGCAAGCGCAGCAGATGGGGCGGAAATAAATGAATAAAAGCGAACAAAGTGAAGGTAAACATGGGTGGGGGAAGAGTGTTTGGGCCGAACAAATATTAGGGCTACTGGTTTCTCTTCCCTAATGGGGTGAAAAATGGTTCGTGAATCTATCTCCAGCCGCGGTACGGGGAGTATCGGATATCGCGTAAGGATTGGACGGTAGGAGAAGTGGGCCCGTTCTTTATCTCGTCGAACTAAATTATCCGTGTCTATCTCGAAGGATATTTTTGCACATTTACGTTGTTGCCCTCATGGGTACAATTACTGAAAAGTGGACAACACATTACTTAAACTGAAAAGAGTGCGATATACACGCCATCTTTGCCTCTTCAGTACTGACACTGATACGTTTTATCATGCATGGGAATCACTAAAAACATATGCAAGCATATATATATATATATATATATATATATATATATATATATATATATATATATATATATATATATATATATATATATATATATATATATATATATATATATATATATATATATTATATATATATATATATATATATATATATATTATATATATATATATATATATGTATATATATATATATATATATATATATATATATATATATATATATATATATATATATATATATATATATATATATATATATATATATATATATATATATATAATATTTATTCCCTCTAATCACAAAAATTATATAGTTCCTATTGTTTTTACTTGCACGAGCTACTGGGCAAGGAGAAGCCTAAACAGCTAACAGTAATAACGATGCAGTATGACGACATTGAAAAGAACGGCACAAGACTAATTAAAACTTTATTTTAGAGATGCTGAAAAAGACATCTATACTAGTTAAAGACAGATAAAAGAAAGACGCAAAAATCACTCTCCTCGAACAGAGGTTCACGTAAGATCGAAGACAGAAAGAATTTTCCCAAAGGACAAGAAAATTAGTCAGCGAATTAAACTGTTAAGCTCAGAAAAAACACTGAGCCATCTGCTGGCGATCGCTGGAAAACGTATTGAATAGCCAGAAAATTTACATCTGTAGAAAAGAAAGCTTTGGGAAATAAATCGAAAGAATTTTAAGTCGAGGATGCTCCTTTGATAAAGACATTTAGAGGCTAGGAAAAATATTTTAAGGAATTAGAATGGGAGAAAGGAGTTTTTTAAGGAAATATTAAAGTTAAATTATTTTGATATATTACACACGTACATATATGTGTGTATGCAATACATAAAAATTATTGTAGCTAAAGTTCTTAGAAATTCCTCCCATTTATGTTCTAGTTTTCTTCATTTTTAATTTTTACTTTTCCAGCCATACTAAACAAATCAAGAATTTTTTTTTTGAGATCGGCAATCTTACCACACTTCCGGAATCAAAATCTTGAATTAAAATTTGTTACGTATAACTCTTTCAAACCCTTCTCTAATCTGTTAGAGTGCTGGAGTTCGGTACCAGAGTTTGTGGGTTTGAATCCCACAGCTGACTTGAGTGTTCGTATCTGTTCGGAATCAGCTTTGAGATGTAGGTCCCGGTCTTATTAGCCCTCATGGGGCAAAACTGTAGCACTCAAAACTAAAACTTAACATAACCCAGCTCTCCATTCTACTAGAATAACACTGAAGGTTTTTGCCTTTTTAATGTCCTTTCCTGAAGAGTCACAGATAATGGTTAAAAAACCTCACAATAAATGCTGATCTAAAACTCTATCTCGTGAGAAGTTATACACCAAATTTTCATATTCTAGGGAAGGTCTTTTCACATTTCAACCAGATGCACGTTTGTCATTATCTGTGCAAGACGCGTCCTCAGTTCTAAACCTTCAATATGATTTTGTTTGGTTTGGGGCGAAACAATCTACTTTTTTGCAACACGAAAGCTAATGAGACCGGGACCTACTGCTTAAACCCGTTTCCGACCGGCTATGAACATCCATACCCCAGTGAATATCCAACCCACGAACTCCGGTACCGAAGGTAAGCGATCTAACCACTCTGCAATTGTTGGGTTCACCTTTCAACTTTAACATGAAAACGAAGGATTTTTACTAAGTAATTTGTATGGTCTTGATTTCGAATTAGATCCTTTCTCGGAACGATGCTTACATCTGAGTAGGCAACGTCGCAATATAGCAATTTAGAAACCAAATGCACTTTGAAATTTTACATTCTTTTAATTTTGGTTAGGGCTGATCTACAGTATCGAAGTGTGTGGATACGAATCCTGAGAGATTGATGACCGTAGCCGTTCGGAACCGGCTTTAAAAAGTAGGTCTCATTAACCCTCATGTTAGAAAAAAATTAGACTGAAGTGCTCCATGAATAACAAGACCAAACTGAGTGACACATACAAGTAAGCTATGGGAATAAAAATGTATGTGCTATTTATCTAACGTAATCGGTAAAAAATATTTTAACCGGTTGCATATTAACGACAGGATTCGAACTTCTTCAGAAAAAACCCAATAGGTTTCAAAACTTATTGAAATTTTTCTGTTTTGGATTTTTTTTAAAAATAAACCTCAACCAAAAAATAATTTAATGCAATACTACTAAAAAAAGACGGTACTTTATTTCCGCATATGATAACTTTTGAAGTTTATGTTAAGTTGTAGCCTAAAAATTCTTTTATTTAATATAAAATATAAAATTTAAATGACTAAAAATTAATTAACTTGGGTTAAGTTTTAATATAAATTAATATATTTAAATATAATTTATAATGTGAACTATAATTTTTCTTCTTTTTATCTTCTTCATTTATATGCATATATTTTTTGTGCTATTGAATTTCTGTTAGTCTAACTTACTCTCATTTTAAAATTATTCTCATTTTAAACTGATATTCATGATCTGTACAAGCCAGAGGTAATAAATATGTAAATCTGAACAAAGTAGTTTTATATGTCGCTATAATATAAAATAACTGTAACTTATTTTTATAAATATGCAGTTGGGGCTAAATCCATTACAATGCTCTGTAATCATTACAATGCTCTTGCTGATTTATGATATTAACAACCATATTTTACTTTAATATTAATTTATTTGAGCATTTCAAATAATGAGTTAGATACTTTTAAAACAAAAGTAGAAGCTGCTTCTTATTTTATCAATCTCTTAATTGCATACATTTTTCTATCTCATAACATTCTGTATTTCTAAATTGCTAAATTCATTTCAAAATATGAGCTACAACCCGTTTATCTATAACCTATAAACACAAGACGTAATCATTTTTAAAGAATATAGTCTTAAATTTTGTTACAAAGAGAAAATAAATACAAAGAGGTTATTTCTAGATAGGTTATTGATGGTAAATCATAGCTTTTCCACTAATTTAATTGAGCATATCCCAAATAGTATTGTATATCCTTTTAAAACAACCACTCAATACAAGTTTATGGTTTTCTGTAGTTATTACGAGTGGATAGCATTAAGGAGAGCACATTTTCACGAAATGACAAGCAATAAATCTTAAGATTAAAAAGTAAGTATATACATGAAAGCCGAATTGCTCTGATCCATTTGCTGTTTTAGGATATTAAGAGACATATTTTACTTTATTGAGATAAATGTTCAGCCTTTTCTACTCCTTCCGGAAACTTATTCGAAAAATCTCATTTGAAATATTCCTCGAAATCAAACCTAACGCCGAATTCCATTTATAGAATGCGTTGCAATTTGACTTCCCCCGTTCGAGGAACCGAGGAAAAATTCTTTTCTTATATCCCAGTTTTAATGAAACTAATATTTCATCCATTGCAATCATGCGCAAAAATAAGATCCACCTCCCAGTGAGTTTCATATATAAAAAAAGTAAAATTTCAAAATGCATTTGGCTTCTAAATTGCTATATTTCCTTGGCGCATTCTTTTAGGATTCGTAAGACCATGTATACATATATTTTTTTTTCAATTTAACACACAAGCTCTTTTTCTAAATTACTTAAATTAGTCCAATTATACCGGAATATTTTGCAGATATGTTTTTCTCTTTTTTTTTCATTTTATTCTTACTTTTTTATCCTGTTTCGCATTGTTCTTCCCGTCACAATGCATTCTCTCAAAAGCCAAAAAACACGGGGAGCTATTATTACTTTTATTGTGGTTATGGCGATTATCTTAATGCACCTTCGGAAAGTAATGCCTTTTGTTTCTAATTTCTTAATTACGTACCACAAAAGAAATCGAGAGCTATAAAAAAGTAAATATTGGCGATAAAAAAGCAGTTTGCCTTTAATTCGACTAATGTGTCTCTGCTTGGAGAAACTGGAGTTCAGTGGAGATTAGCAGTGGGTAGGGGAAGAGATGGGAAAGTGATGGAAATAAAGAAAAGAATCCTGGGTTTTAAGAGGGGGGAGGGGAATACGGCTTCGAATAAGATTTGGGAAAGTCGTTAGCGCCCTGCTCGTTGACAACAAAACAAAAAGAACAAAACTGATTAAATAAACACCAAATAACGACGTGGTCTTAATTAATATGACTTGTCTTCACTTTTGCTTCATAGTGGACATTCTTTTTTAATCCATAAGTCATCTTTATTTTTAGAGATTTATTATTTTGACAAATATGGAATCCATTAATATTATTGACAGGAAATAAAGAACATGAAAAACAATGTTATTTTGAATAGTTTATAGATTAGTCTTAAACTTTATTGTCAAACATAGGCTGATAGAAAAAAAAAGTTCTCTGATTAGTACCTTGTATTAGCTTTTTAAAACAGTAAAATTCTACAAATATTCGTGAAAGGTATTAGGTCCACTTGCCTCAAGAAAAGAAAACTGGTTATATAAAAACCAATTCATGATGCAGACTTAATATGGCTAAACCTCTCTTCTTCATCGCATTGCATATTCTTTTTTAAACCACGAGTCATCTCTATTTTTAGAGATTCATTATTTTCCCAAATATGGAATCAACTATTATTGTTGACATAAAGTAAACAATAAAAAAGCGTCATTTATAATAATCTTTAGATTTAATCCTAACATTTATTTGTCAAACACGCTGATATAACAAAAAGTTTTCTTACTATTGCCTTATATTAGCTATTTAAAACCTTAAAAATTTAAAAAATATGTGCGAAAGTTTTCAGGAAAAAAAAAACTAGTCAATTAGAAACCAAATAATTATGCTTGCTTAATTAAATGGCCAGTCCTCACTTATTTGCACTAGACCCTTTTTTAATTCAGTGACTTGAGTAGCTTTTATTTATAGAAATTCATTATTTTGCTAAACTTGACTTCAATTAATATTGTTGACAGGAAGCAAAAAACAGTAATATCAATGCTATTCTGAATAGTCAATAGATTAGTCTTACATTTTATTGGTCAAATACAGGTTACTGGAACAAACTATTTTCTTATTAATGCCTTGCATTACCACTAATTTTTTTACAAATTGAAATTCTATAAATATTTCCGAAGGTTATTAGGTCCACTCGTCGGCAAGATAGCAAAAACAGCAAAAAATGTTAATTAAAGACCAAATAATAATTCATGCTTAATATGGCTAGTCCTCACTTCTGCTTTAGATTAAAACTATATTGTTTAATCTACTGGCTTGAGAAGTCTTTATTTGTAGAGACTCAGTATCTTGCCAAATGTGACATTAATACATAATTTCTGCGTGATACAAAGGAAAGTATATTCAGTATTATGGTAAAATAGAGGCTAGATAAAGAAAACATTTTTTATAAATATCGTTTATTACTTTGTAAAGAATTAAAATTTCAGTAAGAATTGGAAAAGTTATTGGCGTCTTTTTCTTCAACAACGAAACCAAAAAATAACAAAATTGATAAAAAAAAACTTTATCAAAAAACGATTTGGGCATAATTGTTACGACTATTCTGTGCTCCTCCTTCGAATTGGACTTTTATTTGATACAATGGCATGACAAGTCGGTATTTTTAAAAACTGAGTATCTTTCTAAATATATCCTCGATGGATAATTTTAGAGATGAAGTAAAGAAAAGAATATTTAGCATTATTTTGAAAAGTCTATATATTAAACATAAATCTTTACTGATTGAATATAAGCTATGATAAAATGTAACGCTATAATATGAGTTAAGCTTCTTAAAGATTTTAATTATTTAGTTCTTAGTTAAAAATAAAATTTACCAGATAATTCCAAAAGGTAGTCACCGAACGCAGTTTTGGGTTTAAAAAAGTGTTCTATATCAACAAGTCCTTGACGTTCTAACTATTTAAATGGTCCAAAATGGAAGAGTGAATCTCCATGTAAAATTCCATCACGATAGATCTGGCTACTTCGGAATGCATATCGAAAATGCATAAATGCACTCACATTTACATTTATACAAATGTTTTTGTGCTTACAAATTATATAATTCATATAAAAATCAACTTTACCTGAGACAAAGGCTGGATTAATTTCATGTTTCTAGTCACTAAGTCATCTCTCATCATAGATATTTTCTCATATGTATATCATGGTTCAGTAGTTTTGTTAGACAACTGTTGAGAAGCGTTCACAAAGATATTGGTAAGGAAGATAATAAGCCAGCACTTAACTCTATAAAGAAAAGAGGAAAACATCTGCTTTAATTACTTATTTTCGCATATCTATATGTTTTAAAGTGCTAATAAATAATAAAAATATGTAAATACTAGCAACTGTTGTTTGGTATGATGCAGTATGCACTTAATTTAAAAGAAGACCCTCGTGTATTTTCAATGTTAGTATTCCAATTTGTGAATATTAATAATGTAAATATCAATTTAGTTATCTCTTTATATAACTATTTTACGTGTTTGTAAATCATTTATCTATGTCTTAGGAAGTTTGTATAAAGTGCAAAGGAATATAAATATAATAAAATACACTATATGTATTATTCACAACCAATTATTCATCTCAGAAAATCAATTGACCATTTCTCAACCATTTGAGAAAAAAATTACTTTAATAGTGTGTATCACATACCCCTATTTTGAATAAAATATTATAAAATAAAAAATTGCATCCCAGTGCATCGTTCTTTCTGTTTTATTTCAGTGCAATGTTAACTGTGTAGTGTAATCAGGAAAACTTTTAGTTTTCACATTTCAACAAAAATAATAATTTTATCAGCCATTTTGACAAGTTTATGCTATGAGAGAGATACAGAGCATTAGATAAATTTAACAAAGTTATATGCATCTCTAATTCATTTCTGAAATTACATTTAGGATTTAATGAGTTTTGCGTGAACTCTGACGATATATAAAATTCAATATAAACTTATAAATTATTATAAGATAAATTAAATTTATCACTTAAGTAGAAGAAAAATTTGTGAAGAGAGTATTGTTTTGTTTTTGAACACAAAGTTTATTTTTTTTTATAAAAATATGTCATTTAATCTAATTTTACTTTGACTCTATTTTAAAGTTTATATTTCATTGTAAAAAGTATAAAAGCTTCATTCTAAAATTCATAAATATATCTTAAGTGTGAAGAAAATGTGGGTTATATTTTTCAGTATTATTAAATAACGTTTACTGAGTAAATTAATATATATTTTACTATGCATGGCCATAAACTGTTTACCGTGTCTTTATATTGATTAAATATTTAAAAATTGATGTTACTAGAGATTAAAACACGTTTTATGCATTACTATCAAAGCGTGTAAAGTGTCGTGTGTTGGACAAGGTAGATAATGAGTAAAAATATCTCCATTTTCTGTACATGGGTCTGCAGTTGTTCTAATTTAGACTGAGAGTTGTCTTGTATTGTTTACGTCCATTTTGTATTACATCATGAGAAATGAATTGTTAACAAAAATTGTTAACAGTCTCCTCTTTGATAAACTCATCTATTATTATAGAAATATTGCACGAATAAATTTAGTATTAGAAACATATATGTCTTTATCAGTTTCTTGAAAGTTTATGAGAAAATATATTATTTTTATATAAATATATTGATTGGTGAAAGAAATATTATATATATATATATATATATATATATATATATATATATATATATATATATATATATATATATATATATATTCAAATATAAGAAAAATATTTTAAGTGGATAAAATTTGTTTTTCAGCACTGAATTTAATTCATTTTAAAAATATAATTCGCTGAAATTGCAATTATTAAATCGATATTTCAAATAAATATTCCACTGAAAAAATAGTAAAGCTTCACTCTAAAAATATACTTATAAAACTCATTTACGATGAAAAAGTGTGTCATATTTTAAAGTTATTTTATGCAGGAAATTTTATAAAGTAAATTAATATTTCTTCTTAATCCACATGACATTAAAATTTTTACTGTGACTTTACATTAATTAAATCTTTAAAAAAATGTTGTCACTAGAGGATAAAATATGTTTTATGCATTACTATCAAAGCTTTTAAATTATTGTGCACTGTTTAAAGTAGAAGATGACTAAAAAGGTTTTAAGTTTATGTAGATCGGCAGGACGGTTATTCTAATTTAGAGATATAAGTGCCTCATATTTTTTATGTTGACTTTATGTAATTACTATATTAAAAAAGGGATTTTTAACAAAGTTTGACAATCTGCTCTTTGATAAATATATTTCTATGATAACATAAATAATGCATAAAAAATACAGATTTTCAGAAATATATTTTTTTCTTCACCAACCGCATTAAAGTTGATAAAAAAATTTCTAAAT
>CM063511.1:57812505-57817505 GCA_032207245.1 Pardosa pseudoannulata | reverse complement strand
AGATCTGATTAAAGTAGAACGTGTTAATGATCTCCGTATTGCTCTGAAAAAGTTCGCCAAATGGCTGCCAAGTTTTATCGCCATCCGTTGTATTTGTGATTTATTTGGCGTGTTAATAAATTGTTATCGTTTTTGTCTTAGCCAAAGTGTATTCAATCAATGAACTTTACATCAGCATTACGCAACAATATATTGTAATGATAAATGAATCATAATCCAAAGAGCAAAATTACTTTCATTTTCCAAGAAAATAAACACTTAATTCTTTCCTCATTCCAATAAGGCAATTTCACGCAGTTGGACAAATTCTCAAATTATGACAATTCTGGCTTTAGTTTCAAACGGAAGAGCAGTTTATCGTTTGTCTATTGGCTGTTGTAAACATGAAAATTAATGGGAAGGGCATTATAGTAGTTCGTGACGTTGCGACAAATTGCCTTATACAGTTATGAGTCACTCATTTGATTTTAATTCATTCTATAAGGAATAAAACTTTTTATTTAATGGTGATTTGAAAGCAAAATGCAATCATATAAATCTTAAGGTTGAAATGTTACTGCTTGGCCTTAAATTATTTAGAGGTATCAGTACATATTTCATAACAGGCTCACTTATACACTAACTTATATTCAATTTGATATAAGCTAATAGGCACTACCTTATTATTAATTTGATATACAAATTAAGTTTTGAATATATATATATATTACGAAAGTAACTTGCGGATAGGTAGAATTTTTTTTCTGTATATCTGTTATTTTAAAAATATAATCCTGGAAATGACAAATCAAATGTTTATTTTAAAGTTATATTGCTTTAAAATGAATTTGCGAAAATTCCATCTTCTAAAATTTCTTACATACTTTGTACTTTACATTTTAGTATGAATCGAAAAACAGATGTTATAATGAAGATTTTAAGGCTGAAAAGTTACTGTGTTACCTGAAAATAATTAGAGATATGAGCAAATATTTCACAGTACTCTCAAATATGCACTAATTAATTCACTAAATACCAAGTAAATGTCAGCGTTCAATAATGTTTACATTACAGTAGAATAACTTCCACAAAAACATCCCTTAAACATTCGCTTTTAACGACTGGAACGCCCGATCTTAAAAACGTAGCAAGAAAAATGTCTGTTAAAAAAAATTATAACATATTAGGTTAATTCTTCCCTTGCCTCATTCAAAAGCGATTCGATGAGATTTGAAATTTCGGCCTGATTGAAAATATGTAGATCTGAATTATCGGAGTGTAATATTTAATTAAAGCCGAATAATCTTCGTTTTTAATGAAGTATTTGATCATTATATGCCAGATTTAATTACACCTCTGTTAACTTTCTCTAAATTCATTAAGATGAAAAAAACGATGCCGCTTTGACTCCCGTTGAACTGAATTTGGCGAACTTTGCTTTTTTTTTATTCTGCCCAAATGCATAATTTCATCAGATGAGTTTAATTATATTTCTAATGCCATAGGGGCCGTTTATTTAAATTCTTGTTAGAGTCTGCAGTTGTTAGAGTGGAATTAATTAGAGCCAATACAAATCTATAATTGTGTGTAATTAAGATAGACATCAGATTTGGTTGAAATATGAATAATTTTAGCGACGAGCTATAACCAAGCATTTTTATTTCTGTGCATGCACTTTATTTTTGTTCACGGTCTTCCCTTTCTATGAGAAAGATAAAAAAAATTATTCTTTGAAAAGACAAGATTGAAAGCGGCATCGGGAAATTAATTAAGTTTCTTAAGATATCGATGTATGGGGACATAAATGAATGAGAGAAATTTCATATAATCAATGGAAGCATCCCTGGTTTTAATTTCTCAATTCAGTTTATTAAGTCTGAAGAAAAGTGTTAAAGGACATTAATTAACATAAGTGGGATAAAAAAGCAAAGAGTATTTCATCTAATTTGTTTTTCTCTGTGTTGCTTAATTAGTTATCGGTTTTAGCCTACCGATTATGTGAAATACTTTCCTGTGTTCTTGTTTCTTTTTGTGTTCCTATGTAAAGCTGTGGTTTCAGTCAGCAATGAGGGAAATATTAAAAGAAAGCATTTTCTTACGTAACTTAATTTAAATATGCTTGGTTTGTTTCTTAATTGATACAACCATCTTACGAAACTTGCATTAAAATAAGAAATTATTATATAACTTTTATATTTTGTAACCATACATCTGTTTAATTACATAGCTACACATAAAAATGCTGTAAAAGCAAGATTTTTCATATTTAATGAGCTTACCAATAGAGAGTACTATTAATTGAAACGATATGACTTATTTTTGGTTAAAAAAGTTCATTATAACTAATTAAAGAAAGAAGGATAGTTATTATCCTTCTTTCTTTAATTTGTTATAATATACTATCTTCTTTTATTCTATTTTTATTCTTCTTTTATCTTCTTTTTCTTACATAACTTAATTTAAATAGGATTGGTTTGTTTCTTAATTGATACAATGATCTTACGAAACTTTCATTAAAATAAGAATTCATTATATAAGTTTTATATTTTGTAACCATACATCTCTTTAATTACATAGCTACACAAAAATTGCTGTAAAAGTGAGGTTTTTTTTTATATTTATTAATGAGCTTACCAATAGAAACTGCTATTAACTGAAACGGTATGACTTATTTTTAGAAAAGAAAGTTTATTATAACTAATTAAAGAAAGAAGGATAGTTATTATTCTTCTATCTGTAATTAGTTATAATAAACTATCTTCTTTTATTGTATTTTAATTCTTCTTTTATCTTCTTTTTCTTACATAACTTAATTTAAATAGGATTGGTTTGTTTCTTAATTGATACAATGATCTTACGAAACTGGCATTAAAATAAGAATTCATTACATAACTTTTATATTTTGTAAACATACATCTCTTTAGTTACATAGCTACACATAAAAATGCTGTAAAAGTGAGGTTTTTTATATTTATTAATGAGCTTACCAATAGAGAGTGCTATTAACTGAAACGGTATGACTTATTTTTAGTTAAAGAAAGAAGGATAGTTATTAGCCTTTTTTCTTTAATTAGTTATAATAAACTATCTTCTTTTATTCTATTTTTATTCTATTTTTATTCTTCTTTTATCTTCTTTTTCTTACATAACTTAATTTAAATATGCTTAGTTTGGTTCTTAAATGATACAATCGTCTTACTAAAGTTGCATTAAAATAAGAATTCATTATATAAGTTTTAATATTTTGTAACCATACATATGTTTAACTACATAGCTGCAAATAAAAATGCTGTAAAAGCAAGATTTTTGATACTTAATGAGCTTACCAATAGAGAGTACTATTAACTGAAACGATATGACTTATTTTTGGTTAAAAAAGTTTATTTTAACTAATTAAAGAAAGAAGGATAGTTATTATCCTTCTTTCTTTAATTAGTTATAATAGACTATCTTCTTTTATTCTATTTCTATTCTATTTTTATTCTTCTTTTATCTTCTTTTTCTTACATAACTTAATTTAAGTATGCTTGGTTTGGTTCTTAATTGATACAATCATCTTACGAAACTGGCATTAAAATGAGAACTCATTATATAAGTTTTAATATTTTGTAAACATACATATGTTTAACTAAATAGCTGCAAATAAAAACGATGTAAAAGCAAGGGTTTTTTATACTTAATTAAAGAGCTTACCAATAGAGAGTGTTATTAACTGAAACGGTATGACTTACTTTTGGTTAAAGAAAGTTTATTATATTTTTATTCTTCTTTGTCTACTTTTTCTTATATAACTTAATTTAAATATGCTTGGTTTGGTTCTTAATTGATACAATCATCTTACGAAACTGGCATTAAAATGAGAATCCATTACATAAGTTTTAATAGTTTGTAACCATACATATGTTTAACTACATAGCTGCAAATAAAAATGCTTTAAAAGCAAGGTTTTTTATACTTAATGAGCTTACCAATAGAGAATGTTGTTAACTGAAACGGTATGACTTATTTTAGTTAAAGATAATTTATTATAACTAAATAAAAATATAGTTATTATCCTTCTTTCTTTAACCCTTAATTTGGCACGATGTTTTTCAGATTTTTTTCAGATTTATTTTCCCATGTCTGTATAGACATTAGGATCTCTGTAAAATGAACAAAAAATATATCATTTTCTATTTTTGAGATAATTAATGTCCGCTGTGGCGAACACTGACAATTATGTTTTATAGTAGTTATAAATATACATGTCCGGTGTAGCTTCCAGACTTAGCCAAATTAAGGGTTAATTAGTTATAGTAAACTTTCTTTAATTAGTTATAATATCCTTCCAGATATATTTGGATGATTTTTTACTCATAGAAAGATTAATTTACACTTTTTAGTTCTTTAGATTAACTTTTGTAAATTTCTTCCATTGTGAAATTTTCAAAACAATCACGTGTTGCTTTTTCCATAGCCATATTGAATATTCATAAATACGTAAATTTCTTTTGCAAATGTAATGGTTTTTTACAGTAAAAATTATGACACGTAAAATGTCGTGATAAATTTTGACGCATTGCGGAATAATTTTCAAAAATTGACATCACAGCCTAAAATATATTTTGTCCCCTAAGGCATTATTTTAAAATGTTTAATGTTAAGCTGAATGAAAGGAGATAACTTGTTATATTCATAAATTTTTAAACGAAGAGTTTTTATTCATCAAAGTTTAAACATTTACTTAATTTTTAATCGTAATCAAAATTGTTTTGCATGTTTTAGAGTAAAGTATTCCTGTTTTACACAATAAGTAATTTGCTTTGTATTGGTTTAGAGGGTCACGGTCAATTTTTTGCAACACGAGGGCTAATGAGACAGGGACCTACAGCTTAAAGCCGATTCCGAAAGGCTAAGAACATCCATTTAATAGCGGAATTCGTGCCCACGAACTCCGGAACCGAAGGCCAGCAACCTAATCAATCGGCCATCGTTCGGCTTACACAATAAATGAAAAGTTATTTAAGTAATTCCACTTCTAA
>CM063511.1:57790005-57805005 GCA_032207245.1 Pardosa pseudoannulata | reverse complement strand
ATAAATGAATAAAAGTAAGCACGGTGACAGAGATTTAAAGATTCTACTTTTACTGGCTAACAGGAAGATTTCAGGTGGAAGGTTTAAGTGTATTAATTTGACATGGAGAAAGTTTGGTGTTTTATTTAATTCTAACGGTAGAATATATTTAAAAGGAAGCTTTCCAAATATTATTATACCCTGTATTCTAATAATTAAGTAAATAAATTTACTTGATTGAGCATTTAAAGTCATGCAAGTAAAAATGCACTTTTATAATATTTAAGAGGATTAGTACATGTACGTAAATGAATCATACCTTCCCAATAAGGTCATTTTTATGAAACACCAATAGGTAAGACAGATGTACTCATCGATATATAGGGCTAGAAGCTATATGTTTCTCTATTCTATTTGACGATGTGTCGTACAAATAAATTTAATTTTATCTTTACTCATCTTTTTTGTTCAATACCAGTTAATATAAAACTAAAATAATTTTTAGTGGGTAAAACTTTCTTTTGGATAACTATTTCATCCACACTGAATGCCTTACATTAAGCAGCTATTATATGGCTATTAGAATGACCCTTACTTTTTAATCTTTTAATATTTTTTCTTACACTTCTCACCTTTTTCCCTTTTATTTTAAGAAATAATTATAGACTCCATGTGTTGAAATCATTGATTACAAACACTTACCACATGGTGGTTATAGAGGTAATCTCGTTTATATAGTTAATGAATTTTTTGTTCTTTTCCATCTCAATATTCTTCACCGTTTTTATATTGTGCAATATAAGCTCAGGTGCAACGTGACAGCAACACAGTTATGCGAGTCTAACAAGAATGGACGGACGATATCCAGAACTCTTAAATCCACGAGTGGACGCCAAAAGAAGACGTCTATTCACTATGGCAGATACCTAGTACAAATGGAGATAACGGATCGTACAGCTTCATATCGAGGATTGGTCGCGCATTTTTCCATTGTTACAAGTATATAATTGTTTGCTTCACCAACTTATCGACATCTGCAGCACGATGGACTCTGTTGAAGAACTACCTAATGTAGTATCGTTCTCAATAAAATTTATCGTTGCCTGCGAGTGCAAAGACCTCGTAAACATAGAGATTGAAGTGTAGATTGGCAACAAAAGGATTTATTTCACAAATGTTGCTATAAATTTGATGACCACATTCATGTTAAACTCTATTTTATGTAAACACAATGAGTTTTAAAAATTTCTACTATCTTAAGATATAATATTTTTTTTCTCTCAGTAGGTGATGAAAATCAAAGATTTACTTTTCATAGACTTAATTTGCTTTAAATTGTATTAAAGAAATTATTGAATAGTTACTTAATTTACAAACTCTCTAAGAGAGCTGAAGTCGTCCCGGAGGTCTACTTTTGTCAGTTTTATATATCTAACATTTCTACACGAAAGCCTTGTTCTAGCAAATATATCAAACCATTTTAAATTTTTACCTCAGTCCTTTGTCCTATTTATTTATTTTCCCTTTTCTAAAATAACATTAAATTACATTGTTTTGAGTTTAAGTTCTTTCACATTTACCGATAGTCACCTTATCTTACTTCTTGTAACTTAATCCTGGTTGAGCCTTAACCTACTAACAAACTCTTCATTTACTTGGTTTGCAGAGATACATCCAATCTGTCAGTGTTTTCACACTCATGTTTTTATAAGAAAACCAAATCTATTTCATAAAAGGCGAGTGACCGCCTGCATAAATGTAAATAATCAATGTCTATTTCTATTTATGAAAGTAATATTTTCAATTAGCCTAATTCTGAGTGATAAGAAATATTCTCTCCCATTCAATAATAATGTTTTAAGCTTGATGATCGAGAGTGTTTTTCTCTTAATACAAAATTTAAAAGATTTGTTACAGGAGTTCAAATAAAAGAAAAATAACTTCGAAAGGAGTATTCGGAACCTTCTACTACGTTCAAACTGTAAAAAAAGGGGAGGCGTGTGTGGAAGAAGAATGGAATACAGCAGATATGCAGATATGCTTCTATTGATTTAGATATTTACCTGTTTATTTTCTTCCTTAAATATATATCTTTATTATATGTATATCATGTAATTACCGGGAAACATAAAAAACATTCCATGTGTAACAAGCACATCCAGTTTTAATCTATATATTTTAAAAGAAAGTGTGGTATGCACGAGTAAATATGACATCTAAATCATTTTAATAAAATGCGAAATACCTTGTTCATGAATATGAAATGGTATGTTTTTCCATTTCAGAACACAGCTTATAAGCCTATTTATGAAAAATAAGACTACAACTCTCTGAAATTCAATAGAAAATGTGTTACACCTGACTATCGAAATGTGGTTTTCTGCCAGTACAAAACTGCAAAGATTGGTTACAGGAGTTCAAAGAAAAGAAAGGTGAGTTTGAAAGGAGTATTCGGAACCTTGTTCAAAGTTCGAACTTTGAAAACGAGAGGAAAAAAAAAGGGTAAAATAAGAATGAGATATAAATACAGAAACACTTCTATTTCTTAAGATATTTATCTTTTAATTTTAATTAAATATATGTCTTTATCCCCTATTTAATAATAGCCTAAATTATCTGTCCGTCTGACCTCTAATTTTTGAAGTGGTTGGACCTGGAATGAATAGAGGCATTCATATTAAATTCTTGTTGAGTTAGGGTTAACAAAATTCAAAGCGAGTAAAGTTTTTCTTCTCCTAAACTATCGAAACGATTCTAAAATAAATTGGTATAAATATGCTTCATATCACAGCAAAAAATAATCGTATTTAAAACTTTTGAAAATCACACCTTTCCCCCCTATTCGAGCCTTTAATACCATTATTTGAATCTCTATTTTCTCCAGTTAACAGCAAAGGATTAAATTTATCAATTTATTACATATTAAATAGGTAAAATTAAGACTTTTCTAGCATGAGGACGTCATTCCTTTAACCGTCTCATTTAATCATTTCTCATTTTAAGTTATTCAAATATCGTCTGCAATATTTTAATACTTTTATCACGGAACTTAGATATTACGTAAATAATTTTCTTTTATAGTTGTCTTAAATAATACATTAGGTACATATGTGATACTCTTAAATTTAATCATCAATTACTTTTTATTGCGATGAAAATTGTATCACCGGTATTGACAACAAATTCTCATTAAAAAAGTCTAGGAGTCTATTTCATGGACTAATAAATATCTAGCATTTAAGTTACATATCTTTGAATATTAAGAGGTTTGTTTGTTTGTGTGTTTGTTTATTATACATAACCACACGGTTTGCAATCGATTCGCTCAATTATGGATATTATTCATATATACCACCAAATAATCACTGTCATTATCAAAACCTCTGCTGTCATTCCTATCACTTAATATGACAAGATAAATCAAAGTTTACAACTAACATGCGGTCAGTAAACATAAACAAATTATTGAATGTGTACCTGATAATTCTCAGCCAAAAAGCAAACAATTTTTTTATCTGTCACATACTGTATTTTACAATTCTGGAAAATTAAAAATTTTGCTGATCCCATCCTATGATGGGCTATGTACTAGATATTTGTATTTCGGGAAATTACGGGAAGCTGTAAAAAAATTTCGTGTCACCTTTTGCACTAAATTTTTGAAAAAAGTGCACGTTATTCAGAGGAAATACGAATTCTAAATCATTTTGATATAACACGAATAACATTCTTCAAGAATGTGAATCAGTACTTATTTCTATTTGAGAAGAAAGTATTTTCTATCATTAATTTCTATTTGCGACGGTAATTAGCCTATTTCTGCGGAATAAGAATACAACTCTCAGAAATTCAATACAAAATGTGTTTTGCTTCACGATCGAAAGGAGGTTTTCTGTCAACACAAAACTTAAAAGATTGGTTACAGTAATTCAAAGGAAAGAAAGGTGAGTTTCAAAGGACTATTCGGAAACTTTTTCAAAGTTCGAACTTTGAAAAAGAGTCGAAGAAAAGTCTAAAAGAAGAATGAAATATAGATACAGAAACATATCTTTTTAGTAAGATAATTATCATTTTTATTTTCTCCTTAAATATTTCTCCATATTATATGTATACTGTTCAATTACAGGAAGCTATGTCAGCTTTTGCATTAAATTTTTGAAAAGAAAGTGCATGTTATGCAGAGAAAATACTATTCTAAATCAATTTAATGTAACACGAATGACATTCTTCAAAAATGAAAATCAGTACTTATTTCTATTTGTGACGGCAGTATTTCCTATCATTAATTTGTATTTTCGACGGCAATTAGCCTATTTCTGCGGAATAAGAATACAACTCTCAAAAATTCAATACAAAATGTATTACACTTGACGATCGAAAGGAGGTTTTCTGTCAATAGAAAACTTCAAAGATTGGTTACAGGAGTTCAAAGAAAAGAAAGATGAGTTCGAAAGGAGAATTCCGAACCTTCTCTGAACTTCCAACTTTGAGGCAGAGGGAGGAAAAGGGGTTAACCTGTAAAACGAAGCGGCAGAAAAGGACAGGGGAAACTGCTTTGAAATTTTAATACCTATTCTCTCCTTTTCTGATGTTGTTAAGAGACCTAAACTTTAAGCCCTTCGATGGTGTTCCCATGCAGATTAGTTAGGCATCGCGAATATCGCCATGGCAACGGAGTAGCTCGTCGAAATGTTTTATTCCAGCGCTTTGCACATTTAATGGCCACCTTCGCTTAAAAATTGAGTAGCTGTCAAAACGGGCGAGGAATGTTTTCTCTCGCTTGTTCTAGTTAAAATGAAGGAAAACATATTCATGGAAAATGTTTCAAATTGGAAATATAAATATACACAACGTTTTATCTGGACTGGATGGGAAAGAGAGAGGCAGAGAAAGCGCGTTCGAAATTTGCGTGCATAAATATTAAAATGCTCGAAATATCTTATTTTATTTACAAACATTAATTTCTCCCCGTTTCGGAGAAAATTATATTTCTAGTCATGAGGGTGAAATATGAAAGCGTAACTGTTATTGATGATTCTTGTATCTCCTTTACAAATTGTCCGTGGCTTTTTCTTTTCGTGTTCAGGTTCAACGTTTGATTGATTTCTGCTTTCTTGACGTTTCCTTCTTTCGGTTACTAGATGAAGTACCGATATTGACCAAGCTACACACATACGCACATATGTATATATATATATATATATATATATATTATATATATATATATATATATATATATATATATATTATATATATTATATATATATTATATTTATATATATATATATATATATATATATATATATTATATATATATATATATATATATATATTATATATATATATGATTTATATTTTATATATATATATTTATATTATATATATATATATATATATATAAATATATATATATATATATTATATATGATAAATATACCTAAAAAGTATTGTATATACCTCTATCGATATATATATATATATATAGTGTTATATTTATACCTTTTGTGGGCTATATGAACACACCGATATATAATATATATATATATATATATATGCGGTATTGTTCATGCAAGCTAGCAAATGCCCAGTGACCTAAAGAGTATTGTCATATACCTGTTATCGTTATGGTTTGACCTTTTAGGTATCTTATGCTGTTTTATGCAGTGTTCTTTTTAGTCGTTTACTTTTATGGACTACTAGATGAAGCACCGATACGGACCAAGCATATTATGCATATATATACATCAGTGGCGTGCGGTAGGTGTTCATGCAGGGTGTGCAGTGAGCAACAACAACAATAATAATAAAACCATAAAAATGCACATTAAACACTTCCTTAACGTTTATTATTCATTTGTACACAAAATGCATACTTCTATCCGTATTACTAATAAAATAACCAAAAGCTTATAATTCCGCAAAAAACTTACATTTTCAGCAAACGTAGCACCACAAGGCGCCCGCCGCTGCGATGCCTCATCAGGATGCTCATTGGTGCAGACAAACCGATAGTCTAATACACGTGCAGAGAATTTCACTGCACGCTGGCACAATAGAACGAACTGTTTCTCGTTCAGTCAGTGACTTAAATTATATTTATTAATTGTTTTTAATATTTGGAAATCATATATTCCACGAAAAACATCTTCACAATTTTTAAAAACAAAGCCAGGGATATGGTGTTACAGATATAACTTATATACTGTCTGTAATACACAATGAATGGTAAAATTTGGACTGTTCTGTTAGAATTCGTTTCTTTTTTTTGTCTAACAAAACGAAATTGTTTTTCAGCTAATTATTTCTATAAATATAATACATCACCTCAATTACTTTACCACACTAAAACATTTCCCTTTATATTGATGAAATACTTCTTTTACATTTCCATGAAAACAAAATTTTACAATATATAAATTTAAACATTAACCGTATGCAAAATCATTTGGCTAGTTAATCGGTTAAAAAACCAAAAGCGTTTTAGCACGTAAGTTTCTGATCTAATACAACACTTAATAAACCGTACCTTCGGATGATTCTGAATGCCAAGTGCAGGAAAAATAGCTGCACGTACCTCAGTGCTATAGTATGCTGTGCTTCTCTAGTAGCCCATACATATAATATATTTTAGTGCGCAGTGTGTACCATAAAAATTTCTATTTGTTTATTATATTTTGAACGCGCTAAGTGGGTGCACCTAGTACCACACGCACTGCAATAACAAGCAAGTATATCATATTTATATATATATATATATTATATAATAATATATTATATATATATAAGATATATACATAAGTGCAGAAAATATAATTGTCTATATAATTTTGATGTGCAGTGCATGAATATGGCATGGACAACAAAAATAACATAAATATATATTATTATATATATATTATATATATATATATATATATATATATATATATATATATAATATATGTGTGTGTGTGTGTGTGTGTGTGTGTGCATGTATGTTTATGTGTGAGCTGTGGTAGCTCAGTCGAGAAAGGCAACGTTCTCTTAACTTGAGGGTTACTGGCTCGGACTTCAAGCCGGCCTAAGATCCGCCGTGTTTGTTAAAGGTGACTCTGGAATTTAAAATAGGTTCCTGGTCACAATGTCCCCTAAGTTTTCAATCAATATCTCTGTGGGTGGCACGTTAAGCCCATGGGTCTTCTGCTTGGTCCCTGCTTCAAAATTACGAGGATCCACTTGAGCATAAGTAGTACTTTCACAATTGTGGTACTTGTTAAAAACGAAAGCGCACCCCTTTGAATTTATACGAGTAGTCTCCGGCTTAATCATGCTCGGTTTGATCAAATATCATAAGGAAACAACAAAAATAATGTATGAGTGTTTATATAAAAAGGAAATCCAGCAAATAAAGATACCATAGATCGCTAGTAAATATTGTTATATATATGTTATCTCTACAGTCTGATTAAGCTAGTTTGGTTTGGTTTGGTTTGGAGCGCTACGGTCTACTGTTTTGCACACGAGGGCTAATGAGACCGGGAACTACAACTTAAAACCGATTCCGAATGGCTACGAACATCCATGCCATAGTGAGATTCGAACCCACGAACTCTGGTACCAATGATCAACGCCCTAACCAATCCGTCAGCCTGATTAAGCTAGTATCCTAAGTGTTGTGGTGTAGTACATTGCATTGTCATTTCGAAGACATTAATAACCCCAAGTTGCTTTAAATTGCTTTTAATAATAGTATAGTACCACTGTTCTATATTACAATGTTCTAAATTAGAAGAAATCACAAGAAAATATGCAAAAAAAAATATATAAAACTTAAAAAGTAAAAGGGGCACTCCACGTGCTACTCGTCAAAAAAAATTTGCCAATATCCAAGAGAACGCTGCATTCTTTTTCTTCCTTCTTTCGACTCAGGCAACCCTACACTTTTTCTATTATCCTGTTCGTTGTTCCATTGTCCATTTTACAATGCGTCCTTTTCCGGCTCTGCCCAGAAGAACCGGGACTCCAAGGATGGTCCTGAATCGCCTGCTGGAGACCAATTATAATTCTCCAAAACTTGGTGAAGTTTAAGTGCACTTATTTTCTCTGGCCACACCACACGCTTCTTGGAGCTTCTTGAGTCTCGAAAAAAAACTTGGGCATTCAATCCACAACGTGTGGGTGCGGCGAGCAAATCAGTTTCACAAACCTAAACATAGCTGCACTCTCACACTAAGAATATGTTATGTTGGATTGTACTTATAGATCTAATTTAACATAATTTTTTAATATACTTTTTAGCAATCATAACACAAATTTTCTTTTAAAATATACATTAAGTAAATAAGTAGTTGTTGGATGATGAAAATCGGTACAAATGGTACAATTTTATATATCACTACGTATAAATAAAATATTCTCATTTTTTTTGCTATATTTGGCATTTGTGTATAAACAAAACTGAGAATCAATTTGAGCTTTGGTTAGGTTATATTAATATAAAAAAAATATTTCAAAATGTATGTTTTATCAAAGTATCCTTTGAGATTTTATGTTAACAAAATCCATCTAACACGACAAAATACTTTACATTTGCGAAAACAAACCCAGTATATAAGATTTTTAAAAATTTGAAAGATTGAGTATATATGAAACATTTACCAGAAACATATCAGAATGACCAATAAGTTGCCAAAAGACACAAAGAGAAAAAATATAAGCTTTAAAGTAAGGTTGTACAAGAAACATGTAATGGGAAAGTAAAATTATCATTCATTTAAGAAATTTTATTTCATTAAGAAGTCTGACTTAGCTTGTTACGGATAAAAAATAATTTGTTGGTTAATGTGTCTTTTCAAAAGTCCAACTACACTGCAAAATAAAGATAATGTTGTGGGATTTTTATTGTGTAACTAAAATAATTGTTTAGATTGAATTTCCACCAAAATTAAGATAGAAAAATTTTATATTGAGAACAATTTCTAAATGCAAAGTACTATCACACCAAATGATGGGATTTGACTATTGGAAACAAGCTGCGTAATATTAAGCCAATAATTGAAAAGTGGAACCATCTGTCATCCAGAAAGCATGATGTCATCCTCACCCGTCTTCGTATTGGACACACACGGTTCACCCCTCGTCATCTCTTACTCGGTGATCACGCATCTTTATATAAAATTTATATAAGACGCATCTTTATATAAGACCAACATGTCTGTTAAACACGTCCTGATAGACTGTCCCATCTATAATCAACATCGTCTCCCTTATTTTAACTCTGCCACCCCTGATATCAAATATCTTTTCAATGCGTCGCCTCATCCTGAACTTTTTACATTTTTAAAAATCATTGGTTTTTATCCTTATATTTGATATTATCTCATTTTATTCACCTTTTTAATTCTACATATATTTCTTTTTGTATTTCTTGTCGAAACATCGCTTCGTTGTTAAGTTTTAAACTTTGAAATTATTAAAATATTCTTTTTTACTTCTAAGTACTTGTGTTTGGCACAATATATCCCAGGAGGATTCAGTGCCATTAAGCTCCAACCAACCAACCAACCAAATGAGGGACGAATGAGTATGATGTTGCTTTTCGGTATCGAATATTGTGGGTTTTAATACCCCACCTGGCATGGATATTCGTAGCCAATCGTAATCAGCTTTAAGCTGTAAATATCGACTTAATTATCCATCGTGTATCAAAGCACTAGAAGGTACCAATAAATCATAGGTCTATCCCTTAAAGAAATCAGTTCTATTAAGCTGACTTTATTTTGATTTGAAGATCTACAGTCATTTTTACAAAACAGACTAGTAAAACTGGGACCTATTGTTTAAGGTTGATTCAAGTAGCTGGAAAAAAATATGGTATAAACAAAATCCCAAAGCATGGGTACTACGCCATAGAAAGTTCTCGATATATTATTTAAATTCTTGCTAAATTCAATGTTTTCATTCTAACAACATATTCTTAAAATATTTTGAAATATTTATTTAATGATTACAGTTGCATATGCTTCCTGGAAAGCTTGACATTCTCCACAAACTAAAACTTTTAAGAGTTATATTACATATTGCATATGAAGAAAAAATTATATATTTCTATTAAATTATTAGAAGATGCATTTAAAGTTTGAACACAATATTAACTTATGTCTTGATCTATAATTTAATGTTCATAAAAATTTTCCATATAAATTTCAATATTTATTACGGTTTTATTAAAATTCATATCCCTTTTATAATGCATGATCTATAAAATATAAGTAATATTTAACATTAACTTTATATTAAATTTTGAATTCTATTGCATAAGTAATCTAATATACAGAAAATATGATGGTAATAAAATTGAAGCATTTTCCCACATAACATATTTTTAAGATAGTTAATAATAAAACTGTGGAATATTTTATATTGAAAAAAAGTTTTTAAATTTGCTTTTATATTATATAAAATGTTGAAAATGAAATAAATTTACAACTTTTGCACCGTTTGAAGCCGTAATAAAAGCTCAAACACCATTCCTTTGCTTAAAGTGAAAAAGAATAATCCTTTAATTCGTCATAATTGCGTGGCAAAATTGCGTTACATAATTACATAAACTCAATAACGGAGCATAAAGCGTTACGAGTCTCAGATAAAGAGAGATTTGCAAACTCATAAAATGTGTCCAATATAGCAAGAAGAGGGAAAAATAAAACACCCCAGAGAACTTTAGGGAAAATAATCAAAATTTATTTCCCTACTTTTTATACCTACTAAGAGCGAGAGAGGGAGTGAAAAAAAAAGGAAAAACAGAAAGAGAAAGCGGGGACCATTCCTAAACGATATTACATACCATTTTAACTGCATGCTGGAATATATTCGAGGTAACATTTTACCTTTCCCTTTTTGGCACCCATGGGATAGCCATTAAATAAATGTTCCGCTCTGGCACAATATTATCGAAATATGTTATGTGTGTGTGTGTGTCTGTGAGTATGTTATTATTTATGTTCCAGAAGGCGATAGAAATTTGTTTTCCTTTAACGCCCAATTCAACGTTTTTGTTTTATCAGCCTCCGGAGTGTTGGTGGAATGGTTTCTTCACGCACCCTTTGCTATGCCTCATTTGCTCCTTTAGTGCCTGGCACAAAGGTTGAGTAAGAAAGAGAAATAGAAGGGGAGGAGGGAGGTTGGATATCTGTTAACCCCAAGACGCCAGCAAAATAATGCTAAAATTAAGGAACATGACACAAAACTCTTACTAAGGCTTTCTTCCCCTTCGTCCTTCCTGAGAAATACTAAATAAAAGTTGAGTTATAATGCATTTGTAAAAGTGCGTGATAAAAATGAGATTGGTTCGAAAATACCTGATTATAGTATGTGGGTATACTGAAACTTGCAATTTTTAATATTCAATAAATATATATTTACTTCTTACAAACGCTTAATCAATGCTTAGTAGTTAACCGACTTTGTCTTTTATACCCATTATAATTTTATTATTAGTTTTCCCTTAATAAGGAAAGGTTTGTGTCAGGTACTAAATTCAAGCAATAGTACTCATTTTCCATCATCATAATCCTAGAAATTTGATTGGATGAATCTCTGCAAATTTATTGGTTATATTTATTGCTAACCAAGTGACTTTTAATGAAATTTTATACCATTACAATTAATATAGTTTTCTTACTAAGGAAAGGTTGTGCTGGTACTAATTCCAGTATCATTTCTCCACCATCTTTGACTTTTATCAACCAAATTTATAATGAAATTTTATACCCATTACAATTATATTATTGGTTTTCCCTTAATAAGGAAAGGTTTGTGTCAGGTACTAAATTCAAGCAATCGTACTCATTCTCCACCCTCATAATCCCAGAAATTTGATTAGACGAATCTCTGCAAATTTATTGGTAATTAATGTATAGTAGTTAACCAGCTTTGTCTTTTAACCATGAAATTTTATATCCATTATAATTATATTATTGGTTTTCCCTTAATAAGGAAAGGTTTGTGTCAGGTACTAAATTCAAGCAATCGTACTCATTCTCCACCATCATAATCCCAGAAATTTGATTGGACGAATCTCTGCAAATTTATTGGTCCTCCCGTGGCCGATTGAATCCCTCGGAATCGAACAACCAGCATTAATTTCTCTTTGGTAAGGAAACATAGATCGCAAAGTTAATGGATTACTTCTAAACTATGCACAAGACTCCAGCAAAGCAATTCTGAAATTAAGGAACAGGACAGATTACTCTTACACTCTAACTCATACTTTTTTTCATTCGTCTATCCTGGGAAACACCAAATAAAAGATGAATAATAATGCATATGTAAAAAGTGCGTGATGAAAATAAGATTGTTTCAAAAATACCTGATTAGTATGTAGGTATTATAAAAACTTGCAATTTTTAATATTCGGTAAATATATATTTACTTCTTAACGCTTAATTAATGTTTAGTAGTTAACCGGCTTTGTTTTTTAACCATGCAATTTTACACCCATTATAATTTTATTATTGGTTTTCCCTTAATAAGGAAAGGTTTGTGTCAGGTACTAAATTCAAGCAATCGTACTCATTTTCCATCATCATGATCCTAGAAATGTGATTGGACGAATCTCTGTAACTTTATTGGACGTTCCGTGCCGATTGAATGAATCTCTTGGAAATCACAAAACTGTTCATTCCACATCTTGTCGTCACCACTAAAGTATTTTGTGTTTTCTATCCCTAAATTTTCTACTCTATAGATATTTTTGTTATGAACTCACGAATCCACCACACTCTCTTTCTCTTTCACATTTAGCTGTTTATTTCCCGTTGTCATTTTTGAGCTTACTTTTAGAAATTTTCTGGATAAGAAGTTCTCGGCTCATAGAATCCAGTGGTACACTCCACTCCTCGAAGGCCTCACCGGTACTAAAGAGAAAATATTTATCTAATATGTTCACATTTATTAAAATTAAAATACCAGTTTACTTGAAGCATGGCATGAGGTAGAATGGACGATCACCCAGCATTAATTTCTCTTTCGGTAAGGAAACATAGATCGTAAAGCTAATGGATAAATTCTAAACTATGTCCAAGACGCCAGCAATGCTGAAATTAAGGAACAGGAAAGAATACTCATACACCCTTACTCAAACTTTTTTTTCCATTCGTCTATCCTGGAAAGCACCAAATAAAAGTTGAGTAATAATGCATGTGTAAAAGTGCGTGATGAAAACAAGATTGGTTATTAAAAACCTGATTAGTATGTGGATACTCTAAAACTTGCGATTTTTAATATTCGGTAAATATGTATTTTTTCTCCTTACAAATGCTTAATCAATGTTTAGTAGTTAACCGACTTTGTCTTTAAACCATGAAATTTTATACCCATTATAATTATATTATTGATTTTCCCTTAATAAGAAAATGTTTGTTTCAGTCACTAAACTCAAGCAATCGTACTCATTCTCACCATCATAATCCCAGAAATTTGATTGGACGAATCTCTGCAAATTTATTGGTCTTCCCGTGACCGATTGGATCCCACAGAATCACAAAAACTATTCCCCCCGCATCTCGTCATCACCACTAAAAATATTTTTTGTTTTCTATCCCTAAATTTTCTACTCTATAGATTTTTGTGTTATGGACTCACGAATATACCACACTCTACAAAGTTCCTAAGGTTTTACTGTAATTACTAATACTTACTTTAAGGTTTTCACTTTAACTACTCTCTAAGGTTTAACTTTTGTTTACACAAAAGTTAAACCTTAAAATGTTTATACCTCTAACTATTGAATTGTTCTAACGATGCATTTCATGCATTAACTTTACATGGTATTCTTGAAGACTTTCACCAAACATTGTTAAAAAACATATACGTATTCGTTTTATATGTATACCCTATTAAAATTATAAAAATAGCATTTATTTTTTTTTAAACTTTCCATTTTTTACGAATTTTCATCTTAATGATGTAAAAATATTTTCTACATGATAATTCTTTAATAAATTTAAAAAGAAAGTTATTTTCGAAATATATTTACAAGAAATAAGATGATATTATGAAAAAAAAACTTAAAGAAAAGAAACATTTAAAAAACAGTGCAAAACATCTTATAAACTCAAAATATAAAACAAAATCTGATTTAAAAGAGTTAATATAAATAATTTATTTGATATAATGCAATATATATGAAAACGAAGCTTCGTGTTTCTAAGCTGGTAATTTACAAATTCGCTTTGTAATGTCCATCTTATTCTGAATACAAAAACTTATATATAATTCATATATAAGAACTTTCATATTAAAAGAACTCTTGTAATCTTCAAGAAATACGCGAAAAAAACATACAATCTTTATCTGTGTAGACTGCTGATTTACTTCTTAAAAATGTATACCCTTTTGGCTGCTCTCTACTAATGACTTAGTTAAAACTTTCTTACCCGATAACCATACGTCATTAGCTTAAATATCAAGATCTCCAGTACTGCTATTTCAGCCATCGATACACTGATTAGACGTTTACCTCAACTGTAAGGTCTGGTCAACCTCTCCTCCCCTTCTATCTCCGCCCATTAATTACCGGGAGAGGTATAGCCTGCATTTAGGAAACTAATGATGACAAACATCCAGGCTATCATAAGTCCACAGCTTATGCGAAGCATAGCATAAGGTCGAATCCTCAAGAGTATTACTTTCATGAAACATCGAGCGTAGAAATAGATTAATTCTAAACTTATTAATCTCTATTTGATCTGGGAATAGTGTACACAAAATTCGTTTGAACTGCTGTTAAATTTTTTTTTTCGAGATCAGCGTTCTTAGAACTGTAATCTTAAATAGTAGTTTTAAAAAATTTTTAAATTTTTAATATTTTTTATCATGAACTGTGTTACTCGAGCAGAATGAATTATATGTTAACACTCTGGGTACATCACAGCGGTTGTAGAGTTTTGAGAAATTTAGTTTTTCTGTTAAAAAATAGATCGAAAATTATTAATTTTTAAACCAACATTTCGTTTTATATATCTAAATGCTATATTAATA
>CM063511.1:57782505-57787505 GCA_032207245.1 Pardosa pseudoannulata | reverse complement strand
TACATAATATATATATACATATATATATATATTATACAATATTATATTATATATATATACTTTATACATATATATATATATATACATATATATATATATATATATATATATATATATATATATATTATATATATATATATATAGTATATATATATATATATATATATATATATATTTATATATATATATATATATATATATATATCTGGTTTAGATGAAGGCGCTATGGTCTACTATTCTGCGACACGAGTAAACACTGGAACCTACTACTTAAAGCTGAGTTCAAACGGCTATGAACATCTACGCTGTAACGTATCCGGTCCCTGTTTTAGATGACGCAGTAAAGAATCAGGTGTTTCTTGAATAATTGATTTATTTACACCTCTACTATATTCCTCTTCAGAATCATTTCTATATACACAAAAAAAAAAATTCAGATCACAGGTATGTGATTCGATACACGTAGGCCTGAGTAGAGACGTGCAATATCTGCCTCTGCCGAAGTATTAGCGATTACGATGGAAGAAAGAGTTCGGTGGCTGGCGTGACGAAAGTTCTCTGAAGTAATTAAGTAGACAGTACACTCAATTAGACGAGATAAGTTAAAATAACAGATAGTTTCTTCGAAGAATATTAAAACACAGAGTTCCAAAGAGGAATATGCAATCAATTCCAAAGAGGATTATATTAAAAGAAAACTCAAGGCACAGGTTTTCGTTATCAATCTCAGCAAGAGATATATCCCAAGGTGGGATTTTTCGTTAGGAAAAACTGTTCTCCCGATAAAGAGACTGTCAAGATGGCGCCCCCGAGTTTAGCTGACTCTAGTTAACTCTCAAAAGAAAAGATTCCAAGGTGGGATTATAGCTAAAAAAAAAACCTCTCCGATACAGAGACTGGTCAAGGCGAACTCCGAATTAGCTGGTTGCGAGCTAACTAAATACTTCTTTAAAAAAATCTAATGTCGTCTCTTTTTTAGGGGAGGGGCTTCTAAGAGACAGGGCTTCATCCACAATTTCATCTTTGGATCATCTGGCGATGATCTCCACCTTTAACCAACTGGTATGATCTGGGCTAGACAATCACCAACTGCAAACCCAAGAGTCTGTTTTCGTATTAGCTAAGTCGGGCATTTCTTTGTGGTTCCAATGGTCATTTTTTCTGGCTGTCAGTCCAGGCGCCCGGTTGTCCTGTCTGTTGTTAAGGTCCTATAGGACACAAAAGTCTAGACATCGTGGTGCCGGGGAAAACAACCACTTTGTATCCACATAAGCGAAGTTCATATCCCAAAGCAAAGTTCTTTGTTGCAGACACACCGTTAAATCACGCTAGCAGAGAAATTTGAATCCACAAACTGTTTTATCGAAGAGAAACGACCTACTCTCCTCGTTAGGGTTATTCTTATTAGAGATTATAGAGTATGGTAATTAAAAATTATCCTTAAAATATATTAAATTATAAAAATAAGTACACAATATGAGACGAAAACTAAACCTATTGGTCACTCTCATTAGTTTCTTTTGACAATAATTTTTTTTTTCTTAGACTATATTGCTCTTACATCTTATTATAATGGAATTAAGCTTCTTCTCTAGAGCGTATTTAGAATGGTTTTATATATTTTGTGCAGAAAAAAATATCAAAGTATGGAATATGAAGACATTTTATAAGTATGATAAAACTACTTCTTAAGTGATATTGAAAATCTGAACTGCCAGTTATATCAGAGAAAAATCTATTCATTACTTTTTGATATCATGTAAAAAATTCCAATTTTCGTTTCTATTCGTCCCGATTTTTTCTTAGATTTATAAAACTTTTCATCTAAAAAACTTCTGCATACTAACAGAAATAACTTTCTCTGAGATGAAGGATCATAAAAAAAACTTACCCGATGATTTAAGTCAAGAATATTCGAAAGCAATTTTCAGCAGAATATATATCTAAAACTTAGTAATGTACCTATAATGGTGATGTCCTCTTTTGACTATTTTACCTCGTAGAATTTCAGGTTTCCATTTAGCTGAGCATTAAAGATAAAACTGCTACTGCCATGTGAACATACTAAATATGGCCGTTAAAAAATATATAAAAAAAATTCTCTGCCGGTGTAATGTCCATCCCATTAAAAACGAAAATCCTTCGTAGTAGAATTTTTATCTTTGTCCGGTGGCAGTTCATATTCATGTAATGTCAAACTCGGGGTTTTCCTAGCTCAGATCTATACATCATTAACTAGAATGATAGGAGGGGGAGAAAGAGATCTTCGGAATTCATGGATCAAGGCCCCGTTGCAGTGATTGGACGGTTACCTGGACTATAAAGTCCTCCCAACCATGCCACCGCTCCTTTAACCGATTAATTCTGCGGGAGAGCCTCTTCCAACGATTACGTACTAATGATGACGAATTTTCTAGCTATCGTATGTAACAGCGGCTCATGTCAAATCGGGAAAGGTGGAGGGAGCAAAGTAAAGGACAGGTATTAATACTTCTGCCGGGCATGCAGGTACATTAGATTAAACTTGGAAGTGATTCATTACGCTCTCTTAAAAAAATAGTGGTTATTGCATTAGATGATTATCTTTCGACAGACAATTATTAGTTTTTCACGTTAAAGAGAGTGAGCGGAGAAAATAAATTTGAGGAAAGATTTGTATGGATGTAATTCGATTTGTTAGCATAGAGAAGTGAAATTGTCAGGCAAATATATGAATAAAATCTAACAAGTGTGATATTTTTTGTGTTAGATAACATCTATTGAAAAATATTGTCATAACGTTCCGTTTCCTTAATTTTAATTCTGTTCCATTTAGTT
The DNA here is from genome assembly GCA_032207245.1 of Pardosa pseudoannulata. Classification (NCBI taxonomy): domain Eukaryota; kingdom Metazoa; phylum Arthropoda; class Arachnida; order Araneae; family Lycosidae; genus Pardosa; species Pardosa pseudoannulata. The sequence continues at coordinate 57,784,688 of CM063511.1, read as the reverse complement.
TCCATTAATTCTATAAGCTTCCCTTAAAAATTCCCTGTTTGTAACTTTCCTGCCATGCTCCCAATTATCACGTTGGTGAGTCGAAAAACCTATTTTTTTTTATCGCATAAGCCGCTCTGGATATTCAATCAGATGACATCACACATACCAGGAGCTTCACTTGGCGTTCTCCTTGGCAAGCAATAGTTGCATTGCAATAGTTTTATAAATTCACCCTTTTCATAATATGACATATCCTCACTCCACACATTGGCATGTTTTAGTCCTGCGCTTGACGGTTTTCCACCGTGCCACAAGGCCACTGGAATGTTGATGAGTTTTCCAGCCATCAGCGGTTGCCAGCCGTTTCAGCCTTAGAGATACAAGATGGAATCTTCACTTAGACTTCACTTGCTTCCCAGACTTTCGGTTCTTATACAGACAGACAGGATGGAGGAGAGAGAGAGACCTGGATCCCGAAACGAGAAGAGGAGCTTCGAGTTCCAGCCTTCATAATAGTCTATTTGTTTTTAGTCCATTTTTGTTTTCTTCTTTTTTTATTAAGTTTTATCTTTAAAAAAATTCAATCAATTGTCTTCTATTATTTTTAAAAATTTTGTATTAATATCAATAAAATCCATTCATTCAGTAACTTCTCCTCTCTTTTATTTTTAATGCCTATTGTGTTTTTTACTTTAAGATTTAAACTTAAGTTGTCGAAAAGCCAAATTCAATTTATATATTAAATATCGGGTTTAGGACATAACGCGTATTACTACTATACGTCACCCACTCAAATGATATATTTTTTATTGACTTTACTATGGGTTTCTATTTCAGGTACAAACCTTTTTATGTTTTGCTCGACTCCTAATTCCCCATAGAAACCCCACTTTCACAGAAAAACACCATAACAGAAATATTTTTAATATAATTACAACAAAGTTTCTATTGTGTTTTTTAAATGATAAAAAGTATATTTAGGTATTCAATAAATTCCTTTCTTGTTTATAAAAAACACAGCTGTAAGGTTGCTAAATTGGGAAATCGAACAATCGATCATTTCTATTTTTATGGTATCGTTTCATTATTCCATACATAATTTTGCACAGTGATGAAATTAGAGTAATTGGCGTGATTAAAAAGACCACTCATGCCAATTCCCTTTAAGACCTCGAGAGATCGTCATTAAGGGAACATCAAACTTTTAGCTAGGTAAAATTTTTCTTAAAATTCGATATTTCTATCTCATTGAATTATGAAATATTATTATAAATAAGAATCAATGAGGGCGTTTTAGTATTAATTAATTACTGTGTGATTCATAGCTGTGGAATCTAAAAAAAACCTTTCAACATTGTAATAAAGGTCTTGAAAAGTACTTGTAATACGACACAGTGAATAAAATGAAAAGGACGTTTTAACTTTAGCAAAGAAATCATTTACTTTCCGATCTAGTCAAATTGTTTTAACCATACTTTCCCTACAAGAGTTCCGTCATTCTAACATTTAATTTAACTCAACAATGAGCAAACACTAAAGAGGTAAGAACGTTACAATCAGGCAGAACATCGAGAAAATCACTGGGATACTTCGGGTGCGTGAAGCCAAAGGAGACATGTTATTGAGGAGTCAGACATCTATTAAAAGCCTTTCAAATTCTTAGAATAAACATAATAAATTCTTTAGAAATAGGATTGAGGAAATATGAAAACATGCAAGTCATAAGTTAACAATGATTTCTGTAGAAAATAAAATATAATAACCGAAGAGGGTACTGTTCAAAAATCAATTTTTGTACAATGAAATACATTCCCATAATTAATTTGACACCTGTTTTAAACATGAATATATATACATTGATATTCACAAGAAAATTTATCTGATACAAAATCGAACCGGGGCAGTAAGAAAGAAAGAACCTTTTAACACTCTTAGTGACTGATGCATTTGTGAAACGATAAAAAAGGAGGAAAACAAGGATTATCAAATTGATGTTTTTAAAAGAATTCATTTATCTATAATTAAGTATTTTAATAAAAGATTTATGTATTCTCGTATTGAAGATAAATTAGTCTGTAAAATTTCATCGCATTTGGCGATTGGAAAGTTATAGAAAAATCAAGCAATATTTAGATATTCACAGAATATACAGTTTGGGATAAATAGCGTGTAACTAAAACTCCTCGGTGCAACAGCCAATA
>CM063511.1:57767505-57777505 GCA_032207245.1 Pardosa pseudoannulata | reverse complement strand
GATTCTAAAAGCACAAATAAAAATATTCTTTGAGAGACTTATTTATATTTTTTACGAAATTCATCCAAGTTATCTAAGTGGTGCAATTAGAGATACATCTGTTACCGCAAATGAAATACTTCGAAATAGAGATTTACAAAGCCATGAAAAACTATCAGCGTCTTTGCCTCAGGGAGTAGGGGTCCATCCCTCAATAAATGTTAGTCAAAGAGGTGTCCAGTTTTTAAACAACCAACCTGACCCTCCTACCGCAAAATTCCATGGGGGAAAGCACTGGCAGAAATGTACATTAGATCCATTCTGAATTGTACGTGCTAACCGCTTAGAGGGTTAAAATCCTGCCCTAATAAAAACTGAAAAATGTAGAATTTGGATATATTTCTAATAACTAGTCTAATAACTAGTCTACTTCTAACCTAAGTTATTACAGTTACTTTACAGATTTAATTTTAAATTTATTATTCCATTTTTTCTACAGCAGTTCTCTTAATGTATTCTACCGTGAAACCTTCACGTTTTTATCTATACAATCATCGCATGTATATCCCCATCGTTCGATATTCGCCTCCAACGTTCCAAAACGCGGCATCACAGAAATAAAACTCACACGGCTATCACCATCGCAATACCTTATACGACAGCCACTAATTCCGGCCTATCAAAAGCAATGAGATCGTAAAGTGGGCCACAACTAGTACCGCAACATTCCCGAGAAAAGCAATGTGTGTGTATATATAAAGAGAGACAGAAAGAGCGCAAAGTAAAGAATTTCCCCCAATAATGTCGGTTCTCTTTCCCTGAAGCCGGAAAACATGTGGGGATAAAAAGATGAATCTCTCATTCGTTTCTAAATGTACCGAACGTAAGTGTATCAGGAGAAGAGTCTTAAAAAACAGGTTGCTTCCCCTTTTTTATTCTTCTTTTAAGAGAAAATAACTCCCGTGTTTTCTAGAATATTTTTTACTTTGAAGATTTTTTTTTCTAAAATCTTTATTACTTCTATCGAGTTTTTTTCCTGACATTTACTTTTTAATGTATATGGGTTACTTGAATTTAAATGTCAGCTTTATTTTGGGATCTTTTTTTTGTAAAAGAATATTTTTTGTAGCTATGAATAAATAAACTCATTAAATATTCATTTTGCCCCTTTTTCTGATATTTTAAGCGTAACTAACGTGTTAATTATGTATCTATTAATGAATAAATTGTTATTTAAGATTTTTTTAAAAATTTTCTAAGATTTGATATTAATAGATTTTTGCAGTACACCTTGAGCTAGAAATTAACGGAAGATACAGTTTTTTAAAAATAGACTTTGAGCTAAAAATTAAAATTCGTGAATATAATTGAGATATTAAGAATATAAAATAATATATATATATATATATATATATATATATATATATATATATATATATTATATTATATTATATTATGTAATATATCAAAATTATTGTACTTAAACTTCTTCTTTAAAAACCTCCTCCCATCTTATTTAAAGGTGTCTCCTCGAGTTAAAATTCTTCTAAAACATTTCCCAGAGCTATCTCTGCAATAGATGTAATTATTTTGTCCACTCATTACATTTTCCAGCTGTTCAGTTTCCCCATCTGATCTAAGATTAATTTTCCTGTTATAACGCCAATCAAGCTACTCTTTCCGAAAATATTTCGTCTCCGTCTTGCTGTAGGACCCACTCCTGTTTTAACATGTGTTTCGTTTCTATGTACATTCTCTTGTCTACTGTTCACTATTGAAGACGTGTTTTTAGCAGCTCCTCAATAAAAATTTAAGTTGTTTTCAGAATTACGTGTTCTCTTTCAATGGAGCCAAGTCTACTTTATTCATTTTAAGCTATTTGCTTAGGCTTCTCCTTGCCGAGTAACTCGACAAGTAAAAGGAAAAGTGGGCTATAATTTGACATGACCGGCCTTTAAATCACCGTAGTTATATATATATATATATATATATATATATATATATATATATATATATATATATATATATATATATATTATATATATATATATATATATATTATATATATATATTATATATATATATATTATATATATATATATATATGTATATCCATATTTAAAATATATTATATATATATATGTAATATTATTTTATAAAACTCCTTCACAAGGAGAATGTTAACAGCTAGCATTCATAAAGTACAAAGATGCAGTCTCTCATATTCAATATACTCAGAAGTTAATTTAAAACTTTATTTCAGAGAGGCAACACATCAATATGTCCTTCTGACAATACAATCAAAAGCCACAGAGTTCACTCTGCTTTCACACAAGTACACCCAAGAACGCTGACAACAAGAATTTTCCACAACAAAAACAACTTACTAAGCGAATTAACTGCTATCCGCAAAACACGAACACATGTTCCGCAACACCTGTAAACTGATGTATAGACAGAAATTTAAGTTTTATGACAGAAAGGTGTTTTTGGAAAATACTTCGTTCAATTAAACCATTTAGAGGTGATAAAGATATTTAGATGAACCAAAATGGAGAGAGGACTTTAGAAGAAAATTAAAGTTAAATAATTTTGAATATATTACATATATATATATATATATATATATATATATATATATATATATATATATATATATATATATATATATATATATATATATATAATTTTTCTCGAAAGCTTGTGATAACTATTTAGATTTGTTTTATTTTCCTAAAGATATACTTTAAATACAAATGGACATATAGTGTAAAAAAATCCTGTGCAGGGAACGTTTTAGCATAGCTACGTTTAACTAATAATTAGTTTCAAAAATAATTAATATTTTATTTAAAAATATTACAATTATTTTATTTAAAAATATTACATACTTACATCTACATTCATAAATTACTATACATTCATAAATTCATAAGTTTTCAAGTCCATCTATTAAAAGTAAATGAAATGAAATAAAAAGAAAAAAAACCAAAATACTTTATGTAAAGTCGTTTCTTTAGTTTTATTATCAACTAGTAGTAAAAATATTATCAAAACTTTTTTTCATTTTTTAAAAAGGATTGTTTTTACCCGTTTACAACATAATATAAAAAGGTTTACTTGTATAATATAGTACAAACCTCATTACATTGTTAGAATTCAAATCTTGTCAATAAAAGAAAAGCGTAAACATTGAGGAAAGTTTATACGAGTACGATATAAGATTCTATTTGTAATGTTGAGTAAACATTATATATATGTTAAAATGCAAGCATTGAAAGCTAATATCTGACAAGGAAGTAACAACCTTTGCACAAGCTTGCAGGTATCTCAATTTCGACTTTGAAATCAAAATATGAATATGTACATTATTGCAAACTTGTAGTTTTTCTAAAACTTGGGATCACTTTTGACAAACAAAAGTAACATTTTATCTGCTACTTGTGAATTAATTACCTGCGACATGTTTCCAGTATAAATACTTCTTTCTTTCATGTTTCTAGATGATGCTATTAATTATTTAAATTCATAAAATAACACGTTAGGATATAAAATTATTTTTGTGAATAGTGTTCAATTCTTGGTTGAATATCACAGATATTATTAATGTGATATTATTAATACATTTTGCAAAAGTAGGAACAAAAATATGGCTAAAATAATGGTTTGTTTTCTTTCAGCATGAATTTCAAGGAGAACTGTCACACTCCCATCATACTTATGTCTTTTTTGAGTGGGCAATATAATTTAATTTTTGAAACGAGGAATGAAAATGGTTAGGGGAAGGAGTCTTTATGAGTCCTAATAACAGTAACACTTAATAAATGATAATAATATTCAAATTCAAATTAACCATCTTCTTTTGTACTGTACAGAAATAAAAATTAATAAAGTATATATAAATTCATAAGTGTACACGATTTTTTCACTAATTTGTTTTTTACGAACACTCGGTTGTTATAACCGAGTGTTTGTAAAAAAACAAATTATATAATGGCAAATATGGAATCCCCTAATCACTAATTAAAAAATTCAACTGTAATAGAATTGCATAATACACTTTCTTCAAAAACTAAATAAAGAGCTTAGTATTTCAATGTATTTCAGTTATTAATGACTAAGTAATTTTTAATGACTCTGTATTACAGGAATAATAAAACAAAAGATTAACGAAATTTTGAACATTACAATTTTACCTCTCCCCTAATTGAAAATAGCAAAGTCAAAAGTTTTCTTTTATCTACAAAGTATTAAATGCAAAGATCAGGAAAATTGAAGTTTACTTGCCCTCGGAGGCTCTGTGCGGTATACATATAGGTATTCATGCATTTGTATGAGTATATATATATATATATATATATATATATATATATATATATATATATATATATATATATATATATATATATACATATATATATACATATATACATATATATACATATATATATATACATATATACATATATATATATATAAATACATATATATATACATATACATATATATACATATATATACATATATATATATGCATATATATATACATATACACACAAACACACACACACACACACATATATATATATATATATATATATATATATATATATATATATATACATATACATATATATATACATACATATACATATATATATATATATATATATATACGCATATATATATATATACACACATATATACACACATATATATATATACATACATATATATATATATACATATATACATATATGTATGTATATGTATATATATATACATATATATATATATGTATATATATATATATATATATATATATATACATATATGTATATATATATATACATATATATACGCATATATATATATATATATATATATATATATATATATATATATATATATGTACATATATATATATATATATATACATATATATACGCATATATATACACATATATACACACACACACATATATATATATATATATATATATATATATATATATATATATATGCACACATGCAAAGAAAAAGAGAAATAGAAAGAGCATTCTTAAGAATTGTCCCTCAATAATGCCGGTTCTCTTTCACAGACACCGAAAAGTACGTGGGAATAAAAAACAAAAATAATTCGTTCGTTTCGTAATGTACTGAATGTAAGTGCATCGGAAGAAGAGGCTTAAAAACATGTTTTTTACTCTTCTTTTACGATAAAATAACCCATTCCTTTTTTTTCAGAATTTTTTTATTTTCAAGTGTTTTCTTTATTAAATCGAATTTTTATTATTATCGTGTACTTATTTTTTTGCATTTAGTTTTTAATGTGTCTTTGCATCGGTAGTTTGAATTTAAATGTCAGTTTGTTTTGCAATCTTTTGTAAAAAGAGTTTTTTCTTTGTTATGAACAAATAAACTCATTAAACATTCATCTTTTCCCTTTCTTTTTTTATAGTACAACTAATATGATAATTATGCATCTATAGGCAAATAAATTTCGTATAATGCTTTTTCTGTATAATGAATGTTTCAAACTGATAGTATTTTATATAATTATGTTAATTAAAAAATTTCTGTGGACAAACATTTATACACATTATTTGCAGGACATATTTTAAACTTACTTTATTTGAAAGGAAGATACGTTCTCTCAAATATTTAATAAAATAGACAGGTATATACTTTTTGAAATAATTGATTTTACTGAGATAAAAAGAATATATAACTTTTATTAAAAAATAAGTGTAATTCTGTTCAAAAATGAGTAGTATTATTTATTCAGCTCTGAATAAATATTAAATGCAGGTATCTGACCTTGAAAGGTTGGGCCTGAATATTTATTGTATTTAGACATATCGTAAAATGGAGTAAGATTGAAATAGAAAACTGACAAAAAGATATCCAAATAGATGTTACCATAGTCGAAATACAAAATTTCTACATTGTAAGTCTAAAAGGTTTTTAGTGTTATCAGGCAGGGTTAATATTCCATTACATTGATAATTTTTGCTTTTTAGAGTGCAGATTGCATTAAAATCTAATATCGTAATACTGATAAAACGAAATTGGTCTTCGAGTGTAAACCTCTAGTAAAGGCCAACTTACAAATAATTTTTTCAGCCGAACCATAAAAGTGATGAATAAAGAAAAAACAAATTTATCATATGGAAATAAAAAAAAAAAACCTACATGAAACATAAAGCAGTGAAAAAGTATTCTAAAATTCTTTTTAAGGTGAAGATGCCATAGACTACGGCATATAATTTGCTGGACACCCTACTAAAAACATGTCTTCAAGATCTTTACTGTTTCATATGTGCTGATAATCATTAAGCAAATGTGACAAAGTATATTTTTGCAATAACTATAATTCAGACAATAATGATTACAGTATATTTATAGCTTATGAAATTACGTGAAATCTAAATTTTTTGAAATCTATATGTGACATATATTTTTCCAATAGAAACTCTAATCTAACAACATAATAAAAATATAAAGATATTATTTTTGTATTTCTTCCTAAATATTCTATGTAACAAATTATCCCATGTGGTGTAAGAAAATGTCTCACATTGGGAACATTTGTAAAGCTGTAAATACATCAGCATACATTCAATAAGTTAAATTATCATTACTTTATTCGCTTTTAAAATTTATGAAACACTGCAATAATAATCAAAATCTTAACCATATTTGAATATATTTCTTGCATTAGGATTTGAACTTTTAAATTAATCAAAACTTATAAAATTTTTAAATTATTTATAATTGTGATAATATATAATCACCATATAACACATTTTAATGTATAGTTTCGCATTAAAATTTAAGTGTTAAGTTTTTGTGTATCGTCTCACTATACACAAAAATTATAACAGTATATCGTTTGTACAAAACACATGACTAAACTACACTTAAAATTATAGCTCAGATTTTTGAGCATATCTTTATAAGATAGAAGAAAATAATTTCTTTATCAGTAATAGATAGAAAACAAAATGATAGAAAAAATACCATGCAAGAGTTTGTTTCGTGAAACAACAAAAAATTCTAATACATTTCTTTTCTTCAAACAAATTTCTACAAAACACATGGCTAAATTACAACTCAAATTATAACTCGGAAATTTTAAACGAATTTTTATAAGTAATAAGCTAGAAGAAGATTAAAAAATAAAATTATAGAAAAAATATAATGCAAGTGTTTGTTTTGTGAAACAACAGATTCTAAAACATTTCTCTTCTTTACAAAAATTTCTAAACTTTATCCTTTTTCAGAAAATATGTGTTTATATTTATCGTCCTTATTTCCTATGACTTTTATTCTGAAACAACATTTATATTCAAAACAGTAGGAATGGAGAACCATATTATATTTCCTCCACGAAGAGTACCTGGTTCCATAATATTTTTCGAAATTGATGCTATGGAATTTGAGTTTTATGAGGTACTGCTTCGGTACATGTAAGGATTTTAAAATCAATAAGCACGAATTTTGATTTCATGTTAGAATTTCTCTACTAATATGAAAGTCTGCAGCCACTGAGAGTCAGAAATGAAAGTTTAGCAATGGAAACAAATAAAAACGAAAAAAACTACTAATTAAGGAAAATAAGAAAAATGTTATTTATATAAATCTTAAATAAATCTAAAAATATTTTTTGTATTAAGATTTTAACTCTTAAATTAATTATAACTTAAATTTTTAAATATTTACAGTCGTGACAATGCATAGTCAACATATAGCAAAATACGCATCGTCTAACTATATACGAAAATCATAACAGAATATTGTTTGTACAAAACACATGGCTAAATTACAACTCAAATTATAACTCGGAAATTTTAAACAAATTTTTATAAGTAATAAGCTAGAAGAAGATTAAAAAATAAAATTATAGAAAAAATATTATGCAAGTGTTTGTTTTGTGAAACAATAGATTCTAAAACATTTCTATTCTTTGCAAAAATTTCTAAACTTTATCCTTTTTCAGAAAAATGTGTTTATATTTATGGTCCTTATTTCATATGACTTTTATTCTTAAACAACATTTATATTCAAAATAGTAGGAATGGAGAAAACCATATTATATTTCCTCCTCAAAGCGTACCTGGTTCCATAATATTGTTCGAAATTGATGCTATGGAATTTGAGTTTATGAGGTCTTTCTTTGTTACACGTAAGGATTTTAAAATCAATAAGCACGAATTTTGATTTCATGGTAAGTGTTCCTCAACTGACATGAAAATATGCAGCCAATGAGAGTCAGAAATGAAAATTTCACAATGGAAGCAAATAAAAAAGAAAAAACTACTAATTAAGAAAAATGAAAAAAGTTTTACTGTAATTAAAATCTTAAATAAATCTGAAAATATTTTTGTATTAAGATTTTATAACTTAAATTATTCATAAATTAAATTTTTAAATATTTACTGTCTTGATAATGTATAGTGATCATATAGCAAAATACACATCGTCTACTTATATATAAAAATCATAACAGAATATTGTTTGAACAGAACACATGGGTAAACTACTCCTCCAATTATACTTCGGAAATTTTAAACAAATTTTTATAAGTTATAAGCTAGAAGATTAAAAAGTGTTTTATCAATAAGGGATAAAAAATAAAATTATAGAAAAAATATTATGTATCTGTTAGTTTTGTGAAACAATAAATTGTAAAACATTTCTTTTCTTTACAAAAATTTCTGTACTGTACCCTTTTTCAGAAAAAAATGTATTTATATTTATGGTTCCTATTTTATATGACTTTAAAGTATCAATAAGCACGAATCCTCTACTGAAGTGAAAACCTGTAGCCACTGAGAATCAGAAATAAAAGTTTCGCAATGGTAGCAAATAAAAACGTAAAACTACTAATTATCGAAAATAAGAAAAATTGAATTAGATCTGAAAATATTTTTTGTATTAATATGTTAACACTTAAATTAATCATAATTTATAATTTTTAGATATTTACAGTCGTGATAATGCATACTCACCATATAGTAAAATGCACATTGTCTAACTATATACAAAAATTATAACAGAATATTGTTTGTAAAAAACACATGATTAACTACACATCAAATTATAGCTCAAAATTTTAAACAAATTTGTATAACTAATAAGCTAGAAGAAGATTAAAAAGTGTTTTATCAATAAGGGATAAAAAATAAAATTATAAAAAAAAATATGCGAGTATTTGTTTTGTGAAACAATATATTCTAAAACATTTCTTTTCTTTACAAAAATTTCTAAACTCTATCCTTTATCAGAAAAAAATATATATTTATATTTATGATCCTTATATCATATGATTTTATTCTTAAACAACATTTATATTCAAAACAATGTGAATGGAAGACCATATTATTTTTCTTCTCGAAGAACTTTTGGTTCCATAAAATCATTCGGAATTGTTTCTAAAGAATATGAGTATTTGTCCTGCATCGGTACATGTAGTAGGGATTTTAAAACCAATAAAAATGAATTTTGATCTCATGGCAAAAGTTTCACTATTGACAGGAAAATCTGAAGCCACCGAGAGTCAGAAAGAAAAGTTCCTGAACGGAAGTAAATAGCAATGAAAAATACTAATAAAAAATGAAGAAACATTTACCACAATTATAATATGAGATATACCATAATTTATTTTAATTCTTCTTAGCATGTAGCTTATCATATGACGGGATTAGTAAAACTTTTAATTTTCCAGAATTATAAAGTAGCCTATGAGGCAGATAAAAAATGGTTTTTTTGGCTGATAGTTACTCAGTACACCCTTAATAATTTGTTTATCTTCATACTCCTATAAAGTCTCCAGATACTGTGAATGCAGTTTAGAATCACGTTGAATTCATTTAGTCAAACAATATGGTTATGTATATAAAACAAACACACAAACGAACAAGCATCTTAATTTTCAAAGAAATATAACTTAAACGCTAGATATTTATTAATCCGTGGAATAGACTCCTAGAATTTTATGAAGAGAATTCGTTGTTAA
>CM063511.1:57750005-57757505 GCA_032207245.1 Pardosa pseudoannulata | reverse complement strand
CATAGTAAATATCATGGTAAATACCTTTCATAAATTATGAAATAGGTCTCAGATGTAATTTCATTACTTTTTTGGAGTTTATGAAATGTGTATGTATTCCAAACAAATAATTTGATTGATATATTTTTTTTATAATCTTAGTGATTAAAATTAAAAAATGCCAGATTCTTTCACATATATTTGATTATTTTGCATACATTTTTATTTTCGTATGTTTACATATGTACAAATAAAATAATTAAAGCATAAACATTTAAAAAATTAGTACAAATTAGTACTCAAACCTTGTCGGTTACTATAAGCGGCCATTATCTACAAAATCATTGGTTGTAAGCATTTATATTTAATTACAAAATTATTCAAAGTAAAATAATCATTCATCTTTCAGTATTTTGTTATTTAAAATTTTGATTCGTCAATCATTACAAAATGTAAGTTTTTAGCACTTTCTAAACACTAAATTAGTAAAATTAAATTTTGCGTAAAGTGAACCACATCTTAAAGCCGTAAACACAAAAAATTCCACTTCTATATAACAAAAGTTTATCAATATATTTAAATTCAAAATTTATGGAAATTTAAATATTTTTTTTCTCTATTAGGTTCTGACTAATACACTAATTTGAAGTTGGAATTAAAGTGCAACATCCATTTTAAGGCAAAAAGGATAGCCCCTGATTACTAACAGTGGGCGTATGTACAATAACGTGAATATGCAATATACTTCCCAGTAAACAAGTCTTAATCTCTTAGATTTACACGTAAAAGAAACGTTTCCTGTTAATTTAAGACTCAAAATACTCTAATTAATCTGATAAGAGTTACCCCGTAAAAGGAGAAAATTTCTGTAAAATCTTTAAATTTAATTATCATAGTCACATTTTCTCACAGATCTATTTGTGTTAGAGTTTTGATGATCAGATTTAATGTTTATTAAATATAAATGAAAAATATAGGGGAGCGTATAAAACTGATCTTTTTAATTTCAAACTACTATAAAATGAATACTTTACTATATTGGAAACATTTTTTTTTTGTTAGAAGTATATTTATTTGACCATTGGTTTGAAACAAAATATAGTTAATGATTTTAATATGCACCCTGTATACATATATACAGGTGTATCAATAGTGTAACTTTAGTGTTTGCACATTATACGTGTACTGTAAAATCATATAGTAAAAATATGTATTTATACAAGATACTTATGACTTTCTACCTCGAAATACTCTAATTAATCTGATAAGAGTTACCCCGTAGAAGGAGAAAATTTCTGTAAAATTTTGTAAACTTTTAATTTAATTATCCCAGTCATATTTTCTCACAGATAAGGGAATCTATTTCTGTTAGAGTTAGAATATTGTGTTATTTTTTTGTTAGAAGTATATTTATTTGACCAATGATTGGACACAAAAGCTAGTTAATGACTTTAATATGCACCTTGTATGTTTACAAGTGTATTAATAGTTTAATTAACTTTAATGTATACACACCATACGTGTACTGTAAAATCATATTAAAAGTATGTATTTCTACAAGATACTTATAACTAACCTCAGTATATACATTAATTTTTTTTATTTGAAAGATTAGTTAAAACTATAATGATATAAATAGAGCCTTTAATCTAATTTTTTTGTAAAAATTTAGGTATCATGCCAGATATAATTATTTAATATTTTTCTGGTTCATATTTATCTATTTCTTAACTCTAAGAAAAATATAATTTTTTTTTTTGAATTTAGGAAACATTGACTAAATGCAGAAGAGTTTGTACAGTTTTTTTCAAGATGTGCAAGAGTTTGTTACAGTTTTGTTGAAACTATTTTGCTGACTTTATTATTTGCTTACATTTATTTACAAATTTGAATTTTTAAAAAGTTATTATATCTAAAAGGTAGAGCATTTTAACTAAATCATTAAACAATAAGTTCGTAGAAACTGTTGTGTACATGAATTATTAAAGTTATAAAAGTTAGGATTTGGAACTTCTTTTTAAAATCTTTGAACAAAAGCTATTAAACTGTCACGACAGCCATACTATTGCAAATTGTTTCCTAATATTGTTCTAAATTATATTTATACAACATAATAGCAAACGTTTGCATTATATCAAATGCTTATACACTACTGACTTCTTTTAATTAGAGAAGAAAAGAACAGATTTATTGCACTTCGAATTCTTTTCAGACATAAGGTAAACATTCCTTTCCCGCTAGCCTACAAATTTTCATCTATGAAAGAGTTTTGACAAAAGGTACAAGCAGAAGAATGGTTTAGGATTTACAGTTTGAAATGTTTCTCGTCTAATAAAAAAATCCTTTATTAAGTCGGATATAATTTTTCATTGTTTGCTAAGCTCATAATTATGTATTTCTTAGTTTCCAGGAAAATGGTTTTAAGTTTAGAAACTAAATGTGCAAGGATTTCTTACATTTTTTTATAAAATATGCGAAAGACTGTTATTTACTGAAAGTTATTTTGAATTTCGAATTACGATTAAAGCGATAATGTATATTTATTACTGACGTGAGTATGTAATATACAAGTTTTCATGTGAATTCATCATCAAAAATATAGACTTTAGGTAGTAGAGGTCTTTTATAATACCTTTGAAAAAAATACTTCTAAAGTTTTATAAAAACCATACAATTGCAAATTACCTCATAATACGTTTTTAAACTAAATATTTAGCAAAATCAATTTTTTTATCAAGATAACCTTATATTAGCTGCTAAAATACTGCTTTATATGTTCCGAAAAATTACTTAAAATATTGAAGAATAGAAGACAATACTTAGTGGACTTCGGATTACTTCCAGACAGAAAGCAAACATCGCTTTCGACTACAATAAACAACACAAACTATGACAAGGAAATCAAGAAAAGTCAGATTCAGAAGAATGATTTATTTTTTACAGTTTTGAATGTTTTTTACTCATTAAAAAATTTAGCCATTAAAATCTGGTACGATTTTTCAATGTTTACCAGGCCTATGACTCTCTATTTCCCAAAATCCAGAAAAATGATTTTGATTGTAGGAAACCTTACTAAATAAGCAAGAATTTATCAAAGATTTTGTAGAAAATATACTAGAGATTTTTTTAATATACTGATATTTATTTCTAATGTTAAATTTTCTTTAAGGTGAGAATGGCATATGTATCCCTACTTTGAGTATATATGCTACAAATATTCATGCTAATGAATTGTAAAAGTTATAAACATTAGCCAGTAGAGTCTTTTATCTGAATTTAAACTGTACTAATTTTGAAATAATACTAAAAATAAATAATAAACAACACTAAATAATACTAATTTTGAAAGAATTTTTAAAAAAATTAGACACAAAATAATGGTTTATGATTTACAGTTTTGAAACTGTTAAAAAATATGAAAAAAATTTCATTATTAAATAATATATGATTATTCAATGTTTGTCAAGTTCATTAATATATATTTCTTACTTTACAGACAAATGATTTCGACTTTAGAAAAAATAAATAAATGTTTAAGGATTTATACAGTTTTTGTATAAAAGATGCTGGAGATTACTTTATGTTTTTACTTACTGATATTTATTTCATATTTCAAATTATAATTAAAGAGATAATGATGTATGTGTATTAGAAGTTTTCATAGGAATTTATAATAAAACTATAAATGTTAAAAATTAAATTAATTTTTAAACATATTTGAAGAAAAAACTACTAAGTGTTACAAAAACATACATAATAATAAAGTAGAGGCCATTTATAACATCTTTGAAAAAATACTTACAAGAAACATACAATTGCATATTGTCTCATAATATATCTTTAAACTAAATATTTATTCAAATGAATTTTTAGCAAAAGATTAGCTGCTAAAATACTGCTTTGTACGTTCTTACAAAATTGTCTAAAATATTGATGAATATAATACAATACATAGTGCATTTCGGCTCCTTTCATGACAGAGGGTAAATATTGCTTTCGACTATACTAAACAATACTAGCTATGAAAAATAATCTTACAAAAGGTAGATTCAGAAGAATAATTTGTGATTTAGTTTGTATTGTTTCTTGTTTATTAAAAAAATCGAGTTTAATATGATTATTTAATGCATAACAGACTCATGATTATGTATATATATTTCCAGAAAAATGATTTTGGGGTTAGGAAACATTAGCTAAAGCTGCAAGAAATTGTTGCAGCTCTGTAGAAAGTATGTATGTACGCATGTATGTATGTATATATGCATGAATATATTATTTTTCTCGTAAATAATGTTCTCAGAATAGATAATTCAGTTGTTTTTCTTTTAGAAAATATGTCACGTTTGACACAATAGTATTAAAGTACAGTAAGCTCATGTAAATCCAATAAAATGTGGGTAGGCACTGAAACCTTATATTTCACTTTCACTTGTTGACTTACTTCTCTGCCAGGTAGCGAAACTGCACAGAATTGTAGTATACATATTTTTCATATATGCTATTATTATTTCGTGTGAATATTAAAAAAACCTCTTGCAGTCTAGTCATATTTCCATTCATACTTCTTTCACAAAATACACATTTTCAAAACTATGAACTTGTCACTAAATTTTCTCCGACAGTTACAGAAAAATTTTTCAAAGCAAGAACACAAAATATCTTTTCAGTGCGAAGAGAATGCGGTAGCAATTTATTCCTTAAAAATCCTTGCAAACTTCAGCGAGACGGAAAAATCAAGCTGTGAGGAAGAAAAAAATATGTGACAACGGGGAAAGTTCGTAAACCTTCACACTCACTACTCGCCTAGATACTCACTCCCAAAACTCTAACTCCACCAAATACGATTTTCTAGAACAACAGAAGCGAAGAATGTGCTTGCTAGAAAAAAAATAAATGGGAAGTAAAAGAATAAGATATGATTTATGATTCCTGGCAATTTGTGCTTATTAATAACCTTTATGGTGCTCTTTGTACGTTGTGTATTAGGTTTCTAAACCACGGCTGTTTATTTTCTGTTCCCCAGCAGATGGTTTACAGATGAAGGAAAAGAAATAAGCGAAATGGGAAATACATTTGTTTGTAAACTTTTACAGAACGTGACATTTTGAGGCTTGCATGGAAAATATTCTTCACTTTATGAAATTTAAGTTTTCGGTTGTCAGAAAAAAAAATCTCGAATACAAATTTTTGAAATATAAATTTATATTTATACATCTATAGGCTTTATTTTTTTACTCTTTAATGTTTGCTCTATACTTAGAATACATCAATTCATACGATTTCCTAATATTTATTTGGCTTTAGGAAAGATCTGGGAAACGAATTACCTGAAATTTGAAGTTAATTGATATACAGTAATGAAGAAACTCTTGTAAAGAACACATATTTAATAGATTAGGTGGTATAATATAAAAATAAATGTATAGTAAGGAAATGTATCTCCTCCTTAAATACCCCCTTCGTCCTAAAAAATTATCATGTAGCTCAAAGAAGGCGTGCATATTTATTTAAGATATTTCTCCAGGGCCTTATTTATTCATCTTCAATTATTATTATTATTAAGTGAAAAATCAGATTTTACCAAATTTTTTCACATGATCCTTTCATTTTTAGTGATCTTCTTTATTTATTTGTGCTTTCTTCTTCTTCAGTGGCATGACAGCCCAGGATGGATTGTGGCCTCCTCAATAAGCTTTTTCCAAGGCATCCTCCTGGAGGATAAATCCTTCCAGTTTTTTACTTTAACTACCTGAAGGTCTCTTTCCAGGCAGTCTGTCCATCTCAGGTTGGGTCTTCCTCGTCTTGACGTTGCTGTAGGTTTTGTATCGAAGACAGTTTTTCTTGTTCGGTCATTGTCCATTATGATTAGATGGTATGCCCACTTTATTCTTTGCAATTTGATGAAATTGATTATGTCAGGTTCATTATATAAATTATATAGTTCTAAACTTGATTTCTTGAGTCATATATTATTTTTTGTATTCCTAAAAATATACTTCTAAGGATTTTTCTTTCAAAGGTCGCCAGTATCTTTTTATCTGACAAAGTTCTTGCCCAGGTTTTTTGTGCATAAATTAAAACTGATATTATTAGATTTATTTGTCCCAGTGAACTTATATTGCAGAACTCTGTTAACAATGTCGTTTTCACTCAGTTGAACTAAATAATCCACCCATTTCACACTATTTTTGCGCATTAAATAATACCATGATGCACGTAGAAATTCTAAAATTCAAAACTGCATCTCCTCTTTCAAATATTAACTTTTAGATTTCCGCTGGTACAACAGTTGTACAATAAATATTTAGAGACTCAAAAGTCGGCTAGGGTACAACAGTTGTACCGTAGATATTTCTCCCCTTTTTCAGTGATGGGGTCATTACTCACTTGTAATTTGGCCAATCCCTCGATATTGTTGAAGTTTTGCTGAATGCATCAGTATCGGGAATTAAGAATGAGATTTTGTTTGGCGACATATGGAACTACTGTCGCATTTTTGTCCATGTCCACCAGTTGTTTGTAAACTATTCATTCATTCTTGTGAACCAAATCCGTCTAAACTTATTATAAAATTTCTTTTAATTCTAAATTAAAAATTCAAAATAATATTAAATTCTTAAAATTATATTAGCGTAATTTGTTAAACTATAGAAATCACATAAGCACCCATAGAGGTAAACAAGGGAGTATACCGCTACACTCTGGAAATTCCTTCAACTGTTTAAAATTGTATACACACTTGTACGTATGCATGAAATGCATTCTATGTGAAACAGTACTTTCCATCTCTCTCTATCCCCCCCACTCAGGAATAATTCTTAAATGCTTTAAATTCTAAGGAGGAAATAATAATATTTTTTTATTATTTTTTAATTATTTTGTTATGATAATTTCATATTAATATTATTAATGGTAACAATGCTTTATGAAATACAACGTTTATGTACATTTCGAACAGTTATCATATGGTATAAAATAATTTGTTTGTTAAAGTGCCGATGATACCGAAAAAAAGCCAAATAACAACTTTCAGACTGGTTTTAGAGCAACCCTGCATTGTAACGACCTCCACTCCCAGAGAGTGACAATAGGACAAAACATTTTTCCCTCTTGAGAAAGTGGAAGGAGGGGGGAAGAACTTTCGAAAATTCTGCCGATTTCTAATCCAAACGCAAGCCAGTGGTCAGCCGAAGCTTAAAGGTTAACTCAAATTTACATCAAGCAAATTTGTTTATGTGTGATATGTGAAAGAGATATTTTTAAGCTTTTGAGCTGTATAAAAAATCCTTCTTAGCAGAATTTCTATTCTACTGATATTTTTAACAAAGTAATATTGATTTTTTTACTTTTTAAATAATTTCTATTGGTAATACCTATAATTTTTTGCAATCAGTTCATCTCGTGTGTAATTAAATGTGTGCTTACAAGATAGAACATTCATAAGGTTAGTATTTCAATATATAGAAACTGATTAATCCTCTAAGCATTACGCATGTAGTTTTCTCCCCAACCGATGATGTC
>CM063511.1:57745005-57747505 GCA_032207245.1 Pardosa pseudoannulata | reverse complement strand
ACACCGACGCGACATGGTTGGAGGACATTTTCGAAAATGCCGGGTGTTTCACGGATCGTAGAAGCAGCAATGGATATTCATGCCACCAGGTCCATTGCATAATTGACGGTCTTGTCATACACAACGCTCTTCATGGCACCCCAGAGAAAAAAAATCCTGAACAGACACATCAGGGGATCTGGGAGGCCAAGCGACGGGGCCACCACGCCCAATCCACCTGTTTGGAAATCTCCGGTCCAAATGCTCACGAACACACCCTCTTCGAATACGACTGTTCGTGATGTTCGTGGCCGTCCAGAACGTTCAATCGTGGCTCTGAAGGATCCATGTTACACGAGGTTCTGATGAACCCGGGCGAACATGTGATGATTTGGTTGCCGTCTCGTTGGATACCTTTCCCGATACAACTGAACAGCAGCACGTCCATTTCCGTTGACTAGACCGTAGATGAAATGGATATCTGCCAACTCGGAGTTCGTAAAATTATTCACGTTCATCGCACGGTGTCTGTGTCTGAACTGAGGAAACCACACGTGCCGATCATGAGAGGTCGCGTATAGCGCCACCTATTGCTTTCCGCCTATGCTTTCCTATGTCATTTTGGCTCCTCACAATATTCTCTACCTCCCCTCCAAATTTGTACACGGACTTCGGGGACACCCGGTATATATGTATATATATGTATATATATATATGTATATGTATATAAATGTATATATATATATTATATATATATGTATATATGTATATGTATATATACATATAATTATTTACCCCAATATTACTTTTATTGCGTGATAAAGAATATATTTCAAACGAAGAACGAAATTATATCTCCTGCATATTCAGAAAGTATGTGATCATACAATGCTCTTAAGATATAACCGTAAGATAAATATTTAGAAAATACTGTTTCTCAGTTGATAAATGTCAAAACAGAAACGGTCGGGGCTCTTATGTAGAGTAAGTGGGTTCGAATCCTGTGAATGACATGCTATTCGGAATATTATCCATATAATCGTAGCTATTCGGAATTCGCTTTCAGAATATATATCTTGTCAAATTAGCACTCATTTAGCAAAACAGTTAACCGTAACAATTCAGACCATCCAACTAACAATGGATGTAAGAATTGATTATCACAAAATCACTTTAAATTTTTTTAAATCTAAAATAATCTATGTATGAGAAATATCATTCCTTATTCGAATTATCTCTTAAAGGTAAAAAGATTTTGTACCAATCGTTTTAGAAACCTAATTAGAGTATTTTTATATATTCATCTGAAATTTGTTTTAAATTGTGTAGAATATGAATTAATTTTTTGCATTTTTTTAAAAATTTTGTAATATTTTTGTGATTGATCAAAATTTTAAATTAAAATAATATATAACCTGAAAAATATTTCAAAAGTTAAATATATTTTTGTGTACTGATGAATTACCACTATATTCTACATAAACTCTCTTTACAAAAAATTAATTAAAGGATGATTAACACTATAAAACATATACTAAATAGGTTATTTGTATCTAAAATTATTTATATTATAGAATTCTTTAACTTAACTTTTATAGAAGTTTAACTTTACAAAACAACCAAATATTAAAGCAGTAAATTGCTTAATTTTTTTTCTCCACAACATGCAATTTCGCATTTTTATTATCTTTATAAAACTCACCACACAAAAAAGACTTAAGATTACAGAAACAATTTAAGTTAAAACGGCGTTTTCTCTGAGGAGTTGGTTTCATTTTGCTTACTAACTTGCGATGTCACAATTAAAGAGTTTGAATGTGAAAGCAAATGTAATTAAATGTCTTATGTTGTTTCGCTTTTTTTATTTTTATCCCACATTGTGTCGTGTGAAATAACTTTTATTCTTAAAAGAAATACGAATCAGAAAGTAAAAATGTTTTCTGCAAATAATTTTCAAAGTAATTTTATGCAGAAAATTAAATTCATTATCTTTCTATTAAGTTCCTATTCTAACTGAAAAAGTTCAGTTCTGAAAGCTACTTTTAAGAGATAATTACATTGTAGACAAAAGAAAAATAAACCTAATGTTATCAATTAAATTTATTGAATTTTTATACAAATTATTATAAAATTTTACTTCATTATTCCTTATATATATATATATATATATATATATATGTATGTATGAATATATATATATATGTATATATATGTATATATATATATATGTATATGTATAAACATATATATATATATACATATATACATATATATATATATATATATATATATATATATATATATATATAGACAGATATATACATATATAGATATAGATACATATATACATATATATATATATATACATATATTCATATATATATACATATATATACATATATACATATATTCATATATATATACATATATTCATATATATATATATATACATATATATATATACATATATATATATATACATATATATATATATACATATATATATATACATACATACATA
>CM063511.1:57707505-57737505 GCA_032207245.1 Pardosa pseudoannulata | reverse complement strand
CCTATCTAATTTTGATAACATGTACCTTTTGATCACAAACTTTTAATATATTTATTTCAAAAATTTAGTATTTTGTCTAAATCAATTTTCAATATTTCATCAAATTTTGTAAATACTTATATATATTTGCGTATGTTTGTGGTTCTTGCAACAGTTATATGAAATACTTCATGTTGTAGTTGAGATTTCATCTCTTAGAGACACTAAACTAGATATGGATACTGCAGTTTTCCTCAAAATAATATTTAAATAAATAAGTACATATTAAAAAATATATTTTTTTTAATTTAACCCTCGATGAATAATTTGACACTAATATCATGGCTCACCAATTCTTTTTATGTCTTACCATATTGCAAATGTTTTAACTGCATACAAATAACGGTAAAAATAAATAAAGGTACTTTTAACGTGTTTTGTTTCATCTTGTTTCTCGGGTGTTCATACAACTCCATACATAAAGATTTTGTTTCCTATGGGCAACCTCACCATCTAATTCATTTCTGACTGCAGCTTGCTTATGCTCTTACTTTCTTTTATATTTAATCTCATGCTTTTATTGTTAGAAATTTCTATTAATTTATGGGACTAGTACATTTAAAAGCAAAAATAATAGAGGTATCTTTTAATAGCGAGTTGGATCACATTTAGCTCAGTATACAAGCGGTATACCTTTTTGTCATTGATTCAACAAGTTAGTGATACCATTGCTATGATATGCTAACCTATATTTACATAATATCTTCAACAATTTTATCTAGATTGCATGGTGGAATTTCTATGATTTCAAGTGATCTTTCGATTTTTATAGTAATACTCAAAATGAAGTCAAAGTATTTAGCTGGATGTGGAAGCAGGCTAAAACCTTCCTAATGGAATGTTATAGGCATAAAAGAGTGCTTATGATGGGTAACTCTGTTCGTATAAGCTTTAATGTTAAGAGTTGTGTCTACAAACATCAAGAGGCACCCGTTTTCAAAATTTAATTTCCTACATCATAATCCCTCCACATCCATGCGCCTGAAGAAGAGTTATTTTGCAAAAAGAGTTCCTCCAAAGTATTTGCATTATATTCTGATTATGTCGTATGCCTGATGGAGAAGAAAACGAAATTTATCGGATCAAGTTGCATTCCTCAGTTACCAATTGAGAACCTCAAGTTACCAATATGTCATTTCTGTGATCATAACAGACGCCTTTTCCTATTAAGTGATACCCAAAACACTCTTGATGTCTTCCTCCAGCTAATACGAATGCTAGCGCTTTTTGAATTACTTCAAATTCAAATATACTTTGCATTGAATTCATTTGCAATTTTTCGTATTGCTGTCCTTCATTTCTGTGGTTTTTTCATGTAACTTATCTTTCGAATCTCTTGTTTACTATTGTAAATCTAAAACAATAGTTCTTATCTCTTGAAGTTTTTTTTTCTCAACTGGTACTGTCTAAATACCCGAAGTGGAAATCCTAGTTCGAATTTTGAAATTCTGAAACCAGTCTATCTTCAAAAGACTGTCAACCTTCAATCAAAGTCCCTTAAATATTTTATCCCACCCATTTTTCGCATATCATCGGTGATACAAACATCGTCAAAGTTAAGTATTCCTTATATATGCAACTGTGATCTTTACCACAATTTATACAAAAGTTTAACTGTTTTACTTTCAAATAATAAGTGTCTCATTTTTTATCTACTCTGTGAATACTACCGCAGTTTTAAAACTTACATTTATAATAAGAAAAAAAACAAGGCCTTTTGAGTATGCGCTTTGTTTTGCACATATAGCTTGTCTTTTAACATGTATCAAGTTAAAATCTCAGATCATAATAGTTTAGTTCTAGCTAAAACTCATACTCTGTCAGACGAGAAACAGAAAGAATAAAAAAAAGTAAAATTGCGAAAAAAGAGCAAAATTCAAGAATTTACTTTTCACGGCGAACATCGTGAAGTAATGGGGGTCGGGGAAGAGAGAAAATCCTCTAATTTTGCACGGGCGAGTGGTTTACCCCGGAGTCAAAATGAAATTAAGAGCTGGAAGAAGCGGAGACATTATTGCTTTGTTTCTCGCAAGAAACTCTTCCCGAGATCTCTAGGAATCTCTTTTACGAGTTACGCTGGAAGTCCTCGAAATGAAGAGGAAGAAACAAAAAGGAAAAACCTCGGAAGAGTAGTGAAAAATGTTGTAGAAAACTTTGCGCAAAACTTTTCCCATTTTACATAATTCATTTTCAAGGAAAGGCACCTACAAAAAAAGACTTTTTTACACCGTTTGTTTCAAATGGTCAATAATTTCTAAGGATAAAATGCTCCAGTATGATATACTATCAAAGTTTTTTTTATATTTATATTATTTTAAGTTTAGAATTGACTCTGTTTTAATAAAATTACTAGTTTTAAATGTGTTACGGGATTTTATCTGAATTTGAACAATACCTTATTTTTGTTCCAAGAAAGGAGTACTTTCTAGATTTAAATAGGAAAGTCACTTAATTGACATGAAAAGTTAAAGGTTAACTAGACATAACAAATCATCTATTAATGATATGGTAGGGTTTTTCCATTATATTTCATTGTTAAATATTTTCTTTTATTATAAATTTCATGGCGACATTCTATTAATTTCGACTTATGCATTTACCCCCCAAAAAAATTAGTGAATACGCAATTGCTTACAAAACACTTTTGTAGAGAATTGGAAAGTCGACTGGTTACATGTAGAAAAATGCAGTTCCAAGCATTTATTTTGTCTCTTAAAATTTCAAAATCGGAAATAATACGCAGATTTGTTTGGTGGATTATAGGAGGAAGGCATTCTATCCCAGATGCGGCAATCATTGTAACAAAAAAAAACCAGAAAAATTATGGTGGAGGGATATATTTGCCTCATAAAAGCACTTCACTTCACTTTACTTATATTACTTTCATGTTGAAAGTTAAGAGAAATTTCAGATTTGAACAATTATCTCCAAAACTGCTGGACCAATTTTAATGAAGTTTGATTTTACATGCACTGATACAATGCAAGAAGAATAATCTTTCAACAGTAGTATACACACCCATAATTGTGCTTGACACTGGTTGGAGTCAGGAGGTATGAAACAGTGGTTACAGAATAGAACTAACAATAAAAAAGGATAATAGGTGATATGGTATTCTCTTACAGATATATAGGCCTCGTGTGATTTCATACTTGAAATAAGATAGTTTAAGAATTTCTTTGAAACTCATTCAGCAAATGATGTTTTCAAACCGTGGATGGTTCTCGAAGAGAAGTTGAAACTTGCAACTGCCCTATCCAGAGCGTTCCAGGCATGCTATATAGGGTTCAGATCTGGAAATCTGTTTGTCCAATATATCCACCAAATATCCTCATTTTCTAAAAATTTGTCGGCCAGAAGAGTTCTATATACCTTCGGGTTATCGTATATCGTGTAGTTCAAAATGAACTCAGGGTCTACTGTACACCTGATAAGGGGAACACAGGGCTCAAAGACCTTAACTCTTTACCTCCTGTTACAGTGCCACTTTCAAAGATGTGTAGGTGTTTCAGCCCTCCAAAATTATGCCTGATTAAGCTATTATGAAGTCCAGTGGTGCTCTGGGGTAGCACTTAGCGCTCCCATGATACAGGTCCGAGGTTCAATCCCCGGGATGGGCAAAGTTGACTCAACCTTCCATTCATTCAGTGAGTAGATAAATTGAGGACCAACCATTTTGGAAACTGAACACTGGGCTTTCCGCGTAAGGCTGACCACCTAACTGGAACATATGATTCGCATCCCAAGGCCTATGGTCTAGGAAACGGAGATTGGCACCGTAGGAGATTGCCACTGCTGAGCTGAGGAGTTTTTTTAAACTATTATACTTATGGCGACATAATAACCAATTTCGTTAACATTGTAGGGCAGGTATTGGGTTCTGGTTCTGTCCATATGAACGTACGATGAGATTTGGTGGTTAGGCTGAAACGGGACTCCGTAAGAGGATGATCGCCCATTGATCTATAATCTAATCCCTATGCTCTCAGTACCATGCTACAAATAGTCTCTTCTATATGTAGAAGTGACCATTTAGACCAAATGACCATTTTTTGTAGAAGTGGGATGCAAATGCAGGTTTGGAAATAATTCTCGTTCATGAAGTTTGCTGGAAATACTCACCATTGAAACTTTGGTTCATGTGGCTGCATAAATGTCAATAGAGAACTAAAATTCTGTAGCATCCCTGTCACACCTCACAGTTATGTACAAATGGTGATCTTCTCAGGCCATTGTGACTTTGCCTGACTTTGCCTTTTTTTTACCTGAATGGATTCGATATCCTGCAATTATTTCCATATGTTGCGCACGACGTCAATATAAATTCTCTACAACTCTGTACTCAAGAAAAGACTGCTTCTAGCTTCCCCATAATTTGCCACATCATTTCATAATCTAACCATTGGTGATTACTATTTTTTGCAGTAAGAACCTGAATGTAACCGATTGCTATATGAAAACACCATGAAAATTGGGCAGCTGTGATGGCCATTGAAATCTGTGCTTTGTCACTCACATTTCTAAAGTCTGTTCCTCTACTGGCTCAGCCTACACATACGTGTACACTTACGTACAACATTTGCACCTTTGTCTTGAGGCAGTGATTATACATTTCATTTGGTTATTTTCATGGAATTGGACAAAATATGCAAATTTTCTAATTTTTAACAAGAGTTTATTTAAACTTTTTTTTAGTTTAGGTAACGGGTGTTGTTGGAAATATTGTATAACAAAAGGTAATTATTTCTAGTAAAACGATCGACGATTGGAAAAGGCAGTGCAAAACTTTCTGTCAAAATTACTAAGTAAATTTAACAGCTTAAAAGGGGTATAAGTGCTTATCAATAAGGTAGATTCAAACCATGATTTAATATTTTAAAATAAACAAAGATTTGATAAAATGGAGATAAGAGTAACCCACAAAATACCTTACTCTTTAAATTAATTCGTTTAACGAAATTTAAAATGGATATGAAACATTTTCATTTAAGCTATTTTTAAGTAATTATTTAATAATAACTTCAAACATAATTAATACTATACCCAATGACATAATAAATTTTGAAGAAAATAATATTAAAACCATAAAATCTCACAGGAGAATGCATTTTTAAAATTACTGCTTTGAAAATGACTACAGGAATTTCTCTCCTTCATTTTAATTTAAATTTTACCCTTAGTTTTATCGTTATATGCCTCAATGATTAATCGGGAATGAAATTACTCTTTTTTCTTCTTAAAAAAAGACAAGATAGAAGGAAAACTCTTCCAGTGTCCGACTTCAATTGTATAGTACGGAATTGAACAAGTAAAGTAAATGGGGAAAAGATAAGAAGAAAAAAGTCATAGGAAATGGTTTAATCCCTTTATCTCATCAATTGATCTATTAATATAAATCACCATTTTTTTTCCATACTATTCTTTTCCATACTGAAACTCCTTTAAACGTGCAGTAAGAGAATGTTTAATGGAAGGAACAACAGATGCCGGATAATTGCTTATGGACTATCAGTCTAAAATAATGTTTTGCTTTCATGGTCAGTTAAAACCAATTGTATAGAACACCCGCTAAATAAGTTCATGAACACACACACACACAAACAGATATACGTGTTTATGCTTAATACAGAGATGCAAATAAGTTATCTAATAGGTGATGATCCAATACATAATAATTTTTAATAAGTATATTTACTTAGAAAATTTGGACAATTGTGGGTAATGACTGCTTAATGTTTTGGAAATGTAAAGAAATTCATCAATCAGTTATTAATTTAACTTAGATTTTAGCTATATTCAGAAGAGCTAAGTGCATCATATTGCATTTTCATTGCAAAATCCAAATAAAAAAGGTGACAGAGAGCTCATGTCGTTAACGCCTTTTGCCAATAAATTGAACTACGCTATTTTACTGTTTTTAACTGTAAGCCTGTACTCTATGGAAAATTCTGTTTATTACTATGAAAACAATTCTATACCAGGGCATTGCATACACACACAGATATACATAAATAAATATATATATATATATATATATATATATATATATATATATATATATATATATATATATATATATATATATATATATATATATATATATATATATATAGTATATATATATATATATATATATATATATATATATATATATATGTATGTATGTATGTATGTATGTATGTATGTATGTATGTATGTATGTATGTATGTATATTATATATATATATATATATATATATATATATCTCTATATACTATATCTATCTATCTATCTATCTATCTATATATATATCTATATATATATATATATATATATATATATAATATATATATATATATATATACATATATATATATATATAATATATATGTATATATATAATATATATATATATATATATATGTCCATATATATATATATATATATATATATATATATATATATATATATATATATATATATGAGAGAGAGAGAGAGAGAGAGAGAATGATATTTACATAATTAAAAAGAAAATATCAAGAAATCCAATGCATAAAAACCCATACAAAATCAAAGAAATCTAACATTTATAATTCTTCATGTTATTAATTTCTGAATCCTAACTATTTCAAAATTTGGAATGAAAATACAACTCCAAAAACATCACAAGCTGCGAATATATAATATATTTGAAATTTACTAATAGTAAGTCCATCTTATTTTGTTAATGATTTTGTTTTCGGCTTCTTAAATACCTCAAAAGCTACCGACAGAAATTTAACTGTCCTCGACACAATAAAGGTGCCTCAAAATCAGAAAACAGATTTCTCGATTCAAATGTAACGGCATGAAAAGACAATTAGAAAAAAAATCACAAATCTCCAAAAGATACATTCTATATAATATTTTTTTACTAATAATAAAGTTTGTTGTTAAATATTTTTCCCATAATATTGGGGTCACGTGGCAAGATTATTTGTTTTTCGGATTGATTACGATGCTTCTGATCCATAATAAAGGAATTTGTAGCGTTAATATGATATATGTTACATTTCCAGAGTTAAGTCTATTGATGATAAATTTTTCCTTTTTATATATGATGTACGATAACCCCCAAAATATAAAACGTAAATATTAGAGATATATGAAATTCCCGAAAGGTAAATCCCTATGATTATGTTGATGTTTATGTTTTTGACTTATTCGAGATCTCAAAAGCTTCTGATAAAACTTGTCCGTTCTCGGCACAGAAAAGTTCTCAAAATCCGAGGCGGAAAGAAAAGCAGAATTCTCAATCCAAACTGTTCCGAAATTGGGCATGAAAAGACAATTATTTGCAAGACTGCCCGTCTATTCGGGGGATAAGACCGAAATAGAAACGCTGGAAAAACCCGAAGACTTTAATCGCTTTATCTGAAGAGCCGCCTCGGATGAAACAAAAAGTATAAAACGAGACCCCGAGATTTTTGCTCTGTTTTATGCGTCTTTTTATAGGATTGCCGCAAAAACCCCAAATGAAATAGCGAATAATAAAGGGCAAAAGTGAAGGGGGGGAAGGAGAAAAGCTAATCTGTGTGTATCTTTTTCCATTTTGCAGCGTATGTCTCTCAGAGCATCGTAAAGTTTTTCCTTTTCGTCCTGGCAGAAACGTAAAGACGTTTCCAGAAACCATTGTTGACGTGAAATGAGGAGTACTGCCTTTTTATAGCTTCTAGAGACGAGGAGAGGGGGTTAAGAGGATACTGGCGTATGTCCGTGCCTTATAATATGCCTGGATATTTCAAAGCATGGTTGAAATGTATATATATAGCTGTAGAAAATGTCTGAATAGTATTTAAATTTATAATATTTAAAACTTAATTTGTCGTATACAAACCAAAGTTCATTATTCTTCTCATTCATACATGCATTCCTATTCATTTCATTCCATTATTTCATCCATGAAATTATTTATTCACTTCATTTATTCATTTTTTAATCAGTCTTTCCATAGGTCATTCATTTATTCATATATCCTATACCTATTACTATATCCTATTTCACTCATACATTTATTTATCCACATATAAACTCCATGTGTACATGGATGTGTTTATACGCGTCTAAATTTCTTTATATGTTTGTACCCGTGTCTGATTCACTCATTCTTTCTAAGTTTCAGAAACATCATCATCCATTTTTTTCCATTCCTCATTTACTGATACTTACTCACTCTCTAAGTCATTGTACATTCTTTCCAATTTCCTTCATCAAAATCGTCATCGCTACCTGGCTTGTATCTTAACTCCATGTGTCAAACGTTATGTAACGGCGTGATTTAGCGGTGTGTCGACATCAAAGAAATTTGCTTTGAGAGGTGGACTTCGCTTGTGTGGAATCAAAGGGATTGTTTTCCCCGGCAACAAGATGTCTAGAATTTTGTGTCCTATAGTAGCGAAACATTATAACAGACAACCCGACACCCAGACTGACAGCCAGAAATATGACCATCGGAAGTACAAAGGAATTGCTGGGATTTTGGGTGTAGCCGACGAGAATTCCAGAGACCCCTGGGTTTGCAGCCGGTGATTGTTTAACCCAGACCAATCCAGTGAGTTGAAGGTGAGGTCATCGCTAGATGATCCAATAAATAAATTGTGGTTGAGGTCCCTCTCTTAGAGGCCCCTCCCCTAGAAAGAGACGAGAGAAATTTTTTTAGAGAAGGAGTTTGTTAGCTAGCAACCAGCGGAGGTCGCCAATTCGGAGGTCACCTTGACCAGGCTGTCTATCGGAGAGTTTTTTTAGCTATAATCCCACCTTGGGATCTTTTCTTTTGAGAGTAGCTAGCAACTAGCTAACTCGGAGTCGCCTTGACCAGTCTATCCATCGGAGAGTTTTATTTAGCGAATATCCCGCCTTTGGATATATCTCTTGCTCAGATTGAGAACAATGTGCCTTGGTTTTCCATTGTGCCTTGGGTTTCCATTTAATATACTCCTCTTCAGGATTGCTTGCATATTTCCCTTAGGAACTCTAACTGTGTTTTAATATTCTTCGACGAAAACCAGTTGTGATCTCTAATTATCACGTCTATTTGAGAGTAATTTCTACTTAATTACTTCAGTGAGCCTTCACTCGAGCTACCGAATTGTTTCTACCGTCGGATGCCAATATTTGGCAGAGGAAGATATTGCACGTCTCTACTCAGGCCTACGTGTATCGAATCACATACCTGTGATCTGAAATTGTTATTTTTTGTGTACATAGAAATGATGTATATAGCAGAAGGGTAAATAAATTCATTATTTCACACGATACGTTACAATATGTTTATACTCATTTCTAATTTGCTGTAGGAAAAAAAAATTAAATTTCATCTCATTCAAGAAGTTATTCCCCCACAATGACATTATTTCATCCATGAAATTATTTATTCACTCAGTCATTCAATTTTTAATCAGACTTTTTGTATTTCTGTCATTAATTTATTAATTTATTACTTATTTCTTGTTTAACGCATTCCTTTAATTATCCACATATGAACTCCATGTCCACACGGAAGTGTTTATACGCATCTAAGTTTGTTTATGTGTTTGTATTCGTCTCTCATTCTTTTATTACTCAATTCTGATAAACACCCAGAATCACTCTCATGTATTCGAGCATCATCTTTCATTCCTCCTTTACTCATACTTACTCACAAAGTCATTGAACATTCAGTCTAATATCATTCATATGTAAGTATGAACATGGGAGATTCGATCAAACTTTTGACTACAATAAATTAAACACACCATTAAACCAAATAAATACAAATTTGGTAAGTATTTCTTTAAGCAAAATTATGAAACTTATATATATTTTATGAAAATATATCTCAGCTGAATAAGTTCTTCAACTAAAAAAATTTTAGAAACTGATTTTAAGTATAAATGCATGACTACATACATAGAACTTATAATTTTGATGAACAAAAAATTAATAAAACACATTTTTTTTTTAATTTTGATGTGACATAACCTCCTAATATGTAATATATATATATATATATATATATATATATATATATATATATATATATATATATATATATATATATATATATATATATATATATATATATATATATATATATATATAAGCAATTTTTTAACAAAGTGAGTAGAAATAAACTATTTCCTACTAGTTTATATAAAAATGACACTTGCGAACTTACATCTATTTGTTTTAAAATATAATTATAATGAAGCTGGTTAGATTGGTTGAAAATATAGTTACACACACTCAAGCATACATACATATATATATATATATATATATATATATATATATATATATATATATATATATATATATATAACAATGTGTTTAGCAGTAGTTTTACTATAAGGAAATTTCACGCCGTGCCACTAACTACATTAATTCCATTCCTCGTTCATGTGTATTTCTATAATAGCCAATAGGCAACCAATATTTTGCCCTTCCTTTTATAATGAATAATACATTTTTCATAAGTTTAGTTGTCTCATGCTGCATGAAACTGTCTTATAGGAATAACCATGTTTCTTTACAAATTTGTATAAACAAATATAATAATACAAATTTAAACTATGTCTTGAATAAACGTTTCTCATGTGTTAGAAGTAGCAATAAAGAAAATACAGACTTTTCTAGCATAGTTTTATTTTTGTTTGGCTCACTAACTACATTAATTCCATTCCTCGTTCATGTGTATTTCTATAATAGCCAATAGGCAACCAATATTTCGCCCTTCCTTTTATAATGAATAATACATTTTTCATAAGTTTAGTTGTCTCATGCTGCATGAAACTGTCTTATAGGAATAACCATGTTTCTTTACAAATTTGTATAAACAAATATAATAATACAAATTTAAACTATGTCTTGAATAAACGTTTCTCATGTGTTAGAAGTAGCAATAAAGAAAACTACAGACTTTTCTAGATACATAGTTTATTTTTGTTTGGCTCACTAATGTTAATTTCTTTGAAACAAGAGAGGTAATTCGGTCGGAATCCTATTACTTAAATCAAATTCTGCTTAAAGGTATCATGAGAATTTCCAATGATTACGATTCACTCACAGTCATGAAATGAAGTAGAAATATAAAATTAAATACAAGCAGTTTATCAAAATTAAGCTCTTAAAATAATTTAACATATTTAAAACTTATTTAACATAATATTTCAATAAAAAGAATTTTAATATATTTCAATAAAATAATAAATAAGTCCCTTTATTGTCACTATATTATTTAGTTTTTAATAAAAATTATTTTATTCTTCATTATTTAATTTAGAAAATATATAATTATATTTAGTAAAGTATTCTTAAAATAATTTTTTTACAGAACTCAATATGATGCTTCTGAAAGAAGAAAATATGTGAGAATATGTGGTAAATTTATTGCAGAATAACATGAATGGTAGAATGAAAGTTTAAAAAAATATATAAAATGGAAAAAATAAATATAAGTGAAAATAGAAAATATATGTACAATATTATCTATTAAATAGTAAATTTCATATTAAGAAATAAAAATATTTGTAGGGGTATAAAAGTATATAGTAATTATAATAATAGTAAATGTATAAAGATAAACACAATAATACGAATTTTCGCATAATGGAAACTAAACTCCACTGTTGTATAGTTATAAAAGATTACAGTCCTTTCATGAGAAATATCATAATAATCATAACAATATTAAATAGTCGATACAATTTTAAAGGGTAATTAGCTTTAATAAAAAGAGGTTAATGTATGCATTAACTAAGGTTTATGATGTACTACAAATAAAAGTTCTCTCTGGCCTCAAGCTAATCTCTGGGAAATTAAGAATACTGCTCAATAATTTATTACACGTTATTTAAGTAGAAATTTTATACCAATTATTCTGAATAAGTCAATACCAAATAATGCATTAAAACAAGTATAATTTTAGTGCAGGCTCATTTAGTTCATTCTCGACTAATGTTTTAAAATAATGATATCCGATTTTATTTTTATATATTTCAACTTTCTCTTGTCGAAACTACTGGAAGTGTTGTTAAACTTAGTTATAAATTTTATATGTAATGAGTAAAACGAATTTAAAAAAATCTAAACATCATGTGTGTAGGTTATCGGGATTCATAACAATTACTATATTTGGATAAAGAATTTATAAAACTGCAAATAATTTCTATTTTTTTCAATACAATAAAAAAAGAAACCCTTTTTTAGATATTTTATGGTCTCTGAAATGCAATCCGGGACCATTTATCACCGAAGAGTTTAAAAAATCACCTTATTCACCTGTCCGGCATTTTCAAGCATTTCTTCAAGTACTTCTGAAGAAAAGTGGAAAAATGTCTTTTTTTTTCAAAGTGATCTGGGAATATTGGAAATGCTCACACATCCACATATATAAATATATATGTGTGTGAGTGTGTATTTGATATGTTACATTTATATATATATATATATATATATATATATATATATATATATATATATATATATATATATATATATATATATATATATATATATATATATATATATATATAATATGTATATATATATATGTATATATATATGTATATATATATATATATTATATATATATATATATATATATATATATATATATATATATATATATATATATATATATATGTATATATATATATATATATATATATATATATATATATATATGTATATATATATATATATATATGTGTGTGTATATATATGTATATATATATATATATATATATGTATATATATATATATGTATATATATATATATATATATATATATATATATATATATATATATATATATATATATATATATATATATATATATATATATGTATATATATATATATATATATATATATATATATATATATATATATATATATATATATATATATATATATATATATAATGTATATATAATATAATACTTAATTTCCCAGACATAGAATGTCAGATTTAAGAAGGTGTTCGACTGAACTTCTTTAACCGTCTCCGAAAACTAACGTTAGAATAATTGCTAATTATTTGTCCACTGTCCTCCTTATAAGCTATCCCAGGAAAATAGTTTAGCTTCTTCATTAACTAAATTGCTGTCTATGTGATTTTTGAGCTAACTTAAATAATCAAAGTTCATTCTTGACTTTCAAATAAATGGTGAATAACCTGTAAGTCTCTTGGGAAAATAGTCATGTGATCATCGATGTTTGGTTCGAAATTTGTGAAATATTTGCATATTCCAGGGCATGTAATGTCTTGCCTTTGGACTTTAAAACGTTCGACTTTTTTAATGGCACCACGATTTATAAATCACTTAGGTTCTCTTATTGCCGATCAAGTGCGGCCAACTTCAAATAACAGGAGCTTTTTTCTTGTAATCGGTTAGAATATTTTTGTTGATTATACACACGCACACGCATATATATATATATATATATATATATATATATATATATATATATATATATATATATATATATATGGGGGGTGTAGGTAGTTAGGTAGGTAGGTATGTGACACAGCAAAAATTAATCCTCTGGTTGCTCATCTCATGATTTCCATGGAGAACTCGAAACAAAATTTGCTCATCCCGCGATTTTAGCTTGAATGTGTTTTTCTTCCTTTATTGAGGAAAGCATCCTACCTTTTTACCCTTTAACCAGTGCAAAAAAAGTTATATAAATTATTAGCCTTTAATTATGTGCTAAATGCAATTATATGAATTATTTGTAGTTATAATAGAGAATAAAATTATAGTGACAATAGATAATAAACAGAAATTAACTGTTATTTAATTGAAATTTATTTAAATTTTTTTGTGATAACATCTGTAATTGTTTTCTTAGACAGCTTAGTTTCTCATGATACAAATCTATATAAAAATCATTTCTAGAAAGAAAAACGCATATTTCAATTTTCCTATATATATAGATTTAAAATATAAAAAGAATACACAATATTTGAAGAGATTTCGGTCCATAAATTGAGCAGTCAGACAGTTGATCCACCAATCACAAATAATTATGCCTCTACTACATTTGCTTGCCTTGGTTTGGTGGGGAAGGAGAGGTCTAAGCAGGTAGGCTAATAGAAGCTCTTGCAGTCGTGGCACGTTGAAGAGAACGGTACACAAGTCCAAGTCGAACTTAAATTTTAGTTCAGTTCAGCGAAAGACATGTGTTTCACAGTAAAACTCAGAAGATGGAATGAACAACAACACATGTGTTGGAACAAGTTCGAACTCATAACGAGACGGAGACGAAATCTTTCCCAGAGAATCTTGCTTAGTCGGGGTTATTAACAAGAAAAGGGAGCTTTGATCATCGAAAAGTGTACCGAGGATTGCTGGAAAATAGTGATAGTAGGCAGAAAATTTGCATTTATTGCAGAGAAAGTTTTGGGAAATGGGTTGGAAGAGTTTTAAGTGACGAACACTCCTTTAATTAAGATATTTTGTAGGTAGGAATATAGATTTGAAGGAGTAAGAATAGAAGAGAAGAGAATTTAATGAAATATTAAAGTGTAATAATTTTGATATATTACATATATACATATAGGATAGAATTATCAGAAATTTATATTAAAATACAATTAGAATTTAATGAGTTAATTTAAGGTTAAAATATTATTACGTATATACATAAATAAATTGAAATGTCTTTTCATTTGTCCAAATGCATTTTTAAACACATATAAATCTAAAATATAAAAACAAAAATTTATTGACACAATTATTTTTCGTCTAACAAACAAATACTGTGTCATATAATAATTGTAAATATAATAAAATATTTCTGCCGAAAGAGTAAATAATTTTAAAATTCAACAATTCGATAACACATTACTTCCTACATTTTACTGCTATATATATTTGTGTTGATATATATAAAGCAAGATTTCAAACATTTGTTTTAACAATTGTATTACCATTTAATGTTAAACAGGCGAACTGAATTTGAGAGAGAACAACAAAACGAACCATAGCTTTTAAGGACGACGAAAAAAAATTTCTCTCAAGTCACTTTCGCTCGCATTTTAAATCTCTATAAAGAGGAAATTCGAAAATCGAATCATCGGATGAGAACAGCGAGGGGTATGGGGAGGAAGAGACAGAAAAAAGCCTCACGGAATGTTATCAGATGATGTCTGACGGGAACAGAATACCCTTCAAATTCTTTCTTTCGAATTTTGTAGCTTCTATAGATCCGGGGATGACCGACATTCTACTGGAAAAGATTTCGATTCGTGGAAAGGATGTGGAAATATCCTGATGCTTCAATTGGATGACGTCTTCGACGTCCAATTTTGGGGGCCTCGCTGACGTCGAAATGGCGATTTGTTGGGGGAAAGGGGAGGGGGTCGTCAGGCAGATGGCTTGAAATGTCCTCTCCACTATTGGGTTTCACCGTGACTTAAAAGAAAAGAAAATTTAAAATATGCTAGAATACACTCAGAAGACGGAAATATGTTTATTCAGAACCAAACTCGAATTTTATTGATGTATACTGGATAAAGACATTTTCAGTGTTCTAAGAAATGCAAAATAGTTTTTAAATTTTACAAAGCTATATTCGTGATATATTTTATTTTTTAGACGAAACAGGAAATCTTTAATATGCAACGGATCAAATTTATCTTACATTTTATTTTTAAAGGATTAGAATTTAACTTATAATGCTTTATTTTATATAGGAGCCCTCATGAAATATAAATTATAGCTGGAACCATTAACTTACAACCTCCCACTCTCCTAGATTTACATCCTTAAATACTCGCTGCAAATACGCATTTACATTGCATCCTCTCTTAAATATTTTCAATGTGTATGTATTATAAGGTTTTTTAAACTTACAAAATTTATGAGCATTACTAGATTTCACTGAAAGTATTGAACAAACATAAAAAAATAAATATATGTCCTCACATTAGAATTGGTCACATGTGGCTAACAATTTACATTAACTTCGGTACTCATAGATATTTCTATAAACGAGGATGAACGTTTAAAGAAGTTTACCTTAAAAGATAAAAGATAATAATGAGACTATATAAAAGTAGTTGTATGCATGTGTATACTTTGTAAGTGCTTGTAATGAAAGTATTTTATGAAATTTAAAGTTCATTCTTTGATCCCCACTGAAAATAATTCTGGCTTCAACACTTATTCTCTCTCCTCAAAATTGGAAATAACTCGAGCATTTCTGAATACCTTCGTGTGATGTGCTATTAAGTTTGCTTGCCAAATTGGAGAACTTTATTTCTACAGCTTGTTAAATAATTTTGCATGCGCTCTGCTGACACCACTAATACTGTTTTGTTAATTTTTTTAGACTCCTTTGGTAATAGTTTACTTTTTTGTTATAAATTCCCAGGATCCCCGAACCACCAAAATCACTTAAATATCTTTCTTGCAAGAAAGATATTTAAGTGATAAATTAAAAGATATTTAAGTGATAAAGATATTTAAATATTTTTAATGTGTATGTATTATAAGGTTTTTTTAAATTCACAAAATTTTTGAGCATTACTAGATTTCACTGAAAGTATTGAACAAAAATAAAAAAATAAATATATGTCCTCACATTAGAATTGGTCGCATGAGGCTTTAATTACTCCACTTGCAAGTGGAGTAATTAATGAACATTTTTCGAAAGAAAATATCTGTAACCTTTGAAAATCAGCCATTTTGGTTTTTGTCATATATTTATAGACGTGAAGTTATAAATCTTCTGCTAATGCACTAATATTTATTATTTAACAACATTTTACAGCGAAAATTACTTCTGTATTAATGAAGCTCAGGCTAGGGTTGCCCCTATAACCACATATTTTTGTTCATTAAATACGCAAAGTGCTGTTCCAGATGAAGAATTAGACGTAGCATTTAATAAGTTCATTTAATTATAAACAAAACTAAATCAATGAAATAAATGGCATTTGTAAAATCAAATTCTTACAAAAGAAACTCATTTTAGTTAATCAAATATTTATTTTAGAACGTTGGCTGAAATATAATTCTGTACAACAAAAAAAAAACATTTTTCTATACCACTGTTTTAACATCTAGCCTATGTACTTATGCATAACATGAGCATTTTTTTGAAAAAACATTCAAAGGACAAAATCTCGAACTGTGCGTATTATACGGAATACTTTAAACTACTTTTTTAATGACTTTTCCTATATACTGTATTGATAACCATCTGTAGCATCACTATTGTGCTCATAATATTACCAGAGAACGTATATATATATATATATATATATATATATATATATATATATATATATATATATATATATATATATATATATATATATATATATATATATATGTATATATATATATATATGTATATATATATATATATATATATATATATATGTATATATATATTTCCTAAATCCCTCTAGGGCCATGTATAGTTATAATTGGTCAGACCCCTTCTCTGAGGATGCAAATTGTAGTTCCAGTGGTCAATTTAGGTTAGGAGTTAAAAAAGGAAATATATTGTATATAGTAAATACACTCTATTGCACAGTGGAATTTGGTTTACAATTGAAATTACCCTTTCTACACAACCTTCTAGGACGCAAATATATTAGAGCTGAAAATTAATGCTATTTTGTAATGGAAACTACACTGTGTATGTTATTCATACTTAAAATTGAAGTATATATCCAAATTATTCCCGAAAGAATATAATAAATAACCAATTTATTCTCTAGATGTAGTCTGATATAGTTTCATAAATCCCCAGTACTACTTATGGTCATAGAGAAATACTGTTTAAATATAAAATTTGTCTTGCGTAATGTATATATTCCCAAGATACTAAAAAGCATCTGTTTCCAGACATGTCTCATAATAATTAATTCTATATACCAAAATATGTTCGTCTCGTATGAATTTTATCAGTAATCCAATAATTCTTTCCTGGGAACATAAAAGAACTGGAATTTTGAACAAATTATTTGACGTGAAACATCGAGTCAAAACGAATACAAAGTCATTGAGTGCGGTGTAAGTGGATGGGGTAAACGATCTGCCCCTATTTATTCCAAACGACTCTTCGGAAGAGAAATGAAGGAACATACTTAGAGGGCAGAGCGGGCATCTTTGATGAATGCCATCGAATTCAATCTGCACCTCCCCGAACATTTGTCTGCCCTGTCAGGTTAATACCTCCCAGATCTGCGTTCGACGGATTTCGGAGGGGATGCGGGTATATTGGATTTCGAAAGGGTGTTCGAGAAGTAGACTGGAAAGCGTTTAGAATGCGAATCCTATCATTTATCCAATTTTATAATAATAATTAATGTTCAAATAAGTGTGCATTTGAGAGCATTAGGCGTTTGTATATATTGCATTATAAGTTTATGTGGTTGGAATTCGATTAGAATTTGTGTCGTTCTTTATAAAATAGTTCATTAGTGACAGAACAAGAGTAAATTGCTAAGTTGAGGTTAGTTTACAAATGAATATGTATATTTGTAATAAATATTTATGTATTTGAATAAATGCATTTATTTGTGTATGACAAGAAAACCTGGCGTTTGCGGAGTTATAAAACAAGACTCATTTTTCTTTAATTCGTACTAAATTTGCTAACATTCAAATGAATTTCATTGTCAACAAATTTTATGCCTCGAGTGAGACCACAGTTATAAGAAATAAGATCTCAATGCTTTTTATTTTGTTACATCAACCAATATAATAAGGGTGTAAGGACAATAATTATAGCTCCTTTGGTGAACGGTAATGCTTCTACAATTAATTTCATTCTGTCATTAAAGTTAAAGAGAAAAGGCGGAGAGGCCATTTTTACATGTCTACCATAGGAAAGATGTAACGTCGCATAAAAGTTTTATTTTTCAAACGAGTAATGTGAAATTATTGTAAACATTATCTCTGTGAATGAATTTTATGCATTCATTCACACAGAATGAATGTGATGAATGAATGAATAAATGTGATGATGGGAATGAATGTATTTATTCACACATATAGTCTTTTTTTCGTACAAAAACGTTACTTTTTCCAATTCACAAGAATATATGTATGAGATGATTAAGTATTAACAACTCTTATAAAAGAAAACATGAAACAATGTAAAACATATTTATTTTTATTTTGAACACTGAGGAGCAAAAGATTTTCGTGTGTCTACCATCTAACAAGCGAGGAGAGATTTTTTTTATAAGTACAAATATAGCTAGCTCGGCAGACTTATAAATTAAGTCAAAGAAAGTATTGCAGAGAGATTTAAGCATATATACATATAATTCCTATTACAGAAAAATTAATATAAAAAATTGAATACAGAGGCAGAAGGCAAAAGAGCCTCAAACATAAATGCGAAGACCTCAATACGGCTCTTGATACGTAGTTTACTGGGTTCTAAGATTGTTAGTTTTAAAGAGGCTGGAATGACAAATGTTCTAATTATAGTAAAAATCCTTTGGTACGATACAAAAAAGACCACAAAAGATTTATAACTGAAGTTAATAGACTAGAGTAAATGGAATCAAGCATGTGACAGATGCATTTAAAGACATACAGTTATACATCAATGTCTCCTTATCTCTCTCTTTCTCTTTATCTCTCTCTCTCTCTCTCTCTCTCTCTCTCTCTCTCTATATATATATATATATATATATATATATATATATATATATATATATATATATATATATATATATATATGTGTGTGTGTGTGTGTGTGTGTGTATGTGTGTGTGTGTCAGGTTTAAAATTGGGAGTTAAGAATTAAGCAAGTTATAATTAAAAATCGATAGAACTCATTAACGACAGCGTAATAGGAGAAAGACACACCCTCGAGCGGAAGTAGACAGAGTAAAAGAAATGACACAGAAGTAGACATAGGAATTTTGCTTAGGTAGCAACGCCAAAAGAGACAGTTCTGAGCGGGAACTCGGGATAACATCCTTCACGCTTGTCATGGCAAAGTATGATAGGAAAGGATTTCTAAATGACATAGCTATGGACAGAAGGATTATAGTAAAGAAGTTTTTATATATTGAATCAAATGTGTCTTCCATGCCTTAACTTGTCCATGTCATAAATATATACATAATTTGTCCCAAATTTATATACGGATCCCCAAAAAACATTTAAGTGTCATTTAATAAATTTTCGGTCTATTGTATGTCCTGCAAGAGTACTTTCACTGAAATTGACAAAATCTAAAACGGTAAATCCTCTACGTTTAGGAAAAAATAATTTTTATGACACCGAGATGCTTCAAAGAGAATGTGGAATTTTTGACCACAAAATAAGTCAGATATTTTTCATTCCTGTGTGTCATGAGGCGGAAACAGAAATTTTAAAAGACACTTTCTCTATTTTTTTTATGATCGAATCTTCTTTTCTTTTTGTTTTGTTTTTTGATGCCGGATCGATGGTATCTATTTCTACATTTCACGTTTTTGCTTATTATTGCTTTCTGGACTGGATAGGCTTCAAATATCCGGGGTTCCCCTTCTTTTCTTCTTTCCCTTTTGCTCAATGTCCGTGGGAGGAAAACCTTTTCCTGCGTTGTTTGTTCCTGTTCACTGGGTATCATTCCCACGTCAATCTGATTTTGGAGACAGTTGAGACGAGGTCCAATAGAAATGTCACGATGTCATCTTTCCTATCTTTCGGCGTGGTACTGGGGAAGCCTGCTTTTACAGTCGGAAAAAAAAAATGTCACCCTATCTCGCAAAAGAAATATCCCCCAAAAAGGAAAATCTTATATCCTGGAGATAATATCAGATCCTGACAAACATGTTACATGTTAAGAGAACTTTTTCTTATTCTGTTGTAATGGCAGCTGTTTTCTGGGGGACTTGCTTTTGGATATTAAATATGAACCGAAGCTATAAAATACAACATATGCCTTTCGGACACACCTTGTTTTTATTAAACCCATTTTAAAAGTGTAACATATGCCACGAATGGCTCATTTTTATTGTTAATATCCTATCCAAAAATTTTTGATCTTTATTAAACCATGCAATATTTTTTTTCATCACTTTAGTTGGACTCAAGCCGAGTTGGTCGGATACTAAAAACCAGTTATCGGAGTAGGTAGTTTAAAAAACCACTGAATACATCAATATACATAACTCTTCAGGATCCGCTTTAGTTCTTGTTTA
Source organism: Pardosa pseudoannulata (assembly GCA_032207245.1). Taxonomy (NCBI): domain Eukaryota; kingdom Metazoa; phylum Arthropoda; class Arachnida; order Araneae; family Lycosidae; genus Pardosa; species Pardosa pseudoannulata. The sequence continues at coordinate 57,716,297 of CM063511.1, read as the reverse complement.
AAGTATCCCTCGTGTTGGAAAAAAATGATCTAATGTGTCTAAAATAAAACTGAACCTTTCTATTATTACGAAACGAAGGTATAAATCTTTGCAAGATATAGAGTTTTTGAAATTTTAAAACTTACATTCACTATTCAATTACTGGAAATGACCGTAATACTTCATTCATGAAAAAAAGTATTAATATTAGACTTACAAGGACAGTATTTGAAAAAAATACCCCTCTATCATTAAAAAATTTAGCTTAAAGATTATCTAAAATTCTTGATAAACTGTGCAAATTGAATATTTTATAATGCACTAGGAGAATTTAAGTGAATATTATAACTGTATATGTTGAAAATTTCACATACTAAATTTAATCAAACTTAAACTTTACTCAGATTTGTAATATTAGTCAATCAGAACTTTTAACTTAACATATGAAGATAAATGTTAATGTAAATTAACACATAAATAAGTAGAAAATACAATTATAACTGGATAAAAACAGTATTCCATATTAAAAATTAGGGGTGAATTTTAAAGCTTAAACAGCATTCAGAATCTAATGTTTATGAACTGAAATGCACAAAATGACTCTTTAAAATACACCATAATGAATAGAGCCAAAAACCTTTAAAGGTAATCAGAAACCTTTAAAAAATGAAAGACTTTAGAAAAAAATGAATATATTTCATTATTATTTTACCGGCACAAGGTATAGTATATCGATTTTATTCAGTGTATTTCATATTACATAAGTTCTTAACTCAAGATATTTCATGAACCATTATGGTCATTTTAAGTATTATACTATTTTTTTTTACAAATATCTATTCCACATTTCTTTGATTTCAATTGTCGTGAAACCTAGGAAGCGGTAAAGAAATTGAAAATATTCTTTAAAATTTATGTACTGTCTTGGAAGAACTGCGATAAAACAAGTTTTCTACAGTGATATAAATTATCATTACACACACATATCAAAACTATCAAAAACACAGTAAATGCTAAATAAAAATTGTTAAAAATTGATTAGTTCTTTCATTTAAAGTAAAAAAGAAAACTTATTCCTCTGAAGCTCTTTACTTTGTCGAATGGTTTATAAAACACCACAATACGAAATGCCTTATGGGGGCAATTTCTATATAAAATACTTCCCATTTATAGGAAATATTTCAAGAAAATAATGATTATTCATAAAATTATTTATAACTATCAAATATATACCAACTAATTGAAAATTAAAAAATTGATTAGGCCTATTTAAGTATTTTAATATAAATTTATTTATTTTTAGGAAAAGTTTCTGCATTTATGAGATTATAAGAAATACTCTAATGCAAATATAAAATATCTAATTATGAATTAGTTTATGCATTAAGCTGTAAAGGTATCTTTATAATACATATATTCATAAAATGAAGTTTATTAGTTATCGAATATATATATATATATATATATATATATATATATATATATATATATATATATATATATATATATATATATAAGGCTACATAATTTGAAAATCTGTAGTATTCACTGTAAAGGAATTATTAAATGAAGTAGTCTAGTAGATTGATGCAGATGTTCAATTTCAAACACATATTTCATTTAGAACATAAGATGACACTGAACACACAAAAAGAAAGAACAAAAAAAAAAGGGAAAAAGAACACAAAACACAGAAAATATTTGGAGGATATCGTTTATATGGCGATCTTAAAGAAAAAGCCATGAAATCTATGAACAAGCTCTTTTATTAACTATTGGAAAGGATGTGGCTCCAGGAATTATATCATTCTGGTAACCAATCATGTCTCTTTAATTACTTTTAGTTTAATCTGGAAGATATAGTACGTTACAATAAGCGGGAAAATGAATCAACGGGGCTGTATTTCTAAATTCACGGTGCCACGAAATGAGTGTACGCCACCATTATTATGAAAAATATTTCTTAGAATTTGTCAATAGGGAATCTAGATTCATTGGAAAACGAATAACATTTAAGTTAGGATTTTACTTTCATAGAATTTTATTATATATATATATATATATATATATATATATATATATATATATATATATATATATATATTTATATATATATATAATATATATACATAATATATATATATATATACATATATATATACATATATATATATACATATATATACAATTTAGGAAATTTCCAAATGAAAAGGAAATATACGCTTTCGGAGGCAGATATTTTCCCACAGATATTGACCCAGGTGTTTCGGGTTTTGTACATAGAACTTCGTGCTAGCTGACCCTTCAGTTTGTCCTGTCCCTATGATGAAGGGGGAACCCGCCCTCCAACGTTATCTTAATAAAGATCTTTAGCTAATATATATATATATATATATATATATATATATATATATATAATATATATATATATATATATAATACATGTATGCATATATACATACATATGAGTGTAATTCATTCCAGACTTTCGGTATTGCAGATCTGGTATATATACTATAAAAATAGAGTATTTAATGTTAAGTATTGATATATTAATAAACATATTAATAATGATTGAAATTTTTATGAAACTGGAATTAATATCTTTTTAATAATATGCAGGAACTAATGTAAAATTTAAACAATTATTTAAATCTACATTTTTTTTTGAATAATTTAAATTGTATAAAGAAAAATGATGACAATGGAATAAGGATTTACACATATTAACATGTAGAATGGAAATAAATTGTCATGACGAGTTAAAATTAGCACTGTATTCAGTTTGCATTGTATATTGACATTAGCACTGTATCTAAAGTCAGTGAAAGCCTGTTAAGCTCTATATACAGATGTAAGATATTAGTTTCGATATGAATGGGCCATGTTTTTATTGCTGGCATGAATGTTTGAAGCTATTCCTACTCTACATTAGGAAATCCGCAGCCTAATCAGTTTCCAGTTTGAACAAGTTAATAAAATAACTTTTAAATTAACCAAACTGCATGAAACAAAAGTTACAAAATGATTATACAATTTTGGAATTTTCAAGAATCAATATTCACTGTAAAGAAATTAAATGAAGTAATCTAGTAGATTGAAGCAGATGTTCACTTTCAAAAACATCTTTCATTTAGAACATAAGATGACACTGAACACACAAAAGAAAAGAACAAAACAAGGGAAAAAGAACACAAAACACAGAAAATATTTGGAGGGTATCGTTTATATGGCGATCTTAAAGAAAAATCCATGAAATCTATGAACAAGCTCTTTTATTAACTATTGAAAGGGGTGTGGCTCCAGGAATTATATCATTCTGGTAACCAATCATGTTTCTTTAATTGCTTTTAATTTATTCTGGAATATATAGTACGTTACAATGTGCGGGTAAATGAATCAACGGGGCTGGCTGCATTTCTAAATTCACGGTGTCATTAATAAGTGTACTCTACCATTATTAGGAAAAATATTTCTTAAAATTTGTCAATAGGGAATGTATATTTTCAATGGAAAACGAATAACATTTAAGTTAGGATTTTACTTTAATAGAATTTTATTATATTATATATATATATATATATATATATATATATATATAATATATATATAATATATAAAATATATATATATATTATATATATATATATACATACATATATATATACATATATATATATATATATATACATATATATACAATTTAGGAAATTTCCAAATGAAAAGGAAATATACGCTTTCGGAGGCAGATATTTTCCCACAGATATTGACCCAGGTGTTTCGGGTTTTGTACATAGAACTTCGTGCTAGCTGACCCTTCAGTTTGTCCTGTCCCTATGATGAAGGGGGAACCCGCCCTCCAACGTTATCTTAATAAAGATCTTTAGCTAATATATATATATATATATATATATATATATATATATAATATATATATATATATATATATATATATATATATATATATACATGTATGCATATATACATACATATGAGTGTAATTCATTCGAGACTTTCGGTATTGCAGATCTGGTATATATACTATAAAAATAGAGTATTTAATGTTAAGTATTGATATATTAATAAACATATTAATAATGATTGAAATTTTTATGAAACTGGAATTAATATCTTTTTAATAATATGCAGGAACTAATGTAAAATTTAAACAATTATTTAAATCTACATTTTTTTTTTGAATAATTTAAATTTTATAAAGAAAAATGATGACAATAGAATAAGGATTTACACATATTAACATGTAGAATGGAAATAAATTGTCATGACGAGTTAAAATTAGCACTGTATTCAGTTAGCATTGTATATTGACATTAGCACTGTATCTAAAGTCAGTGAAAGCCTGTTAAGCTCTATATACAGATGTAAGATATTAGTTTCGATATGAATGGGCCATGTTTTTATTGCTGGCATGAATGTTTGAAGCTATTCCTACTCTACATTAGGAAATCCGCAGCCTAATCAGTTTCCAGTTTGAACAAGTTAATAAAATAACTTTTAAATTAACCAAACTGCATTAAACAAAAGTTACAAAATGATTATACAATTTTGGAATTTTCAAGAATCAAGATTTGGAAATATTTTTATAAATATAAATCAGATTAATAAACAATTTGTACATTTAATTGGTATTTTGTGTGGTTTAAAATTTTTTTGGGTAATATTAGTGTGAAAAGATTTAGTATGTGTTATTTTTAATCAATTTCTTTCCAAAATAGTTTAAGTTTTTCAAATATTTTTTGGCATGGAACTGGAGTTTTATTTAAATACAGTTCATGTTATAAAGGTTGAAATAATTAATAAATATATAATTGTATGGAAATAATTACATAATACTTCATTTGTTTTACTGCTTATTATTAATTTTTACCATTTATTTAGTAGTTTTATTTTACTATAATTTAGTACTTTACAATGTGAGGTTTATTTATTCTGGTATCTAACCGCTAAAAACTACAAGATTTATTACAAGCCAGTTATCAAACTCTGATATCGAAATGTATTACCCAAATATTTGGATTGACTTTCATCTATTCTATAAATTTATATAAATTTAATGCTCAATTTTTTAATATATGAGGAAATTATATTATATTAAATTGTATTAAATGATTAAACTATATTAATTATATTAAAATAATTATATTACATTATAGTATATGTATAATTATATTGAACATGCAGGGAAACTCTTGAAAATTTCCATAATATATAACATGCTTTACTTTTCATAAGCAATTAATATCTTTCTAGGTGGTTTACTATAAATTTAAAACTACATATATAAGTAAAACTCTCTTTATATTTAAATTATGAGGTTGAAAAAATAAAAATAATAAACCTGTAATGCTTTGCACCGTTGAGAACTACAATATATTTTCGCCATTCCTAGTTCTTCATTATTTATCCCGCACTATTATTGGGCAACCCAATTTGGCTGACCTCCCCCACAGTGGAATCCCTGGAAATTCGCTCTTCCTAAATAAATATAGAACAACGATCTCTATCATCGTTCGGACAATCGAATGAATCGGATTGTCCCATCATGAAGTGCCAGCACGGCTGCAGTTGATCTCTCATTCCGGGGCATTTCTGGCAGACCAGCCATTGCTTTTCCAGAACGAAGGCAGACAGAATCAAGTGCTATCCCATTCATTTCCTTTAATTAAAATCAACCCCTCTCTGCCTCTCTCACCCGAATAAATGGATGTTTGAGCCTCCCCTTCCATATTCTGGCAGCAACCCCCCTTCATCCACTTCCACGACCCCCCCTTCTATCGTACCGTCTGCTGCAAAATTCGGGCGCATTAAAGTGACAGACCTGATAAATACGCACGGAATGGATGAGGGGATTTCATTCGCAGGCATTCATCAGACCTCGTCCCGCCTTTGACTTTGATGTCTCAGGTCTCGATCCCAAAGACGCTCCAATCCTTGTGTCATTTGGGTAAGAGCGAGACAACATTATGGAATGTACCATTAAATTAGATACCACGCTTAATAGAGTGCGTACTTTGTTAATTGGTGAAAATTTTACCCAGCCACGCAAAATATGCTAATTGGAAAGAAAATGTGTCTGCTTTCAGGTACATTAGCATTATAGTAACGTTCATTCATCATCCCTTTTCGTCACCAGTCTACACATGTCAACCAAAAATACGGCATTTCATTTCTCAAAAAGTAAAGCTAATTATATGCTTTGTAGTGAAATGATATTTTTTTTTTCAAAAGCTCACTAATATTCTGTTACACCTTCCAAAGTAACCAGTTTAGTTAGCTGTGTTTTAACAATATTTTAAAATACACTTATTTATTAATATTTCCAAAACTTAAATAAAAGTACTTTAATTATATTATTTAGTATACATACTTTAAATAAATTAACATTTTAGAGTAAATTAAAGTTAATAATTTATTTCATAACGTAAATCTCTAAAATGTTGTTTCAAATTTTTTCTTTCAAAATGTACAATTATTACTATGTATTTCGTTTACACAGGAAAATAGTCAACAGCAAATTTCCTCCATCAGAAATTAGTATTATTTTTTTCCAGATTTAAATAAAAGTAATTAATGCATATTTTTTAGTTTAAATAAATTAACAATTTACAGTAAATTAAAATTAATAATATATTTCATAACTTTAATCCATAAAAAGTTGTTTAAATTTTTTCTCTAAAAATGTACAATTACCAAAATGTATTCGCCTTACAAAGCAAAATAATCAATAGCAAATTTCGTCCATCCCAAATTCGTATTATTTTTTCCTAAATTTAAATAAAAGTAATTAAAGTATATTATTTAATATACATATTTTAAATAAATTAACAATATACAGTAAATTAAAATTAATAATATATTTCATAATGTAAATCCATAAAAAGTTGTTTACATTTTTTATCTCAAAATGTACATTTATTAAAATGTATTTCGCTTACAAAGAAAAATAATCACAACAAATTTCCTCCATCCAAAATTGGTATTATATTTTTTCCTAGATTTAAATAAAAGTAATTAAAGTATATTATTTAGTATACATAGTTTAAATAAATTAACAATTTACAGTAAATTAAAGTTAATAATATATTTTATAATATAAATCCATAAAAAGTTGTTTAAAATTTTTTCTCTCAAAATGTACAATTATTAATATGTATTTCTCTTACAAAGAAAAATAATCAACAACAAATGTCCTCCATCCCAGATTAGTATTATATTTTTTCCTAGATTTAAGTAAAAATAATTAATGTATATTGTTTAGTATCCATAGTTAAAATAAATTAGCATTTTACAGTAAATTAAAGTTAATGATATATTTCATAACGGAAAACCATAAAAAATTGTTTAAAGATTTTCCCTCAAAATGTACAATAATCAAAAGGTATTTCGCTTACAAAGAAAAATAATCAACAGCAAATTTCCTCCATCCCAAATTACTATTTATTTTTTTTCAACTATTAGTAAGTTAAAACTCAATATAAGATACCGCTCTCAATATATTTAAACAGCAGATACTAGGACATTTTTAGATAAACCTGTCAGATTCTTTTAATTTTCAGGATGTTTACAATAAGCCTGATGCATGTTCTGTAAAAGAACAACTGAACAGTTAATTTGTTTTTGTTGTTGAATGACATTTGTTGTTATAAAAGTATAAAATGTAAAAGTGTTTGCAGAAACTAAATAAAGGTTTAAATTCATAATTTTCGGTGCAATTTAATGTTCTGTCTCAAATTGATATTTGAAGAAATATAAAATTATCAATATTGATGAAATATTGATTTATATAAAAAGAAAAATTAATAACTGTTTATGTGACATAAAGTTATTTTATTCGTTTTTACCTGAAATATACAAAAATCACTGATGTTAATTACAGTTTAGTACACAAGTTAGTACAATGAATATTCATCCCATATTATTATTTGTAGAAATTTTATATACATATTTTACAATGGGGGCCAAATTCAATCAAAAGTAAAAAGAATTAAATATCCATTGTTTTACTATAAACACAAGATCTTTTAAAATTGTAGTGCTTTAAAATGTATATTTTAGTCTTTCTGAATGTTATGGTAAACATTTCTGTCTAAAATTGTTACATGTCGCATGGAAATTGCGCCCAAAATTTAGGCAAGTTCCCCTTTTACAAACATTATTATAAAGATATATATATATATATATAACAACTGTAGATAATACCCTTTAACATTGTACGTATCAGATACTATCTCTTTTTAGTGAAAATAATAGGGAAAATTGCTATCTATTGTAAACTAGTAAAATGATTCTTTTAGTGCCTAATAACACGACGAATTTACACTTTACTTCAACGTAAAAGTATGTAGTGACAGCTATACAACATATATTTTAAATTGCAATGCACTTAATAATATACCGATAATACCTCGATATTGCGATAAAATGTTGTATAAACTAGTAAGGAGAAAAAATACTTTGTACACTAGTATATAAACTGGTTAAATATAGCATTTATCTAGTGCCAAATAACTGAATGATTTGTTCAATTACAAACCTTGAGATAATATTTTCTGTTATAACAGCTATACAACAAGAAAGTTATATCAAATGGACGCTCAAAAATAGGCAACTTTCTTAGTCATGAACATGAAGGTTTCTAAAATAAACGAAAGAAAGTGGAAAGATTTGGAAAATGAGAAAACTGAAATTTCCACAAGGAGGAAGTATTTTAAATCCGGATAGTGTTCATTAATGTTATTTTTCATAAATTCTATTGTTTCGAGCTCTCATAGGATATCCGTTGAGGAAACGAA
>CM063511.1:57680005-57695005 GCA_032207245.1 Pardosa pseudoannulata | reverse complement strand
TTTTAAATGAGTTATAAGTTCTTGAAACTTTCCATTAGATGACAGAAGACAAGGTTTATCCATTCATCAGAAGATAAATGCTGGAAAGGAAATAAAAAATAATTATTAAAATTAATTCATCACAATAAATATTTAAATTAAGTAAAATCAACAATATTTAATTTTAAAACTATGAAAAATTAGGAGTGATCTTCTGGTGAATTATATCACATTTTCCCTTCAAAGATTTGACAATTAATGGTCTGTGACACTGAGTTCTAAATACTGTATATGGTCATTTTATGGGAGTTATTTCTTGGATAAATATGCTTATACAGAGAAAACTTAAGATCTCTGAAGGGTTTTAATTTGCTGTATTACTCCGTAAATTTGTTTTAATTTTCACTTCAAACAACTTAACAGGAAATTATTGCAACCGATATTAACTAAATTTTCATTTTTGATTAATGCGTCAAAAATGCAAATTATGCGAAAAAATGCCTCAAAATATTTTGACGCACGTTTTGTTTTTACTTCTTTTTAAGAGTTTAAATTTTCATGAATTATTTTAATATCGAAATTAGAGATTGCCTATAAAAACACTTAAGAATTATATATATATATATATATATATATATATATATATATATATATATATATATATATATATATATATATATTAATTTGTTTTCGGTTAAAAAAAATTCTAATTAATGCATAAATTTTTAAATTTATCAGACGTGTTCCCTGTAGGATGAATATGTATGATAATTTTAATAGTATATAAACATGTTATTAAAACTATCACACATATGTGTGCTACAATATGTATATGTATGATAATTGTAATAGTATATAAACATTTATTAAAATTATCAGACATGTGTGTCCTGTCGGATGAATATATAAGAGAATTTTAATAGTATATAAATATGTTATTAAAACTATCCCACATATGGGTTCTACAGTATGATAATTTTAATAGCGTATAAATATGTTATTCAAATTATCCGACACGTGTATCTTACAGTATGAATATGTATGATGACTTTAATAGCATTTAAACATGTTATTGAAATTATCTGATATATGTATCCTACAGTATGAGTATGTATAATAATTTAGTGGTATATAAACATGCTATTAAAAGTATCAGACATATGTGTCCTACAGTATGAATATATATGATAATTTTAATAGTATATAAACATGTTATTAAAACTATGAGACATGTGTGTCTTACAGTATGAATATGTTAGAAGACTATAATAGCATATAAACATGTTACTAAAATTATCAGTCATATGTATACTAAAGTTTGAATATGTATTGTAATTTTAATGGTATATAAACATGTTATTGAAAGTATTGGAGATATGTGTCCTATAGTATGAATTATTTAAGCAATACGTGTGGCATTAATAGGTACTTCAAAGAAAATTTAAAAAAAAATTACTTTAATCTCAAATAATATTGAAAATACTAGAATATCTTCTTTTTATTGATTTCTTCTCTCAATAAGAAGCTTATGTTCAAACTTCAAAATGATTTATTCTTCACATTTTTTAAATCTTTAGAATAGTGGGGAAAACTATAATTTTGAGAAGATAACTCGAAACGTTAAGCATCATACACTATAAAAATCCCTAGAGTTTAACTTTAATGGCCCAGAGCACTTTTTTTACCCGATATTAATATATTTAATTACTTCATATATTATAGTATTAATCTGAGCTTTTTTTTGTCTCCGAAGAAATAAACTTGCTTTGTAAAAATTTATGTAAGGAAAAACATAATAGTTTGATTTTTTTGTTTAGTAATTACTTAGTTAATCAGAACTCCCTCCAGTTATGTATATATTTATTGATTCAGGCTAAAATGAATTTTTCGAGAGTAACATAATTATTTTTACGATATATTTGGTAGCATGGCGTAATATTGCACAGAGTATAAGCAGAAAATGTCACATTTATTTATAGCTATTTTTCAGTTTTATTAATGTTCCTTTTGTTGTACAATAAACTTTGCGATTACTAAATTCATTATTAGCAAGAATTAAAATTTTAAAAAAATGTCGATGCGGTAGATTTCTTAATAACACAATTCTATAGTAACCGCATAAACAACCTCTGATATATATATATATATATATATATATATATATATATCAGAGGTTGTTTATGCGGTTTTATGCGGTTTGTTTATATATATATATATATATATATATATATATATGCAGTAGACGATACTCAATATTAAAATAATTTGTAAAAAAATTAATCAAAACTTTTGAAATAATGGATATTTTACTTGTATTATTAAGTTTTGTTTTTACTTCTTACTTTTATACACACACACACACACACATACACATGTAAGGAAAAGTAAACTAGATCGGAAAACTAATACAGGTATTTTGCATAAAACCCCAAAGAAGATTTTTATTAAGGCCCGAGAAAATCATCAGGGGTTTTCAAATCTTAAGACATATTTTCCTAGATATTTTTCCCGAGATTTTGACTGAGATGTTGACCCAGGAGTTGAAAGCCTTTTATTTAGAAATTTATGTTAGCTGATCCCACAGTTTTTTCTGTCCCTATAATGAAGTGGGAACCCGTCCTCCAACGTTCTGCTAATAAAGGTCTTTGATTAAAAGGTGTCATTTTTATGGGTCATGACTGCAACCCCCATAGTGAAGTCCATCATACTACACACACACACACACACACATACATATATATATATATATATATATATATATATATATATATATATATATATATATATATATATATATATATATATGTGTGTGTGTGTGTGTGTGTGTGTGTGTGTGTGTATGTGTGTGTTATTTCATGATTTAAAACCATCAATCATCAATAACCTCTCATTTCTTTGGCGAATAGGATAAAACAACATACAGTATATACATACAAATGAATGTTAAGATTTTAGCGGGGTATCTAGTTAGTGAACTATCTACAAGATGATTAATTACCCCAGTCACGAAGAGAATAATATAAGTAATACAGAATATATACCATGTTTATCTATTCATGTTTATTTTGAACTAGTTCTTATTTCCAACAAAATACAATTCGTGTTTAGGAGACATCAACACAGCAGGAAGTATACTGTTTTTTATAAATTAATTGCATTTTTGCAGGACTTTTCACATTTAAGGTTTAAGTAGTTCTTTGTAGTGAAACAGTTGATCGTTAGGCTCCAAACTAAACCGGGCTAATCACATTTCACAGCGAAAAATAAAATGCCAACTTGCATTCGTTTCGATTTAGATCTTTAAAATATTTTCGCCCGAATTAACCACTTGACCTGGAATTCATTTCCGTATGATCATGATTTGTCTCTACTTCACTAAAGACTGGGATAATGAGGTAAAACTACTACACTACAGTTAAAAATACTTTATCTTCTGACTATCATCAGTCTGAGCTTCCATAATTCTCTTTGAGTTTTGACATTTCATAAACCAAACTATCAATACGTCCTCGAGATGTTTCCTTTTTATACAAAAGGGGAAGAAAAACACAAGTGCGAATACTGCCCCATGCTGAAGATATCCTTCGAGTATTCTTAAAAAGAAAATTCACACAGGTATCGAGTGCAGATGACAATGGTAGAATATTTTGAAGCAGGTGTTTGGAATAGGCTTTAGATTCTCTAGAGCAGGGCGCCTCCACAGAACCCTAGGGCTCCGCAATGATACTCCAGACATTCCTCAAAACAATTTTAAGGAAAATCTGTGGAATCATTCTCTAATTGTACCTCAATTTCTTATAGATACTTAATAATAATAACTAATACGTAGCTTGGACGATCCAAGAACGTGGGCTAGAAGTCGCATAAATTATGACGAATTGGTGCGTCTTTCGTTTGATGAGCTAGGGTGACAAAACTTCTTAGCTCAATTGCTTCCTTAACCCTCAATTTGACAATATGCTTTTCAAATATTTTTTAATTTCTGTTATTTTTCCATGTCTGTATACACATTAGGATCTCTGTAAAATAAGCAAAATAAATATATCTTTTTCCATTTTTTAGATAATTAATGTCCGGTGTAGCGGCCAGACTTAAAGGTTAAAATTTAGAAGTAGGAATCAAGCAGACCTTTCCCGGATTTGTCTACCACCTCTTAAGGTGTCGTTTGAGAACTCTATCTTTTGATGATCACTGTGACAACGAACATAGTTTACGTGCTATACTTACCATAAATGAAGATGTCTGATCTTAGGCCAGTTTAAATCTTGAACACGAAACCCTCCAGTTACGAGATTGTTACCTTTGTTGATTAAGCTAATGTGGTTCAGGCTGCTACAGTTTTATATTCATATATATAGGGCAAATTTAATCAAATTTTACTTGAATATCTTTAGAATTAACGAAGGTGTCCTCGATTTATTAGGCTATTTTTCGTAAATATAAGAAACGAGAAGATTGACAAGAGACCTTTTGACAAATATAATTTGTTTTAGAACATCCATTTACTGAAAAGTAACCAGGAAAGAAAATGAAAATTAAACTGTTTTAATGCATTATCAGTTAAAAGTTTTGGGTTTAATAACATTTTTAATTATAAACAATAATATTTATTAATTAAGTGGTGTTTAAATTTTTTGATAACGGAAAATATTATCACTTTTTCCATTTAAATTTGCCAAATTCACCAAAAATCAAAAATGGACCTAATTGTTTTCATTTCATAGAAACTCATATAATGGCATTTACTTATAAGTGTTTTCTAATACATCTAGTGAGCACATAAAACATGTACACCGAATTTTAAATATATAAGATACAATATAAGAAACACTAGGCGTTAACCTTAATGACCTAGACCAGTTATTTTTATCCTGCATTTTTATATTTAACTACATAAAACATTACAGTATTAATCGGGGTTAATTATTTTACCCACGAGGAATTAATCCAATGTAAAAACTTATGCAGTAAAAAACCCAACAGTTTGATTATTTTTGCTTTAATAATTACTTAATTAACTAGAATTCCCCCAGTTATGCATATGTTTATTGATCCAGTTTAGGAAAGAATGTTTCGTGGGTAACATATTTCTTTTGAGGGTATATTCTCTAGTAAAACCTTATATTAAACGATTTTTAGCCTAGAGCTATCATAAATTTTGATCTTTATTGTTTCTGCTTTAAACGCTCCTAAAGGTGAAATTCATACTGGATTATTATTTATGTTATTCGGATTTGGTTGCTTAAGGCAATATTTGACTTTCAGAAGAACTATATCTGGGGAGAAAATCGATATTGCTTTCTCACTGAAAGTTAAAATATAACTATCAATAAAGATTCTAAGTCGAGTTACAAACCCCTAATCTTAAATTAAATCTAGTATTCATCGATATAACTATCAATAAAATTTCTAGATATAGTTTTATAACTCTTAATCATACATTTAATATAATACTTTTCATGACATGAAATATAATTATTGTTACTAATAATTTAAAATTTCATTTGGTAACAAAAAATCACCCTTCAATCGAAACTTCTAAGATGTCGCGAGTATTTCAAACAATTATATCGCTCTGAAAATTATAAACTATTCCTATTATAGCATGTAAAATCAAAGTTAGTTAAACTATTAGTTAAATTTTACTAGATTATACTTTCTCATTCAAAAATTTCAACTATAATGTTCTGGATTGGATTTTTGGACGAATAAAATAAAATTACATATGGAATAAAAAAAAAACCTATGTTATCAAAATTGCCGCAGAATGTGGTATTAGATGGCTGAGTCACATATATAGTGATGAATTTCAAACTAGAATTATAATTATTTTCAAAAACTTAGAGTAAACCGTTAAGTGCAAAATAAACCATTACATGGATAGATGACAGTAATATATGGATATAGAAATATCTGGGGCACATGGAATTCAACCAATAAATATTTATTTCACTGGATGACGTCATATTGTCAAAGAAGCAATTCCAATCCAACACATTTTAATTATTTAATGTTTATATCAATACCTTAAAACAAAGTGCTCTGACAATCTCTTACCGAGTTGAAAGCTAGTTAAAAACTAATTGAAATGAACATCTTCAGATAGTTTTATATCATAAAATACCGCCATTGTAGGTTAAAATACTCTTTAAAGGTGAAACTCTTGTTGTTTTGTATAATCTGTACAGAATCTTGAACTATTGCACTGAACAATTATTTGAAATCGAGTCAAGATATTCTCCGCAATCTCTGTAAAGATTCTCTGATATTATAGAGCACATTAAGTCATATAAGTGAAGTGAAAAAATTTGAAATACATTTGGGTAAATTCTATTCTCTGAATCAATAAAAGTTGTTACAGGTAAATAGAAATTTAAAAAAGGCAAAATATTTCATTTGTGTATTAATTTTACGTATTAACTAATTGAAATGAATATCTTAAAATAGTTTTATATCATAAAATACCGCTACTGTATGTTAAAATACTCTTTAAAGGTGAAACACTTGTTGTTTCGCATAATCTGTACAGAATCTTGAATTATTGCACTGAACAATTATTTAAAATCTAGTCAACATATTTTTCTAAGATCCGTATGTTTGTTAAAGGTGACTGGGAACGTAAAATATGTTCGTGGTCACAATGTCCTTTAAGTTATCAAACGATACCTCTGGTGGTGGTAGGACAAAGCCTGTGTGTTTTCTGCTTGGTCTTTGCTTCCAAATTACGAGGAACCGAGCGGTGGTAATGTTATTCATGTCTGTAGCATTTTTCAAACTTCATGTGCTCTTCGGGGGGGGGGGGGGTCACTAAATTGGTTACAGCGTTGAAGTCTTTTATTGGAATAAAGGTAAATGTTTCCTGTATTGCCACCTGCATTGGAAAAACCAAAACACAAAACTATGGTAAATCATATTTTAAAGTATTTCTATTCCTTAAATTACAGATTTCATAGAATATCCAGGGAAACAATATGTTAAAATACCATTTCACAGTATATAATTACATCATTCTGTGTATTATTATCTCACTTGCATATCCATTATCATTTATTTTTTGATCGCATTTTCACAAAATTTGAATATGACGTTGAAGAGAATTGAGATTGAACGTTTTGTGTGCCGTATTTAATAGATAAATAATTGTAAGAAAACGTGTAATCAGTAAATTTCAGCTACTGAACTGTTGAAAAGTTAACAGTTTTAAACAAAAAGAATCCAACCTTAAGAAGTTTTTTGTTTCCGCATTAACTTCTTCAACAAACTTGAGACAGATATGAGGTCCAGATGTAAAAGAAGAGTTTCTGAACATAATGATAAAAATATTTTAAAGTATTTAAACTATTGAATTAGTAACTTCCTCAAATGTCCAGGTAAACAAGATGTTAAAATACCAGTTTCACTGTATTTAATTAAATCGTGTGTATTATTATATCACTTGCAAATCCGTTATCATATATTTTTTATCGCATTTTCAAAATTTGAATATGACGTTGAAGAGAGTTGAGAGAAAGTTTTGTGTGCCATATTTAATAGAAAAATAATAAAGCAATTTGTCGCAACGTCACGAAAAACTACAATGCCTTTCCCATTCATTTTCATGTTTACAACAGCCAATAGACAAACAATAAACTGCCCTTCCGTTTGAAATTAAAGCCAGAATTGTCATAAGTTGAGATGTGCCCTGCTGTGTGAAATTGCCTTATTATAATAAAACATATAATCAGTAACTTTCAGCTACTGAACTGGTAAAACCTTAATAATTTTAAACATAAAAGAATCCAACCTTAAGAAGTTGTTTTGTCTTCGTATGAGCTTCTTCAACAAACTTGAGAGAGATATGAGGTCCAGATGTAAAAGCAGCGTTACTGAACATAATGATACAACTATTTTGAAGTACTTTTACTATTTAAATTAGAAACTTCCTAAAATATCCAGGTGAACAAGATATTGAAATACCAGTCTCACAGTATTTAATTAAATCGTGTTGATTATTATATCTTTTTCAAATCCGTTATCATATATTTTTTATTACATTTTCAAAATTTGAATATGACTTTGAGAAGAGTTGAGTGAATGTGTTTTTTGCCATATTTAATAGATAAATAATTATAATAAAACATGCCATGAGTAATTTTCAGCTACTGAACTTCAGCTGCTGAACATAATGGTAAAAATATTTTAAAGTATTTTTATTATTTAAATTAGAAACTTCCTATGGTCCAGATGAACAACATGTTAAAATATCGGTCTCACTGTATTTAATTAAATAGTGTGTATTATTTTACCACTTGCAAATCCGTTATCATGTATTTTTCGATCGCATTTTCAAAATTTGAATATGACGTTGAGGGGAGTTGAGAGAAAGTTTCGTCTGCTTTATTTCCCATCGAGTAACAGGAACATCAATCGAATTTTTTTAGAGCGCAGAGATAAGTAAATATAGTGTACGACATGCCATCAATAACTTCCAGTCACTGAACCGAGTTCAAATTTTAACGCTACTTGTTTATAGCCCAACCAAAGAAATCTGAAAAAAAAAATACCTGTAAATCCAATTTCTTTTCACGATATAAAGCCCGAAGCCTATACACTACTCCTTCGTATAATCCATCACTTTCCCGGACAAGATAATTGATGAATCCGGCTCATTCCGGTCAAGTACCAATTACCGGCAATATCTTCATTTGGGATAAGGCGGACAAACTTCTCTCTTCCCCTCGCCAATTCTAAACACAAAGGAGAATTCTCGGGAGCGAAAAATATATATAAAAAAGGGAGAAATAGGGGAAAGATGCAATTTGTGCGTTGGGCGCAAATCAAAATTAAGTCTTGGCTCTTTTCAGTGAATAGCAAAAAGGGAAAAGATGGGGAAAGGGGATGTATTCGATCTCGGAAGTTTAATTTACGTCAACAGCTGTGATAAAAATCTATATTCTTCGAGAAATGAATCTTAAAAACGCTGACATGAAATCACTCGCGTGTAATGCACTTAGGTAAAACTTTGATATATAAATATCTAGTCAGCATTTTTTTTCAAAATTTGCGTGACTGTAACTGCAAATCTGATTTTTTTTTAAATTTTATGCAGTTGCTGGAATTCCAATATCACATGTTTGTATATTTTCATTCATAGGGAATAAATTTTTCACTTTAAAACGTATAAATTTAAAAATATTGATTTACTCAATGTAACTGTATTATATTTTGCAATCATATTAAGTTGCTGAAATTCCAATTTCACATGATTATATATTTTCATTCATAGGGAATTTTTTTTTTCACTTTAAAACTTATATATTTCAAAAGTATTGATTTACTCAATATAACTGTGTTATATTTTGCAATCATATTAAGTGGCTGGAATTCCGATTTCACATTCTTATATATTTTTATTCATAGGGGAGAATTTTTTTTCACTTTAAAATGTATAAATTTAAAATTATTGGTTTACTCAATATAACTTTATTATATGTTGCAATCATATTAAGTTGCTGAAATTCCAATTTCACATGATTATATATTTTCATTCATAGGGAATTTTTTTTTCACTTTAAAACTTATATATTTCAAAAGTATTGATTTACTCAATATAACTGTGTTATATTTTGCAATCATATTAAGTGGCTGGAATTCCGATTTCACATGTTTATATATTTTCATTCATAGGAAAGAATTTTTTTTCACTCTAAAACTTATATATTTCAAAAGTATTGATTTACTCAATATAACTGTATTATATTTTGCAATCATATTAAGTTGCTGAAATTCTAATATCACATGCTTATATATTTTCGTTCATAGAAAATATTTTTTATTCATTTTAAAACATATATTTCCAAAGTATTGATTTACTCAACATAACTTTATTATATTTTGCAATTATATAAAAGAAGAATGGAAAATTTTATATACAGTCCATTATAAAGATTATAGTCCACCCATATTAATTTCAAAATTCTGCATATGTATATTTTATTCTGCACTATCAGAGAATTTTATTTTTCTTGCTGTTCCATAAAATATCTTGATATTTTTCATTTTTATGCTGATTTCTTAAATATATCATTATAGTTTAATCTTGTATGAATTAAAGGTTTAAATTATATTAGCGATAATTCTAAAGCATATCAATTTTTCCTTTATTTTAATTCTATTGAAATGCAGACTTTTATTAGCCTAAGAATTTATTCATTTCTGTTTCACAATACTGCATTTCCTACTTTTTCCACTAAAGAATTATCTTCCAATGATTTTTTATATTAGGAAATTGCAGATGATTTTTGTAGTGATTTCTTATAAAATTAGCAGAAATAGGTAAGGTAAAGTGTTAAGGTAGTTCTTTGCTCTAATTAAAACAGTCATCTGATTGCAATCATTTACCTTTCTTTTTATTCCATAAAATATTTTGATATTTTTCCTTTTTATGCTGATTTCTGAAATATATCATTATAGTTTAATCTTCTATGAATTAAAGGTTAAAATCATATTAACTATAATTCTAAAACTTATCAATTTTTCCTTTATTTTAATTCTATTGAAAACACAAACTCTTTTGTCAGCCTAAATATTTATTAATTCTTGTTTCACAATACTGCATTTCTATGGTTTTTACTAAAAAATTATCTTCCTATTGATTTTCTATATTTGGAAATTTCAGATGATTTTCGTAGCGATTTTTTTAAAGTTAGTGGAAATAGGTAAGGTAAAATCTTAAGGTAAGTCTTTGTTCTAACTAAATAAGTCATCTAATTGCATTCATTAAAGATATGAGAAAAATTTATAATGATATCATATGAATGTATTATTAATTTATAATAAGTTAGAGGTTTGAATACATATATAAAATTACTGAATGACTGTATAAAATTTAGATATGATATTTAAGAAAGTTATTAATGTCAATTTCAATTAACTTATTTCTAATGACAATTTAGATTTTTTAATTTCAGATAAAAATGTTTCCATTTTCTAAGTTTTCTAAAGAATTAACTTCCTATTGATTTTCTATATTTGGAAATTTCAGATGATTTTTATAGTGATTTCTTTTAAAGTTAGTGGAAATAGGTAAGGTAAAATATTAAGGTAGGTTTTTGTTCTAACTAAACAGTCATGTGATTGCATTCATTAAAGATATCAGTAAAATTTATAATGATATCATATGAATGTATTATTAATTATTTTATAATAAGTTATAGGTTTGAATACATATATAAAATTACTGAAAAACTGAATAAAATTTAGATAGGATAATTTCAAAATTTAGTATTAAATGATAATTTCAATTATTTTATTTCTAATGACAATTTAAATTTCTTAAGTTCAGATAGAAATACCTTATAAAAGTTTTATCTACAAAATTTAAGGTATAAAGTCAGGATAATGATTAGTTATAGGCACTTTTTTAGTACAAAAATTAAATGGACATTGTAGTTTCTGTAAATCAGGTTTTAGAAAAAGTAAATGACATTACCTATTGTAACTCAGTTTTATTATTTTATTCTTTTCAGTTTTGTTATTTCTGTTTCTAATTTTGCTTTTGCTTAGATATATTACAAGAAGGATAATTAAATGATTAATTAGGATTGTAAGATGATTATGCAAATGATATTTTAAATTAGTTTCCTGCTTTTAAATAGCTTCATCAGACATAAACATAAGTCAAGATAAGAGGATTTTAATAAAGTTATGGATGAATATTTTATATAAGATAGAAATACAAAATTAGTGTTGATAAGAGAAATTATATGAATACTAAAATTTTTAAATAGATAATCTAGTAACCGATCATAAAACAAATTGTTAAAAGAATGAAAACATAATTACACTGTCTTATTTCACCTCTTTATTCCTTTTCTAAAATAACACTAGTTGTAAAAGAACAATATGTTTTCTCTTTTCAATTTAAAAGTCGTTTGGACTTGATAAATATTAAAATTATTTAAATCATGGAGTATAACGTAACATTGCTTGTACAAAGGTGAAACATGGATGTACAGTGGACCGAATAAGGTAATTTGTCGCAACGTCATGAACTACTATAATGGCCTTTTCATTCATTTTCATATTTATAATAGCCAATACACAAACAATAATCTGCCCTTCTGTTTCAAACTAAAGCCAAAATTGTCTAAAGTTGAAATGTACCCTACTGCGGGAAATCGCCTTATAGTAATTTAATACTAAATGAATTATTGCAAAATATTTTTAAGAGGATTAATGTTTGATTACACAGCATAATATTTCATCATTTTTTCATATTTCTAAAGTCATACTAACAGTTAAATTTATATATAGATTTATATACATTTATCTTAATCACATAAAAATCTTTTCATCTTTTTTCCAAAACACTAAAATTATTTAAACCATGGAACAAACACGTGACATTTTCTTTCTGCAGAAGACAAACTTAAATTACGGAGCACCAAATAATAAATTATTAGTTTACACTGTAGTAATAGTAAAATAGATTTTTGAAAGAATTAATGCTGCAGCACGTGGCACAATATTCAAAAACTTTTCTAAAATACGTTTGACTGTAAAAAAACAATATTTTTTATATAATTAGTTTTAAACTAGCATATAGCCCGTCATATGTCGGGATCAGTAAAATTTGTATTTTTCTAGAATTGTAAAGTACCCTATAAGGCAGGTAAAAAAAATGGTTTGTTTTTTGGCTGAGAATTATCTGGTACACGCTCAATAATTTGTTTATCTTTACTGACCGCATGTTAGTTGCCAACTTTAATTTATCTTGTCATATTACGTGATAGGATGGAGAGCAGAGGTTTTAATATTGACAGTGATTATTTGGCGGTATATATGAATGATGTCCAAAATTGAGCGAATCGATTGCAAACCGTGTGGTTATGTATAAAAAACAAACACACAAACGAACAAAATTCTTAATTTTCAAAGATATATAACTTAAACGCCAGATATTTATTAGTCCGTGAAATAGACTCCTAGACTTTTATGAAAAGAATTTGTTGTTAATACTGGTAATAAAATTTTCATTGCAAAAAAATAATCGAAGATTAAATTTACAATTAGCACATATGTACCTAATCTATTATTTAATACAATTATAAAAGAAAAATATTTACGTAATATCTAAGTTCAGAGATAAAACGTATGAAAATAATGCCGACGATATTTAAATAATTTAAAATAAGAAATGATTAACCCCTTCCGGTATGATTTAATAATGAAAAACTGTGCATGAAATAACCATTTAATTTTTATTTAAAAAACTTGTTTCATTTTACAATTCTTACATATTCTTAATTAAAATCCACTTTTTACATAGTGTTAAATAATATCAGAAACAGTAAAATTAAGAAAATATCAAAGCAAAACATTAATAAGGTATACAAATAATAGTCTTCAAGCTAGTGGTACTTTTCAAAACAAAGTGCAAAGGAATTTTTAATTGTTTACACCGCCAAGTAGTCTCACTTTTAATTTGATTCTTGTAACACACACGGCATTTCTTAGTAGGTTTTCTTTTATTCTGACTCATTAATTTGGCAATGACTTGTATTAAGTAAACAATATGCAATAGTGACTTGTGATTTTCACAAGTGATAAAAGTGTTGCCAAATTCAGTACACTAGAAATTTTAAACTAAATTATCATATTTAACAGTAACTTTAATCGCATGACGAGTGTAGCTCGTCATTGTGCGGTATGGAATGAAAAACTAATGACGAGCTAGACTCTTCATTTTACAGGAAGATGTTAAAGGAGACGGTTACAGGAATGACGTCATAATGTTAGTAAAAAATGTTTCTTTTATCTATTTATTGTGTGATAAATTGATAAATTTAATGTTCTGCTTGACACCAGAGCTTGAAATAATTGCATTAAACACTCGAAAAGGGGGAAGGGATGTATTTCGAACGTTTTCGAACTCACTTTGAATTTTGCTAACGCTAACTCATCAAAAATACAATATGAATGTCTCTATCCATTCCAGGTACAACCGCTTCATAAATTCGTGGACAGACGGACAGACAACTTAGGCTATTATTATATAGGGGATTCATTTTAAAATTATTTAAACTATTAAATACACATGTAACACTGTTTCTACAAATATAAAACCTACGTATTTCAAAGAAGAATTGTTTTTATGTAATTTTTTCTATTTAGCTTGTACCATAGGCAGTATTAAGTATTAATATTTTTTAAGTTAATTGACAGGTTAATGGTAGAAAGGTAGATTACTTAATTCATTTAGTATTCCTTTATTTTATCAGTTTTTAAATTAATTTTTTCATTTCCTCAAACTAATCCTGCTCTAATCCTTTTATAAACTTCACCATGTTTTATTTTGTTTTCCTCGTATTATTTGACTGCTTTTTAAAGTACATGTTGTAATAGCTGGTGTCGCTGAAAGCAAGCAATTTCAAAAAGTGAGCATCAGGAAAAGTTAATTCAAGAATTTTTTTTATCTATTTCAATTAACTTTTTCATTAATTAATTTTCTAATCAACAAAAAGGTTTCTATTTTCGATTTTGTTTTTATATATGCCTGTCAGTAATTAACGTGAGTAATATGCTTGAAAGTTATGTTTTTTTGTCTTTTAACTCTGTATCTCTCATGGTACCATCTAAGTAAACTGCGAGAAAATTGTTCATTTAATTAACCGGATTCATTTTACCTCATTAATTCAATAACAATTAAAATTCTCGGGAGATCTGAGCAGGTTCAAAAAATCGTGGAAACCTTGCAAAATTAAATCTTAAATGTGGATAACACAAAATGATTAACCTTAATGCTTTTAAAGCAGTTTAAATTATTTCGATTTCATGAAGACAATTATTTATTATTAAATGCATTAGATCAATTATTTTCTTTTATAATTAATAAATGAAATTTCTGAAGTAATTATTGAATAATTATTACGGAAATTTTAATGGGCCTTAGAATATCATGAAATATTGTTCCTATTTTAAGAAATTAAATAGTAAAATCATTGAAATAAGTTTCAGTTAATGGAGTTAGTAGGTTTGACT
>CM063511.1:57657505-57675005 GCA_032207245.1 Pardosa pseudoannulata | reverse complement strand
CACATATACATAAATATATATGAATAAATTTAATAAGACAATGATTCGAAAAGAAAGTAAAAGGATATAAAAATAAATACAGTTTCTGAATGAAGTGTGGATCTGTTCCCATCTCCAATACGGTTACACTCGTTTGTGCTGCATCTACACTACCAAACTTCAAAAAATGCAATACACTTGACATAAGTATTTACTCCACAGATGGAAAAATTGACCAAGAAATGGCCCCCACAGTATGCATGGAATTCATCAGAACATCGTAATTCATCCTCATTGTTCTTAAAGAATAAAATTTGAAAAATAATAATATCACATATGAACTACAAGAGATTAATAAGTAAAAATATACAGGAAAAAGATATAAACAAAAATATTAATATAAAAAACTGGAGAATATAAATTCATATAATGCAATTTAATATAATTCAGTTATATTACAATGAATAAACATAATATATATATATATATATATATATATATATATATATATATATATATATATATATATATATTAATGTACATAGATATTAATATATATATTAACATGCAATACTATCTATATTAATATGTATAGTATAATTTTATACTTATTTTTATTTGTTTATACTTTACATGTATATATATATATATATATATATATATATATATATATATATTTGTTTTATTGCATATTTTACTTATTAATTACTATAACTTTATGTGTTATACTTTTATTTTATGTACTATACTCTGCAGGAAACTTGAGGATATGTTATGATGTTCTCGAATTCCATCCATATTTAAATGAAATGTGTTTAAAATACATCAGTATTATCTATAAATTAACCTCATTGGAGCTAGAATTTTTTAAATACTAAACGGGTATCTGAAAGCAATTTTAAATAAATGTCATAAAAGAAAAGATATATACATATCCACTCTTAGTGTAGAAGGAACTTAGTTTTGCAATACCCGTTAAATAAATAAACATATATTTTTCTTTTTATGTAAATACCTCAAATTATTTCGTATCAGTCAGTTGCACAACACATTTTTATCTTTATGAAATTTTCAGCCTATTTTAGCTAACTGATATATACTTCGTGGAATACCCAAAATGTTCTAAAGCCTAAAAAATGCCTACCCTATGAATCTGCAGTTCAAAGATTACATTTTCCCCTAAGGCTTCAGCACAGAAAATGGCCATCCGAAGTGGAAGTAATGCTGAAATTTTAAACTCAAAATAGCCTTAAGATGTCCAATATAGAATGATATTAGGGCATTTACCCCGGCATCGGCAGAAGAGTGAGACACAAAAATCGTGCTCCCCAAAAAGGTAATGGCTCGGAATCAAACTCAGACATTAGTGGTCAGAATGAAGATTTTTGAGTGACTGTCTGAGGGGCAATTCCGGTTGTTGTAAAAATGAATACGATTTCAGAATGAAGGGTGTATCTGTGCCCTTCCCCACTACGGTTACACCGGTTTGTACTGCATCTACACTACCAAACTTCAAAAAATGCAATCCATTTGACATAAGGATTTACTCCACTGATAACAAAATTAACCAAAATACGACCACAGTAATATGCATAAAATTCATATGACCATCGTAATTCATCCTTATTGTTCTTAAAGATTAAAATATGAAAAATAATAATATAACATATAAACTACAAAAGATTAATAAGTAAAAATATAGAGGAAAAAGGTATAAACAAAAATATTAATATAAAAAACTGGTGAATATAAATTCATATAATGCATTTTAATATAATTTAATTATATTACAATAAATATATATTATATATATATTAATATGCAATACTATATATATTAATATATATAGTATATTTTTATACTTATTTTTATTTGTTTATAATTTAAATGTATATTTATATTTGTTTTATTGTATAATTTACTTATTAGTTACTAGAATTTTATGTGTTATACTGTTATTTTATATACTAGACTTTGCAGGAAACGTGAGGATATATTATGATGTTCTCGAATTCCATCCATATTATTCAGATACATTTTTAGTGGACTTTCTCAACTTGGAAATAAATTTCTGGGTAACAGGTAAATTCTAAGTGGTGTAGTACAAACAATTTTAACCAGAGAAGAGCTTCGAAACTTTAACAATCATCAGATTTTTAATTGATTTTTATATCATAACAAATTTATATTAGAATTATATTTACTATTATTTAAGTGTATTTAAAAGTATGAGATTTTTCATTGATTTCTATGCATTTATTAATTTTACTAATTGTGAAACAACTAATTATACATATGATAAAGAAGTATCACTCTTGTATTTAAATTGGCTGTTTACATTTTGGTAAAATTTTAAGTAAAATATGTTTAAAATATATTAGTATTATCTATAAACTAACCAAATTGGAGATGAAATATCCATTTTTTTTAAGAGAACGTGAGCATAAACCTTGAGAATATAAGAATAAATGTTAGTATTTGAAAGCAATTTTAAATAAATGCCATAAAAGAAAAGATATATATCTATCCACTCTTAGTATAGAAGAAAGTTAGTTTTGTAATACCCATTGAAGAAATGAACATATATTTCCCTTTATATGTAAATACCTCAAATTATTCCCTATCAGTCAGTTGCACCACACATTTTTATGAAATTTTCAGCTTATTTTAGCAAACTGATATATATTTCGACATATTCTAAAGCCTAAAAAATGCCTACCCTATGAATCTGCAGTTCAAAGATTACATTTTCCCCTAAGGCTTCAGCACAGAAAATGGCCATCCGAAGTGGAAGTAATGCTGCAATTTTAAACTCAAAATAGCCTTAAGATGTCCAATATAGGATTATATTAGGGCATTTACCCCGGCATCGGCAGAAGAGTGAGACACAAAAATCGTGCTCCCCAAAAAGGTAATGGCTCGGAATCAAACTCAGACATTAGTGGTCAGAATGGAGATTTTTGAGTGATTGTCTGCCGGGCAATTCCGGTTGTTTATGTCATATCAAAAAGGGGACGAAGGATGGAATTCGGAATATGTCCGCCCATTTAAGGTAAAACGCCGGATTGATTTCCATTGTGGGAATGAAAGCTGGCATGGCAGCCTTGGACGGGACATTGCTTTTAAAGAGGCCATCTTTGGAGAAATTGGTTTCTGAATTATAAATCACTATGAAGGAATGCAATTTGGACAAATAGATTTGGAAGGAGAAACGAAAAAGTCCGTAAAGTGTCATTTATAAGTCTACTTACTTTAACATGGATTTAACGATCGTATTATGAGTAGATATTTTCAAATATTATTTTTACTGGCATATAGCCCGACATATGACGGGATCAGTAAAATTTTTATTTTTTTAGAATTGTAAAGTACCCTATAAGGCAGGTCAAAAATTGCTTTGTTTTTTAGCTGAAAATTCTCTGGTAAACGCTCAATAATTTGTTTATCTTTATTAACCGCATGTTAGTTGCCAACTTTAATTTATCTTATCATATTACGTAATAGGATGGACAGAAGATGTTTTAACTGTTTGACAGTTTCATTTTTTTCCAGAATTTGGTAAAAAAAATGTCACATTTTTTTATTGCATTTTTTTGTTCATTTCACATTTTTTAGTAAAGATATGTTATTAAAATTAACATTTCTAATATTTTTAAGCAATTATTACAACTTTTTTTCTTTCTATCAAAGCATCGTAGAACTGAAGTTTACCTTTAATCTCATCGATATATAAGTTAATTTTTGGAATTCCGGTGAAAGCAAATCTAGGAGGTGGATCCGAAGGATTGTCACAATTAATTTTTAAAAAATTGTCTTGCTTGGCTAATTCCATCTGTACTACCATTAGAGTCACTACTATCCAGGTCATCTAGTAAACTTTCACTACTATCATTTACAGATAATTCAGTTCCTGATTCCGAGTCACACTTCGAATCACAAGAAATGAGCTCCATACGCTCTGAATTATCCATTATTTAAAAGTAAAAATATATTATTCAACACTTATATCAATAAAATTATTAGGTGGTTAGTAAAATATAACCAGAAAGCTATACACTGAAAGATAACAATTCGTCTTCTCATACAAAACATGCAAAAAACCAGCGCTTTTGAACGAATCGGAGTAGAATATACAATAAACTGCAAACTATCATTTACTGGACATCTATTCGAATAATTTCTTACTAAAATGGGAAAAAATACGTCCGAAACAGTGAAAGCGAAATAGAAATCAGATTGCCCGTACACCGTACGGGCAAATCAGTAAAGGCTCAAAAGCTGTACCCGTACAGCGTGCGAGCAAAATTGGAAAGGGGTTAATATTGACAGTGATTATTTGCCGGCATTTATGAATGATGTCCAAAATTGAGCGAATGGATCGCAAACCGTGTGGTTCACACACGTGTGGTCACAAACACACAGATCAATATACTTCTTCATTTTGAAAGATATAACTTAAATGCTAGTTATATATTATCCCATGAATTAGACTCCTAGAATTTGTTATTAATACCGGTGATAAAATTTTCATTGAAACAAAAAATATCGATGATTAAATTTTAAATTATCACATATGTACCTAATCTATTATTTAAGAGAAATATGAAAGAAAATTATTTACGTAATAACTAAGTTCAGTGATAAAACGTAATAAAATATTGCAGAAGATATTTAAACAATTAAAAATAAGAAAGGGTTAAATGATATGGTTAAAGGAATGACGTCATAATTCTACAAAAAAAATGTTATTTTTACCTATTTATTATGTGAAAATTTATAAATTTAATCTCCTGCTCTTAACCGGGGACAACAGAGCTTGAAATTATGGCATTAAACTCATGAAACGAAAAGAATGGGTTCATATCGAACGTTTTAGAACTCACTTTGAATTTTGCTTAACCTGACTCATCAAAAATCCAATCTAGATGCCTCTATTTATTCCAGGTACAATCGCTTCATAAATTCGAGGACAGACGGACAGATAACTTAGGTTATTATTTTATAGGGGATGATTAATATTAAAGAACTAAAACAAATAATTAATTAACATTAGATTGCCCGAGATTTCTTGTATACCTATATTGCCGAAAAACAGTCAAAATGACTGCATTGTGAAAAAATAACAAATATGCAAAATAATTTGTTTCAAATTACTTTTTAATATTCTATAATAAAGGAGGGAGGAAGTAACTACAATTATTCATAAAACCATTTATATGTTATAGAAAAAGTCACCAAATTCTAAGAAATTGTGTCATTATATTTCATAATTTTTTTTCTAATTGAAATTAAAAAACAGTCAAAATAACTGCCTTGAGCAATCTAGTGTTAAACAAAGTATAGGTTATATAATTAATATAACCTAATAGACCAAATAATTAAACAAAGTATAAGTTTATATATTATACTTACCTTATTATTAGGTACTATGTAAAAATAGTAAAGTTTTGTAACATTTTTGTTTAACATAGTTGTGTACAAAATTCGGTTATAATAGTGCAGATTTTAAACAAAGTTTATTCTCATACATCATACTTACTCTTTTATAAGATGGTATATAAATATAGTATTCTAATTTAGTTTTCTTTAAACTTAGTCGTAACCAAAACACCGATGTAATAGTTAATACTTTAAGATGAAAGACAACAAAGATACGGGAACACACTTTTAACCCCTTGCCTGTGAACCCCAAATTCAGTTCGGGCAACGAAAATTCGCGAATTTTGAAATACCCGACCAGAATTTGGGCAAGACAAACAACGGTATTTCAATTCCACGAATCCCAAAAAATTGTGATCATAATATTTTATTTTGTTTTCTAAAAATAAAGTATTTTGTGAGAATTTAGAGTTTTTATATACTATTTAATACTGTAAAGATTCAAACATATGAATCTGAGAGACATGGAATTTATGACAGTTGATATAAACAATAATATTGTTGTATTAGTTTATTATATTTATCTAGACAACTTTGTCATTTGATTTATTTTACTGTAATTTGAGCAAAAATTACTGTAATCCATTAACACTTCCGATATATGTGAAAATATTAAAAATAGTAGTTATTTAGTTTAATTTGTTCTCACAAATAATCTATTTTTAGCATTTTGATGATAAAAATGAACAAAATTAAATAGATTTTTTTTTAAATTTTGGCACACTTTTTACTGTAAAGGATTTATGAAATTCATATGAATCTGAGAGACACGGAATTCATGACAGTTGATATAAACAATAATTTTGTTGTATTAGTTTATTATATTTATCTAGACAATTTTGTCATTTGATTTATGTTACTGTAATTTCAGCAAAAATTACTGTAATCCCTTAACACTTCCGATATATGTGAAAATATTAAAAATAGTAGTTATTTAGTTTAATTTGTTTTCAAAAATAATCTATTTTTATCATTTTGATGATAAAAATGAACAAAATTAAAGAGTTTTTTTTTTCTAATTTTGGCACACTTTTTACTGTAAAGGATTTATGAAATTCATAAAAATCTGAGAGACACGGAATTCATGACAGTTGATATAAACAATAATTTTGTTGTATTGTTTAATATATTTATCTAGACAATATTGTTATTTGATTTATTTTACTGTAATTTGAGCAAAAATACTGTAATCCATTAACACTTTCAATATATGTGAAAATATTAAAAATAGTAGTTATTTAGTTTAATTTGTTTTAAAAAATAATCTATTTTTAGCATTTTGATGATAAAAATGAACAAAATTAAAGAGATTTTTTTTAAATTTTGGCACACTTTTTACTGTAAAAGATTTATGAAATTCATAGAAATGTGAGAGACACGGAATTCATGACAGTTGATATAAACAATAATATTGTTGTATTAGTTTATTATATTTATCTAGACAATTTTGTCATTTGATTTACGTTACTGTAATTTGAGCAAAGATACTGTAATCCATTAACACTTCCGATATATGTGAAAATATTAAAAATAGTAGTTATTTAGTTTAATTTGTTTTCAAAAATAATTTTGATGATAAAAATGAACAAAATTAAAGAGATTTTTTTTTAATTTTTGCACACTTTTTTTTCAGCTCTATTCCACTGGTAAGGGTTTAAACATTACTTTTATGTTTAATAGTACTGAACTAAAATACAAGTACTATATTAGTCTAAACAAAATTTGAACTCAAGTGTCTACTTATCTCTTCTTTTACATGTTATATAAAATGAGTAAAATTTTGTAACATAATTTTCATTAAACCATGTCGTGCTCAAAATTATGACACATCATTGCATATTTTAACATAGATTGAAAGGCGAATAAATTATGGACATAAGATTTCAGACGTTACATTTATGTTTAATATAATCAAACTAACATGTAAGTACTATATCCTTCTAAACGTAGTTTAATATATATATTACGTATAATTATAAAGATTCTATATAAAAATTCTAATGATTTGTGACATAGATTTTATTACAGCTAATCGTATAAAAATGTGATGATATTGCTTTCTTTTATTAGAAATATTTTACCGTTATTTAAAGAATAAATATATTGAAAAGGCTTAAAATTAAAGAAATATTCATTTAAACGACAAAAACATCAACGATTTTAGTTTGAAATATTTTTTTTTTTAAATTCTTAATCTTTAAGTATATATTTAAAATATCTACACAGAAGTTATAAAAATTCTTAATGGCATATCTAGAACCTATTTTTATTACTTTAATGTAATTATGTGATAAATTAAAAATAATTAATTAAAATCAGCAAATTTTTATTCAATTAATCTATAGCGTACTTAATATTAAATACTAGTATAACATATTTTAAAATAGATAATTTATGTTGCAATCAATATAATTTAAAAAATTTAATTGAATATAATTTTCTTTTATATTCACATGAAGACAAAAGTAATTTAAACAAAGAATCGTAATATGTAAATGTATACGATTAAAAAATTGGACTGTGATAAGCCCTTAAAAGCATTGAATTTAATCTTTTAAGACTGCTTTTATCAACACTACTCAATTTAATCAAAGCTTACATTTAAGAACTATCTTATAAAGCATCATTAAAGAAAGAAGAATAAATCTACAGCCTCTTCAAACATTTATTACAGTATTTATTTAGCATTTTTATAAGACATTAATGTATAATAAAACCTATACAATTTTTTAAAAATTTTAGATAAAATCATTAGTTTGGATTTTCTTTATAATAAGCATTTATTCATAGATTATAATAATGGAATTTAGTATTTTTTTTTCGTATTTATAAATGTATAGATATTTAACTGCTTAATACTTTACTTTTTTCCTATTACTGTAACTTAAAATAAACACATTTTCGAAGGATTATTTTACATCCAAATTACATACACTCAAATCAGATTTCATACCTAAAAAGGTTTTTGCTTTATTAACCTATTTTTGATTCTGTGAAAAAAAAAATTTAGTTCAGTTTAGAATTGAAATTTTTCCTAGACTTTTAATAAGTATGTAAATCTATAACAATTTCTTTAGGTTATTTTATAAAGCAAAATATTTTTAAAAAAACTTTAAATATGCAATAATTATAAAAATTAAAACGAAATTTTCTTTTATTTGAAATATACAAATTAGAAATAAATTTATTTTCTTTAATAAAATCTAATTATTTTTGATTCTGCAAAAATCAGTTATATTTATAAGACCGATATATTTTATTTTATCGCAAAAAAAATTAAATTTTAATGGATTTCAATTTTTTTTAAAATTTTAAAATGTTAGATATACTTAAAGCTTTAAATTTGCAAAATGTAATCCATATTTATATTGAATTTGGTATAAAAATATAAACTTTAATATGCATATTTCAGAAATTAATTTGTGAGTAAATATTTTCTCCTGCATTTTTGAACTTTTGAACATTTTTGAAGGATTATTTTACATCCATATTACAAACACTCAAATCAGATTTAATACCTAAAAATGTTTTCGCTTTATTAAACTATTTTTTATTCTGTGAAAAAAATAAATTTAGTTCAGTCTAGAACTGAAAATTTTCCTAGACTATTAATAAGTAGGTAAATCTATAAAAATTCTTTGAGGTTATTTTATAAAGCAAAATAATTTTAAAAAACATAAAATATGCAATAATTATAAAAATTAAAACGAATTTCCCTTTTATTGGAAATATACAAATAAGAAATGAATTTCTTCTATTAAATAAAATCTTATTAATTTTTATTTTGTAAAGCTCAGTTCTATCAATAAAACCGATATATTTTATTTTATACAAACAACAGCAACAACAGTAATAATAATAATAATAATAATAATAATAATAATAATAAGTTTGACATTTTTTAACAGTTTTTTTTTATTTAAAATGTTAGATATACTTAAAGCTTGAGGTTTGAAATATGTAAGACATATTTATCTTCAGTTTGATAAAAAAAATTAAAATTTTGATATACATATGTCAGAAAATAATTTGTGAGTAAATGTATATTGTAATTGTCAGTAATATTTTTTTCTGTTTGGTCCATATTTTTCTGACATTTTCCAAAATTTACTACTTGAAATGAAAAATCTTATTATTTTTGTTAGTTTGGATATTATTAAAAAACTAATAAAAATCATCTTCTAAGGAACAGAATTTTTCATTTCAGAATGAACCATAAAAAATTTTGTTATACTGAAGATTTTAAATTTCGAAAGTCTCTAAGTATCATTAAATTTATGAAATACCAAAAAACGAAAGTTTAACTTTAGAAAAATATACATGAGAAGTGTGATTTTTTTTATTATATTCATATTCATAATGTTAGAAAAATGATAAGAATCACTTTTATGAAAAGAATACTTTAATGTATTTAATACATGAAACCTGTGAAAAAAAAACTTCCTGTTATTTCTATTAAAAAAGAAAATTCGTTAAACACTACATTAAAAATCTGAGTACACATCGTTTGCAATTTAAAATTTAATAGACTATCTACATTCATTTGTTAAAATTACGAAAAATAAAATTGCATTTTTTTAAACTTTTAAACTCAATATGTATGCAAACCATTATTGATTCATATTTTCGCTCATAGTATGTTTCATGAGTTTATAAATTCACTCATGTATAATTTCAAAATTAAAACTGTTAATCAAAAAGTTATACTTTCAAATTTACATTGGAAAGTTAAAATAATATTGAGAATATGTATCAACTTTCTAGTTTCTATGCAAAAGACGTTTTGTGAAAATATTACGACAAAAACATTCTTATCTCTAATTTATTATTTAATTTCTTATCCCTAATTTTTTTAAATTTCTTATCTCTAATTTGTTTTACAAATTTCTTTTCTTTAACTTTTTTTTAAAGAAAATACACATTTTTGACTTTCTGACTATATTATAACTTAAAAAATAAAACTTGCTATCTTATAAGAAAAGAAAATTGTTCCTCAAACATATCTTTAACGCTGTTTTCAAACATTTAATCAATTTCTCTTGCATGTATCACGTAATTCATAATATAAATGGGATATAAGTAGTAATTAACAACAGGATGAAGTTAAATATTAAAAATCGAAGTGTTAAGCTGTTGAGAAGAGTGTTAAAATTTATAAATAAAACTACAAAATATTATAAATAACACAAACAGTAAACGATTCTTAAATTTTAAACATACTTCATATTTACAAATCAAACATGATCAATAATGTTGTACCATCTTTTAAAAGAATATCGATTTTACTATAACAATTAAATAAAAACATTCGCTTTTAAGGAATTCTTTAAAAAAAGGACAATTTAGTTTCATTTTTACATATGGATGGAATAAAATGTCTTAAGAAATACATTGATAGATTACCATTCTTTCTTGACTTAAAAGATTGAAATAGA
Organism: Pardosa pseudoannulata; assembly: GCA_032207245.1. Lineage (NCBI taxonomy): Eukaryota > Metazoa > Arthropoda > Arachnida > Araneae > Lycosidae > Pardosa > Pardosa pseudoannulata. The sequence goes on along the minus strand of CM063511.1, from coordinate 57,664,152 downwards.
AATATTTGTCATAACATAATCTAACAGACTCAAAATATCAGCACAAAATATTTGACAGATATCATTTGAAATATTTCATTTCTATTTTATCTTATATATGTAGAAACCTAGGGTTTTAGAAAATAAATTGTTATATTTATAAAGAAATTCAAATTGTATAAATATAAATAGCTATGTGCCTGTCTCATAACTATTTATTTTGTTGACGAAAGCTAGTTATTCTTATATACAGTATAAATATCTCACATGTCATTTTTTGTATATTAATATTGAATTTAAACCAAATCAATTTCATGTTTTTTCATTTACTTAATAAAATTTATTAGTTTTTATGACAGATTTATTGTAAATTTTATGAAATATCATAGATTATATTATTTATTTGAATGCATCAGTTTATTTTTTAAAATGTCTCTAAAATGATGGTTTAAAATTTAGAAGACTCAGAAGATGTTTTGCACTAGGTTTATGGACTTTTCTTATATACCTATCCCTATGAACACGTGTCAATATAATGTATGAACGAACACATATAGCAACACTCAGATAGCATTGTAATTATACACTATAAGTAAAAATTGAAAATATGAGATAATATTGAGGTTCACAATAATATTACTCATTCAAAAATTATTCTAGTATTTTATTTTTCAATACTCAAACTTTCTAACCTCCTCGAACAACTAAAACCTTCAAAATATCTTCACACTCTGACTTCAATTGACATTCTGAGTTTTTTTCTTCCTACTGTTGCTTATTGCTTACTTCATTTGAGATAACAATATCGGATAAAGGATCAAAGTATGGTGGGCACATTCCTATTTATTATTATTGTAATATTTTCATGAGTAGAACTAATTTACTAAAATTTCAGTCAACATTACGATCGCGTCAAATGGACACATATCCGTAGAGGTAGGTATACCACATAAAAATTTTTACATGTCATAACTTTTAAGGAAAATAGACTTCAATATATATTTACCTCGTTCATTGGATAAAACTCAGTACAAGAGATAAAATAAAAATTTAAATGTTTATATAAATTTCCTTATAGAATTCGAAATGCATCAAAATGATTCGTCCCGTAAACTTAGTGTTAGATTAGTTAATTATTTAAGGTATGTAGCTTAATTTTGAAAAAAAATTATTTTAATTACATAGGATTCAAATATTTTTTCGTCATTATTAGAGAATTCAAACTGGGAACTAAAAAACAAACCTCATCCGTTTACTTTTAGTTAGATGTTTTCTCTGTGTCAATCCAGTTATAACTGTAGAAGCAGTTTTACAGGCAGACTCTTGTAAAACAATATGTGTGATGTTTAAAACTACACTGACGTTACAAATTGTTTTTGACATTATTAATTTCTACAATTCAGCATTATAAAACTTTTAAACATATTCAAAGCAAACTAATAAAAGTTTAAAAAAATAAGTCATATTTGTTCTCGAGCTAATCTTTTAAATACTTTTTACTCTTGAATTTATTTTAATTTTTTTCTATCTCTTTTGTCTTACTATTATCACTTCAAAATATTTTTTGAATAATTCTCAGTACTATTTTGCTGTTAGTTTCATGAGTTAATGCATAATTTTTTTTAAATTCTAAGGCTGTTACATCTCGTTTAAATTTCCCTTGAAAATTCAAATTTTCCGAATTTAAATTGAGTTTTTTTATTGTCAAAAAATTCAAAATATAAAATGGTCCACATATTTATTTCAATGTATATGAAGAGAGATTTTAAGCATTTTAATAGTAAAAAAAGAAGTAATAAAAATTAAACTATTAAAATGAGCATTTTTTATATTAACAAAACTTTTATAATAAAATATCCTTTTAAAAATTACTATTTGATTTTATAAAAAATGTGAATGTAATGATTATACTTCAATTTATAAATGTACAAAGTTAAATAATCCTAAGTTAGTATGTTTTAATATTTTTAGTGCCTACTATTCCCCTTAATTTGTTATGCTAGCAGTTTCCAAATTATGTCTCAAGGAGTACCAGCATTTTATTAAATATAAATCTATACTTATATCTAGTACACAATGTCTTGGTTTTCTTTTCAATATGAAATATTTGAGCAAATTTCAATTTATCTTCTATCAATCATTTAATCTAATGTGCGATTAGCACTGTTTTAAGTATAGTGAATTTAAAGTACACTACATGCATATAATAAGCCTTGATTTAACGAGAACTTTCCAATATAACGATGAAATCGGAAATACTTGGTTGGTATTATGTCAGTGGAATGTCTATGTCTGTGGTATCATACATCGTTTTTATAAGCAAATCACAGTAACAGCATTCAATATTTTTGTAGAATCGTCTATTGAATTCAACGTCTCCAGCTCAATTGACTCTTTGTCAAAAAGGGCAAATGTCTGAAGATGAAAAAAATGGAATAATTAGACAATTTGGAAAAATTGAAAAAGGAGAAAAGAAAAGTTTTAGAATCGTGCATCTATTGGTGCCGCATTGTTATCGTTTAAAGAGATAACTAGATAATCACTAGGATAGTGTAAGTTGAAATTCAATCTAGAGCAGATGAAAAGAGTGAGGAAAGTGACGATAATAACAAGAAATGGAAAGAGTTTCATGCTGAATCACCTCCAGCATTCTCTATAGCATGAATTCAAAAGTATTTTTTTAATCTAGGTAGGCAAATGATGTTTATTAGCATGAATTTCCAATTGAAAGCTATAACACAAGAAAAAGACAGACAGTTCAAAGAAAATTCAAGTTTAGAGAGAGTTTAAAGAAAAAGAGGAAAGTATAGTGAATTTAAGGTACACTACAACTGGAATAAATGAAGCTTGGATTTAACCAGAAATTTCAAGTAAAAGAATGAAATCGGAAATACTTGGTTGGTGCTATGTCTATGGAATGTCTATTAGTCTGGAATCATAACTAGCTTTTATAAGTAAACTAAAGTTATAGCAGTCAATATTTTTGTGGATTCTGAAAAATTCTATGGAGTTCAACGTCTCCAGCTTCTGTGGAATTTGTAAAAAGGGGAAAATGCCTGAAGAAGAAAAAAGGTAGAATAATTAGACGATACTGAAAAATTGGAATAGGAGAAAATAAGAATTGGAAAATTATGTATCAGTTGATGCCAGTGTTATAGTTAAAGAAATTACAAGATAGTCACTAAGATACTTTAAGCTAAAGTTCAAGCTACAGTAGATGAAAAGTGATGAAAGTGACGATGATAACAATGAATGGGAAGAGTTTCAAGCTGATTCACCCCCATTATTATCAATATTATGAGTGCAAAAATATTATTTGAATCTAGGTGTGCAAATTATGAAGATTTTGGGCATGGTTTTCCAATGAAGAGCAATAATACTAGAAAGAGACAGTAAGACAGTTTAAAGAAAAGAAGAAAGTATAGTAAATTTAAATTACCCTATAATCCCAATCACTAAGCTTTGATTTAACTAGAACTTTCCGATATAACGATGAAGTTAGAAACAATTAATTGGTACTATGTGTGAGGAATATTTAAGTCCCTAAAATCTTATCTCAATTTTATAAGCAAACCTAAGGTATAACAGTCAATATTTTTAAGGATTCTGAAAATTTCTAAGGACTTCAAAGTCTCCAGCTTCATTGATCCTATATCAAAATGGGCGAATGTCTGAAGAAGAAAAAAAAAATGGAATAATTAGACGATTCTGAAAAATTGGAAAAGGAGAAAAGAAGAATTTGAAAATCGTGTATCTGTTGATGACGGTGTTATTGCTTAAAGAGATATCGAGATAATAACTAGGATATTGTAAGCGAAAATTCAAAATAAAACAGATGAAAAGAGTGATGAAAGTGACGATGATAACAACGAGTAGGAAGAGTTTCAAGTCCAACCACCCCCATCATTTTGAATAGCATGAGAGCAAAAATATTTTTGAATCTAGGTGTGCAAATGATTATGATTTATGGCATTAATTTCCAGTGAAGATCAATAACACAAGAGAGAGACACTAAGGCAGTTTAAAAAAATCTCCCAAATAAGCCTTAATCAATTTAAAGCACATATACAGTATTTTAAGTATGTAGGAATTTTTATGGTTATTTTCCAGAACCCATTTTAACAAACATTTGATAACAAGAAAATATCACTTATTCTTTCTACTCTTTCTAAGAGAGTTTGACTGTACTTATAAAATACATTCAAGTAATGATATTGTGGAATCCTAAGTATTCTATTAACTTGTTTAATCGACTGAGTTCTTAAAATAATTTAATAAATAGCAAATGATTGACATTTAGTTTCATTAAATGTGATTTAATTTTATCCACTGATTTAAAGTTCGTTAAAATATTCACAAAGAGAGAATTATAATATCATGCGCGTATCTTTTATGGTGTACTTGAATTAATAGGCACATTTCCTTTATTTTAATAATTTCCAAATCAAATCTCGCAAATGAAATTTCCTAAGAATTATCACAAAGAAGCTCAAAGTTAAATAAACAAAAAACTTGAGTACAACATCACTTCTTTACCAAAGCTGTCACATAAACAAAAAATAACAGTAATTTTTATGATTCCTTTTTAGAAACCATTTAAACAAACATTTGATTATAACAAGAGAAATATAACGTATCCTTCCAACTCTTTGTAAGGGAGTTTGAAATGAGATTTAATTTTATCCACAGATTTAAAGATCGTTAAAATATTCACAAAGAGAGAATTATAATATCATACGTGTATCTTTTATGGTGTACTTGAATTAATAGGCACATTTCCATTATTTTAATAATTTCCAAATCAAATCTCGCACTGTACTTATAAAATACATTCAAATAATGATATTATGGAATCATAAGTATTCTCTATATTGTTTAATCGACTGAGTTCTTAAAATAATTTAATAAATAGCAAATGATTGACATTTAGTATCATTAAATGTGATTTAATTTTATCCACTGATTTAAAGTTCGTTAAAATATCTACAAAGAGAGAATTATAATATTATACTTGTATCTTTCACAGTATACTTGAATTAATAGGGACATTTCTATTATTTTAATAATTTCCAAATATAATCTCGCAAATGAAATTTTTTAAGAATTATCACAAAGAAACACAAAGTTTAATAAACAAATAACGGAAGTACGAGATCACTTCTTTACCAAAGCTGTCACATAAACAAAAAATAACAATTTTTATGATTCCTTTTTAGAAACCATTTAAACAAACATTTGATTATAACAAGAGAAATATCACGTATCATTCCTACTCTTTGTAAGGGAGTTTGACTGTACTTATAAAATACATTCAAATAATGATATTGTGTAATCACAAGTATTCTCTATGTAGTGTTTAATCGACTGAGTTCTTAAAATCATTTAGTAAATAGCAAATGATTGGCATTTAGTTTCATTAAATGTGATTTAATTTTATCCACTGATTTAAAGTTCATTAAAATATTCACAAAGAGAGAATTATAATATCATACGTGTATCTTTTATGGTGTACTTGAATTAATAAGCACATTTCCATTATTTTAATAATACCCAAATCTAATCTCGCAAATGAAATTCCCTAAGAATTATCCCAAAGAAGAACAAAGTTTAATAAACAAATAACGGGAGCACAAGATCACTTCTTCACCAAAGCTGTCACATAAACAGAAAATAATGAAGTAAAAACTTTTAGAGTTATCGTTTTTGCATTAAAACCCAACTAGTTACCAAATAGCATCACTTCATTTGCATAATGCATCTCAACTCCCTTCATGCGAGTTTCGTAAAAGATTTCCCCGAATTAAAATTCTTCTAGGCGATTAACTCGAGGTGCGAAAAATTTATTCCCTTTTGGAAACATTTGTTTGCACTGCACCTTACTCGTTTATACGTCATTTCTCACCCCCTAGCATCCATTTCGTCACTATTTTACACGCCCCAAAGGATCTTTTTAAAAATAAGCACACACATAAGCGACATTTTGTTTCCCCAAATTGAATTTATTTTAGGAAACGTCAGAAACATTCACTTCGACTTGTAAATAAAAGAATCGTAAAGACATTATTATAAGGTTTTGTTTTTACTATTTAAACTCTATATCAAGCAATTAGGTTTTTGTGTTTGGCAATTTAATATATACTAAGGTAAAACTTTGATATACCCCCCAAAAAATTACGCGCTAAATCTGGCACTCCCTACGGATTTTTAGGGTTGCTGTTTCTTATTTTGGTGTTGCCAATTTAGGTTTTTTCAGCTTTCAAGTTTTTGCTGTTGCCAAATTTAGTATTTTCTTGTATTTTGTACCATTTTTTTAGTTTTATTTAAAGTTTTGTGGCAATAATCTTTGTATTTCATATATGTTTTACTGCCATTTCATTCATTCGCCATTTCTTTGTGAAGTGATCAAGTGGATTTCTGACTTGCTATATTTTGCTGCAAATCTGGTTGTATTTTCAACAACGAAATTATTTGGTAATAATTAAATAATAATTATTAATAAATAATTTCGTAATTTAGTAATAATTACGAAATTATTACTAAATAATATTACTAAATAATTAGTAAATCCAAATAATTTAGTAATAGTTATTTGGTAATAATTAATAATTAAAATAATTATTAATTATTTTTTATGAATTAATTATTTGTGTTTAGCTAGAATCCATCTT
>CM063511.1:57630005-57650005 GCA_032207245.1 Pardosa pseudoannulata | reverse complement strand
TGCATCTGACCTACGATCATTATTATTACATTTCCCTGAAATTCTATACATACAGAAATACACACATATATATTTAAATAGGCTGATCTCTACGCAAATATAAACATGCATAATAACCGATTTGGTTTGGTTTGGTTTGCAGTTCTACGTTCTACTTTTTGCAACACGAGGGATAATGAGACCGGAACCTACAGCATAAAGCCGATTCCGAATTTCTACCAACATCCATGCTACAGTGGGATTTGAACCCATGAACTCCGGTCCCGAAGGCCAACACCCTAACCAATCGGCCATCGTTCTGCGTATAATAGCCGAAAGGTAAATATAAAAATAATATAAAAAATAAAAAGGAATTTAATGTGTGGATCAATAGCTTTTAATGAAAGCATTGTTTGCATCCGTGGAAAATAATATGTATCTAAATGCAGTAAAAATAAGATTGGGTGTTCTAAAATTTACACATTGTTTGGTGACTTTTATAAAACATGTACATTCTTTAACTCTTAACGTGCAAGATCGAGTTCGTTCGAGGGAGCTAAACTGGCCGAAATGTGTACACTGGAGATAATTCGAGCGGCGCTGTACTTTATGTTGCTATAATTTTTCTCACTCGAAAGTAATCGAGAATTAAAAATAACAATGTAAAAAAATCAATCGTTTTATTGATTTTTATCATTTACATGGAATTGTAAGCTATAACGTACACGCTTTCGTGTAAGCTTTACGCTTAAATTGTTAGCCTTAACCCTTAAAGCACAAGTTTAGTTTAGAAAAAATTATAAAATATGACATATTTTCTTCACAGAAAAGGGATATATAGGTACAATGTAAGTTATGTTTTGCAATTTCAGTTTTGGGGGTGACTAGGGAGCTTGGAAAAAGTAAAAAGTAAATAAAAAAAGTGTTATACAAACAAAGTGTAAACGATTTTATTACATGCTTAATTTGAATTTCGACTGTGTCAGACACGGGCAAATGCGTTAAGGGGTTAACGTGCACGCTCGAGTTAACTCGAGCGCACTAAACTGGCCAAACTCTGCACACTCGACAGAATTCGAGTGGAGTTGTGCTTTATGTTGCTATAATTTTTCACACTAGAGTGCAATCGAGAATTGAAAATAACAACGTGAAAGCAAAAAGTAAAAACAGTCGTTTTATTGATATTTATCTTTTACATGAGCTTGTAAGCTATAACACTTACTTATTCAAGTATAAAATATATTTTGTTTCTAAATTCAACGTTCTAAGATGTGTTTTTTACATTAAAAAATTGATTTTTTTGGCCGCCTTTTAACAAAAAAAACCCTGTTCATTAAGGGGTTAAGATGGTGCAAAACATGTAATTAACACTATCATATACACATAATTGAGTCTAGCGTACGCTCATTTGGTATTATACTCTTATATGCATCGAGCAATTTAAAATATAAAACTCTATGAATAAAGATAAAAGGATTCATTTAAGAAGAGGTATATTGTAAAGGAACTGTATTTTGTTGATGAAAACTAAATGAATGCTTGAGTATTCACACCAATTAAACATAATTTTTATTTCTAATACAGCTATACTGCTTCGAAATTATCGTTATGTTCTTCCCAATTTTTGTTGCCACAGTAATTAATAGAAATAAAGGAATGAAACTATCCTTTCCCCTACACCATGAAGTTAGATAGGATTTGTTGTTAATACCCGTGATAAAATTATCATTGCAACAAAAATAATCGATGATTAAGTTTAAAATTATCACTTAAGTACCTGATCTATTATTAAACCAAATATAATAAAGTTCAGTCATAAAACGTATGAAAATAATGCAAAAGGTATTTAAATAATTTAAAATAAGAAATGATTAAATGAGATGCTTAAGGGAATGACGTCATAATGCTAGAAAAAATGTTATTTTCATCTATTTATTATATGACAAATTGAAAATTTTAATCACCTGCTCTTATCTTGGGAATATAGGGTTTAAATAAGGCATTAAATGCTAGAAAAGGGGGGAAGGGGTGGATTTGGAACGTTTCTAAACCTAACTCATCACGAATATAATATGGATGTCTGTTTCTATTAGAAGTACAACCACTTCATAAACTCGATTATAGACGGAAAGATAACTTAGACTATTTTTATATAAATTATTCTACAATTTTTAGTCCAAAGATACGTGTTATGTAATACTATGAATAATAATGTAAACCTTATATGTTATTATATTAGGCTATTATTATATAGGGGATATTTGAATAATATTTGCGTGTACATACCCTTCAAAATATATATCGCTTATAAACTAAGAAAAAACTAAAACTAAAAAAAGTTTATCTTGTATTTTTTTTACTTAACATTTCATACTGCTAATACAGCATGTTCCTCTTAATGTCACATTATTATAAACAAATGCATTTAAGGAATGCTGAGTGATAAGTTAAACCGAATCCCAATATTCTAATGATTTTTTCCGACAATAGGTAAAAAAGGATAAGGCATGCAATATTTAGACCTGTAAATATTTAACTTATAGGTACAAATGAAAATAACTTATTATAAATTAATATTATTGATTTGACAAATATTTGTGTGTGCATACCCTTCAGAATATATGTTGCTTATAAACGAAGAGAAAATTAAAACTAAAAGAGTTTATCTTAATTTTTTTTCAATTTAACAGTGTGTGCTGCTAATATAGTATGTTTCTCTTAATGTCACATTATTATAAACAAATGAATTTAAGGAATACTGAAGGATAAGCTAAAACGTGAATTCCAATATTGTAACGGTTTTTCTGACAATAGGTGAAAAAGAATTTAAACATGCAACATTTAGCCCTGTAAATATTTAACATAGAGCTACAGTTCAAAATAACTTATTATAAATTAATATTATTGATTTGACTAATATCTGTGTATATGTACACTTTACAATATATATTGCTTATTAACTATTAGAAAATTAAAACTAAAAAAAGTTAATCTTGTTTTTCTTTTCAACTTAACATTTTGTACTGGTAACACAGCATGTTCCTCTTAATGTGACTTTATTATAACAAATGAATTTAAGGAATACTGAAGGATAAGCTAAAACGTGAATTTCAATACTGTAACGGTTTTTCTGACAATAGGTAAAAAAGAATAAGAGGTCCAACATTTAGCCCTGTAAATATTTAACATATAGGTACAGTTGAAAATAACTTATTATAAATTAATATTATTGATTTGACTAATATTTGTGTATATGTACACTTTACAATATATATTGCTTATTAACTACGAGAAAATTAAAACTAAAAAAAGTTAATCCTGTTTTTTTTCAACTTAACATTTTGTACTGCTAATACAGTATGTTCCTCTTAATGTGACATTATTATAAACAAATGAATTTAAGAAATACTGAAGGATAAGCTAAAACGTGAATTCCAATATTGTAACGGTTTTTCTGACAATAAGTGAAAAAGAATTTAAACATGCAACATTTAGCCCTGTTAATATTTAACATATAGGTACAGTTCAAAATAACTTATTATAAGTTAATATTACTGATTTGATTAATATTTGTGTATATGTACAGTTCACAATATATATTGCTTATAAACTAAGAGAAAATTAAAACTAAAAAAAGTTAATCCTGTTTTTTTCAACTTAACATTTTGTACTGCTAATACAATATGTTCCTCTTAATGTGACATTATTATAAACAAATGAATTTAAGGAATACTGAAGGATAAGCTAAAACGTGAATTCCAATATTGTAACGGTTTTTCTGACAATAGATGAAAAAGAATAAAACATGCAATATTTAGTCCTGTAAATATTTAACTTATTGGTACAATTGAAAATAACTTATTATAAATTATTATTGATTTCACAAATATTTGTGTGTACATACCCTTCAGAATATATGTTGCTTATAAACGAAGAGAAAATTAAAACTAAAAGAGTTATCTTGATTTTTTTTCAATTTAACATTTTGTACTGCTAATACAATATGTTCCTCTTAATGTCACATTATTATAAACAAATGAATTTAAGAAATGCTGAGGGATAAGCTCAAAACCGAATCCTAATAATCTAATGTGTTTTCTGTTAATAGATAATAAAGAATAAGGCATGCAGTATTTAGCAATGTAAATATTTAACATATAGGTACAGTTGAAAATAACTTATAAATTAATATTGATTTGACAAATATTTGTGTGTACATACACTTCCGAATATATATCGCTTATAAACGAAGAGAAAATTAAAACTAAAAGAGTTTATCTTGATTTTTTTTCAACTTAACATTTTGTACTGCTAATACAGTATGTTCCTCTTAATGTGATATTATTATAAACAAATGAATTTAAGGAATACTAAAGGATAAGCTAAAACGTGAATTCCAATATTGTAACGGTTTTTCTGACAATAGGTGAAAAAGAATAAAACATGCAACATTTAGCCCTGTAAATATTTAACATATAGGTACAGTTCAAAATAACTTATTATAAGTTAATATTACTGATTTGACAAATATTTGTGTATATGTACAGTTCACAATATATATTGCTTATAAACTAAGAGAAAATTAAAACTAAAAAAAGTTAATCCTGTTTTTTTCAACTTAACATTTTGTACTGCTAATACAGTATGTTCCTCTTAATGTGATATTATTATAAACAAATGAATTTAAGGAATACTAAAGGATAAGCTAAAACGTGAATTCCAATATTGTAACGGTTTTTCTGACAATAGGTGAAAAAGAATAAAACATGCAATATTTAGTCCTGTAAATATTTAACTTATTGGTACAATTGAAAATAACTTATTATAAATTATTATTGATTTCACAAATATTTGTGTGTACATACCCTTCAGAATATATGTTGCTTATAAACGAAGAGAAAATTAAAACTAAAAGAGTTATCTTGATTTTTTTCAATTTAACAGTGTGTGCTGCTAATATAATATGTTTCTCTTAATGTCACATTATTATAAACAAATGAATTTAAGAAATGCTGAGGGATAAGCTCAAAACCGAATCCTAATAATCTAATGTGTTTTCTGTTAATAGATAATAAAGAATAAGGCATGCAGTATTTAGCAATGTAAATATTTAACATATAGGTACAGTTGAAAATAACTTATAAATTAATATTGATTTGACAAATATTTGTGTGTACATACACTTCCGAATATATATCGCTTATAAACGAAGAGAAAATTAAAACTAAAAGAGTTTATCTTGATTTTTTTTCAACTTAACATTTTGTACTGCTAATACAGTATGTTCCTCTTAATGTGACATTATTATAAACAAATGAATTTAAGGAATACTGAAGGATAAGCTAAAACGTGAATTCCAATATTGTAACGGTTTTTCTGACAATAGGTGAAAAAGAATAAAACATGCAATATTTAGCCCTGTAAATATTTAACATATAGGTACAGTTCAAAATAACTTATTATAAGTTAATATTACTGATTTGATTAATATTTGTGTATATGTACAGTTCACAATATATATTGCTTATAAACTAAGAGAAAATTAAAACTAAAAAAAGTTAATCCTGTTTTTTTCAACTTAACATTTTGTACTGCTAATACAGTATGTTCCTCTTAATGTGACATTATTATAAACAAATGAATTTAAGGAATACTGAAGGATAAGCTAAAACGTGAATTCCAATATTGTAACGGTTTTTCTGACAATAGGTGAAAAAGAATAAAACATGCAATATTTAGTCCTGTAAATATTTAACATATAGGTACAGTTCAAAATAACTTATTATAAGTTAATATTGATTTCACAAATATTTGTGTGTACATACCCTTCAGAATATATATCGCTTATAAACTAAGAGAAAATTAAAACTAAAAAAAGTTAATCCTGTTTTTTTCAACTTAACATTTTGTACTGCTAATACAATATGTTCCTCTTAATGTCACATTATTATAAACAAATGAATTTAAGAAATGCTGAGGGATAAGCTCAAAACCGAATCCTAATAATCTAATGTGTTTTCTGTTAATAGATAATAAAGAATAAGGCATGCAGTATTTAGCAATGTAAATATTTAAGATATAGGTACAGTTGAAAATAACTTATAAATTAATATTGATTTGACAAATATTTGTGTGTACATACACTTCCGAATATATATCGCTTATAAACGAAGAGAAAATTAAAACTAAAAGAGTTTATCTTGATTTTTTTTCAACTTAACATTTCGTACTGCTAATACAGTATGTTCCTCTTAATGTGATATTATTATAAACAAATGAATTTAAGGAATACTGAAGGATAAGCTAAAACGTGAATTCCAATATTGTAACGGTTTTCTGACAATAGGTAAAAAAGAATAAAACATGCAACATTTAGCCCTGTAAATATTTAACATATAGGTACAGTTCAAAATAGCTTATTATAAGTTAATATTACTGATTTGATTAATATTTGTGTATATGTACAGTTCACAATATATATTGCTTATAAACTAAGAGAAAATTAAAACTAAAAAAAAAGTTAATCCTGTTTTTTTTCAACTTAACATTTTGTACTGCTAATACAGTATGTTCCTCTTAATGTGACATTATTATAAACAAATGAATTTAAGGAATACTGAAGGATAAGCTAAAACGTGAATTCCAATATTGTAACGGTTTTTCTGACAATAGGTGAAAAAGAATAAAACATGCAATATTTAGTCCTGTAAATATTTAACTTATTGGTACAATTGAAAATAACTTATTATAAATTATTATTGATTTCACAAATATTTGTGTGTACATACCCTTTCAGAATATATGTTGCTTATTAACGAAGAGAAAATTAAAACTAAAAGAGTTATCTTGATTTTTTTTCAATTTAACAGTGTGTGCTGCTAATATAATATGTTTCTCTTAATGTCACATTATTATAAACAAATGAATTTAAGAAATGCTGAGGGATAAGCTCAAAACCGAATCCTAATAATCTAATGTGTTTTCTGTTAATAGATAATAAAGAATAAGGCATGCAGTATTTAGCAATGTAAATATTTAAGATATAGGTACAGTTGAAAATAACTTATAAATTAATATTGATTTGACAAATATTTGTGTGTACATACACTTCCGAATATATATCGCTTATAAACGAAGAGAAAATTAAAACTAAAAGAGTTTATCTTGATTTTTTTTCAACTTAACATTTTGTACTGCTAATACAGTATGTTCCTCTTAATGTGATATTATTATAAACAAATGAATTTAAGGAATACTAAAGGATAAGCTAAAACGTGAATTATAATATTGTAACCGTTTTTCTGACAATAGGTGAAAAAGAATAAAACATGCAACATTTAGCCCTGTAAATATTTAACATATAGGTACAGTTCAAAATAACTTATTATAAATTAATATTATTGATTTGACTAATATTTGTGTATATGTACACTTTACAATATATATTGCTTATTAACTATGAGAAAATTAAAATTAAAAAAAGTTAATCCTGTTTTTTTCAACTTAACATTTTGTACTGCTAATACAGTATGTTCCTCTTAATGTGACAATATTATAAACAAATGAATTTAAGGAATACTGAAGGATAAGCTAAAACGTGAATTCCAATATTGTAACGGTTTTTCTGACAATAGGTGAAAAAGAATAAAACATGCAATATTTAGTCCTGTAAATATTTAACTTATTGGTACAATTGAAAATAACTTATTATAAATTATTATTGATTTCACAAATATTTGTGTGTACATACCCTTCAGAATATATGTTGCTTATAAACGAAGAGAAAATTAAAACTAAAAGAGTTATCTTGATTTTTTTCAATTTAACAGTGTGTGCTGCTAATATAGTATGTTTCTCTTAATGTCACATTATTATAAACAAATGAATTTAAGAAATGCTGAGGGATAAGCTCAAAACCGAATCCTAATAATCTAATGTGTTTTCTGTTAATAGATAATAAAGAATAAGGCATGCAGTATTTAGCAATGTAAATATTTAAGATATAGGTACAGTTAAAAATAACTTATAAATTAATATTGATTTGACAAATATTTGTGTGTACATACACTTCCGAATATATATCGCTTATAAACGAAGAGAAAATTAAAACTAAAAGAGTTTATCTTGATTTTTTTTCAACTTAACATTTTGTACTGCTAATACAGTATGTTTCTCTTGATGTTACATTATTATAAACAAATGAATTTAAGGAATACTGAAGGATAAGCTAAAACGTGAATTCCAATATTGTAACGGTTTTTCTGACAATAGGTGAAAAAGAATAAAACATGCAACATTTAGCCCTGTAAATATTTAACATATAGGTACAGTTCAAAATAACTTATTATAAGTTAATATTACTGATTTGATTAATATTTGTGTATATGTACAGTTCACAATATATATTGCTTATAAACTAAGAGAAAATTAAAACTAAAAAAAGTTAATCCTGTTTTTTTCAACTTAACATTTTGTACTGCTAATACAGTATGTTCCTCTTAATGTGACATTATTATAAACAAATGAATTTAAGGAATACTGAAGGATAAGCTAAAACGTGAATTCCAATATTGTAACGGTTTTTCTGACAATAGGTGAAAAAGAATAAAACATGCAATATTTAGTCCTGTAAATATTTAACTTATTGGTACAATTGAAAATAACTTATTATAAATTATTATTGATTTCACAAATATTTGTGTGTACATACCCTTCAGAATATATGTTGCTTATAAACGAAGAGAAAATTAAAACTAAAAGAGTTATCTTGATTTTTTTTCAATTTAACAGTGTGTGCTGCTGATATAATATGTTTCTCTTAATGTCACATTATTATAAACAAATGAATTTAAGAAATGCTGAGGTATAAGCTCAAAACCGAATCCTAATAATCTAATGTGTTTTCTGTTAATAGATAATAAAGAATAAGGCATGCAGTATTTAGCAATGTAAATATTTAACATATAGGTACAGTTGAAAATAACTTATAAATTAATATTGATTTGACAAATATTTGTGTGTACATACACTTCAGAATATATATCGCTTATAAACGAAGAGAAAATTAAAACTAAAAGAGTTTATCTTGATTTTTTTTCAACTTAACATTTTGTACTGCTAATACAGTATGTTCCTCTTAATGTGACATTATTATAAACAAACGAATTTAAGGAATACTGAAGGATAAGCTAAAACGTGAATTCCAATATTGTAACGGTTTTCTGACAATAGGTAAAAAAGAATAAAACATGCAACATTTAGCCCTGTAAATATTTAACATATAGGTACAGTTCAAAATAGCTTATTATAAGTTAATATTACTGATTTGATTAATATTTGTGTATATGTACAGTTCACAATATATATTGCTTATAAACTAAGAGAAAATTAAAACTAAAAAAAGTTAATCCTGTTTTTTTCAACTTAACATTTTGTACTGCTAATACAGTATGTTCCTCTTAATGTGACATTATTATAAACAAATGAATTTAAGGAATACTGAAGGATAAGCTAAAACGTGAATTCCAATATTGTAACGGTTTTTCTGACAATAGGTGAAAAAGAATAAAACATGCAATATTTAGTCCTGTAAATATTTAACTTATTGGTACAATTGAAAATAACTTATTATAAATTATTATTGATTTCACAAATATTTGTGTGTACATACCCTTCAGAATATATGTTGCTTATAAACGAAGAGAAAATTAAAACTAAAAGAGTTATCTTGATTTTTTTCAATTTCACAGTGTGTGCTGCTAATATAATATGTTTCTCTTAATGTCACATTATTATAAACAAATGAATTTAAGAAATGCTGAGGGATAAGCTCAAAACCGAATCCTAATAATCTAATGTGTTTTCTGTTAATAGATAATAAAGAATAAGGCATGCAGTATTTAGCAATGTAAATATTTAAGATATAGGTACAGTTGAAAATAACTTATAAATTAATATTGATTTGACAAATATTTGTGTGTACATACACTTCCGAATATATATCGCTTATAAACGAAGAGAAAATTAAAACTAAAAGAGTTTATCTTGATTTTTTTTCAACTTAACATTTCGTACTGCTAATACAGTATGTTCCTCTTAATGTGATATTATTATAAACAAATGAATTTAAGGAATACTAAAGGATAAGCTAAAACGTGAATTCCAATATTGTAACGGTTTTTCTGACAATAGGTGAAAAAGAATTTAAACATGCAACATTTAGCTCTGTAAATATTCAACATATAGGTACAGTTCAAAATAACTTATTATAAATTAATATTATTGATTTGACTAATATTTGTGTATATGTGCACTTTACAATATATATTGCTTATTAACTATGAGAAAATTAAAATTAAAAAAAGTTAATCCTGTTTTTTTTTTCAACTTAACATTTTGTACTGCTAATACAGTATGTTCCTCTTAATGTGACATTATTATAAACAAACGAATTTAAGGAATACTGAAGGATAAGTTAAAACGTGAATTCCAATATTGTAACGGTTTTCTGACAATAGGTGAAAAAGAATAAAACATGCAACATTTAGCCCTGTAAATATTTAACATATAAGTACAGTTCAAAATAACTTATTATAAGTTAATATTATTGATTTGACTAATATTTGTGTATATGTACACTTTACAATATATATTGCTTATAAACTCAGAAAAAACTAAAACCAGAAAAAGTTTATCTTGTTTTTTTTTTTTTTTTAAACTTAACATTTCGTACTGCTAAAGCAGTATGTTTCTCTTAATTTCACATTATTATAAACAAATGGATTTAAGGAATACTGAAGGATAAGCTGAAACGTGAATTCCACTATTGTAACGATTTTCCGGAAAATAGGTAAAAAAGAATAAGCCGTGCAACATTTAGCCCTGTAAATATTTAACATATAGGTACAGTTGAAAATAACTTATTATAAATTAATATTACTGATTTGACTAAAATTTGTGTATTCATACACTTCAAAATATATATTTTGCTTATAAACTCAAAGAAGACTAAAACCAGAAAAAGTTTATCTTTTTTTTTTTTTTTTTTTTTTAACTTAATATTTCATACTGCTAATACAGCATGTTCCTCTTAATGTCACATTATTATAAACAAATGAATTTAAGGAATACTGAAGGATAAGCTGAAACGCGAATTCCAATATTCTAACTGGTTTCCCAACAATAAATAAAACATAATAAGAGATGAAGCTACCTCCACCTAATACTGTTCCTTGGGCATCGTACTAAATAAGCGCCCCGAATATAATTAACGATAGGGGAATGTGATGCACAAAAGGCAACGAGCCGTACCAAACGAAATTATCGCTTCTTTCCACCCCCAGCTTTTCTGCCGAGAGCTATCTTTTAAAAGGCTTTCGCGTGCAAGTCCGCTTTAATAGATAATCAATGAGCGTCTAAAACTGTCATTTTACGACATTTAGCGGCTAATGAGCACATTCTACAAGGAAGGAGCGTAGTGAAAACTGTTTGTTCAGGCCATTCAACACTTGGAGAAAGCTCTCTTGCCTTTAAAAACCGTTTATCTTGAGCACGTTTATTTATCTTCGTGTCAAAAATGCTGGGAGGTGGGCTCTAAATGTTTAGGTGTAAAACTTTAGTGGTTGCAATTAAATTGACAAGCATTCGCTAACGAAACATCTCTCAAAACTCTGTTATATATTGAGTATATTACATTAGCTCCAACGTAGTTCCCAAGGGGATACTTTTGTTCCTTAATTGTTCATACATGTACTAGATTCTGATTTCATACTACTATATTTAACAGTATAATTAAAAACTTACATTGTATATACGAAACCATGTAATAGGGAATTTCATAATTTATCAGACACACTAATATATATATATATATATATATATATATATATATATATATATATATATATATATATATATATATATATATATATATATATATATATATATATATATATATACACGTGTGTGTGTGTGTTTACATATGTATATAATATATATATTTTCAGTTGAGTAAGATAAAAATGCAAACTCGTTCCTCACAACTCCAACAACTGATTCCTCAACAATAACTATAACTCCTTAAAACAGCCAAGTAGTTTAAAGTAAAATCTGTTACGTTGGCATTCTGTTGCATAAGAACAACGAATATTTAATCAAGGACTAGCATAAAGCCCATCATATGACGGGATTAGTAAAATTTTTAATATTCCAGAACTGTTAAGTACCCAATGAGGCAGGTAAAAAATGGTTTGTTTTTTGGCTGAGAATTATCTGGTTCACTCTCAATAATTTATTTATCGTCATACTCTTCTACAGTCTCCCGATCCTGTAATGCAGTTTAGAATCTCTTTGAATTCATTTAGTCAAACCGTGTGGTTATGTATAATAAACACACAAGATAACAAACTTCTTCATTTCTAAATATATATAAATTAAAAGTTAGGTATTTATGAGTCCGTGAAATAGACTCCTAGACTTATATGAAAAGAATTTATTGTTAATACCGGTGGTAAAAGTTTCATTGCAACAAAAAATAATCGAGGATTCAATTTAAAATTATCACGTATGTACCTAATCTATTACTTAAACCAAATATAAAAGAAAATCATTTACGTAATGTCTAAGTTCAGTGATAAAAGATATTAAAATAGTGTAGACCATATTTAAATAGTTTAAAATATGAAATGATTCAATGAGATGTTTAAAGGAATGGCGTCACAATGATAGAAAAAATTGTTATTTTTACCTATTTATTTAGTGATAAATGGATAAATTTAATAGCCTGCTCTTAACCGGGGAAAATAGGACTTGAAGAAATGGTATTAAAATCTCAAAAAAGAGGGAAAGGTTAGATTTCGAACGTTTTAAATACGACAGTATTTTTTGCTGTGATATGAAGCATATTTATACAAATTTATTTTAGAATCGGATCGATAGTTTAGGAGAAGATAAACTTTATTCGCTTTGAATGGATGCCTCTATCCATTCCAGGTCCAACCGCTTCATAAATTGGAGGACAGGCGTACAGATAATTTAGGCTGTTATTATATAGGGCAGTGTTTCTCAACCTTTTAGTATTCACGGCCCAATTTTCAATCATAATTTTCATCGCGCCCCCCTCCCCACCGCGTACAATAAAATGTATACAATAATAATGTATTTTGAGCATTATGGCGCTAAACCTGCACTACAACCTTAATTTTAAACTTTGCAAATCACCAAGAATACGGAAATTTATTGACATTTTGCAACACTGATACTCAGCATTGAAAACACAATAATCCTATGCCCTTTTATTGCTCTTGCGTCCCGCCATGTCGGGCATTCTCACGGTTTCGCGAGAAGTTTCGATTTGTCTGGAATTTGTCTGGTCAGCTTAAAAGTTAAGTTAGGAGCGTGCGCAGATGTGAACAAATGTTTTCTCATAGGGAGAAGGAGAAAGTTCTATGACGCCAATTTCAATTCCAGACAATCTCATTCGAGTCGATCCTTCTTATCGCTATTGAAACTATTCTTAATGTGTATGTTATATATATTTTCGTGTAATTGCAATTCACGGTATTAAATATTCACGGCAGCAGACTTATGCAGAATCATGGATAAATTTTTAAGCGGGCGTAAGCGAGCATTAGACGATAGACAAGCATCAACAAGTACACAGACGAGCGTGGTTCCGAAAATAAAATCAAGAAAATATTCACAAGAATACTTAAATTTTGGGTTCACTAGTACTGAAGTAAATGAAGAAGAAAGGCCCCTGTGTATCATTTGCTCAAAAATGTTGGCGGTAGACAGCATGAAACCTAATAAACTTACACGACATTTGGAAACGCTTCATAGTGAGTACGTAAACAAACCCAGAGAATTCTTCGAATTAAAATTAAAATCATATGAAAAGCAAAAATCATTGTTTAAAAAAAATTTGTCTGTGAATGAAAAAGCTTTAATTGCCTCTTACAAACTTTCATATAAAATAGCCAGATGTAAAAAGCCTCACACCATTGGTGAAGAGCTTATTTTGCCAGCCGCAATTGAGATTGTAGAAATTATGTTTGGAGATAATTTTGCAAAACAATTGCAGTCTATACCTGTTTCAAATGATACTGTTGCCCGTCGAATTGCTGATATAGCTGAAGATGTAGAGTGTCAGCTTTTGTCGAAGTTGTGTGACAAATTGTATTCAATACAACTCGATGAAGCAACAGATAGTAATAAAGATGCTCATTTCATTGCCTATGTTAGATTTTGTGATGATTTGTCAGTAGTAGAAGAATTTCTTTTCTGCAAACCAATAGAACTCAAAGCAACAGCACTCGCATTATTTGCTATCTTAAATGATTTTATGAACGAGGCAAACATAGAATGGAAAAATTGCGTCGGAATATGCACCGATGGTGCTTGTTCTATGTCCGGAAGATTCCAAAGTATTCAAGCACTTGTGAAACAAAAATCGCCACAGTGCGTCTGGACACATTGCATGATCCACAGAGAAGCTTTGGCTTCCAAAGAAATGAGTCCTGGTTTGAATATTGTGTTAACTACGGTTGTAACCGTAGTAAATTATATAAAAATGAGACCCCTGAAATCAAGAATCTTTTCCGCACTTTGTAAAGACATGGGTGCAGTACATTCAGCGTTACTATTTTATTGCGAGGCAAGATGGTTATCACGAGGGAAATTTTTGCAACGTGTTTATGAATTAAAAGAAGAAATCGCCGTTTTCCTAGAAGAGGAAAACAGACCGGAAGCAGAGAATTTTCACGATAGTTTATTTGTGATGAAATTGAGCTACATGGTCGACATATTCGAGAAATTAAATAACTTGAATCTTCATCTGCAAGGAGCAAATACACATATATTGGATACGAGTGATAAAGTTAATGCTTTTTGTAGGAAATTGGAATTGTGGAGCAGAAATTTAAAGCAAGAAAACTTAACAATGTTTGCAAATTTGAATGATTGTATTAAAACTTACAAGGCTGTATAACAACATGTAAAAGTTGTTTTTGCAACCATTGAAAATCATTTAGCAATGCTAGCAAAGAATTTTAAAAAGTACTTTCTTGCTGACGACAAACTGATATCAAGTTACAAGTTTGTGAGGGATCCATTTCAAAATACTCCCGAAGGACTCTCAATTGAAGAGGAAGAAACCTTCATAGACTTCACGGCAAGCGGCGAAACCAAAAGACAATTTAGTAATAAATCACTCTTTGAATTTCGGGCAGGAGTGGATGATGAGTTTTCTGCACTAAAAACAAGGGCATTTCGCATTCTACTACCATTTTCAACATCTTACCTTTGTGAAACTGGATTTTCTGCGGTGGCTTCTTTGAAGACAAAATATAGATCTCAGCTAAATATAGAAAAAGAACTGAGAGTGTCTATTTCTAATATTAAACCCTCCTTCGAAAAACTTTGCTCTGAAAGACAGGCCCAAGGAAGTTACTAATAATTATTAAATTTGTTTTTAATTTAGTAAGTTGTTTTAATTTAATAAGTTAATTATTAAATATGTCGAAATGTATTTTGTTTTGTATGTGTGTGTGTGTTCTTTCCTTTCAGTCACTTAATCAATTTTTTTAAATAACACTTTCTCTTGGATATGCTCGCGCCCCCCCATTAGTGTGCTCGCGCCCCCCTAGGGGGGCGCGCCCCACAGGTTGAGAATCACTGATATAGGGGGTAATTTTATAAACCAATATATTTAAGGAATTATTTTGAGTAAGCTAAAAATGTAAATTCGTTCCTCACATTCATTCTACGCGTTTCAACAACTGGTTCCTCAACAATAGCTGTGATTTCTTAAAAGATTCAAGTAGTATAAAATTAACACTGTTATGTCGGCATCCTTCTGCATAAGCAAGCAGTATATTTAACAAAGGATAATTTTATAAACCAATATATTTAACGAACTCATTTGAGTAAGCAAAAAATGCGAACTGGTTACTGTTGAAATATATAATCGCACTCATACTTGACGACTTAGCCGATTATTGTTGTATATAAGTAATAGCTTTCTTTGACTTACGAGGTTTTCTTTGGTTGATCCTTTTGTGTTTTTGATTGGCTGTGTTTAATTAGTTTTTGCCTGTAATTTGATTGACTGGACGCAGGATCTTAAAACTATAAAAGCCTAATGTACCTCGTATTTCATGATTATTTTTCTGTTTTCAATAAAAGGTGTTTGCGATATGCGGTTTTTCATTATGCTTCAACAGTTACTCACAACTCCAACAACTGGTTTTTCAACAATAGATGAAATATATCAAAAGATCCATTTATTGCAAATTGAACGATGATCTATCTGCATCGTGTTAATTATTCATGTCGAATTTAATTAAAAATTAAAAAAAATGCGAAACACACAAAGGCAACAACTCATTCCAAACAAAATTATCACTTCGTTTCAACCCTACCCCTCCCGGATTTCTGTCCGAAAGCTATCTTTTTATAAGATTTCGCATGCCAGTCCGCTTTTTTTAATACTCAATGAATGTCAAAAACTGTCATTTTACAATATTAAGCTGCTAATGGGCTAATGCACCTCTCGCTAAGAAGGAAAATTTAGGAAAAGTGTTTGTTCCTTCCATTAAATGCTCGTCTGCCTTTAAAAACCGTTTACGTTAAGAAGAAATTTATTGATCACGAATTTAAAAAGGTTGTAGTTAATTTTCCATATAATTTTGTTCCATTTTTTAAATTTTTAAATAATAAGTATTTTAAAAAATAATAATATCGAAAAAATGTTAGAGTATTTTATATCATTGATTCCTGATTTTATTATTTATTTTTAAAAATTTGCATGCATACAGTTGAGTACATTTCAGCCAATGGATGAACAGTAAAACAAAGATTATTTTTCATAACTCAGAAAATTATTTTGTTGAAACTGCGTGTTTCTCTTATTGGAATTAAATATATTTTTATAAACAGACATATTTAACCACTTAATGCTTTAGAACGAGCAGTGCTCGCGCAAGTCACGTGTTCCAAATCGCATCAACTCGCTGTTTGCCGGTTTCAATTTGTTCCTAGTTTGCACACGAGATGTACGATCAACACTGGCTAGACGCTGTTGAATATTTATTGGAACTAGTGTATATTGTTTTGTTTTTACATACTATTGTGAAACATTTCAAAACCTTTTGTAAGTATTTATGTCCAGCATTTTTACTCCTTCAAAATTTCTGAAAAATGTTTTTTTTATTTATATATATATATATATATATATATATATATATATATATATATATATATATATATATATATATATATATATATATATATATATATATATATATATATATATATATATATATATATATATATATATATATATATATATATATATATATATATATATATATATATATATATATATATATATATATATATATATATATATATATATATATATATATATATATTATATATATAATATATATATATATATATATTATATATATAATATATATATATATATATATATATATATATATATATATATATATATATATATAATATAATATATATATATATATATATATATATTATATATATATATATATATTATATATATATATATATATATAATATATAATATATATATATATATAATATATATATATATATATATATATATATATATATATATATATATATATATATATATATATATATATATATATATATATATATGATATATATATATATATATATGATATATATATGATATATATATGATATATATATGATATATATATATATATATATATATATATATATATATATATATATATATATATATATATATATATATATAATATATGTATAATGTTGTATATGTGTAATATGTACATAGATAAAATTTTGAAGGGTTCTAATGGAAAATTGGAATTGGAGGAATGTAACTTGGATAATTCAGATAGTGGATCTTTGGCTTCAGTTCCACGTTTGGAAACAGAAGAAGAATATCAAAGCGAAATAATAAATGAATGAGCAGAAATAAGAATAAGTACAGATGTCCAGCCCCTTTCAGCTCCGTTTGAATTTATTCAAAAATCGGCAACTGATTCCCAAATTTCA
This sequence comes from Pardosa pseudoannulata, assembly GCA_032207245.1. Lineage (NCBI taxonomy): Eukaryota > Metazoa > Arthropoda > Arachnida > Araneae > Lycosidae > Pardosa > Pardosa pseudoannulata. Next base: position 57,631,939 of record CM063511.1, on the reverse strand, counting down.
TCAATCTCTAAGCGGATACAGTTTTTTGATTATTTTATTGATGATGAGTTAGTTGGAAAAATTGTAGAGCAAACTGATATATTTTCTGTACAAGAACAAAGACATCATCAAGAGCAGAGGATCAGTGGTGTGTAACCCTACCAGAGATGCGTATTTTTTTTCACTATCGTAATGTCTGTGAGAATTATATATAAAAAGGAAGAAAAATTATATTGGTCTCAAAAGAGTTGTATTTCAAGTACATTTTTTGCAAAAACCATGTCGTGTAGAAAGTACGAGCTAATAAAAAATATTTACATTTTGCAAATAACAAAGCATATGGTGGAGCTACACATCCACATTGTTTAGTGTTTACCCATTTTTATATTTAGTACATTTTAAATGTAAAATAAAGAACAAGATATTTTTAGTTACCTTTTTTCGAAAATAACCCGAGCTTCTTGGGGCTAATGAATTCTATAGATTTTGTTTGATTTGGTTTTGGAGCGCTACGGTCTACTTTTTGCAACACGAGGACTAATGAGACCGACATCTACTGCTCAAAGTCGTTTCCGAACGGCTAAGAGCATCCATACAATAATGGGATTCGAACCCACAAACTTCAGTTCCGAAGACCAGCATCATAACTATTCGGCTATCGGAGAATTATATAGAGGAAGATAAAATTGCAAACTCCAGTATTACAACTGGTGCCTCAATAGCTGTAACACAATAAAAGATCAGAGTGTTGTCAACTGAACGTCGGTCTGTCTGCATAATGAGATCCATTTCAAACAAAATTATCTTTTCTTTCCACCCCCAGGTTTTCTGCCCGAAAGCTATCTCTTTTAATAGGCTTTCGCATGCCAGTTCTCTTTATTGGATAATCAATGAATATCGAAAACTGTCATTTCACAACTTAAAGCGGCTAATGGGCACCTCTTTCTGAGAAGGAAGATATAGGAAAAGTGTTTGTCCGTGCCATTAAACACTCATTTGCCTTTAAAAGCCGTTTACTTTGAGAATATTTATTTGTCTTCCAGTCAAAAGTCCTCAAAGATGGTACTTAAGTTCTGATGTTATATTATAGTGGTCAGAAATAAATTGGTACGCAATCAGTTACCGACCTTCCGACAAATTTTGCATAGTAAATAAGTTTCTATGGTATTTTGTAATCTTCTTAAATAACAGTATATCTACATGGTTTTCATTAAACTCTTTTTATAAAATATTATGTTTTATATGAGAGAAAAAATGTAATGGATAAAATTTTAATTTTCTTATTAGTAGAAAACACTAAATCCATGTGTACATTAAAACTGAATACACATTGTACAGAAAGAAATTTACCAAATATATGTATATATATTTCATCTATGTAATATTTACGTGTGCATACTTAGGAATATGTGTATATATATATTTGTGTATATTTATGTGTGTGCTGGTGTGCATATGTAGAAATCTGGAATTTCAACAACGTTTCAAAACTATATTAAATCCATAGGCGATGAAAATTAATATACAACAGTCAAAAGAAGATACATTTTTAAAATTGTCTTTGCCATTTTATTTAAGAAACTATCTAGCGTAAAAGTTCACATTATAAACAGAGTAGTAATAAAGAAGATCGAAATCTCTATTGGAATTCCTATAGACCTAAAATGAGACTATGTGGGGTTTCACACAAGAGCAGGGTACCCCCGAACTTGTCAACAAAGCTCTACGCTTAGTAGTCTAACATTTTCGAAAGATCTCGCCATGTACTCACAGTCTCTATCTATATTTTGATTTATATTACATGGTATCCAACTCTCCATGATCAAACCTTTACTTGTATATTAAATGCACGTAATGCTTAAGAAATTCGATATAGTGAACCATTAATAGTTTGTTTAATTTATCATTTGTTTTAGTAAACATCGCCAATAATTTCTCCGCATTTGCCAAAAGGT
>CM063511.1:57615005-57625005 GCA_032207245.1 Pardosa pseudoannulata | reverse complement strand
GATTATTTTTCGTTGCAATGAAAGTTTTTTTACCGGTATTAACAACAAATTTTATCTATCTCTAGGGTGTAGTGGAAATGATAACTTCATTCCTTTACTTTCATTAATTACTGTGGTTAAAAAATTGGGAAGAATGTAACGGTAATTTAGATGTAGCTAAGAAAATTTTGAATTATCTTTCTAAATGATGAAATGCGATTCTAAATTGCATTGGCAGTATCGGGAGACTTTAGAGTAGTATGAAGATAATCAAATTATTGAGCATGTACCCCATAATTCTCATCCAGGAAACAAACCATTTTTTACCAGCCTCATAGGGTAATTTACAATTCTGGAAAATCAAAAATTTTACTGATCCCGTCATATGACGGGCTATATGTTTGCAAAGAACATTTCGAAATAAGTTCACAAGACAATAAATTGTTTGGTTTAGTTTAGAATTCTACGGCCTACTGTTTTTCTCACGATCGCTAATGAAACCGGGACCTACTACTTCAAGCCGATTCCTAATGGCTACGAACATCCTAGACAGCAGCGGGATTTAAACCCATGAACTCAGGTACCGAAGAGATACCTCTACCATTTTGCCGTCGTTTGGCCAAGTAAATAAATGTCCAAAGCAGAATATTTAAATAAATTAAATTCGTATTTTGTGTCTAGCATAACAAATGTTGATAGGTAAATAATTTATTCCTCTAAAGTTTACTATTAAGATATTTAATAAATTCATTAAATCAAATCGGCATTATTATTTTTCTAAATGAATTCAACGTGATTCTAAATTGCAGTCACTGTATCAGGAGACTTTAAGGGAGTATGAAGATAAAGAAATTATTGATCGTGTACCAGATAATTCTCAACCAATAAACAAACCATTTCTTTATCTGCCTTTTAGGGCACTTTACAATTTTGGAAAATTGAAAATTTTACTGATTCCGTCATATGACGGGATATATGCTAGTCCATATTATATTAAGAATGAAAATCCATTTTGAAAATTTATAAATAACGTCAAAAAGTGATTTTGAATTTAATATCATTGATTTGTTTCTACTTAAATGTACACGTGAACAAAGTTTTCTAACTTTTAGTAACTTTAAACTTTCAAAACGCTTTGTAACGTCTACCGTTCTCTTAATGACGAACTACAATGACTTTTTACTGGCTGATTCCTTTCAGTACAAGAATGTTCTTCGTCTGTTAGACAGTTCTATATATATATATATATATATATATATATATATATATATATATATATATATATTCACCCTATCGCACTGACCGAAACTCGTTCTGTTGGAAATCCTTTCACCTCTGAAATAAAATAGGGAAAAATACTTATTTTTTTCCCTACCTTGCTTCGTTTTTTTCCCCTGGAGACACCCCGAGCCAACGCCGCCATTAGACGAGATCGGAGTCTGGAAAAGGTGTCAAAATAAAAGTTGAGAAAGAAAAGGAGACGAGAAAAGATTTGGGGGACTTTCATGGGGTGACAGATAGGAAGGAGAGAGAGAGAGAAAAAAAATAGAATAAAATCTTTTCAATCTTGTTCGAATCTTTAGGGAGGGAAGAACTACGGTGGAACAAGTTCTTCGGACCATTCATTGAATTTTCTGCAGTTAATAGCCTTTCGGGCAAGGACTTTTATCATCCTTTATAATTTTTTTGTTTTGTTTTTTGGTGAAGAAAGTCCTTAAACAGAAATTTGTCTGACAGGTAAGGTTTAATGAGGGAATACTGGCAAAAGCGGGGATCCTGGAAATGAAATTGGGTTTTGTAAATGTTTAAGACTAGAATTACGGTTTGTGTGATGTAAGTAAAATTAAGGCTAATGAGTATTTAAACCCTGTGCTTTAAAAAAGTATATTTAAGACGTCACACAACACTTAGGCTGTATAGAAGATACCACAAAAGAAGATATACTTTTACTGGAGATGAAGACAACATAGTATATAATTATTTCAATCCAAATTTCTTTTTTGATTTCTGTGAACTTTTCTTTCTTTAACACAGAACGTGCGTCGGCATCGATTGGATGGCCGAGGTTCTTTAGTTTGTTCTCTTTTCATTTTTGCAAAGAATTCGAAAAATTGTCTTGACTTTTAATCATTTTCCATTGTGATGAGGTGATTTAGATCAGTAATATAATTGATTAATTCATACGATAAGTAAAATGCTTGGGATCTAAATCTGACCTCATCACATCTTTTGTAAAGGACAGAAAACCATAAAATATATTCAATGAATTTTTTCATCGTGTGCGGTAGTCTCAGGCGTGGTTCTAATTCCAGTCCCAGATAAGAATCACGTCTCCGCACATGACACTAAATAAGAATGTATCTTTGTGGTGTTATTTATGAGTCCCTCAGGGACAGTGCCCAATTTGGAGGGATAAGGTTTTTCAACGCTGGCGGTTTCAAGGCGGGGTTAAGGAGACCAATTAGATTTTTACAACTATCCCAATTGTACGAAAAAATAAGAAGACGGGACAAAGATGAAATTAATATAAAATAAGAAAAGTCTAGAAAGAGATTGGGTGTTCGAGAGTGGAGTCGAATCAAGTAGAGCAGAGAGGTCAGAAGTCGGAGGAGACGACTGTGACAGTTAGACTTCGGGAGTCCAAGGAGAATAGCCTTGAGTTCGACAGAGACTCCGGAAACGTTTGGAACATCTAGCGACTATCAGCAGTGTTTCTGTATCAAATATTACGGCCGCACCTCAAACACGCAGAAGGAAGCCCTTGACCAGACCGACGGAAGATTGAAATTTGCTACCACACATACCGAGTCCTGATTAGCATTACCGATTCATTACGCACATAAAGATAGCATTATGCATAAAAACGATAATCAATGATTAAAAATCTTCCATCCTGAAGAAAATTACGAATTTTCTTATTTTACTATATATATATATGAATATTGTTTTATTTCATTTAAAAAGACTAAGAAATTTGTTTTGTTACAGTTTTTTATGATATAAAGAGTCATGGACTAAATTCTAGACTAGAGAGAAACTAAATTCTACTGAACAATAGTCCTCTCTGAACTTTTCTTGGTTTAAAACAGAACATCCTTCGGCGTCGATTGGATGCAGAAACCTCTTTAGTTTTTTCTCATTTCCACATATTTTTGCAAGTCGAGGACACTCCTTTAGTTAAGACATTTTGTGGCTGAGAAAGTAGATTTTTATCAGATATTAAAGTATAATAATTTATGTTTTATATATAAATATATATATATATATATATATATATATATATATATATATATATATATATATATATATATATATTATATATATATATATATATATATACATATATACATATATATATACATATATATATATATATACATATATATATATACATATATATATATATATATATATACATATATATATATATATATATATATATATATATATATATATATATATATATATATATATATATATATATATATATATATATACATATATATATATACATATATATATATATACATATATATATATATATATATACATATATATATATACATATATATATATACATATATATATATACATATATATATATATATATATATATATATATATATATATATATATATATATATATATATATATATATATATATATATATATATATATATATATATATATATATATGTATATATGTACATACATACATATATAGAACTTTTTATGCACGATTTAAACAATTCTTCATGTAAAAATATTTTTAAGTTTTAGATGAAATTTAAGATGCAACAAAATATTAATAATATTAATGTTGCAAATATCTTCCATGATCCAACGGAAATATTTGTATTATTCTTAAAATTATTAATTAATAAGTTTCATTAAATTCATTTTTGTTAAATAAAAAGTACATAAGAATATTAATGTTATTATGCATGTATATACATACGAAATTAAAAGTTAGTTATCCTGGGTGATGATTTAATCTGTATAGGAAAAAATTGACTTAGTTTACCCTGGTTGTTAAACACCCAATCATCGAATTTTTACAAAAATTGAAGTCAGGTGAGCATCTAGTGTAGGCTTTACTTGCTTCTCATGAGCTAGAAAAATCACCATAAATAATCATTCATAAATTTTATTTGTTTTCAGTTTTTGCAAATTATACTCCTTAATTTTCCCGATACATGTTAAGTTAACACATATAATGATGCTTTAGTTATTAGCGTACTCTCGTTTCTTTGCAGAAGTCAAAGAAAAAGGAGAACGTTCGCTGCTCTGTTACGGTTGCTCTCGTAAATAAGTTGCTAATTGGAAACATACCATGTTTTAATCGCCTTCTGTTGCCTGTAAATTTTATTATCTCTTCGCTACGAATGAATGTAATTGATTCTGGCTCTGCAATTTCGGATGTTATTCTTAACTACCACCGCACAAAAGGATTCCTGGAGCCCTAGATTTAGACCCTAGGGCTACATTCGTACCCCTACGGTATCAAATTAAAGCCGTGAAGCCTAGTCTAACATCAATATTTACAAACAAAATAAAAGCTGCGTTTAATTTAATTCTCTACCGGGAATTCGAGCTCACTCCTGCCTTTTTTTTCCTACAAATGCTTTCTTCTTTTTATTTTCTGTACAGTGTAATTAAAGGAACCCCCTGCGCTCTGTGTACGGATAATTCGCACGAGGCCTGGATGCGGATAATTTGATTGGAGATGTAAATTTCTCTTCTAGCGCTTTCTCTGTAATAAAATTAGGAAGGGTGTTGTCATGGCAACGCGACAACAGGACGACCAATTACGGAGCTGACACCTGGAAGCAAAAGGAAAGACAGAAAAAAAAAATTAAGTGTTCTTATTTTTTTTTTTTTACCAACTCCAGAGAAGCCGTATTTTATTCATAAAAATTCACCTTTTTTTGTTAGGAGGATGATTTTTTTGTGTATAACAAGATGTCTGTTTTGTTGCCTAGCTGTAGTGACTTGGTATTTCTGATGTAACACAGAAAAAAATTACATTATACAGCTCAATGCCAAGGCAGTTTCTTTCTTTCCGATTTTTTTTTTCTTTTTGAAATCTGTTGGATTTTGGCTTTTAAAAGTCCTCGAAAAACTACCGGAGAAACATTTGTAAAAATACCGTAAATGGGAGAAAGAATATTAAATTTCTTTTAGAATTTCAGAAAGCCAAAGTAGTTCTTAAGCTGGCAGTGAATGTTAAACAGGGTTTCAATTAATTATTAATCAAGAGGTATAAAATTTGGAACTCATGGACTGAACGATAAGTAAATTTATAATAATGAAATTTCTATTATAATTTCAGAAAGCCAATGTAGTTCTTAAACTGACAGTGAACGTTAAATTTTGTTTTAACTAATTATTAATCAAGAGCTATGAAATTTGGAACGAATATGGACTGAAGGATAAGTAAATTTATAATAATGAAATTTCTTTTAGAATTTCAGAAAGACAATGTAGTTCTTAAACTGACAGGGAACGTTAAATAGGGTTTCAATTAATTATTAATTAAGAGATATAAAATTTGGAACTCGTATGGACTGAAGGATAAATAAATTTATAATAATGAAATTTTTCTGAAACAAATTTTTTTGCAGTTTTATTTTTAAATTATAACATGGTACTTGCAGCTTATTTTCTTCCAGATTCTTTCAAAATATCCTCCTAACATTCTTAATATACATTAAAACAAATTTGTCTACTTGATTTTAATTTGTCATCATACAGTTCCTTCAGTTTTTATGAACTCAATATCAACTCAATTAATATTTAGTAAATTTTCAACATACAGAATTCCTATTTTAGATGTGGCCACGCATGAAGTGAAAAAAGCCACATTTCCGTTTTGTATAACTTATAAAGAACCACACTACAATTACAGCTACAGTACACTACAGTGTCAAAGATATGAATTCATTTTTAGTTCAGATAACCTGAGAGGAAGCGCGCTTCCAGGAGATAAGGGAGAACGTGTACTGGACCGCTGAGGCTCGATGCCACTTTTCTGAGCAAAATACAAAAAAAAAAATTGCTTATGATGAAGAACAGAAAATTTGTATTGCCAAATATACTTTCATAAAAGTTTAAAATATATTTCGGATTATTTGAATTAGTAATTTTTAAAAATATTTTGGATTGTAGATCTTTTTTATTAGCATTCCAAAACATAAGAGACACACAAGGTAAAAACATAAATCATATCTTTATATTTCATCATTTTAATTAAATAACGATGTAATTTTGATAGGTTATCTCCGACCACAGAAACTAAATAAAAATACAAAATTGCATGCGCGTGCACTTGATCTCTGGTTTCCAAATAAAGTATTACTTTCTGATCCAAAATATTCAGAGAAAATTACGAAAATGGATGTTACTGGGGTCTAGAAGACCTATCAGATAATTACTGAAACTTTGGGGAAGTTTATTTTCATTTGGGGATTTTTGGGATGATTTTATAAGGCCAGAGGTCCTTTCAGGTTAAAATAGTACTCAAATCTTAAATACTGTATAAAATACCGAAAAAAGTATAAGAAATAGAGTTTAATAGAGTATTATAATAAAGTAAAAATTACACTAAATAATTTAAACCTTTATTTCAAATTTTATTGATAAAGTTAAAATACAGTGAAATATATTAATAAAGTGTAAGACTTCACACTAATACTTTTGGTCAAACATTTGAAATACTTAGCAGACATTTATAAGCCACCAATAGAAGTTAGAAAACAGAAGGATACATTTATTTAACGAAATTTCTTGTTAATTCACACAATAAATCACATAAAATAGTGAAAAAAAGTGGAATTAAACTTCTGTTAGAGTAGATATTTTGGTTCTTATCACTATTCTGGTCACATAAAATGCAATTATTAATGTAGATCTATGTTGTATTGATATGTCTCTCTCTATTCATTTTCGTTTACCAGAGGCTTTTCGATAAATCTTATTTTACAAATTTATCATCTACATACACTAATATTGCAAATGGCTGCTTAAAAGAAGCATGAGATCCGCAAATCTTCACTGTTGCCTTTTACATAATCTATTTTAATTTATCAACAAAATAGTACCAAAACTAAAATCTTATACGGACAGTGATGAATCGAAGTACTTTTTACATTTTTCTTACGCTAAATATAAAATCCTTAAAATGATACCACTGCTCAAGTTGCAGAGTTTTCAAGTAAAACCAAAATAGTACAGCCAGTTGCTTTGGTTACAGGCTTTGGTTTTACCCTGGGGGACGATGTCAAACAAAATTTGGTACAAAAATACGATACACAATTTGGTAAATTTACACTGTCTGGAGCAAAGAATATATTAATCTGCAAAGAGCACTTTTTCCTCAAAAACTTGAAATTTTATAGAAATTAAAAAACAAAATTTAACTGACAAAAATTATATTGAATTCTAACATTGATAAATTATCTACATAAATTATCTACATATTACAAACATACAGTATAACTTGCTTATTATAAGCCCTGATTTAACAAGGAAATTGAAAGTAGCTATTACAATGTTAAATCTATGGCAGCAACTTTTGATTTATAATGTAACTGTTGACTTCAAACTCTTGAGCATAACTAATCATATCTTGAAAAATATCCTTTAATCTCCAAAGTCAAACCGAAAGTTAGTAAAAGTTAGAGATGAAATTTTACCACTGTATTCTGCAAGTGTGTTCTTTAAAATTTGGATCAAGGGTCATAAAAAGTTTAAAATTAAATTTAAGTAAGAACATGATTTTGATGATTTTCGATATAAGAAAAAAAGTTTTAATAACTTTAAATGCTAATACATGTAACGTATCTAAACCGATACGTTTAATGAACTATGCGTGGGAAAACGTTCCATGAACATATGCTATTAACTTCTTCCTAAAGGATGGATTGGGCCCATTTCAGATCATGAGTCTTCTCCGAAGTAGAATAACATATTATACTAAGATATGAACTTTTTAGACTGTTTCGTGAACCTGATTTTTAAAAGAACTAGCTTCTAACGAACAAATATCGTGTTATTTTATAACACGTTGAATACAAGTTCGACTTTATTATTATACTAAAATGTATTTATATTTAAAAATAAAAAAAATAATAATTAACAGCATCCAAAATCTTCTGAATATGATATATATATATATATATATATATATATATATATATATATATATATATATATATATATATATATATATATATATTGTAACGATCCGTTATATGACCCTAAAGAAAGTGGAGCGGTAGGTAACCTTTCGCAGCGTACAATTACGGTTAGCGGCAGGTCGAAACGGGTGGCTAACAATACCCTTGTGTACTAGGTCCCGGACTTAATTGAAAACTGTCCGCGCGTTGGAGCCAGCGCGTCTGAGACTTTGTGAGACTATTGAGTGAAAAGGCTAGGGGACATGATTGTAAATTTAGCTACATTAGTGCCACATGTGCGTCCATTAGCAGTATCAAAAAAGGCAATTAAGTTGTTCGGGTCGGCTGATTTAAAGACGGCTTTTTGGTCACATATGGAAACGAAACAGCTGATTCAGGCGGGAAGTAACCACAAGATTGCATCATCCTGCTTCTGGAAGTTTCCCGAAGAATCGCGTAAGGGGAGCCGGGACCGCTATAAAAGAAGAGTGGCCGTGCCAAGACGGGGCTTTTTTTCTTCTTGAGGCTTCTTCTTGAGAGTTGCTTTTGGGAGCTGTTGTGTGGAGCTCGAGAGGAGTCCGCTCGTATCTCCGATTTCCATAGTTTGCTTGTTTAGAGACCGACAGCGTCTATGTTTCCTAAGAAATCGACCTTCGACTTGGGAATCCCATTCTCGTTATTTTACTATTTTTTTTCTATTTCGTGCATAGAAGTAGGTAGCCGAGAGTGACCCTTGCTCTCATTTTGGATCGTCTTGCATCCCGAGCTTCCTTCACGAACACCAGCGTGATACGCACTCTGAGCTTTCGAACCTTGGTGTTAAAGTCGACTGTACTAATAGTCATCCCGGAGGTTATAGCGTCAGATTTTCGTACCGGCACTAATTGGTGAACTGTTCCAGTGATTTAGAAGACCTAGCCACATTCTACCCACGCATCGTAATTGTGTGAATGTTATCTCAGCACGAGATTCCAGAACATTTCAAAATCTACTGAACCTGTACATAGCTGTACATAATTTATTCACCTGAATAAAATATTTAGCCTAGATTAAACAGTTTTCTAGCCTGTTTCTTTGACGGCTTCGCCTACCATATCTCCATCACGTTACAGAATATAAATTTATACACATATATATATATATATATATATATATATATATATATATATATATATATGAGAGAGAGAGAGAGGGACAGTAGGGGATTTTTTTTCAGCACAGGTTTCAATGTAAAAAAATGCATAATTTATTTTAAAACTCCTTAATATTGACCCGTTTAAGGTCTTTTTTCTTTTCAATTCGTGTAAATATTAGCCCGTCAAATAAAAAATTAATATTTAGGGGCCATTGATGCTCTAAAGTTTGCCGATTGTCGGCTTGGAGCACTATAGTCTACAGTTTTCCTACACTAAGTCTAATGAGACTGGATTGATTAAAGCCAATGTTTAACGGCTATGAACATCCATGCAATCATGGGACTAGAACACACGAATTTCGATCTCGAATAATAGCGCCCTACATATTTGGCCATTTCACATTGGTTGGTTGGTTGTTTAATTTGGTACTGTTTATCTACAGGAGAAATGAGTCCACAATTAAAAATATATATAGCATAAAGAAATACTAATACCTTTATATATATATATATATATATATATATATATATATATATATATATATATATATATATATATATATATATATATATATCTTGTAAAAAAATGTATAAATTAAAAAAAAATAGAAGTATTACTTTAAAGCGTGAAAGATTATGCACTTGATACATAAAATATAAAAGAAAATTTTGCTTTTATGTAATTTTTCAAACCCGAGTAAAACACGAG
>CM063511.1:57597505-57612505 GCA_032207245.1 Pardosa pseudoannulata | reverse complement strand
CGTAGACTTTGGAAACAGGAATGCAAAATTCATAAAATCTTTTAATTGCATAAAAACTTTGGAAGTTTAAAAAATGGCATACTATACAAATATGTATATGAACTTCACATTACTAATGATTAGGGAAAATTTTTCATTAAAAGCTTTTTCAATTCAAGTTGAAAGTCCTTTTTGAAATTCTACTCTTTTTAGAAGTTATTTTATTATTATCAATTAATTTAACTTAGACTGTTGAAACAGGAATGCAAAATGCATAAAATCTTTTAATTGCGTAAAAACTTTGGAAGCTTAAAAAATGGCAAACTATACAAATATGTATATGAACTTCATATTACTAATGATTAATGAAAATATTTCATTAAAAGCTTTTTCAACTCAGGTTGATAGTTTTTTCTGAAATTCTATTCCTTTTTGAAGTTATTTTATTATTATCAATTTATATTATTATCAATTAATTTAACGTAGACTGTGGAAACAGGAATGCAAAATGCATAAAATCTTTTAATTGCGTAAAAACTTGGGAAAGCTTAAAAAAGGGCAAACTATAGAAGTAAGTATATGGACTTTATATTACTAATGATTAATGAAAATTTGTCATTAAAAACTCTTTTTTTAGATTTTAAGATTGATAGTTTTTTTCTGAAATTCTATTACTTTTTGAAGTTATTTAAGGGGAAGGGAAAACAAATCAAAAACATAAGTTTAAAGAGAGGGAAAAAAGGTGAACCCAAGGGGAAAATTAAGATAAGAATGGGAATAAATATTAAAGCCTCCAGATGATTAACCTTACAAAACATAATTCGATAGGATAGGGTGGGGTTTGTTCTTCAATGCAATAAAGCAACAATTTCATTGGAGGGAGTTATAAGTTTCGGAGTTAATTTCGTTACAAAGGACTATATAAATTTCAGTATTTGTCAATTTTGCAAGATGCAATAGTCCTAAGATATTTAAATTCAGCAACAGCTTAAAATTAGTAGTTATTCATACTCAGTATCGATGCCTCAGTAAACTTATTAACCTCCATATATTTAGTTTTGTCAGCTTTGATGGTACCCCTCTTTCTTTAGCTACCACTTTAAGGGTGAACTCCCAATACCTTAACAGATTGTCTAGATCAGGGATAGGCAAACTTTTTCGGTCGCCGGCCAAAAATCTAAAAAAAAAAAAATTTAATTTCGTGGGCCAAGAGAAATTTTTCTAAAATTTTGAAAACAATATACAAGTATTACGATTTAAATATGTTAATGAGATGAATGAAATTGCGATTTCATTTTTAAAAGTTCCTTATATTGAGGTTCAAAGTGAGATGTACCAATTTTAAGGAACGAGGCTAATTGCTCATTTGTCAGTCTACTTCTAAAATTATCATTTCTAAGGTTCATAGTTGAAAACATTTGTTTACATATAAAAGAAACAAACATACGCTGATCTTCTTTTAATTTCCCTCGTACCGGCAACTTAAAATTCCATCCGAGGGCCGGATAAATTCTTCCGGCTGACCGGAGTAGGCTCACTGGCCTTAGTTTCCCCATTTCTGATCTAGATTTTTCTATAATATTGAGGCCATATGCATATGCAAGAATCTTAATTTTCATATATAGTAATCGTATATTTCATTATTTGTATGAACTTAAAATAACCTGCAGAAGTGTTTTCAAAATAGTACAAAATGTTAATGATTATATACCCTCAGACCGGAGGCTAACATACAGAGATTAGGGTTTAGCAAAAATGTTTACTAAAACATGAAATACGAAAAAATATATATCTTTGTTAATCATTTATATAACATAAAATTTCCTTAAAATCGCTTCCTAATAAAATGAGAGTTGATTAGAGCCAGTAAGAGGAAAACGTGACATTTGCTACCATAAATGTAAACTATTTTAAGAAAATCAAATAAAAACTCAAATATTTAATTCCTTTAATGAATATACCAAGTAACGAAATTTCAAGTAAAATTTTAGCCTTGCAAAAAAATGAATGGAATTAATCGATCAACGGAGCATGGGTGTATTGAATTTCTAGGGAAAAAAAGATTATTCAAATATATTTAGCAAAATATGTATAACATATGTATCCATTAAATTTACATCGTATGTACTTTGCATAATTCAGTAAACTGATTTCACATTAAGACTAGGTTTATCGGTTAAGATTTTCTACTTACTCAAGTTGAAGTACAGTGCAGAGGAAAAATTCCACGAGCTAACTTTTTTCTTTATCTCAAACGGGGAAAAAACTATTTGCTATAACTTCTTTTTTTTTACGCATGATTTACCGTAGAATTTTTTTAAACATTTTTCTTAGATTATATTATAGAAATATATTTTATTTTTTGTATCTTTTTTTTCTTCTCTGATATTATATAGAGAAATGATTCAGTCTGAAGATTGAGAGTTTTTCCCTTTACTTTTATCTGCTTACTTTTTCCTTGAATTTTTGGCATACAAAAATTTGAAAACGGTCATATTTTTAGTTTTCGTAATCAAAAATAGGTTACGTCATGCAAAATATAAGAATCTATTAACTTCAAAGTAGTTCATTCTTATGTATTGTTGCTCTTGCAAAACTTTTCAATTTTATTATATTTACATAGCATATTTTATGCGAAAGAATGTCTACTAGATAAATAAATTTTTAGTCTAATGTATTCCCTGAAAAATGTTTGTATAAACTGTTTGTGATTCAGACTTAAATATTCCATACTTAGATATATTTTCGCATACTATCAAAACAAAATATCGTTAAAATAAAAATGTCTATATTTTATTTATATTAGCACTTAAAACAGACTATTAGTTTTTCAATTTTTTCTTGACAGCAAAATCTAATCTATGTATTCAAAGAAAATACGATTTTAAAAGCAGCTTGAGAATCACATTTAATTAATTAATAGTTGGTAATAATTTTCGTAAATTTTCCAAAATAATATTGTTATAATAAAAATATCAAATATATAATTAAATTAGTACTCATCTTATATATCCTTACGTTTTTTTCTTGAAAGAAGATTGTTTATTTGGCGATAATATGGTTTTACAAACTGTTTATTATTTCATATTTTAGTAATCCATACATTGTTATGTAGATTTCTTAGCAAAAGTATGGTTAAAATAGAAAGTTTCTATATTTTATGCAAACTTATATTTAACGTACAAAGCACGTAGGTTACAGTATTGCTTGAAATTTTATTACGTTGCATCAAATATCTTTTCTGTGTGCATTAGGATTATTGTAGTTTTCATAAGTTGTAGTATGTTTTCTCTGTTACAATAGGAGAAGTACAACAAAGAGAATAAAAGTGTAAAATTTATGTAGAGTAATAAAACTTTGAACAAAACTGTAAATTTATGTAGCCTACCTGTTAAATTAGAAGCAGTTTGTTGGAAGTGAAAGAAAAATGTATTTGATTAACTTGATCTTGCAGCCAAAAGTAAAAAAGTTGCAAAAATATCTGTACGTGAGTTTTATCAGATTATGCTTCATAAGATAGATGAAAGTTTAACTATCCCAGTTGTAAAAAATATTAAATGTGCAAACATAGAAATTATTTACTTATTTAAAGTAAAATTTTATTAAAAGTAAATTCCATTAATATAGCTTAAATATTTTAAAGTATTTGAACCCGTATTTGCAAAAGTAAAAGTAGTGTAAAAACTCTTTGAAAAATAGCACAAGTTAAAAAACAATTTATTGATTAAAAGAAACTAATTTACGACTAATTTGCCTCTAAGGGTAATATACAAAATAAAGCTATTGCCTCACCGAAAGCAGTCAATTGTCTATAAATACAATGACAAAGACTGAAAATTTAGAATTACACAATGCTATATTCTTAAAATAAAACAGTTTAATAACACCTCTATAAGGAATGACGTCACCCTAAACAAAAAATATTAGGAAAGAAATGCTCAAAAATTAAGGCTAACTTTTAGCAGTATACATAGCGTAGTGGGTAGAAAGTTTTATAATTTCACCAAACTTTAAAATCATTCAGATATATTTGATTAATTCGTCTATACTCACTCGTCTATATGTTTACACTCTTAAATATATTTATTTGTATATACTAGTCTATAATCGTACATAGCAATAGGAAGAGAAACACAAACTATTAGCTATGCTTTATAATGACTGTAAATTATCCTGTTAAAGGGAAATAATTTATAAATAAATAAATATCTTTATTAGAGTATTTTAGACCAAAAGACCTTTCAGTCAAAACTTATTCGTACGGTTCGTACTTATTGCGTATTGGTTTCTTACTTTATATATACCTTAATTTATATGATTATAACTCAGAAAAAATTATTAATATATTACAGTCGAGAACATACCCTTCAAAAGCTAAAAATATATATTCTTGAGGATTTTATAATACGTTTTTATAGTTATCTTATATCTAGATAAGTCTTAATTAATTAACAAAATAATATAATTATAACCATATTTGGCTATTACGTTTTTTTTTAAATGTCAACGCTATTTTTAAAATTTTATTAAATAGTATCGATAAGCAATGTTATAATTTACAACTAATGTCAGAGAACTTGTTTTAATTTTCTATAAGACTATGAACTGTATATAATCTTTTATATAGAAAAGTTTAGTTGATTTCTCTTTTCATTACGCACTAGTTGGTTTCGTTTGGAGCAATATGGTCTACTTTTTAGCAAACACAAGAGCTAAAACACTTCTCTATAGTATTTATTTCATTACTAGCATATATCCCGTCATATGATGGCATCAATAAAATTTTTAATTTTCCAGAATTGTAAAATACCCTATGAGGCAGATAAAAAAAATGATTTGATTTTTGGCTGAGCATTATCTGGTACACACTCAATAATTTGTTTACCTTCATATTCCTCTAAAGTCTCCTGATACTATGAATGTAGTTTAGAATAACGTTGAATTCATTTAGACAAACCGTGTGGATATGTATGATAAACAAACACACAAACGGACAAACTTCTTAATTTTCAAAGATATATAGCCTAAAAGCTAGATATTTATTAGTCCGTGAAATATGCTATAATAAAAAATTTTGTGATAAAATTTTCATTGCAGCAAAAATAATCAATGTTTAAATTTAAAATTAACACATATGTACCTAATATATTATTTAAGCCAAATTTAAAGGAAAATTATTTATGTGATATCTAATTTCAGTGATACTGCTGACGATATTTAAATAATTTAAAATAAGAAATGATTATATGAGATGGTTAAAGGAATGACGTCATAATGCTAGACAAATTTATTTTTACCTATTTATTATGTGATAAATTAATAAATTTAATCCCCTGCTCTTAACCCAGGAAAATAGGGCTCAAAATAATGGCATTAAACGCTCGAAAAGTGGGGAAGGGGTGGATTTCGAATGTTTTAAAGACTACAGTATTTTCCGCTGTGATGTGAAGCATATTTATACCAATTTATTTTAGAATGGGATCGATAGTTTAGGAGAAGATAAACTTTGAATTTTGCTAACCCTAACTCATCAAGAAATCAATATGGATGCCTGTATCCATTCCAGGTCCAACCGCTTCATAAATTTGAGGACAGACGGACAGATAACTTAGGCTATTATTATGTAGGGGATTAATCATATTGTGTACAAAATTTCAAATCATAAGTTTATCTAACTTTATCACCTCCCCATGTCTTGTTCAGAATACCACTGCTTGCCTGTTTATACTTTGCATAGATGTGAAGCAAAGGATCTGAAAGGATAATTCTCCAGTATATGTGCAACTCATATTGAAATTAATAATATGTGTAGAGAGACTGGCAAGAGTGTTGTCTGAGTTATATTCACATGAGCTTAAAAGGCACAGTTACTTGGGAATGTAATTAATGCTTATTATATTAATGGAAATTATATAGCTGTAATCGTGTAAGAAGGTAATCATGTCAGTTGCTACGTTATCATAATAACAGGTTATTTGATAATAATTTTGAGTTCAAGATTGGGTTAATAATGGGAATCTATATTAATTTTTCTAGCCATTTAGTTTATGGAGAGAGTAGAATAAAACATTCCTTAAAAATTGAAAACAGGTGGACCTGTAAAGCATTTCCTTACTTTTAAGTTCTTTAATATGAATATATGCTGATTTGAAAACATTAAGAAATAAAAGATAATAAAATATTTTAAGGGATAATAACTTTATCACTGAAAATTTTCCATTAACTTAGCCTATGTTTGAATCAATATAATATAAAAAACACTATTTAGGGTAAACATTTTCATGTATTCTTAGCAACGGTTTAATTTTATAAAATTAATTTAGTTTTGTTACTTAAATCAATACATTTTTAAAATATTCAATATATATATATATATATATATATATATATATATATATATATATAATATATATATATATATATATATATATATATATATATATATATAAAGTAAATAAATATAAATCAATTTACCCACAAAAAATAAGTTTGAAAATTATTAAATTAGACACTAAATTGTATTTCTAAATAGGAGCGACTTATGTTTTATAATCCGTGACCCTTAATTATGTTATTAGAAGTTATACATTTTATTTTATCTCATCATAAATTATATATATTTTGACATTTCTTTTTGTTTAACACATGTGTTTTTAGAGGTAAAATACTATTAATTTTAATTTGTTGTTATATTATATCTGAAAAATGTATTTTTTTTAATGATTTTGATGTTGAAGAATGCAAAGTATCAATGTATTATACAATCATAGAAACTCATATATTGTGTTTCTTATAAATATTTTTAAAGAATTAATATTGAGTTAGCATGTTATTTGAGTTAAACGCTTTATTCAACAGGATTTAGTTACCTATGAAATTGCATTTTTTTCTAAATTTATTGGGTTACATATGATTATTGACTCCATTTTGAGAAAAACTTTAGTTAAATGATGAATCATTGTCTCACCTTCCTAATTTTTATGTTTATTATTATTGAATTAATATTGAGTTAGCGTGTTATTTGAGTTAAACGCTTTATTCAACAGGATTTACTTACCTATGGAATTGCATTTTTTTCTAATTTTATTGGGTTACATATGATTATTGACTCATTTTTGAGAAAAACTTTAGTTGAATGCTGAATCATTGTCTCACCTTCCTAATTTTTGTTTTTTTATTTAATTACTATCATTATATTTTCTCATGATTAGGAAAAGAAGAATGTATCTTGTCCACAAACGAAATTTTTTATGTCTCTGTTCTAGGCTGAAACTTTATTTATGGGGACATGATCACGATGAAGAACTCCCACACTAAGCTGATACGAAATTCTATATCATAATTTTTTTAAATAAATATTTCAGGAGTATGTAAAATCTTTACACCTTAAATTATGTTTTCTGCATCCTTTTCAGCCAGTTTAAATAAATGTAACAACCCAGCATAAAATTAAACCAGGATAGTAGGTAATAAAAAACTTGTAATTAAATTGAATTTATATTCTCGAAAAAATTTACTTTTATCTAACAGAACGATGTCCTACAATTATGCGATGTAATTAAAATCTATGCAAATTGGATCTAATTATTATTTAAATATGTTTAACATTTAGGAGTAACATATTAACTGTAATTTTATGCTCTTTTTAAACTATATATTAAATGAAGGGCTAAATAGCGAGTAAGAATGCATACTATAGGTGAGTTAATCATAGCAGACACACAGTAATTAACAAACTAAATGCGGGAACGTACTAGTACGTTTTATGAAGATTGATACTTGAACGCAGGTCACGTACTAGTATGGTTTTGCCGTGTACCACTTTATAGAGGAAAATGCTTTGAACGTTAACACACTGTAAAACATTATTAGTTTTATGATTGCTCTTTTCATTTTGTTATAATGTAAAAATGTTTATATATAACATAGTTTTAATTGTATTTAGCGGACAGATTGTAAAACAATGCCTAGTCATAACGCCTATTTTCCGTCTACTATTTCGGAATGTTTTACTGAATTATGTTAATAACTCAATAAAGTTATTAATTGGTTTACTTATCATGAGACAAAATAATGTGAATTGTTACTAAAAGGCCATTTTTTACTGTTTATCTTTTCGATTACTATTTGAGATTAAGATAAAATATGCATACGTTAAAAAATGCTATTATTGCCTAATTATGAAACTCTACCTGTAATGTAAATTTGTACAATAAATTAACACATTGTATGCGGGACACGTACTAGTACGTTTTCTGACGATTGATACTTGAGCTCACGGGTGAGTGTAACAACATGGTTTGTTTGTGGATACAAAAATAATGGTATGTACAGGAAAACGAAGCCGGATGGTATTGTGTACTGCATATATTCTTTAAAAAAATAGAGAAAACCTAGTTTTTAAATTATTAGTTTTGATTCCTCTTTTCACTTTTTATAATGTAAAAATGTTTATATATATCATAATACGAAAACATTAAAACTATATACTACTAATGCTATTTGATTTTTCATATTTACTGGAGTATTATAAATTTATCTACTAAATATATATATTTGTTGACACTTTTTTTTACATCAGTGGATGCGGAACCACAGAAAGGGAAAAAAATTAAAACTATATACTTCTATTTCTATTTCATTTTTCATATTTATGATTCTGTTATAAATTTATTCACTAAAAATACATTTTCTGTTTACAAAAATCTTATGGTTGTTTTTATATATTTCTATTTATATATTCGTTTATATATTTTCATGTAAAATACCAAAAGTTGATTAAAATTAAATAATTTTCGATCTATTGAGATTTAGCTGAATATCTACATTTACAAGCAAAATGCCCGCTCCCGGTACAATTCCGCTGCTAAATGTACCCGCACACAATATGTTAATAGATTAGACAAAAATCTTCTATTTCAAATAACCAATTTTTAAACTAATACAAACGCGTACAAAATTAAGTAATCTTTTCTAATTTACGTAATTTCCTATGATATAAAGTTTTTTATTTAAAGTTTTTCTACTTACCTTCTAAACAATCTTTTTTAGAAAGTTCAAGCATAAAAATACTTTTCCCCTAGTAGGTTCCATTATGGAATTAATATATTTTAAAGTAGTAGTCTGTGTAGCAAATTTAACATGTCTCTGGAACTAATTTTACTGCCGTATGTTATGACTCTAAAACAATTTTCCTATCTATGGTTGAATTGTTGCAGGAAAAACACAGAAACCGAATTTAAAGAATTTTAGCTTAGGAAGTGACCCTAATAGGTTCCATTATGGAATTAATATATTTTAAAGTAGCAGTCTGTGTAGCAAATTTAACATGTCTCTGGAACGAATTTTACTGCCGTATGTTATGACTGTAAAACAATTTTCCTATATACGATTGAATTGTTGCAGGAAAAGCACAGAAACCGAATTTAAAGAATTTTAGCTTAGACAATGGCCCTAGTAGGTTCCATTATGGAATTAATATATTTTAAAGTAGCAGTCTTTGTAGCAAATTTAACATGTCTCTGAAACGACTTTTACTGCCGTATGTTATGACTGTAAAACAATTTTCCTATCTATGATCGAATTGTTGCAGGAAAAGCAAAGAAACCGAATTTACAGAATTTTAGCTTAGGCAATGGCCCTAGTAGGTTCCGTTATGGAATTAATATATTTTAAAGTAGCAGTCTGTGTAGCAAATTTAACATATCTCTGGCACGACTTTTACTGTGGTATGTTATCACTGTAAAACAGTTTCCCTATCTATGAATGAATTGATGCAGGAAAAGCACAGAAACCGAATTTACAGAATTTTAGCTTAGACAATGGCCCTAGTAGGTTCTATTATGGAATTATTATATTTTATAGAAGCAGTCTGTGTAGCAAATTTAACATGTCTCTGGAACGAATTTTACTGCCGTATGTTATGACTGTAAAACAGTTTTCCTATTTATGATTGAATTGTTGCAGGAAAAGCACAGAAACCGAATTTAAAGAATTTTAGCTTAGGTAATGACCCTAGTAGGTTTCATTTAGAATTAATATATTTTAAAATAGCAGTCTGTGTAGCAAATTTAACATGTCTCTGGAACGAATTTTACTGTCGTATGTTGTGACTGTAAAACAATTTTCCTATCTATGGTGGACTTGTTGCAGGAAAAGCACAGAAACCGAATTTACAGAATTTTAGCTTAGGCACTGGCTTAAGCTGATATTCGGTAATACAGCTATAAAAAAGATCTGAAAAATGCATCACTTCGTACAAAAGTTTAAGAAATGAATAAAAAGAAAAGAATTTTTTGAATTGTACTTACATATATTTCTGGATTAAGATGATCTTCTGGCTGTTATCTGTAAAGAAAATTTGTTATAAGTATTGATACATATTTAAATAAATATTTTAACTGTGTTTATTCACTGAAAGATGTTTGTACAGGTACATATACAATAGTTAAAGAATAATATTAAATCCATTAAAACTATTTTAATTCAAATTTATAGTATTCTATTTTTAAAACAATATTTATAAAGACTCACGAACGATATTTTAATAAAATATTTCATGCATTTATGATATTTTTGTTTTAAATATTCGGGTTTGGGTAATATAAAATAAAAAGTAATATAAAACATTCAACCTATTCGTCTGTTTAAGGCTAATATTTAATGGTATCTACCAGAAAAATACCAGAGGGGATCTCCAGAACCCTGCATACACGCTCTTCTGCTTTGTGTCCTATGCTAGGATTGGTTCCTGAAACCTCCGTTTCAATCCTCCCCTACTCTACCTAGTTTCTCCCCAAATCTCCTATCTCTATTGCTAGACTGGCTGCAGCAGCATTCTCTAGGGCTCCAAGTTTGGAGGGATCCTAAGATTGCCATTGGTCCGTCCCTTCAATTTTCATTGGTCGAGAAAGTCGCATCTGATCCCAACCTAAGTTACCCGATATTCTATGCTTACACAGTTTCTGGTTACTCAACCTGCCTCTATTTTTCATTCTATCTAATTAATTATTGAAAATAAATCCAATATTATTGTATTATTAAATATCTGTCTTCGTCTGACCACCTTTAACATGTACTTATGTGTGGCCATAATTTTAGTCACTGGTCTAATTTCAATGTAATTTTGTATAGTATAATCTGCCCTGCCCAAACTCAAGCATTTATTCGTTTCTTCCCCCATTCCCTATTTTAATAAACTCTGTATATATCATGCCAGCTCAGTTTCATAGACTAATGCAATACCATTACTAGCAACACCAGGATTAGATGGTTTGGCCCAAGGAGTTCTGTTGTAAACTCATCCTGTGAGATTTGCTTTGTGGAATATTATGTTTGAGGGTGAATCACTACCTTATTCCTTTGATCTAAAACATTTTTCAGATAAGTGTTTAAATATTTGTAAAAAATATTTGAGTACATATAATTGCTGACTACTGATATTATAATTACATCAAAGGTTGAAATATTTATGATTAATATTTTTTCTTTTTTCTTTTGATTGATTTTCATTCAGTGACTGTTTCATCGTGACATAGTAGCTAAATAAAATACTGCTATCCCACATTAACCTCCTTTTAAATCAAGTA
This sequence comes from Pardosa pseudoannulata, assembly GCA_032207245.1. Classification (NCBI taxonomy): domain Eukaryota; kingdom Metazoa; phylum Arthropoda; class Arachnida; order Araneae; family Lycosidae; genus Pardosa; species Pardosa pseudoannulata. Next base: position 57,600,938 of record CM063511.1, on the reverse strand, counting down.
TTTAGTGATAATTGAATTGTATTTATTGAATAAAATGTATAACTCCAGTTCTATATAATACGGTTAATTTTTTTTCCTGCAGAAATTCCAAACAAACGTCTCCGTCAAAGAGAGAAATATAGGAAACTGTGGAAAATTGTGGCCAAGTAAAATCAAGCTTATATTTTGTAGCCTATGTGCATAGTTGAATTAATTTAGTGCATTATTATGTAAGAAAAAGTTTTTTGGAATAAATAAATAAGTTCTCACTGAAATGTTTCACTTGAAAAGAAATATAAACTGTCATATATATGTAGTGTTCCATATTACTCCTCCTTTTTCATATTCCCCGAAATAAACATTGAGATTTTTTATGAAACTGAAATGTTTTCTTCAAAATAAGTTAAAACAAGTTATTAAAAAGGCTAAACTTTTTTACTTAAAAGAATAAATCATCAAATTATAATATTATAAGCATAAATATGTCAGAAGTAAAAATTAATATTCCATATTTCCTAAGTCTACGATGTATGTGCATATTTAATGTTTTACCATCCATTTCAATTTTTTAAATTTTAACCTTCTTTATTAAAGTACTTTATAAAAAGAAAATATATGAGATGATTTCCTGACAAAAATATAATATATCAATGAAGTGCCCTTCTTTAAAAGATGAAATAATATATTACCAGGAATGTATGATATACAACAGAAAAATTGTTTAAATTTAGGATCATTCGGAAAAAATAAATAGTTAGTTTTGAAGTTTATTTAATGGAAAATGGATTAATTTCATATTAGTACTTTGAAATGTAAATATATAAGAAAAAACGAAGAGTAATATAAAATATACAGGAGTGAGTATGTCTGAAAAATATATAAGAATCAGAGATTGCACGGTTTTCTTAAAAAGTAATCTATAGATTTAAATTATATACTGTTAAATAAAGTTATTGTACCTAAAGCGAGTAGTTTACTTCTGTATGTGATATTTAGGGTTTTACATTTTATTTATTTTAAATATTCCTTTTACTGTTGAAGAGAATAAGTTAATATCTCTATAAAATATAAAAAATAAAGTTTTCTTGATTTTCCCAATTATAATTTTTTTTATCTAATTACAGAAAAGCATATTTTGCTTGAACTCGCATTGCGTTAAATAAGTATAGTAAACCTATAAATTGCAAGTTCTTTCTAATAAAATATTTAGCTGAAATTGAAATTAACATCTTAACTTAATTTGTTACTTAGCCGTAGCAAGTTATTTGATACTAGATCTGTAGTTTATTTGGTGTGTTGATATTTAATAATTTGTATTATATTCATTGCTGATAACATCAATGGGTTGTGAAAGGATTTAAACTTTCGAATAAAAAATAACTGTCTTTAATAATCATCAAATTAAAAAGACAGTATTTATAAATTCTTTATACAACGGTAGTTATAGACCAAGTATACGTTATAAAATATGTGTCACATTCATTCAAATTAACGTGATTTTTTTGTAAAAGGTATAGTTTTATTAAAACAATCCCAGAGAACAAATTTGTTTCTTTTTTCACAGTTGATTATATTTTTTTATCTATAAAGTGATTAAATTTAATAAGGACATTTTGAAATTTTCAACAAATAAAAAATTAAAATTAAACTAATATTAACCTCTTTATTTTATTCTGTTTCAAATTATTTTAAAAAAGTTTCTTATTGTAAACATTATATTTTTTAAAAAAATTTAATAGGTTACAAAATTCAGATTATTTTAATACAAAATTTTGTTTTACTTAAAATAAATATTTTTTATTTGAAAAGGTTTATGTTGTGAATCCCTTAAAATGTTGCAAAATATTTTGTTAGGTGTAATAATATCACATTAAACTATTGGAAAAAATTAAATCAAAACACATATACTCTATAATGCAGATGTCTAAAACTTAAAATTCTATAAAATAAAAAAGAAGAAACTCAACTTTATTAGAAAATGAATTAAGTATAAAAATGATAAAGAACAAGAAAAAAATCTGTATGATTTAGATAACTTTGTAACATTTTAAGAAAAAAAGATATTTTTACACGGTGTATGAAAAAACAGCTTTACGTTAAAAATATTAATAAAAGTAATGACTTTAAAATACGTAAGAAAGTCCCTAAGGGTGAAAGTTAATATATACAATGAAAGTTTTTCCTTAAAGCTGCAAAATATTTATATAGTTTCATTAAAATATAAAGTGATAGAAGGTCAAAATAAAAAAGCCTTTCCTTAAATATCTCATTTAAACTTTCGGTTAGAAAGTTATTACAAAAAATGAAAGTTTTATCTTAACAATGAAAAATATTTGGATTTAATTGCTCTGAATTACAAAACTATTAGAGATAGAAATGAAAACATATTTATACTATAACTCAGACATTTAAAACCTGTATGAAGCTTTAAGAATAAAATAATTTGATTAATTATAAAGCCTAAATCGTAGTATAAATAAAGATAAAGAAGTAGAAAGAATTTTACGTGAACTAAGTACAAAGATTTTTGATAAATAACACAGGAAGGACCAGCTTTATGTTAAAATGATTAATACAATTTAGAATTTGAATTCCGTAAATGGTTTCTGCAGATTGAAAATTATACACAATGCAAATTTCTCCTTCATGCTATGAAATATTTTGTCAATCGTAATAAAATTATAAAGTGTTAAAATGTCGAAATGGAAATGCATTTCCGTATATCCGTAATTTACTTTTTCAGGTAGATAGTTAGTATAGACAAGGAAAGTTTTCTTTAAATGGTGCAGAATAACTTTAAAATCCGTAAGAAAGTTATTATATACAATGAAAATTTCTTCTTAATGTTGCAAAATATTTATATAATTGCAATAAAATTATAAAGTGGTAAAAGCTCAAAATCAAAAAGCATTTCTGTAAATCCGTCATATACTCTTTCAGTTAAAATGTTATTACACAAAATGAAAGTTTTATCTTAACACTGAAAAATATTTTGTTTTAATTGCTCTGAAATTACAAAGATATTGGAGATAGAAATCAATACACATTTATACTATAATTCATACATTTAAAACGTCTATGCTTTAAGAATAAAAGAATTTAATTTACTATAAATCCTAACTCGTAGTATATATTAAGATAAAGAATTAGAAAGAATTTTCTGTGAACTTTCCTCAGTAAAAAGATTTTTTATGCATAACTTAAGAAAAAACAGCTTTACGTTAAAATGATTAATAAAAGTTAGAACTTTGAAATCCGTAAATGACTTCTGCAGGTTGGAAATTATTTACGAGGCAATTTTTTTCATCATGCTATGAAGTATGTTACCAGTTGTAATAAAATTATAAAGTGTTAAAAAGTCGAAATGGAAATGTAATTCCGTAAATCCGTAAGTTACTCTTTCAGGTAGAAAGTTAGTATAGACAATGAAAATTTTCTCTAAATAATGCAGAAT
>CM063511.1:57587505-57592505 GCA_032207245.1 Pardosa pseudoannulata | reverse complement strand
AAAAGTTGTGAAATGTCATTTATGTTTAGTATGAATTTTTAATATTTGAAAGGATAATTATGGAAGCTCTTATAATTAATTTCTCTTCTGCTTAATTAATGCTATTACCTTTTATTATATATTGGCTTTTATTACTTTCAACTTTGTGGAATGTATATTAAGTAAAAAACATCATTTCATATGTCACTTTTAAAACAAAATGGTTGCAATTACTTTTATACAATTCATCGCATACTATTTACCGTTATGTCACACAGTATAGTAATATACAATGTATTAGTTTATGTCCCCTAGTTGTATAGTGTTTGGCTTATTGTGCACCCACCCGATGAGCTTGGCTTTGATTCCCATATGCTGAACATTGAAGAAATGATTAATGCCCTGATCTTTGGTACCGGAGTCCGTGGATTCGAATCCCACTATGGCACGAAGGTTACTAGCTGCTCGGAATCGATTTTAAACAGTAGGTCCCTATCTCACAAACCCACATATTGAAAAAAAATAGACCGTAGCTCTCCAAACCAAATCAAATCGATTCCCGTGTATGACATGTATTTGTGTTGTTCGCCTATTATAAATGTTAACTGTTTATAAGATGGTTCAAAAACTGATAGGTCAATTAGATATACTGCATTGTAGCGGATGATGTTAATAAATATAATGTCCCCGCATTAGATAAAAATATACCAGTTTCACTTTGAAATAAACGTGGCAATAAATAAAACACTATTCAATTGCCCTTGAGATGCTTTAGAAGTAGAACATAAATTAGAAGTAGATCTTTCCGCATTAGAACGTTTAAGTTTTTGCCTTTCATATTATGAAAATATTGACCATAGGCTGAATCTAGATATGTTGAGATGAGAAAACTCACAATAAGAGGTGTTTTAACGTAACTGGGTTTAATTTTGGTCCCAATGATTTATTGAAACCTACTTTGTCCTTTGAGGGAAGTGAAATATTAAGGACATGACATATAGCCAAAGTGAAAAATGCGTATAATTTTAATAATGCGTACAAGAAAGTCATTTCATGATTCGTTCATACAAACTAATATATAATATCATTTTCCTCCAGCATTTTATTCCGTGTTCGTATACAAATATTAAAAGTAGTTCATCCTGTATTAGAACTCTGAGGGATTTGCCCTTAACACTATGAAAATATTACCAATAGGCGGACGTCTAGACATGCTGTGCTGAGAAAACCCACATTAGAGTTGTTTTAACGTAAGTGGGTTTAACTTTGGTCGCAATGATTTATTGAAACCTACTTTGTCCTTTAAGGGAAAGTGTAATTTCAAGGACACGCCATACAACCAAAGTGATAAATGAGTATAGTTTTAATAATGCGTAAATGAAAATTATTTTATGATTTGTTTATACTAACATATTATCTATTTTTCCTTCAGCATTTTATTCTGTTTTATCTTACATATATTAAAACTAGTTCAGCTCGTATTAGAACTAATAGATATTGACCCTTCACATTATGAAAATATTGACCATAGGCTGACGTCTAGATATGCTGAGCTGAGAAATCTCACATTAAGAGATGTTTTAAAGTAATTCGGTTTAACTTTGGTCACAATGATTTATTGAAACCTACTTTGCCCTTTAAGGAAAAGTGTAATTTTAAGGATATGTCATACAACCAAAGTGAAAAATGCGTACAAGAAAGTCGGGATTTGTTAATACTAACTGACATATATCATTTTCCTCCAGCATTTTATTCTGAAACACCTTACAAATACTATAAGTAGTTCGTCCCTGTAACAATAAGTTACATTCGGTTCAGCTTTTTTTACCCCTTCTCGTAAGACTTCGTCAAAGACATACAGTTCAGAACCGGTTTAAACTAGAAGGAAACTTCAGACTTCTCCCAACCAATAGAAGGGCCCATTGGTTTTTCCCAATTTTGACCGATCGGTTCTAAGTGAACCCCTGTTCTTTCTCTGCGGGGCAGTCTGATTTATTTTAGAGGACAAGGTTGGTACCAGAGGAGAGTAGAAGGTGAACTCTGCTGGCATCCGCTGCTTGTGGGATAGATATTGTTCGGAGGGACACGAGGAAAATTAAAAAACGGCCATGATGGTGAAATCGACGACGAATTCAAAGGAGTCTCTTCTATCTACAAATGATAAGTTGTATTCCACTTTGTCCCACTTTGTCCTTTAAGGAAATGTGTGATTTTAAGGATATGCCATGCAGCCAAAGTGAAAAATGCGTATAGTTTTAATAATCAGTACAAGAAAGGCATGATTTGTTAATACTAACTAATATATAATCTCATTTTCCTTCATTTTATTCCACACCTTACAAATATTAAAAGTAGTTCTCCCGTATTAGAACTCCGAGGGATTTGCCCTTCACACTATGAAAATATTGACCATAGGCGGACGTCTAGACATGCTGAGCTGAGAAAACTCACATTAGAGATGTTTAAACTTAAGTGGGTTTAACTTTGGTTAGAATGATTTATTGAAACCTACTTTCTCCTTTAAAAGAAATTGTCATTTTAAGGATATGCCATACAACCAAAGTGAAAAATGCGTATAGTTTTAATAATCAGTACAAGAAAGTCACGATTTGTTAATACTAACTAATATATAATCTCATTTTTCTACAGCATTTTATTCCAGAACACCTTACAAATACTTATTGTATTCCTTAGGTATTGAATTGTATAAAATTATTTAATAAAAAAATATTTGTCCATGTGTTTTTTAATGAGTTTTAATTTCTTCTTTCTCAAACATTAGACCAAAGTAACATTATTTTTACAGTCCTGTATAAGAACTCCGAGAGATTTGCCTTTCACACATGAAAATATTGACCATAAGCTGACGTCTAGATATGCTGAACTGAGAAAACTCACATTAACAGATGTTTTAACTTAACTGGATTTAACTTAGGTCACAACGATTTATTGAAACTTACATTATCTCTTAAGGAAAGTGTAATTTTAACCTTTGTTCTTTAAAAGATAGTGTAATTTTAAAAAGCATACCATACGACCAAAGTAAAAAAAAATGCGTATAATTATAATAATGCGTAAAAGAAAGTCATGTCACGATCGCATCAGATTCGTTAATAAAACCCCTATTAGATCCAATTTTTCTTCAGTATTTTTTGTAGTACTATTTTAAAAATAGTTCGCATTGAATGATTTTATTCATTAAATTATGACAAAAATGTAACACATTAAAATATCATTTGAAATTTTAAATCCAAGATCGTATTCGTCAAGAATAATGTTTGCATATAATTTCACGATTACATAAGATGTCGAAATTCTAGATTCCGCTTCTAACAATGAATCCTCGACTGTAAATAAAAAAGAATTATATGCTTGAATATTCTGTAGCATATACATTTTAGAAAACTGTTTATCTTTCTTTGTGATTGCTATAATGATTATTCAGCGCCGCTCGTTCCCTGAAGTAATTGGAGAGCAGAGCTTTAAGTAGAACCAAACAGTATTTTAAAAGCAATTTAATATATTCCCTGTCATCTCCTATAACTCGCAAGATAAGTAAGGCTTCTTGAAAGAAAGATGAGATAGCGCCTACGGAGATTTAAATATTTTAAATTTCAGGAAAATGATTATCACCTTGCTTCATGAAATGCTTATTTTTGGGGCGAGCTCTCTGAGAAAATCAATACCGGTTAAACATTCAGAGTTTTAGCTAACATTTTATTTCGTTTTCAACAAAAATTATGAATACTTTTGCGTCAGTTTGGATTTATATCTAATATATCAGTTTAAATTGATGCTGTATTGAAAATTCCTCGTTACAACATATCCAGCTAGTGCTTCTATAAATGCGGTGGATGAAATATTTTGTCGTGTAGAGTTAAAATTTTGCTTTAAAAAGAGTAAGTCATTTATGATTAGAATGATGTAAATGAATGAAGTTTTAACATTTGAAAGGATAATTATGGAAGCTTTTGTAGCTAACTCCTTTCTTTTTAATAATTGAGTGTTGCTTTAAATAGGCATTGAATATTTAGATAAAAACATCCATTATATATTTTATGTTTGAAACGTAATAGTGAGGATTTTTTTCCATATAATTAACCTGAGATTATTTTATGTTACTCCCAAGGGTGTATAAAATATTTCTAATAATGCTGAAGAACTTGCCTATACAAAACCACTGAAATTGCAGACTATTTTACTATGGGAACACCATGCTGATGGACAACATTATTCCCTAAGTACAGTACAAATTGGTTTCTCGGAATTTAGGAGAAGGGACCAATCAGAAGACCTCTTGGATTATCCTCTAAGAAGACCGTCCGACGGAGATGATCGGAACGTCTATTTAGTAGTCTAGAGCCTCGTTCGTTATCGTAATTAACCAAACAAATCACTCCACCAACTAAGAACGGCAATACACCACCACCCACAGAATCAAGAAAGAACTCTTAATTTGTCAATCCTTCCTGTGTCCGGGCCGGATAAGTTTCTTCGTGTTGAGTCTAAGCCCAATGATGCCTTTCTGTCAATTCTTTTAAGTTTCAGCTTTGCATCCATATTTCCCCCGGAACCCAAAAGCTTTGGTTTCCCGGAAACTGCCCGGTATGTCATCTGAGGAACACAGATGGCTGGCTGGCTGACATCGTTTATGGTTAGAACTAGGGCGGTTTCTGATCCCCTTCGAACCTCCAACTTTCGGTCTTGATGAATAGAAACATTCCTGGCAAAAGCTTTCGCAGTAGCTCGTCTTGTGATGGTCGAAGAATTTCACCTCTAGCTTCTCAATACGAATGCCCCCGTCTGTTCCTCTCACTCATTACCTCGAGTTTTGAAAACCAACAAAATAGAACCGAGGTCCTATTTCATTATTCCATCCACCATTATTCAGGCGTCTCACCTGATTTGAGTTCTCTAATTTTTTCAAACTCTTGGCTTATCCTGCCATCTTCAAAGGTATCGCGTAGAAACTTGTAAGAGATTGTGACCCTAACTTATTTTACGGGCTCCAGTTGGTATGA
>CM063511.1:57557505-57582505 GCA_032207245.1 Pardosa pseudoannulata | reverse complement strand
TACGCACTGATATAATTAACGAAATACCTACACAGGATATCTCAACTCTCCTCAGTAAAACCTGTCGATGGAAAATCAATAGGTACATTATTTTTTACCCCCTTTTCCTTTTCTGTTGGCAGAAATCCAACGAAAACCACCGTTTGGAACTGTTTTTCGCAGTTTCGTGGTCTTACCCACCCCGCTTTCCTCCCTTTAAAACTATTCTTTTATTTCTTCTTACTATCTTTTATTTGAAAAGAACTGTTGGTGGGGGTATCTTTTGTTTTGTAAGTAAAAACTGCGGAAAGTAACTGTACCTCTTCGGTGGTATGTTTAAACATTTTGTTTTCTCCGAAAATTGTTTTTTAAAGCACGTCTACCTGTAAGGGAGAGTAAAACAGCTTGCGGTTCTCTCTGCATAAATTTTATCATCGCACGCTTGGAATTCCATGTGCCCGGTTTTATGTGTTTCATGTTGATAATTTTTTTTTTTTAGTTTTATATTAAAACAAGAAAATGTCATTCTTTGTTTAGCTCCTCGTATTATCTCAAATGTTAAAGAAAACTGTGGTTCTTTTTATTTACTGCATACTTCTTTTATTGCTTAAATTTAAAAGAATGCGTATTATATTTTGTTGGCCTCCAGTTTCTAGGAGTGTTTCATTTTTGTTTGGATAAATAAAAACCTTCTATTTTTTCACATAGAAAATACAATTAAATATTTGCTTTCATTTTTATTATAATTCTACAAAGGCAACTCCTTGTTTAATTATGCATAACTAAAGTGCTAAACTATATAGAAAATTATGATGGTTTTAAAAAGGTTTCGTCCAGTTTGTAGGAAAGTTTCAATTTTTTTCTAGATAAATTAAACTTTCTACTTATTGCATAGCAAATTAATTAAATATATTGTTTCATGTTTATTTAAAAGTAATTATTGGCTCTTTATATAAAGTGCTAAATTGAATAGAAAATTATAATGGTTTTTAACGTGATCCGCCTAGTTTCTAGAAGTGTTTTATTCTTGATAAGATAAGTAAAGTTTTCTAGTTGTCGTATAAAAATAAAATTGAAAATATACTTTTATGTTTTTTAGAATTATTGAAAGGTATTTTCCTCTTATTTTATATAAAATTAAAGTACTATATTGAGCATAAAAATATACTAGTTTTGATTAAGTTTCTTCCAATTTCTAGGAATATTTCGTTTTTGTTTAGATAAATAAAAACTTTCTATTTTTGTATAGAAAATACAGTTAAATATATGCTTTCATGTTTATTAGAATTCTTCAAAGACAATGGTCTGTTTAATTATATAAAATTAGACTGTTAAACTGAATAGAAAATTATAATACTTTTGAATAAGTTTCGTCCAGTTTTTTGGAGTAATGAAATTTTGTTTAGATAAATAAAACTTTCTAATTATTGTATTGAAAAAATTAATTAAATATATTGTTTCACGTTTATTAGAATTCTTCAAAAGGAATTATTTCCTCTTAATTTATTTAAAATTAAAGTGCTAATTTGAATAGAAAATTATAATTTTCAATAAATCGCCCAGTTTCTATGAGTGTTTCATTCTTGATAGATAAATAAAACTTTCTATTTGTCGTATAAAAAATTAAAAATATACTTTTATGTTTATTAAAATTTTTAAAAGGAATTGCCTGTTAATTTATATAAATTAAAGTACTAAACTGAGCATAAAATTATACTGTTTTTGATTAAGTTTCGTCGGTTTTCAGAGAGTATTTTATTTTTTGTTTAGATAAATAAAAATATTTTATTTTTTGTATAGAAAATACAATTTAACATATGATTTCATGTTTATTAGGATTCTTTAAAATAAACTGTCTATTTAATTATATAAAATTGACTTCTAAACTAAATAGAAAATTATAATTGTTTTGAATATGTTTAGTACAGTTTTTAGGAGTGTTTCACTTTTATTTAGATAAATAAAACTTTCGAATTATTGTATAAAAAATAATTAAAAATATTTTTTCGCGTTTATGAGAATCTTTCAAAAGTAATCATTGCTTCTTAATTTATATAAAATTAAAGCACTAAATTGAATACAAATTTATAATAGTTTTCAACGTTTTTCCTCAGTTTCTAGAAGCGTTTCATTCTTGATAGATAAATAAAACTTTCTATTTGTCGGATAAAAAATTAATAATATACTTTCATGTTTATTAGAATTTTTTAAATGCAATTGTCAATTAATTTATATAAAATTAAAGTACTAAACTTAGCGTCAACTTATACTGATTTTGAATAAATTTCGTCCAGTTTCTTGGAGTATTTCCTTTTTGTTTAGATAAATAAAAATCTTCTATATTTTTATAGAAAATACAGTTAAATACATGCTTTCATCTTTGTTAGAATTCTTCAAAGGCAATTTTCTGTTTAATTATATAAAATTTGACTGCGAAACTGAATAGGAAATTATAATACTTTTTAATAAGTTTCGTCCAGTTTCTATGGGTATATCATATTTGTTTAGATAAATAAAACTTTCTAATTATTGTACAGAAAAAATAATTAAATATATTGTTTCAAGATTATTAGAATTCTTTAAAATAATTATCGACTCTTAATTTATATAAAATTAGATTGATAAATTGAATATTATAATAGTTTTCAACGTGTTTCGTCCAGTTTCTTGGAGAGTTTAATTCTTGATAAATAAAATTTTCTATTTGTCATATAAAAAAACATCAAAAATATACTTTCATGTTTATTGCAATTTTTAAAAGCTATTTCCAATTAATTTATAAAAATTAAAGTACTAAACTGAGCATAAAATTATATTGGTTTTGATAAATAGCCGTCCAATTTTTTGGTTTCTGGCAGTGTTTTGTTTTTGTTTAGATAACCTTAAATTACAAAAATAAAGAGCAATTTATAACGGAATTAAGATTAAACATCTTAAAAGGCAATTTAAAAATTCACTTGATCATATTTATATACACGTGAAATGTATATAAATTTGCTATATAAATGAATATAAATACTAATTCTACACGGTTGAAAATTTGTCTAAAATACCTCTATTAAAATCATAAGTTATTTTTTTGAGCTAATATGCAAACAGTGAATATATATATATAATCAAAATTTTACTTTATTTTTAATGAAAATTTATAAATTAAAAAAAATTACATTTAAAATAAAGTGAACTAAACTAATAAGCAATGTAAAACGTTACAATACTAGCTTTGCACATCATTTTTTAAATTACTTTTTTTTAATATATGCGGCTAAAAATATTAATTTTAGATTATTATTTTTTACATTTAAAATTAAGAACACAAGCATGAATAAATTAGTATAATTAAGTGTTTTTCATTTTATTTTATCCTTAATTAATCATTAGGTAAAATATATATCAAACAAAAAACAATTTACTAAACGATGCCGAAACAACTAAATATATTTAAGAAAATAAAAATTTGTAGAACTAATAAACTTTAAGAATTCCAAAAACAAGCGGTTTCTTTACATGATTATTTAATCAGACAAGGCTTTTATTTTTTAAACAGTTACCACTTTACACGAGATTTTATTTTATAACATGAGTGTTTTGTTACTTTAAAAGTAACTTGATAGGGAAAGATTATACAACCTCTTGTTCCCAACAACAAAGAATTACTTTGCTAATCTTTGAATTTTTTTTGGGTAGCTTTCTGGGATTAATGTTAAAGTTTATTTTTATGTTTTTTAATCCATTCGCGTGTAACAGAGGCGTAATTTTATACCGATTTTTAAAACATTTTAATTAGTATTAAAGAGTGATTTCGAGGTTTTTTATTATAGATAATACATGTAATTAGTTTGGTTTACTTATATAAAATTATATTTTAATTAAATGCTATGAAAATAAAGATTATTAAATGATTAGATTTAAAACATTTAATAGAAACCCTTTCTATTTAATTTTCTAATCAGACAATTTAGCATCAATTACTTTAATTTAATGTCATATGAAATTTATAAATACGGAGATTATATTTGAATTTCTCAGCAAATATGAAAAACAATTACTGTGTACATAAAGTGGTAAATGTTGTAATTTCTTTGGAGATTCGAAATGAAATTTCTTAAATATAACGTTTTTTACCTTGATTTTTGCTTATAGAATTATATAGGGTGGCTATTAGATATGAATGGAGGTGGGGTAGCGCTTCGCGCTCCCATGACACAGGTCCGAGGTTCGATCCCCGGGCTGGGCCAGGTTGACTCAGCCTGTCATCCCTTCAGTGGGTAGAGAAATTGAGGACCAAGCATGCTTGGGAACTAAATACTGGGTGTTCCGCGTAAGATTGACCACCTAACCGGAACTTCGCACCCCAGGGTCATTGGTCACTCAAACGGAGATTGGCACCGTAAGACGTGGTCCCCTAGGGGCTGTTGCACATTTAATAAAAAAAAACTAGATATGAAGCTGACTTAAAAGTAGTGGACTGTGCTTTTGATTTCTAAACCATATTTTCTAATTGAAAGGTGGACACTAGTTACGGAGTGGAGTTGACTCTTGCGAAATGTCGTCGATGAGCTCTACTTCCCTCTGCTTTGATTTGGCCACAGATCAGTTTTAAAATCTGACTCATTCTTCCTCATCTGTTTTTTTCTTTTTTTCCTTCATGAATACTGTCTAGAAAACAGAATTTATGCACTGCAGTGTATCCTCCTCTCTTTTGATATTGTTGTTGCTTATGCCACTTGGTCAAATCTCGCAGGATTGAGCCTCAGGTTACTCATATTAAGGAAGAGGAATGCGCCTTTTGTTTTAATGAGCATCTCAAGGGTGAAATAATGACTTATGTTCAAGTGGGTCCTTGTAATATTAATGTAGAGTCCAAGCAGAAGATCCATAGACTTGATCTGCTACCCCCAGAGGTATTGATTAAGAAGTTGGAGGAAATTGTGACCACGAACATATTTTACGTGCTCCAATCATCTTTAACGAACATGGCGGATCTTAAACTGGATATGTTTCGGAACCTGTAGCCCCACCAGTTACGAGAGTGTTGTTTTTGCCAACTAAGCTATCGCGGCTCACTCCACTCTTTTACTCGCTTCAGGTAGCCCCCTCTCAACTTTGCTCATCTGCTTTCAAGTTCACTATGATTGCGCGGAATATGCCCTATATTAAGGTCCTATATTAGGCTCAATATTAGGTACCCTTTCCTTGTGGTTTTATTTTGTTTTTAACTTGGCAGCAAGTTGTCAATCTGTCAGTCTTCATGAGGAAAACTATGTGTTTAAAATTTAATGGTAAATAAATCTTTTGTAAAAATTTAACGCAGATAACAAATTCTTACTTTAAATATAAAAAAGTATATTTTCATTAATTATATTTCCGTTCCCCTTTTTAACTTTAATTTCACTTAATCAGTCTTCCACTGTACTTTCATTTATAGTTGTGCAAATCTTTATAACTCTAAATTAATAACTCTTCGAGTCACGTTTTAATAACCACCCTCTCCTTAACATTAGAGTGCTTTTAGAAAAAAAATAAACTAAAACCAAAAAGATTGAAGCAAAAACAAAAAGACCATTTTTCAATACTGAGGAGTTTTATTTCAAAGAAATATCAGAAATACTTCAATACCTTTTTGGAAGTCTTCTATGCAAATAAGTATGAAAGTACATTTATAGCTGTGTAAAATGATATAACTCTAAATTAATAATCTCTAAATTCATATTCTAATATATACCGTCCCCATAACATTAGAGTGCTTTTAGAAAAAAAATATACAAGTGAAAGTAACACGTCAAAACAACAACAGAAAGAAAATTTTTCAATATTGAGGAGTTTTATTTCAAAGAAATATAAAAAATACTGCAGTTCCTTTCTTCAAATCTTCTGTACGTGGATTTATGGCTGCGTAACATGATATAACTCTATAATAATAATCTCTAAATTCATATTCTAATATCCACCGTCCCCTTAACATTAGACTGCTTTTATAAAAAAATATAGAAGTGAAAAAACAACGTTGAAGCAACAATGAAAAGATAATTTTTTTAATATTAACGGTTTTTATTTCAAATAAATATCAGCAATACAGCAACACATTTCTGAAAGTCTACTGAATTCCAGTTAAAGTCATGTAAAGTGTTATAATTTGCAAATTAATAACTTCTTTTACAAGTTCTAATATCCACAGTCAAACATTAGACTGCTTTTAGAAGAAAAAAAATAAGTGAAAGTAACACGTTGAAGCAACAATGAAAAGACCATTTTTAAATACTAAGAGATTTTTTTTCAAAGAAATATCAGAAATACGGTAACACGTTTCTGGGCTCAGCTGCCATTAGTCAGAAAAGGGGGACTTACGCGAGTCCAATGTTCCCGAAGAATTTTTGCGAAACACATTGAGAGCTAACAATTTTCCCCTGGAAAGATCATCACCGCAGTCAGCGAATTGAATTTCCAGTTGAATGAAGGCATGAAACAATTCTGCATGTTTTATCACGTGGTCTACGGGCGGAACAAAGCTTACTGCCGGCACTTTGCCTGATGCATGCCGATTGAAAATCGATGCCGAGCGCGTTTCTCAAGTTCTGGCATGCTTCCAATCCCCCCTTCCCCATTAGAAAAGGTTTCCCGTGTTTAGAATGTACCCCTCTGTTTTATCTTTCTTTTTCGGACTCTGGTGAAAGGGAAGGGTAGGGGGTGGGGTGGAGGGAAAACTTTTGTTTCCGTTGAAATGAAATTAATGTTCGAAATTAAAGTTGGGCGCTCCCGGAGTTAATGGCGAAATAAAATAAAGGGATTTTATTGGGGAAAACTGTTCTTTTTCCTCTCCCTTTCCCCTTTTCTCGGCCCTCCCCTTGTTGAGTGTAAAATGGTGCCGGGCACGCAGAATACAGAACAATTGGCGTGGAAGCAGAGAACAGAAATGATGGGTTTTCACTTTAAATGCTAAAAGAACCGTTGTTCGAAGGCTGGAAAATGGGTTTGAAGCCCAGCGGGTGAAATGAAATCTGGAACGGGCACGGTTGCAGTTAGGAAGTGAAGAGTGAACGGATTATAACATTTCGAGATGAGAGAGAAATTTGTTTAAAACTCTTCCGATGATTTTTATATGAGCAGCCTCTGCCGAATGCATTAAGTTCGAAGTCATTTTTTATTAAAAATTAAAGTTATTTCACCGTGATGGAAGAAAAAGTTGTGTTTTGTTGGAAGATGAAAGAAAATTTCGTTTAAAATTCATATAGAGGATTTAGACAAATGGTAATTTTATTTTTTGAAATAAAATTTAGATTTGAGAGTACTTTTGTCTGGGATAAATACAAATTGTAATATGTTTCAGTGATCAGAAATATCGCAAACGTTGTTTCCATAAAGTTCAATTTTCAAAATGTAATTTTTTTTAATACTTAAGGAAGAGGGTATATGCTAAAAAAAGTTGATATAATTTTAAATATTTATACAACTTGCTTATGATAATATGTCTAATAATAGACAGAGTTCACGTAGTTTACAAAGTACATGACAGAAGCTTTTACTTTACGATAAATCTAAAGAAAGTGAAAATCTTCTGAAGAAAAAACAAGTAAAAATTTTGATTAGACTTTGAATAATTTTTAACTAGATTAACTTGTAACAAAATACTGTTTTGAAACAGGACACAGATTATTACTTATGTGGCTTAGCTTGAAAATTGATCTATTTATATATGACGTGATACACGAATCGTAGACAACGGCATTAGTTTTACATTAGATTCTGCATTCTGGAAAGTACTCACAGACATATTTTTATCATTAGAGAATGTAGAAAATTCAAAAAGCTTAATTATCCAAAAACCACCAAAATGATATTTTCTGCACATTAAGTAAATTCCTCTGCTGACCCAGCCTTAGCCATACAGAACTCTGCAAGTTAAAGGAAAATACATTCCTCAGTTACAATTCTTGAAGGAACTTGTTGATCATATAAGGAAAACTGTGCAAATAAGTATTTGTAAACTGCCAAATCACAAGAAAGTAACACGTCAAAACAACAACAGAAAGAAAATTTTTCAATATTGAGGAGTTTTATTTCAAAGAAATATAAAAAATACTGCAGTTCCTTTCTGCAAATCTTCTGTACGTGGATTTATGGCTGCGTAACATGATATAACTCTATAATAATAATCTCTAAATTCACATTCTAATATCCACCGCCCCCTTAACATTAGACTGCTTTTATAAAAAAATATAGAAGTGAAAATACAACGTTGAAGCAACAATGAAAAGATAATTTTTTTAATATTAACGGTTTTTATTTCAAATAAATATCAGCAATACAGCAACACATTTCTGAAAGTCTACTGACTTCCAGTTAAAGTCATGTAAAGTGTTATAATTTGCAAATTAATAACTTCTTTTACAAGTTCTAATATCCACAGTCAAACATTAGACTGCTTTTAGAAGAAAAAAAATAAGTGAAAGTAACACGTTGAAGCAACAATGAAAAGACCATTTTTAAATACTAAGAGATTTTTTTTCAAAGAAATATCAGAAATACGGCAACACATTTCTGGGCTCAGCTGCCATTAGT
The DNA here is from genome assembly GCA_032207245.1 of Pardosa pseudoannulata. Lineage (NCBI taxonomy): Eukaryota > Metazoa > Arthropoda > Arachnida > Araneae > Lycosidae > Pardosa > Pardosa pseudoannulata. The sequence goes on along the minus strand of CM063511.1, from coordinate 57,573,967 downwards.
CAGAAAAGGGGGACTTACGCGAGTCCAATGTTCCCGAAGAATTTTTGCGAAACACATTGAGAGCTAACAATTTTCCCCTGGAAAGATCATCACCGCAGTCAGCGAATTGAATTTCCAGTTGACTCTGCAAGTTAAAGGAAAATACATTCCTCAGTTACAATTCTTGAAGGAACTTGTTGATCATATAAGGAAAACTGTGCAAATAAGTATTTGTAAACTGCCAAATCACAAGATTCATACGAGAAAATGAATATGTTGCATTCGTAATAATTTTTTCATAGTCTAGAATATTTTGATACCTTTGCAACTTATTATTTGTTCCAGACTTGATACTCTCTGCATACTAAGGCTTACTTAAAGTCCTCATAATCCCCCTCAAGCTTCCAACTGAGACACATAGCAATGTTGAAACTCAAAACTCGATGCAAATTCAATTTTTCTAGCATCTCAGCAAAACTATTTGTTCTAGTCTTGATACTCTTTGCAAACCAAGGCCCACGTAAAGTCCTCAAAATCCACCTCATGCTTCCAACTGAGGCACATAGCAATGTTGAACCTCGAAACTCGATGTAAATTCAATTTTTCTAGCATCTCAGCAAAACTATTTGTTCTAGTTTTGATACTCTTTGCAAACCAAGACCCACGTAAAGTCCTCATAATCCACCTTAAGCTTCCAACTGAGGCACATAGCAATGTTGAAACTCAAAACTCGATGTAAATTCAATTTTTCTAGCATTTCATCAAAACTATTTGTTCTAGTCTTGATACTCTTTATAAACCAAGGCCCACGTAAAGTCCCCAAAATCCACCTGAAGCTTCCAACTGAGGCACATACCAAAGTTGAACCTCGAAAATAGATGTAAATTTAATTTCCTAGCATCTCAGCAAAACTATTAAATCCCTTTTGATTGCACTTTTCACAATATATCAAAAACCGAGGAAATATAATAGATTTGATTTCTTGTAGGAAAAAATTCAGAATTTTCATATTAAGAAAATATTGCCTAAATTATGTAACTGTAAAAACTCAGAGAAGCTGTATTAAATCTGGGACATTACTGAGATATCAGAAGAATTCTACCGAACATCACACAGAGATAGATATGTGGCCGTTGATTGGGTATACTCTAAAGCAATGGACTGTTCAGTGGAACTCGTGGAACTTTAGGGGTATTACTTGAACTAAAAATGCATTTAAGCATGGCTCTTTACTTATACTGTTAACAAAAAAGCATAGTAAATAGTAATCATGCTTGTTTATTTTAATTATATTTCTTTGTTTCGACAAAGAAGCGTAATAATGCTTGATTACAGTTCTTGATACTTGATTAAGAGTAATATTTATTATACTACTTACATAACACTTTATCTACATAGACCAAAAAATTATACACTTATAACCTAAGCTTCCAAAAATAATAATTTATAAAAGTGCTTTAGTTAGATTATCATTTAAGTAGCATAAGTTTTGTTTTTGTCTTTCTCGCTTCTAGACTAAATAACATAAAATGATTATCTAAAGTAATTCGAAAATCTAAATTCAGTTCGAAATTATAAAGAAAAAGTAAATAATCAATGTTTGTGACTTATGTTTTTGAAAAATAAATATAAATAGGATAATCAAAACAGATATTTAAATAGTTATAATAGTAACAATTTCATCAAATATGGTTTCTTTATTAAGTTTTTTTTTCTACACGAGAACCAGTTAACGTTTGAAGCTACTACTCAAATGTTTCAAATGATAATGGGTATTCAAACCAGCAGATAAACTCAAACATAATGATACCCAACTACACCATTCTAATTTAATCCGGTGACATGCATTATTTCTCTTTGTGCAGAAAATAAGATAAATAAAATAACTAATTTATTGTAAATATTAAAAAAAAACATGATTTATGCTTATAAACTTCAAACTTTTAAACTTTGAATTTTAATGAAGCATTTTTTATATGCCCATAAAATCTACTTAAGATTCGACTTATATTAAAATCTCCTTTTTATGTAATATAAGTACAAAGTAATAAAATGTTTCTACACATTTCAGAAAAGAATTTGAAATGCTGAATGGACTACATCTATACCAGTTTTTCGGTTTTACCTTTGCAACTTACTTTATGTTCCAGTATTGATACTTTTTGCAAACTAAGACCCCCATAAAGTCCTCATAGTTCACTTCAAGCCTCCAACTTAGCAATGTTGAACCTCGAAACGTGATGTAAATTCAAATTTTCTAGCATCTTAGCAACACTATTAAATCCCTTATAATTGATATTTTATAATATATTATGATTGATATGTTATGATTGATATTTTATGATATATTATGATTGATATGTTATGATATATTATGACTGATATGTTATGATATATTATGATTGATATGTTATGATATATTATGATTGATATGTTATGATTGATATGTCATGATTGATATGATTCCTTATGATCCCTTATTTGCTTACTTTTCCCAATATATCAAATCCCGCAAAAATATAACAGTTTTGATTTCGTGTAGAAAAAAATTCAGAATTTTTATATTAATAAATTATTCTTTAAATTATGTAACTATAAAAACTCAGAGAACCTGTATTAAATCAGGGACATTCCTGGGATATCAGAAGAGTTCTACCGGCTATTCCACAGAGATAGATATGTGGATGTTGATTGGGTATACTCTAAAACAATGGACTGTTCAGTGGAACTCTTGGAATTTAAGGGGTATTACTTGAACTAAAAATGTATTTAAGCATGGCTCTTCACTTATAATGTTAACAAAAAAGCATAGTAAATAGTAACTATGCTTGTTTATTTTAATTATATTTCTTTGTTTCGACAAAGAAGCGTAGTAATGCTCGATTACAGGTCGTAATTAAGAGTAATATTCATTATACTACTTACATCCCACTTTATCTATATAAACAAAAGAAAAATTATACACTTATAACCTAAGCATAATAACAATATTATATTGAAACAATACTAATTTGTAAAAGTAACTTAGTTAGATTATCATTTAAGTAGCACAAGTTTTGTTTTTGTCTTTCTCGCTACTAGACTAAATAATATAAAATTATTATCTAAAGTTGTTTGTTTGAAATTATAAAGAAAAAGTAAGTAATCAATGTTTGGGGCTTATGTTTTTGAAAAATAAACACAAATATGATAATCAACACAGAAATTTAAATAGTTCTAATAGTACCAATCTCATCAAATATGGTTTCTTTATTGCGAGACCTAAGTTTGTTTTTCTACACGAGAACTAGTTAACATCTGAAGCTACTACTCAAACCATGTTTCAAATGATAATGGGTATCTAAACTAGCAGATGTATTCAAACATAATGATACCAAAATACATCATTCTAATTAAATCCGGTGACATGAATTATTTCACTTTGTTCAGAAAAAATATCAGTAAAATAAATAATTTATTGAAAATATTTGAAAAAAAAAACTGATGATTTATGCTTATAAACTTCGAATTTTTAAACTTTGAATTTTTATGGAGCTTTTTTTATATGCACATAAAATCTATTTTAGATTCGACTTGTATTAAAAGCTCCTTTTTATGTTACATAAGTACAAAGTAATAAAATGTTTTGTACATTTCAGAAAAGAATTTGAAATGCTGAATGGCCAACATCTATACTGGTTTTTCGGTTATACTGGAAAACCAGTATAGCCGGAATTTAATAACCGGTATAGCCGGAATCCGGTTATTCCGGTATACCAGTTTTTTTTTAAATGAGGATTTATTCTTATAAACTTCGAATATTTAAACTTTGAATTTTTATGGAGCATTTTTTATATGAACATAAAATCGATTTTAGATTCGTCTTATATTAAAAGCTCCTTTTTATGTAATATGAATACAAAATTATAAAATGCTTTTGTACATTTCAGAAAAGAATTTGAAATGCTGAATGACCAAGATCTATACCGGTTTTCTTTATTTAATTTAAATTACATATAAATTGATTTCATGTGAATGGAAATTTTATAATTGATGCATAGAAAACATATTAATTTTCTTTTTGAATCCTCCGTTTTTTTGTTCTTTATTTTTGCTTTTTTCCTTTTGTTTAAGCCTGCTTTTAGAAAGAAGGTTCTAGAAACTGATTTTCTGGAATTTAATTTTACGGCTTTGTTATACTTATTCAAGACATTATACATATCTTTTGAAATAGTGAATGGACTTTAATAGTATTATTTCATGTACACAATGACTTCGCAAGAAATAAAAACACGAAATGCACTGTTTTAAAGCTCTTGGAAGTCAATACCTTTCACTAAAAGCACATTTCAATCTTCTTATAAAAGTGCTGACTAATCTACTTTCTTTACTTAAAAGTGGCATAACACATGTTTTTATGTTAAGAATTTCTATTCGATCCTCATGTTTTGAAAAAAATTACAGTTCATATATATATATATATATATATATATATATATATATATATATATATATATAGTGGGCAAAGTTAGAAGAGCACCATGGTAGAGTATGTCACTACCTGTCGATAGAAAAATTGATATCGCATTTTTTTCCGTCATTTCTCCTCCCTTCCAGCAACACCACTTATTGGCCCCGTTCCAAAAGAACACCACCACCATCTGGAGCATTCTTTCGAACGTTTCGTGTTCCAGAAATGTTCTTTTTTTAATCTTTTTCCCGGGATCTGTTGGAGCTGGAAACTTTTGTTTCCGCTAAACAAAATAAATGTTGGAAATTAGAGTTGGAGGCCTTCCGGATGTGTTCTGTAATTTAATGTCCAAAATGGAATGGGGGGGGTGTGGAGAGAGAAAAAAGAGTTTTTTTTTAAACTGGAATAATGATAGTTTTTATTCCAATCGACAGGAGAAAGAAGACCCGAGTGGAGGTACAAAGGCGTAATTCGGCAATGGACAGAAGAGCCGGTATGGTTATACGGGTTTGTAAAGGTTAATTCTCATCTATTATTTCAAAAAAATTGCAGTGCATCTATTCTTATTTTTGTAATAATTGCAAATACCTCGTTTTCTTTTATAAATGTTTATTAATTGTTATTAAGTTGTGTCCTCGTTTTGACTCAGTTAAAGAAAAGAATAGATGATTTGATTTCCAAATCTCAAGGCTACAACTAAGTCACTACTTTTCATTTGTCCATTTTTTGACAAATCAGGTTGAAAGAAACATATACTGTTTGCGTGTTATACGTCGTCCAATAAGATTAGTTTTCAAAACTATTCGAGAACTTTTCTGAATTATGTTAGAATAATTTCTTTTTCTTCTATTGTCATGAAAAATGTGTGCAGGTTCCGAAAAACCTTCCTCGATTCAACAGTCTATTCAGTTATTGTTCTCCAGTTGAAAACCAGTCCTTCCTAAACTATCATTCCTTATTATATTGGATTGCCCTTTAAATCTGATTCTAAATTGTCTTAAAAGTCAATGAGGAGGAATACTTTTAAGCAAATATAGTAAAAAGGTTTCATTAATTTCATTTCAGCAGAACATTAAGAAGTTTTCTTTATATATTTTAAGATAATATTTTATATATTTTCTTTATAAAAATTGTATAATTCATGTCTACACTTGAGCCCAAATTAACTAATACAAATTATAAAATGACTAGTTAGCTAATACTTTGATATAGAATTTTTATATTGTATTTATTTTTAAGATTTGGATTTTTTTGTTTAATATTTTTATTATAATTTAATCTGCGAATGTTTACGCTGTTGAGTCAAAATATCCCTACTTAAATCCTCTTGTTGCCTTATTGTAAATCTTGTTGCAATATATTGCTGTTAATCTTTGTACTATACTATTCCGTGAAGTCGAGATGTATATTACACTTCACTCATCTCCTGTATGGCTTTAAGAGGATTACACCAAATTTTCAAGGTGTGAACAAACATGTTCATTAAAATATTATACCTTTATTACTAATGCTTTTGATTTTATTTAAGTTATAAAATTTAAAGGAAATTTGTATTATTTTGCAGTTTCGGTTTTGTTAAAAAATAAATTTAGGATCCAAACATATTTTTTAAAATTTTTATGACTTTACTAAAGGTGTATTTTTTTAAAACACCATTTTTAACAAAGTAATATATCTATATAAATATTATACTCTAATTACAGTAAAATTCTCAAATTCATGCGTGACATTTTCTTGTCTGTTACTTAACCACGTGTATCTCTCAATTTGTTATAATTTATAAATGAACTCTCTACTGCAAAATTAAGGCTGTTTGGGTGAGAGATATTTCCGAAACACAAAAGAACATATCCTCTAATGGAGATAAAAAGGTGTATTTTAGAACTGGACATGGTTGTAAGGATAAAAAAAAGCTTGAAAATGTAAAAGCTCCTGTGTTTGATCTATAATTAATGTAGTGTATCTCATATGTCGTTACTTTAATAATAATGAGACATAGCAGACATTAATTAATAAACATTTTTGAGGTTTTATAAAATTATGGCCTCGTTTTAACTTATTAAACTCAAAGAACATATTTTTCACAGGTAACCGACTGGATTCAAGTAACTTTCAAAAAAAGGCAAAAACTGATGGACTAATAATTAGTTTTACAGAATTTGTATCGATAAAAGTATACAAATTAAAAAGTTGAAGATTATTCCGGAAACAATGTTTTATTATATATATATATATATATATATATATATATATATATATATATATATATATATATATATATAGATATATAAAAAATATCAGGCTTTTTATATATTTACCGCTAATGAGTTAGATTAATTATATCAATTCAAAAAATTAAAATTTTGGAATTACACACAAACTGCAGACAACCAAGAATAAAATAAAACTACTAATATTTATATTAAAATTTATATGAGATGTATATATTGGAAGTAACAGCTCAGCAAACATTTAAATTATCCACATATTATGTTTATAATAAAAAATCATAGTTTTCTAAATGTTGTGTTTAAAATCAAACTTTTAATTCCCATTTTCCTTCTTCATGGTTACTACACCTCAGGAGGTAAAGATCGTTGGCTAAACATTGGCCAGACACCGCCTATTGTTCTCTCGACGTAGGGGGAAACCATCTACGACTTTTATCAGTTGTTATCAAACAGTCTAGCAAGTGCTTCCATTTTTTCCATCAGACATATTTACCAATCATTTCCTGATGCTTATGAACCGAGGGTGATCTAATAATCCTTTACCGATGTTTATGAACAGAGGGCTATTTAACACCAATCATTTTCCGATATGTAGAATAAACGGGTGACCTGATAGATATATTATTAAGCGCTTTAAAATTATTTAATTATACGTTTTCTAATGTTTGGTCCTACAACAAGTAAAGACAGTTCCAATAAGAGTTTGACGTCTTGACCTACTCGGTTTCATGACTCTCCAGTTCGTTACACTAATTTTCTTCAAGCCGTTTTCAACTGCAACCATCTACCTAGTCGATGGGCAACCTTTTTTTTCTGTATTCCTTCTAGTTTAGAGAATTATACTTTTTTTGCAGGGTTTGAGGTATCCCAGACTTTATAAAGGTACCCCAGATATCAAATGTGTTTTGCATAATTGTGTCAGTTTATTTATATTTTCGATACAAATCATTATTATAAAGAGAATGCCATTTGTTCTTCTGTAATTTTTTGAGAGACCAGAACTCACTTTAATTCATTACACTTACTATATCATGTAAAATATCCTTTATATATTTTATATTGTCATTATAAAACTTTTTGGTCATAAATTTATTCCAGAATAATGAAACATAAAAAAAATGTAAAAATATGTACTTAATGTTCTTGTAGAATGTTTAGCCTCCTACACTCCTCTAGCGTTATAAGTTGAAATTAAACTGAAATCATGTGAAAAAATCTACATTTTAAATAAAAATTTGAAATTGAATGATTTTAATAAAAATATAATCCATTTAAGCTATAAATTCCGGTTGTTTAAATGCAGAGTCGAGTTTGTCTGTCAAAATCAATAACTGTCATACCTTCCCTTTCGTAGATGGTTAAGACAAAAAAAAAAGACCATTTTTAAAGGCTAACATTCTGATCTTTCAAATAAATTAATAAGCAAAATTTCTAATTTTCCCCCCAAATTCGTCATTTAACCCTAGTCTGATACTTAACTCAAAACTAACAGAAGATATTAGAAAAAGTGACTCAAATGAATGATAAATATTTATGAAAATAACTCCGTATAAAATGAAAACAATTCATAACCTCATTTCAGGATGAAATTAAAAGTCAAATAAATAGCACATTTATTTATTTGTTTATTGAAAACTGCAATTTTAAGCACATCATACTACTGAAATTTAGGGCACAAGTATAGTGTTCAGAAAAAATATAGCTAAAAGCTAGCGTTCTTAAAAGTAATACTGCCAACTGCTAAAAAAGTAAAATACGAATTAAAAACACAAAAAATATTGATAAAACCCAAGTCAAAATCTGATCACATGATGCGTGTAAAAACTGTTTTTCTCAAAGAAGTGCAGGTTCCAGAAAAAAATAATAAAATTCATTAGTTCATAATCCACACGAAAATATTTTTTTCTCTCTCTCTCCAAGTCTTTGGTCGGGAATATTAAATAAAAATTTTCTATAATAAAGAAGATTAAAATACAGGAAAGATAATGTAACATAATAAGTAGGGTCATGTTTTATTTTCAGTTATTCACGAGGGAAAAACGTTTTGTTATGGCGAAATAACTTTGGTAATTTTTTTTTGTTACTGTGCTTAGATTTATTAGGAGTAGCGAGAATAAATAATTTGAAATTTGTTATCGGCTTTGTGCTCTGCGAAGAAAGAGCCAAACAAGGTAATTAAAAATTGTGAAGTTTTCTAACTCGAAAAGTAGATCCGATATTTGGGCTCTTTCAAAAATTTGGGAAAATGTGGCAGAAAAGAATATAATTAAGCTCCTGCAATGCGAAGTTCTTTATTTAAAATTTAAAAAAAAACTTTTTTTTTCAAATAATGGTCATTAGCTGCAAATGGAATTATTTCTTTATCTACATTGAAGCTAATGAATTTATATAATGCTTTTGTATAGTAAAACAATAATTAATTAGGCTTTCATTGTGGTTTTTATATTTAAAAATTAGTATTTTCTTTTAAAAATATAAACATTTTAATGGATATTTTAATATAATATTTTTATTAAGATAAGGTTAAATGTATTTCAGTAAGGCTTTCATTTATTAACTTTCTTTTCTTTATGTTCAAACTTAGAATTTCGCTAGAAAAATCGAAAATTTTGATAATGGTTTAATTCGCTATCATTTGTTTGCTGAAAGATAAATAGTAAGATAATTGTGTTCTAATATATAAGCATTGTTTTGCATTATGTGTACTCATGTTTGTTTTGTTATTGTCGTATATAACATAGTTTATACCATTACATTAATAATCAAAGCATAAAATCATAAAGCATAACATAATCAAAGCATTAAAGAATAAAAGTCTCTAATTTATGTATATAATATTATTTATATTTAGTGATATTTGCTCTTTAGTAATATAATTAGGAGAAACAGCCTGAAGATTTGATAAGGATAAATTATTTCTGAATTTATGATTAGACATATATTCAAACTTAGAATTTGGGTAAAAAATCGAAAGTTTTAATAAAGGTTTAATTAACTATCATTTGTTTGCTGAAAGATAAATAGTAAGATAATTGTGTTCGAATGTATAACTATTGTTTTGCATTATGTGTACTCAGGAGGTTTGTTAAGTCATATTTGTTTTGTCATTTTCGTATATATTTATCCCATTACATTAATAATCAAAGCATAAAATAGTTAGTCGCTAATTTATGTATATAATACTATTAATATTTAGTAATATTTGCTCTTTAGTGATATAATTAGGAGAAAAAGCCTGAAGTTTTCATAAGGATAAATTATTTCATAATTTATACTTAGACATATGTTCAAACTTATAATTTGGGTAAAAAGTCGAAAGTTTTGATAATGATTTAATTCACTATCATATTTTTGCTGAAAGATAAATAGTAAGATAATTGTGTTCGAATGTATAAGCATTGTTTTGCATTATGTGTATTTAGGAGGTTTGTTAAGTCATATTTGTTTTCTTATTTTCGTATATATTTATAACATTGATTATACCATTACATTAATAATCGAAGCATAAAAGAGTTAGTCGCTAATTTATGTATATATTACTATTTATAGTGATATTTGCTCTTTAGTGATATAATTAGGAGAAAATGCCGGAAGTTTTAATAAGGTTAAATTATTTCATAATTTATGGGATTCTAATGACGACGCAGAATTCGACTCATGAGGTACAGAATGGGACCCATATGATGAGCTCAACAATGAAAGTGAGAATGTACTTGAGCCCTCAGATGATGAATGTGATGATTTACAATGGTGAGTGATTTGATTCATTATATAATGGTGTTTTGCAATCAACATTTTTTTTGTAACTGTCGTATAAGACGACCTCGAATTTTGGGGGATCATTTTTAGGTTTTAAAGTATCGTCTTATACGCGGAAATATACGATATTTATATTTAGTGATATTTGTTCTTTAGTGATATAATTAAGAGAAAAATCGGAAGTTTGGATAAGGTTAAATTATACCATAATTTATGCATATACATATAAAAAGGTAAGATTAAATATATGTGCGTTGTTATAATAAAGTTTACCAAGGGAGTTAGTTAATTCCTATATTTGATTTGTAATATTTGTATAAATTTACAGCATTTATTGTACTATTACACAAATCATTAAAATAAAATGTTATTAGTTTCTAACTATCTATACCTGATTGAAATCATTATTTTTAAATGATAGAATTAGGATGAAATATCGAATCTTTTGATAAGTTCTAATTTACTTCTTTTTTTCCTACAAAAATGAAAAGGAAAAACTGCGTCGGAACATAAAAATGTTGTTCTGAAATATATTTTACTTAGAAGGTTAGTTATGTTATATATTTTTTTGTCTATCTGTAGATACATATAACATGTATTATACCAGTAATTGTCAAAACATAAAATTATTAATTATTAACATTCTAGTTTTTATTCTTGTGCTTATTAATTAAAATTTCCAACTACATACATACGGCTAACTATTAAATATATCATTCAATAACATTAAATTCAGTCGAAGTAATAACTAAGTTCAAGATTATTTCTTTTGTTGGTTGCCTGTGTGGATAATTAACACTAAACAATACCATATAATGGGTCAAATGACCCATAAGGTATGTGTAAAAATGCGATGGGAAATTAATTAAAAACACTTATTCTTTGTGTTTATAATACATAAAAGTTGACTTTTATTGTTTTGCCTTCTGGGTAATTTGACACATTATATGGAATGTCTAGTGTTAAAACCATTCAATGTGGTTAATAACACAGCACATACGCACACATACACACATACTAACTCATGACGTTTGCACATTCTACCTTTCTTTAAGAGTTTAGCTAGAAGAGTTCATCATTCTAGAAGGTATAACGCTGCAAAATATTTAAAAGACATATATTTTCCTACTTGAAAAAAACCCGACATAAAAGTTTTATAGCTTTAATTAATTTCTTATATATCAAGTTTAATCATAAATACTGATGCAATATTGCAACCCAGGTTGCACAATATAACAGTAATCATATGCATTAAGAAAAAAATCAGTTACATTTTACGACACTACAAGTTACCATTTAGAAAAAAAATAAAGGAATTTTAAAGACCAAAACTTATTTGTGATAGAAAAAAGTAAAGATATTACTTTAATGGTTTTAAAGAAAATTTTGTTCTATCTTTCCGCTATCTCCTTTCATATGTACGGAAAAGATATTAGCTCTAAGATAAAATAATTTAACCTTCACTAATTGTCTTAACCAAATTAACGATTTTTGGAAGTTCTTAATCGGTTTGTAACCGCTTGTAAGCATACACCTTTTAAAGTAAATGATTATTATCTTGTCTTTGAAAAGAAGATTAAATCACCCATAAAAAATTATACTCAACTGAGCAAAAGAAAAAAAGAGAAAAAAATGTAATTGTGCAAATTAGTTATTTTAGAAGAAACATGATTAAAGATTAAAAATTTTCTGAATTTCCCTAGATTTACAGATGGAAATTTAACCATGATGTGTTGTGGAAATATTTTTATGGCAAAATTTTGATTGCTAACAGAAAATATGCCGGGTGATGTAAAACAAACAGGAAGCGGTTTACACATCTCTGTAGAAAAACATTACTCAAGGTCATTTTTCACTCCAATTCCGTATTCATTTTGTCCTTAGTAGGAATTCATTAATCTGTCAGCTGGTTTAATCTTTTAAAGCTTAGATTCAAGGTACAATGTCGTTTTAAGAAATTTTAAAATGTGGTGTAGTCAATGAATATGTTTATCTGCAAACTGTGGCTCGAGGAGTTATTTTAATCAGTACGAAATTAAATAAATGATTTTATTCTATTTAATTAATTTTACCATTATAAAGAATTTCTGCTTTGACGTAGGGATGATTTTTCATTTATATTTACGTTATTTGATTAGGAGAAAATTGAAACAAACGGTTGACTTAGTTGTTTCATATATCCTATATAATTTGATTATCATAAGGGATGTGATCATGTTTTGAAGATGTTTGGACAAAGGAGTATTTTGCACAAGACAAGTATTACAGAGTACAAGTATTTTGCAACTGTAGACATTTTGTTTAGACACAATCAAAAATGCTACTAATTGGAACAATGTCGTATTGATTATCAAACCTGATATATCTTCACTGTAACGGTTTCAATCAATTTTTCCCACGTAGCATGTAATATGGTTAATTCCTGAGTGAACTACCTTAAATTTTGATAATTGTAATTATAGCAGTTCGGGAGCTAAAGTCAGAGGTATGGTATTGTGCTTGACCTTTCGAAGTGGTGTTCGTTAATTGATTGACTAGAATAAAGAATTGGATCATGGAACAAATTAGATTTAAACAAAATTTCCTTTAAAACTCTTAAACTGCTATCTCTTTTTTTTATCTTAAATATGTTTTGTTCTTTAAAATTCTTTAAACCCCTTGCCTGTCATGCTCAAACTCAGTTCCGAAATGAAAATTATCCAATTCTGGAGTGCCCAACCAGAGTTCGGACAATAGAAAACAAAGTATTTCAATTCCATGAACCCCTGAATCGGTTTGCCGAATGCATAATATTTTATTTGCCATTTTTCAACGATTAGGAATACTTTCCAGGAAAAAAGTTCGGCAGTTTCCTGATATTTGTCGCTATTTCTCGGATACCGTAAAGAATTTGTGAAGTTCAAAGAGATCTGAGGGATATGGAATTCGTACCAGTTTATTGAGATAATAATGTTGTTGTATTTGTTTATTACATTTATCCAGAAAAATGTATCTTCCGATTTATTTTGCTGTCATTTGAGCAAAAATTATACTGAAATCCATTAATATTTCCATATATGTGAAGATATTGAAAATAATAGTTATTCATTTAAAACTTGTTTTTCTTTAAAATGATCTATTTCTAATATTTTGATGATAAAAACGAACAAAATTAAAGAGAAAAAAAATCTCTATTTTTGACTCGATTCCGCAGGAAGGGGGTAAAATGTTTTCAAAAAGGTAAATCTTTGTTCTATAAACTGTAGCTGATACTTTTTTTAAATTATAGTTTAATACTTTCATTATGTTATATTATAAACCACAAACATATATTTAACACAAAAAGAAAATAACATAATTTTATAGACATTTTTTCAGTTTTTTAAAAATGCAGAAAAAGTTATGTAGAAATGTAAAATGATCTATATCTAATATTTAGATGATAGAACCGAACAAAATTAAAAAGAAAAAAAAATCTATTTTTGGCTCGATTTTCTCAAATGTATTCCGCAGGAAAGTGGGTAAAATATTTTCAAAAACGTAAATCTTTGTGCTATAAACTGTAACTGATTCTTTTTCTAAATTATACTATGATGCTTTCATTATGTTATATTATAAACACATAGACATATATTTAATATAAAAATAAAATAAAATATAATTTTGTAGAAGTTTTCGCAGTCTCTTAAAAATGGATTTTAAAGAAATGCATAGTAAATTTATACAGAAAGATAAAAAGCCTTTATCTTTTAAATACATTTCTTCAAAAACAAAAACAAGTAAACATCTTGAAAACAACCAGGATTGTGTCGCATACCTCATATCTACCTTGGCCAAAAGGTATAAACAATAAATATAAATTCACTACAGAACATTTCAGTATATAAACATACTTCAACAATTACTTTCTGCAAATAAAATTAATATGTAATATACAGAGCATGAATAAAGACTCTAAAGAGATTGTATTGGAAAACAAAACTATTGAAAGTTTAAGAAAGATCATACATTTAACTCTATTATAAATAGCCCCGCAATTGTATTTTCTACATCTAATACCAAAGGGAACTTAACTGTAGATTGGAACAAGTTCAATCTATTTACTCAAATTACGCCAAGAAGCGTTTGGCATTCCTTTCGCGAAAATACACAGAGCATTCTAATTACCCGAAAACATTCTGGAGCCTTAATTGTTCGACGCAATGGGAACCTATCATTTTCTAATTGAAACGGGGCTGAAACAAAGGCATCGGAATTCCCGGATAATTTCATTTTGATGAGAAATGAATTGCTGCAACAAATTTGCTGACAAAAAGCGCCAAGTTAATTGTGTTTACCGCAAACCAGAAACAAAATGAAGCTTGATGTGAAGGGAAAAGCGTCTTACGCCTACATTAATCTTTCGCGTAAGGTGTTGCGAATGATTCTTCGCTGGCAAGTGAAAAGCTGTCGGCAGTTAGAGAACTAAGCATTAAATTTAATTGAACTATGTATCGTATGGTGGTAATATATCAAGTACGTATATTGCGAAATGTAAAGTATCAGTAAATGATACTGAATGATAAATAACAAGTGGTGAGCTACAGAGAGGAGAAAGTGCTCAAACTCACCCATATAATTAATATTTTCTGTTTTTTAAAACTTTCTAACTCTTGTCCTGTACATTACAAATGATATACACATCAAAAGTTTTATACGATTTTGTATCACAAGTGATACTCAACAATTTGTTGTAGCGTCTTAAAGTTACCGACATTTTTCTGTTAGACTTACACAAAGCTTTATTCCTAATGTAGATCATATAATTATTTTATTGTGATTTATTTTTATTATATATTTATATTTACTTTTATTATATGTTGCTATTATTATATATTTATATTTATTTTATTATATTTTATTTTTATTATATATTTATATTTATATTTATTTTATTATATTTTATTTTTATTATATATTTATATTTAAATATTTATATTTGTTTTTATTATATATTTACATTTATATTTATATATTTATATTTTTTTATTATATTTTTCTTAATTGGTTTTGTTTGGCTACGATATACTGTTTTACCTACTCTACGATCTACTATTTTGCTCACTAGGGCTAATGAGATAGTGAGCTACTGCTTAAAACCTTATATATATATATATATATATATATATATATATATTTATTATATTTTATTATATTTATATTTGTTTTATATATATTTTATTATATATTTACATTTATATTTATATATTTATATCTTTTTATTATATTTTTCTTAATTGGTTTTGTTTGGCTACGATATACTGTTTTACCTATTCTACGATCTACTATTTTGCTCACTATGGCTAATGAGATAGGGAGCTACTGATTAAAACCTATTTCTAATGGCTACGAATATCTATGTCAACAACATTCGAACAGGCGAACTTGTTATTGAGAAACAGTGCTCTACCATTCGATTATTGTTTGGCTCTCTCATATGGGAGCTGAATAATAATTAAATGTACAGTTATTATAACACAAGGTAATAAAAAACAGTAGAGTCTTTATATTTTTAATTTTATTTTTTAGAGAGTTAATAGATTAGATTGTTAGTAATAGAATACAAATCCGTAAACTTTAGTTAAAACTAAAGTTGCAAAAGCGAAAATATATGTTCGCCTTATGAAGCATAAATAGCTTACTGTAAAAAATATTACTGTAGTCGTACGTACATCACTATATGAGTTGATTTTTGTCAAAAGTGAACCTAAACCCTGAATCTAAACTGTAACTTAGAAACTTAAGTGATTATTTCACATAGAGGATTTCACATTAAATTTGAGAGTTAAGTCAGTGATTTTTAACTGTTTCTTAAAACATTCTTGTCGGGACAATTGCATATAACCGCATACATTTTGCAAATATCCGAAGTATTTTCAAAAAATAATTACATGTGGGTTACAAAAGGAAAAGAACAGTGGCATACATAGCAATTAATAATTCAGACTTTAGCAATCTAAATGAATTAAGTCCTTTATTCAGTTTAGGTGAGTGAGTCAATTCAGATTATGAAAATGAGAGCTTA
>CM063511.1:57547505-57550005 GCA_032207245.1 Pardosa pseudoannulata | reverse complement strand
ATAATACAGAAATGTATCTACGCTATATCCTGAAACATGCAGAAAGGTTGAATGCTAAAAAAAACATGATTTTTTCATTGAAGTCAAAAAAAAAGTAAACAAAAGTTGAGTGTAAACAAAAATATGTAAATGATATACATTTTCTCAAAAAGAAACTTCATTTTACTTTATATATATTTTTTATAACGAACCCCTTCAAACATTTCATTCTTAACGAAATCTCTACCATAAAAACTATTTGTAAAAAATAAATGAGATTATAAAGTCCTTAAATTTTTACATCAATCCAAAAGTTGAATTGATTTGCATGATATTCCATACATCCGTTTTCTATTTGCCTTTACCGATCCTTCTAAAAATACAAGTTCTTTTGCTTTTCGAATTTTTTCTGAAATATACTGAAACTGTACGAATCTTTAGATTGATGCTTTCAGTACCTATTCATTTATAAATATATTCCTCATAAAAGCTATACGATTCCTGTTTTGCTTTTGCGAGTACTTCTGAGATTATGAACAGGGAATGTTACATGTTTATTCATTCCCTGTTTATTCATGCAGATCTCCAAAACTATGCATTCTGTATAACTTTCTCTGTCATATTTAATCTATGATGTAAAGGAATATTTAATAAACAAATCCTTTGATCATCCGCCTGCTTAGTTTTGCTGCGAGTGTAACTCTCTAGAACAAGTAAATATTAATCTCGTTCCTATTTGCCTTCGCTTCACTTATTTATATATATATATATATATATATATATATATATATATATATATATATATATATATATATATATATATATATATATATATATATATATATATATATATATATATATATATATATATATATATATATATATATATATATATATATACAGATATATAATATATATCTGTATATGTATATATATATATATATATATATATATATATATATCCCGTGCAGTTCGACTCTTTCAAATTAAGAATATTTTATATTTATGCTCAAGTTTTCTCAGTTTTAATGTCACTTGTCTCTTCCCCATATCGAAACTTCTTTTCTTAGGTAATCATAACTTAAACGAACACATTTATTGCCCATTGTAATGAATTATGAATTTATATTTTGAAATGAAACATCTTCTCTGTAGGCTGTGCAGATCAGTTTTTAAAATTTCTAATGCAGTTGAGAACATAGGCATATATCTTATTCCATACAAACAGATAAAAAAAATACATACAGTTAAAACAAAACTACAGAAATACAATGTTAGTTCAACAGAATTACAATAAAATTACAATTGGAACCATTTCACAACAAGAATGTAGAAGAAAAATTACAAAATTTGAAGAGAAATATAGAAATAAGTCTACAGACTGCTTAAAAGATCTCTAGTATTCCAATATCGTAAAAGAATGTTGGTCTGAAAGCGCTGAGCAAGCTAGGTGTTGTTCAGCATTTATAACCGCACAATTGCAGCTTAGGGGACAAGCAGGACTATCGACAATTTACATGAATTTAACTTAGGATCTTAACATCAGAAGTAAACTAGGGTATTACTAAAGATTAATTCATTTTTCAACAGATCTTTATGACACAAAGTACTACACAAGCAAATATGAACGATGTGTTAGAAAGCCAAAAACTCTTCAATTATTTTGAACACCCTTCTTTGTTCTTTGCACACTCTTATGTTCTTTGTTCATCTGCCGGGACACATAACACTCGTCCAGTCGATAGTAACACAAGCTTCACACATTTTGTTGCTTCATACTGACAATGGTTATTAATTTAGCCATGATCCGTTCTAAAATCTTAATCGCAGTTTCGCCCGTATGCCTAATGGGCACTGTGTGCAGGCCGCTATTGATTTGCCCGTACGGTCCACGGCCAATCTTGTTTCTCTCTTGTTTGTACTGTTTCGCCCGTATATATTTTTATTAATATGCGATTAGTCATTCAGATTCTTACTAACGGTTAGTTTGCTTTTTATTGTATTTTCTCTTTTGATTAATGTGCTTTTTGTTACGATGAATTTTCACTTTTCACTGCTTGTATTTTGTTTATATTTTACTAATCACTTGCTTATTATATAGATGCAATCCATTTTTATTTTTTAATAAAAAATGGATTTAGAGCGTATGCAACTAAATTTTGGTTTTTCGTAATGTGATTCGAAATCTTAGTTTAAAATATCTGTAAAAAAAGTTTTATAGTAGTGATCGTTTACTAGTTAACTTAGATACTAGTGATTCTGTTAGTACTACAAATGGTTTCAGTCAAGTTTTTTCAAATAAATTTTAATAATCCTAAAATACAGGAAAAAGTGGGTAAGAAACTATAGTTATAATAAAAAAAATTGTAAGTAATGGTACTTTCTGATATTTACAATAGTACATATAACTTACCTGTTAGGCAGTCGTATAGGATAAAAATACAGAGGAAAACACTTATTTTAATTGAAGTAAAAATGTTAGAAATGTTAATTATACACTGGACTCCGCTTAATGTCATCA
>CM063511.1:57537505-57542505 GCA_032207245.1 Pardosa pseudoannulata | reverse complement strand
TTAAAGGGATGTATGGGATATGCTTCATGCTCCTCTCCCCCCTCTTGAGCCCAATCTTACATCCACCCACACTTTATTTAGGGAAACTTTAAGTTCCTCCAAGTAACTGACTGTTCTATCATTACTAAAATAACAATTATTGCGAAGTTGATCAGCCATTGAAAATTTTTGGTGGAATTAGTCAAGTTCAGGTATAGTTTTCATTTGTGTATATTAAACTATAATCTTAGATTTAATAAATGTTATAAATGATCAACAAACTTATAAAAGCGATTTATACATAGTTTCTGTCATTTATTATGACATTTTTGAAAATTATGTATTTTGATTTTTACAAACATATCCAATCCCTACCTAATTTAAGATTTTTTAGACTTACATTGTTATAATGACCATCAAGTTTATATTTTTAATATGTAAAAATGTTTCAGTATTTTTATTCTGAATTTTACCATGCTGCACCAGTAAAAAATAATTTATAAGAAATATTTTTGTTAAAACTGACCCATCAATGCCAAGTCTCCCATATATATATATATATATATATATATATATATATATATATATATATATATATATATATATATATGTATGTATGTATGTGTGTGTGTGTGTGTGTGAGAGAGAGAGAGAGAGGTATGAAAACATAAAATTAATAATTTAGGAGTTTAAAAGTAGAAAACGCAGCGCAATCTCTAATGCAGGCGAATTGATCACTAATAGCTACATATTAAATCACCTGACGAGTAAGAATTGAGAGAGAACGTCTTGAGGTAAGGTAGCTAATGAATCTACGCTGATCAAGGCTCTTTTCTTAGCCTTTACCCGACAAATGAGAGATGGTTTGATGGTTGTATCTGAAACTGTATAATAATTATGAACAAAGATATTATCAAGACATCATCATCTTGTTGATTTGTCCTATATATATCTTAAAATAACGTCCTTATAATTTAAAAAATATTGTAGAATAATGTAGCCGAGTTGATTGATGCAGATTTACAAAAACATGTTTTTATTTAGAACACCAGGTAACACACAAATTCCCGTAGGGAAAAAAATCACAAAACAGAAAATATTTGATGATATATTACATGTCATTCTCAAATCTAAATAATCGAAATCTATGAGCTAGGCCTATTTATTAAGTAAGGGTTGTGGCTTCAAGGATGATGCCATTCTGGTAACCAATCAGTTGAATTTAATAACTTCTAGATTATTCTAGAAGTTAGTACTTTACAAAGCGCGGAGAAAAATGAATATTATTATTAGACACACACACACACACACACACATATATATATATATATATATATATATATATATATATATATATATATATATATATATATATATATATATATATATATATAATGTGTAAATAGTTAATTATGTATTTAATATAATATCCATTAAAAATACATTTTTCTAATTTTCTCATTCATTCTCATTTTTAAGTACAAAATTTAAAAATCGATAATTTGAAGCATTTCATGCCATTTGCACCCATAACTGAATTTAATATTCAAAGCGTAATGTATTAATGCCTATTTTTTATTAAGTCTGGTATTAAACATTTAAAATTAACAAAATTTGTTAAAAACATACATGCATTTTTGTAACATTTTATGAATTATTAATACAAATTGCTATTCCTTATTAAATTTCAAATCTTATAGTACGATAAATAAAATCGCATTTGAACTACTCAAATAAATTGCTTCAAAGCATTATTATTGAAAAACGGCCATAATATATCCAAGATCTAATTTTAAATTGTTGCAATTAACTTCAATCGAAATAACATTTCCAATGTTATTTCCACCAGAGAAAACATTAAAGCAAATGTATGTTCTCCGAGCAAATAGTGATCAGTAATTATATTTAAACATTACTTCGTTAAAATTACTTCACCCCGTTTCTAAATTTATTACACACGATGTAGGCATCAATAGCGCTTTAGAAGTACAACCCAAAGAGCGAAAAGAAAAATAATTAAAAGCTATTTGCCTTCTGCTTCGCCGCCAAGGATAAACAAATTCCCCAAAGAAAATGACGGTAATCTTGTAAGAATTAAAAATTCACAGCCACTGCTTGTCTATTGGCCTCAAATTGAAAATGCCCCGCACGGAAATCAGATTCAAATTGAAATTTATCGCTCCACCACGCAGAGATTAAGATTTATTCTGAAAGCTCTTACTCACGAGGGCAGTTACTCTTGTAAGTGTTTCTGCGGGCTGAGGGTTTTAACGTGTTCCTTAAGTTATCGGCTTAGGAAATGGTGGTGCCGTAAATCAAAAGGCGCGTATATCATGGTTTTCCTTCATAATTGAGGGCATTTGAGGGAAAAGTTGGTGGGCTGATGACTTATTTAGTGTTCTGGAACTGGGAAAACCAATAATATCCGTTTGAATCGGACTGAGAAAAAATATTATGCCTTTTCAAAAGTTTGTGCAGGTGAAGGCATCCTTTTAATCATTTTCGTTCCAAATTAATTTTCCTTATTCATGGCAGTTTGGTCGGAATTAACCTTTCATATATATCAATTTATTGCCTAGAAATTTTAATTGAACTAATAATTTATGAACCCTAATTCTTAAATTTGAAAACCATGTCGTGTAAAGCTACGCTAGATTTCACTAGATGCAAAGAAAGATGATTGCAAGTCAGACTCTACATTTTATAGCAGACAATTAATGGCTGAAATTTTTTTACATCCTCAGCATTGTTTAAAATACTTTATTATTCAAAAATACATTATTTTTTTCAAATATTATGTGTTTAAATAATTTACTGTAAAGTACCACTCACAAACAAAATGATACTTTATCATTATTACTATTAATCCAGTATAGTAATACTACCACATGAAAACTTCTCTCCCTTGATCCGCATATATGATATTTATACAATTTAAATGATAAAATATAGCTTAATTTTTTTACACTTTTCCAAGTTTAGTAACATATCTTATATATATAGTATTAAAATTTGATTCAATTTTATTCAGAACTCGTAGCAGATGTATCAGTAGTGCTGAAGATCCAAATGTTGGAAAAAATAATTTTTAAGTTCGATTTTTTTTTTGTTTCTAGCGAATCATTCTTTAATTACCATCTATAACAACAGAAAGCATAAATATTATTAGAATATGTATTAGATTACTTTTTATATGCCAAAGGAATTGTATATTCTCTTCCAAACATTCAAACCTCCTGTGAAATTCGTTGAATTTTACTTAAAATTATCACCCGGAACAAAAAGTTTTTCTTCATAATCTAAAACAGACCTGATGGACCCTAAAGTCTCTGGTAGTAGCATTGGAAATGTATCATATAATGACTGTCCTTACTCAACATGAGTCAGCGTACGTGTATATGCATATTTGAGAAGGATATTTAAGATAACACTTTATTAATTTTCTATTATGATTACTCATACATTATCAATAGATCAGTTAAAATTATATTCATAAACAGTTGTTGTTGCCAATGCAATTAATTATGAGCTAAGCACAATTCTACAAGGTCTGGCTATTAATTTCTAATTTTAAAAAAAAAGGTTAAACACATAGCCATTTAATATGATTCAAAGTAATCCCCATCAGCCAAAATGCACGTCTGTGTTTGGCTGTACAAATTTCGGAAAAAAGTTTTAAAGTCCACTTTGGAATGCTCTTTAATAGTAACGTTAGATTTTACAGTTGTTTCCGGCGTGCGTACGCACTACGGCAGACCTGTGTGTGGATCATCTTCGACGCTTTCGCACCCGACCCGAAAGCATTTAAACCATTCAAAAGTTCTTGAGCGGGATAAGGTTTCCTTCTCCACAAACTTGATTTAACATTTCGTAGGTTTCCTCAGTTGTATTGCCCAATTTGAAATAAAATTTAATGTTAATTTTTTGCTCCATTTTCACTTTGACAACATGAATTTAAGATCTACGTTTTAATGAGCGTTTCCACAATAACCACTTACTTCAGAATGGCACCAATTGCACTGGACATGAGCAAAAAAACACTCTTCTATATGCAATCGTCAGCGTCATCTTCTGTCTTTTCGTTCTCCTACAGCTACGCCAGTCCTTGAAATTAATAGCCAAACCTTGTAGTAATAACAAATAAAATGAATAATATAAGTTTACTGAGGTAAACGCAATATTTATATCAGTTCTAAATACCGTGACCTCCACTGTGGACTGTAAAATTTTACTGACGAGTCGTAGGGCTTTCCTGGGTAGGTATTTGGTCACCCTTAACCCTTTCCCTGTTTTGCCCGTACGGCGTACGGGCACAGCTTTCGGGCCTTTACTGATTTGCCCGTACAACGTACGGGCAATCTGATTTCTATTTTGCTTGTACTGTTGTGGCAGTATTTCTTCCAATTTTAGTAACATATTTTTCGTATAGATGGTGATAGTTGTCCAGTAAATGATAATCTGCAGTTTATTGTATTTTCTAGTCTTGCTGATTCAAAAGCGCGAGTTTTTTCGCATGTTTTGTATCAGAAGACGAATTGTTATCTCTCAGTGTATAGCTTTCTGGTTATATTTTACTAACTGCCTGATAATTTTATTGATGTAAAAGTTGAATAATATATTTTTACTTTTAAATAATGGATAATTCAGAGCATATGGTGCTAATTTCTTGTGATTCGAACTGTGACTCGGAATCAGAAACTGAACTATCTGTAAATGATATTAGCGAAAGTTTACTAGATGACCTGGATAGTAGTGACTCTGATAGTAGTACAGATGGAATCAGTCAAGCAAGACATTTTTTTTTAAATTAATTGTGATAATCATTCGGATCCGCCTCCTAGATTTGATTTCACTGGAATTCCAAAAATTAACTTGGATATCGATGAGACTAAAGGTAAATTTCAGTTCTATGATGCTTTCATAAAAAGAATAACAGTTGTAATAAATGCTTAAAAATATTAGAAATGTTAATTTTAATAACATATCTTTACTTAAAAATGTAAAATGAACAAAAAAAATGC
>CM063511.1:57525005-57527505 GCA_032207245.1 Pardosa pseudoannulata | reverse complement strand
ATAAAGTCAGACATACCTTCTGCAGTTTTCCAATACTTCGAAGCACTGCATGGAATTTGTAATATCATTTTCCTGAACAGCAGGCATTCATTCCAAAAATTCTGCACATAAGGTTACAGTTCACTTTAAAAACCAATTAATTTTATTTTCAGTTAATCTTTTGTATAGAAATTCTATATGATTTTTGTAATATATGTTTTAAAAGTGGCTATAGTATAAAATGAAAATATTAATTATCATAAAATATTTAACCACCAATTATTTCATTTTTTTTACAAATGAAGGACACTCTCTTTTATTAACATTTTAAGCTACGTTCCGCTGATTTTTTGCTCTTTTTCATTATGGGACTACACTATAGGAAGTTCAATGTCTCACTTTAAGAGAGACAACACACAAATACATCCAAATTTTACTCGGGAATTAAACTCAAATTCATCGGATGAGAGCACATGCTCTGACCAATGTCCAATCTGGAAGATATGATTTGAAAAATAAATTAGTAGGTATTATTCCTTTGGTATTTTTTATGCTTGTAAAACAATTATAAAAAACATTTTTAAAGAAAACTCTCAGTTTATTATCGTTCTTAGAAAATCAGTTAGAAATGAATGGTACAGAATGATTACTTTTAATCATTCAAAGCGTTGTTTTTCACATATGCATTGTTATGTTAACGATTTCCTCACCGTAAAGCTTTTTTGCTTTCTTTTTTTTTTTTTGGAAGCCGATGTAATCGTACTAAATTCTAATTTGGCAACTTGTTTTTATTGATTCAATAAATTATGTATTTGATCATTATTCGCTCGGAGGTAGAAGCGATGCATTTTATCACTGCTAGGTACTCCTTAAAAATCAACTACCTTGAACTAATTAGAAAAAATTGTAGATTATCCTTTTTTTGTCCTGTATATCGTATGTTATACATATATCTAATGCTTTACGCTACTGTAAACACATGATCTACATTTTATATACAAGTTTTTATATATTTTATATCTATATCATTGTGCATCATATGTAGTATACAAGCGTATAAGCTGTTTGATTTGTATATCATGTGATGCATAGGATATCTAAATTGTGAAATACTCATTTTTTCCCATACAAAATACATATGGTAGTTATTTCAGCTTTAGAAAAAAAGTAGTTTTGTTATTTAAAAAATACTGATTTTAAGTTACTTTTATTTTATACTCTGAAAGATAAAATAATTAATTAATTTCGAAGATTTATTTTTTTAACATTAAACATACATAAAAGGTCAGATGGCTGGTAATGTATATGTAATAAATGCAATGGGTATGAATTAAAAATTCTTATTATTTGTGTTTTTGATATATAAGAATTGACAATATATAATTTTGTGCAATTATAATAAGGTTTATTTGCTTATTTCCTTCCTAATATACATATTTCATAATTTCATTTAGGAAACAAAGTCCGGTTATTGGACCGGCTATGGTAGAAATAGGTATGTATTAAGTATTGGTATGTTTAGTCTTAATAATTGAGAATTTATTGTGATACAAGATAAAATATTTTTTTTTACGTACTTAAAAGTTTTAAGTTCTAACTATTGCAGTCATATCTTCTCCTAAAATACTTTAAATAAATAAGAAACTGATAAATAAGCTTTTATTTTACCGGTAATTTACAGTAAAATTCGTCTACAGATTTTTAAATTCTGTAGTATATTATATCCTTACAAACATACACAGATGCTAAAGAAAGTTTTAAATGAAATAAGTTATTCGGATTTAAACTTTAAATAGAATGGGTTATGAAAGTCAATATCAGTTCAGATTAAAGTCCAAATAAATAAGGCTACTATAAAAAAGTATGTTTTATAATGAACTACATTTTATATACACGTTTATATATATTTTATATCATTGGGCATCACATGTGATATAAGATGCATAAATTATTAGTTGTGTATATCACGTGATGTACATTAAAGG
The DNA here is from genome assembly GCA_032207245.1 of Pardosa pseudoannulata. Lineage (NCBI taxonomy): Eukaryota > Metazoa > Arthropoda > Arachnida > Araneae > Lycosidae > Pardosa > Pardosa pseudoannulata. The sequence goes on along the minus strand of CM063511.1, from coordinate 57,525,541 downwards.
CAAAGATCTAAATACATCTTTTTCTCCTTCAATATATATGTATGGTAGTTAATGTAATTTTACTTAGCCTTGTGATTAAAAAATTATTATTACTATAATATATTCTATTCTATTCTATAATTTAAGAAAATTTATTTTCCTTAACAATGTTCCAGATACATCAATGTCTTTTTTTTAGAATATATTACAAAATCATTCCTTTTTGGAAGTGAGAATCACCAACAACGTGTTTAGAAGAGATGGTACAATTCTGAGTATTGTTCATGTAAAAAGTCATCTAAATCATGAAATTATGTATGTCATTACAGTCTGATGAGTTTGATGAAGTGAACTTAAAATATTTAATAATTTCCAGAATTAGGAATATTTTTTTTTTCTCTAAAATATTGGTTTAACCTCTTCCCTTACAATTTCTTTTGATGAAAATTTTAAAAAATCATCACTTTTTTTAAATTTTATTATTAATTACAACGAAATGAAACAAAACATGTAGATTTTAAGTTGAATTTTTAAATTTTTACAGGTGTAAAATTATT
>CM063511.1:57497505-57520005 GCA_032207245.1 Pardosa pseudoannulata | reverse complement strand
TCCTGTATTGTTTGACCCGAAAATTATCTTTACATCAATATTTGAAAATATTTTTGAAAATTTTTTACCTCTTATGTCATCTTATTCCATCTCATTTCATTTTTAAAATTTAATAATTCCAAAATATATTTCAATTACAATCCTTCACATACGTTCAAACACTGATTTTTTTTTACGAATATAAAATTTTGTATCCCCATTTAATATATATTTAGTATCCCCATTTAGTATATATATAATATACTTATAGCGTCATTTTTTTTTAATTTAATAGTTCCAAAATATATTTCATTTATAATCCTTCACTTACGTTCAAACAATTATTTTTTACGAATATAAAGTTTTGTATCCCGTTTAGTATTTACCTCTGGAGTCATCTAATTTAAAAAGAAAATAATAATTTCAAAATATATTACAGTTATAATCCTTCCCACATGTTTAGGTACTGATTCTTTTTTACGAATATAAAGTTTTGTATTCCCATTTTATAAAAATTCTAAGAGATAATTGTATTAACTGTATATTTTCAAGAAATCTATAAAACCATCTTTTAAATTTCTTTGTAAAAATTATATTAATTAGGAGGCTTATAATAGGCATGTTAGGTGACAGAAGTGGCTAAAATACAATTCTTTCGAATAATATTATTTTTTTCAGCAGGAAATACTTTTTCAGAGATTAATAATAACTGAAAGTAATCTTTCACATTAAATAACATTCTTGAAATTTATATTATTATTAAGAATATTTGATTTCGATAAGTTTAGATTTGAACGTTAAATTATATATCTTATGTACGTATCAGCGTCAGTTCATTTCAATTGTTATATGAAATTTGAATGTTTCATAAAATGAAAAAAATAAGCTTACACATTTATCCTTACAAAAGGCTCTGTTTCAACATTTATGATTGATTTTCTTATTAGTTAACTGAACGAAATAGACTGAAATTAAAAATCATTCATAACGCTTATCTTCAATAAAATTTATGAATAGAACTTAATATTAAAAAATAAACTTTTAAAAAATATCAGTAAATAAGTTTTGTTAATTAAGTTAAAAAATTCCACATTAAAGTGTACTTTAAACACAATGTCAACATACAACTGAAAGCAGAATTATTTTGCTGAAATTTGGTTTGAAGCCCGATGGTATACATCAAGTGTTTTAAACCCGAATCGAACTTGTTGCACTATACTACGAAACATATAAATAAGAAAAATACTTTTCAGGACACTACAAACATATAAGATAAATATATTTTTGAACGTAGCTATGTTTTATTTTAGAAGTAGTTCAGACAGATAGAAAATATACGTACTTCATGACATAATTCTATTCAGACGCTATATATGAAATATTTCTAAAAGACTTCTAAAGAATACTTTCTAAAGAATACTTTTTTCAACTTTATTATTATGATGAGAATTAGCATTAAACTGAATGAAAATGGGTTAGCTCGAAATCAGGTTTACCCTTAAAATTTCATTAAATAATCAGAAATTTAAAAAGATGAAAAAGAAATAGGATTATTAAAACTTAGTTAAAATAATGTAATTAAAATAATGGCATAATAATAGTAGTTAAAATAATGGCAGAGGTACGATTTAAGCAAAATTACCAAATATGAGCTTTTTTACTTTGCAAATTTCCAACGTATTTAATTCATATATGATATTCTGTTTCACGGAATCTCATCTGTGGATTTTAACAAAACTAAGATATTGCAATAAAAGTATTTAAACGAAAAACTAAATCGTCGAATTAATTTCGGGTGTTCTAATACGAGATTCTTTTTTGGAAAAGACAAAATCTGATACCATTTAATTCATTTGAGTTGCTTTTAACAAACAATAACAGAATAATGTCTTTTATTTTTCTTAGGTTTTAAGGCAATATTATTTTGAATACATTACCATACATTTTGAGCAGGTTTTATAAAAAAATACGTGACAAAATAGAGTAAAACTTTAATAGCTTCAAAGGGATGAATAAAATGTGTGTAAAAATAAAAAATACATTATCTGTAGTCTGTAATTTCATTTTTTTACCAGAACCAGAGGTCGTCTAAGGTAAAGGTATTTGGCGACGTTATTAATAACTTGGAAATAATGAGTACCGCGGATGGAAAGAAAAGTCAAAACAGGGGGTTTTTAGGACTATAAGTGTGAAACAAGCCAGGACTCATAAAATGATGTAGAGCTATAAAAGAAGAAGGTGGGTGTCACACTATATACTTTACACCTATTCAGGTAGTTAAAATCCCACTGTGATATTGATTTTTAAGTAGTGTTAAAGAATTAACTCCCCACTGATAATTCGATTTGCATATTCTAATATAAATCTTATTTGTATTTATGCTAAAATTAATTGCTTTCTGTAAGAATGTATCACTACTTACAAAATCAACGTAAGTAAGGCTCAAATAGAAAAGATCGCGAAGGCCTTCGATATGTTAGCTCAATCTGTATCTTTAGCCAATGGTTTCACTCTAGTTAATGTTCGCAATGTAGTTCGACTTTAACTACAGAATAGCTATATGCGTTAAGTTTCTTTCCATATGTGTCATTATTACATTTGCCTTGCATTTATTGCTGCAACAGCATTTATTCTAAATAGACTTTTTATAACTTTCGGGTTTTCGTTGAAGGAAATCAGATAACAATGTTGATCCAAATATTCTATATTAGTAATTTTGGAAATCTTAAATCTGTACCTAAAAATTACATGACCTTCTGGTGAAACTTTACACTTTTCTTAAGATGTATATGTTAGTTATATTACTGATATTATATTAAATAGTACGGAAAAAAAAGGATAGCTGAATTTAAAAATTGTATTATGCTATTTTTCGAAACAATAGAATAACTCTGGTTACTATTGCTACCAATTTTTAAATTATCGAATGTAGGTGTGAAGAGTACGGAATTGTATTTTTTTTAAAAAAAAAGCAATCAAAATCTACAGAGGTTGACTTCAGTATCATTTCTTGTTATGTATTAAGCCGATATTTTGATTTTGTTATAGAATGTTTAGGAAAATGAAATTTTTGGTTTCACATCAGAACAGGGTATCACCGCCAACTTGGCGATAAAGCAGGAATATCTCTGCATGTCACCTTCAATTTGTTTTTCTCCTGATTTCTTCGTGCCCAAACAATTTGTTTCCATAATTTGATTTATAATATTTTAGTGTATGGATCTCCTTGTGCAATACTTTTGATACACAATGAATATGTCTAATTTTTATGTGTTATTAAATTGTGAAATTAAGTTGATTTTCCTCGGTGAAAATACAACCTCTTAAACTCGCATTCTATCATTTCTTACAGGGTTGGATGTTCCATTTTCCAACGGATTACTGTGGTTATTTTTGTAATAATTCGGAACTATTGGGCTTACAAACTGTTGACATATTATTGCTAATAAATATAAATCTTCGATTTTTAAGTTGTTTCAGTTAATTACGAGTACATAAGTATACTATATTGGCCCAATAACAGTTGATAAAAATACAGTGGATACCCTGTTATGTTGGAATACCAGAAACACTTTTGTACCTCGCTTGGCCGCCAAAGCTAAAAGGTAAAAATTTTTATGTATTTTTGTTTAATAAATACCGCCAATAGTTTCCCCAAATTCACCAATGGGTACCCTGTTCTAAAGTAGCACTCAATTTTCATATAAATATCTTGTTTTAAATTATACAAAAATAATGTCTCTGCTGGGAATTTCTGTTAGATGTACACCTATGAACAGATATTTAGAACATAGATAAAACTGAATGCTAACTTCCGATACAAACTGTGTTACAAAGAGTTTTAGATAAATATGTGTAGCTTATAAATATGATATACAATTACGATGTTGGTTTGATTTAATTTCAGCGGTATTAAAAAATACCGTTCGTGGAACCCAGTTTAAAGACTAGTGTTCTGTATCTTAAAGGAAAGTAAGTATGGTAGCTTAGGCCCTGAAGGCTAAGGAATTAAAAGAAACGCTTAATATTTTTTTCACATCAGGGGACATAAGGAATGTTTTCAGTCTGGAGCCTTGGTAGCTCAGTCGACAAAAGCAGGAATCTCGTAACTGAAAAGTTGTTAGATTGGGTTGGAGCCGCCTAAGATCCGACGTGTTTGTTAAAAGTGGCTGGTGCTCTTAAAGTATGCTCGTACTCACAATGTCCTCCAAGTTCCCGAACGATGCCTCTGGGATGGTACTTTACATCTATTCAGGTAGTTAAAATCCCACTGTGATATTCCATTTTAAGTAATGTTAAATAATTATTTCCCCACTGATAATTCGATTTGCATAGTGTAATATAAAGCTTATTTGTATATATACTAAAAATTAAATCTGTCAGAATGTATCACTACTTACACAACCAACTTAAAAAAGCCTCAAATAGAAAAGAACGTGGAGGCTTCTATATGTTAGCTTACACTGTTTCCTTAGTAACTGTATTCGGAATGTAGGTCGTCTGTAACTACAGAACAGCTATATGCGTTGAATTTCTTTCCATATGACCCATTCTTACATTTGCTTTGCATTTATTGCTTAAACTGCATTTATTCTAAATAGAGATTTTATAACACTCGGCTTCCTGCAGAAAGGTATCGGATAATAACGTTGATCCAAATATACTATATTACTAATTTTGGAACTTTTAAATCTGACTCTTAAAATTACATGGTCTTCTAGTGGAACATTATGCTTAAGACGTATATTCTAGTTACATTACTGGTATTACGTTAAATAGTAATGAAAATATTGGGTAGCTGAACTTAAAGTTTGCATGATACTATTTATCTAAACAATAGAATAACTCGTATTACTGCTGCTACTAATTGTTAAATCATCGAATGTAGATGTGACGGGTATGGGAATGCATTTTCTTTTTCTACAAAAACAATCCAAATCTACAAAGGGTAACTTCAGTATCCTTTCTTGTTAAACATTAAGCTTCTTCTGATATTTTGATTTTGTTACCGAATTTTTTGGAAAATGAATTTTCGATTTGGCATCAGAATAGACTACCACCTCCAACTTGGCGGTAAAGCCGAAATCTCTCAACATGTCACCTTAATTCTTTTTCTCCTGATTTCTTCGTGCCCAAACAATTTGTTTCTATATTTTGGTTTATAATATTTTAGTGTATGGATCTCCTTTTGCGACACTTTTGTTATACATTAAGTGCTCCTAATTCTTATTTGTTGTTAAATTGCTAAATTAGGTTGATTTTCTTCGGTGAATAACGACCAACTGAAAATACAAACTGCTTAAACTCGCATTCTACCAATATCATTTGAATATCATCTCTTAGCCGTTGGATTTTCCATTTTCCAATGGTTCGCTGTGGTTATTTTTTTTAAAAATTCGGTACTATTGGGCTCTCAAGATGTTGAGACATTATTACTCATAAATATAAATGTCCAATTTTTAAGGGGTTTTGGTTAATTACAAGTATATAATTATGCTATATTGGTCCAATAAAAGCTGCTAAAAATGCAGAGGATACCCTGTTATGTTGAAATACCAAATATATTTTGCACCTCTCTTCGCCACCAAAGATAAAAGTAAAAATATTTTATGTATTTTTGTTTAATAAATAGCGCCAATAATTTTCACAAATTCACGAATGGGTACCCTATTTTGAAGTAGCACTTAATTTTCATATATCTTGTTTCAAATTATACAAAAATAATAAATTTTCTGCTGGCAATTCCTGTTACCAGCACAACCATGAACAGAAATTTAGAACACATTAAAGACAGAGTACTAACCTCCGATACAAACTTTGTTACAAAGAGATTTAGATAATTATGTATAGCTTATAAATGTAATGTAGAACTAAGATGTTGGTTAGATTTAATTTCAGTCTTTTTATTACCAATCGTGGAACCCAGTTTAAAGACAATTGTTCTGCACCTTAATGGAAAGTAAGTATTGTAGCTTAGGCCCTCAAGGCGAAGGAATTTAAAGAAACTCTTATATTTTTTTCACATCAGGGGACATAAAGGACTTTTTCAGTCTAGAGACTTAGCTCAGTCGACAAAGGCAGCAGTCTCGTAACTGAAAGGTTGTTACATTGGATTCGAGCCTGCCTAAGATCCGACGTGTTTGTTAAAGGTTGCTGCTCGTAAAATATGCTTGTGATCACAATGTCCTCAAAGTTCCCAAACGATGACTTTGGGGTGATAGGTCAAGACTGGGGGTCTTCTGCTTGGTCTTTGCTTCTAAATTACAAGGATCCAATGGGGGCAATGTTACTCGCGTCCAAGCATACCTTAAGCTACACGTGATCTCTTTGTGGTGATAAATGGGTAACAGCTTTGCAGCCTTGTATTAGTATACAGGCATATAGATTTCCGGGGGATGCTGAATGGGTAACAGATTAGTGGCCTTGTAAATGCTTATAGTATCTGTATTATATATAGTATCTGACAAGCGTGTTAAAAAAATAAAAAAAAGGTTTTCAGTCTTATATTCTTACAAATAATTTACATCCAGCAAAGTATATAAAAAATTCAATAAATTACATTGTCGTTTATTTTGAATATTTTGATGTATTTGCGTTAGCTGAAATAAAATGGGCATTAAAACCTGTTGAATTAGAGTATTTAAATACAATTATAAGAAATTTAATTATTTTAAGGCTTCAATAGAAAGTGAAATAATATATAATTTATTTATATTTACATTTCACAAAACATTTATATTTAGCCCCTTCAAAATATAATTAAATTTTATTTTATTTTTACATTTTATAATTACATAGAATTTTAGGTAAAAGTTACATAGATTTTTAGTTTTTCCATACCTTTCCTGAAATTTTTTCTCTAGAAAATTGAATAATTTTAAGATTTTGGTTTGGTTTAGTTTGGTTTTAGAGTGCTACAGTCTACTTTTTGCAACACGAGGGATAATGAGACATGGATCTACAGCTTAAAGCCGATTCCGAATGGCTACGAAACATTCATGCCATAGTGGTATTCGAACGAATGAACTCCAGTTCCAAAGGCCAGCACCCTAACCATTCGGCCATCGTTCGGTCATTTTAAGAATTTAATAGAAAGAGTAATTATCAATATTTTATAAAAATCTTTATAAATTCCATAATAAAAGTAAAACTAAATATTTTATAAATTAGTCTAAGGTTTTTTTTACATTACCGATGAGAATTTCATCAGATAGGGTAGTCTAAATGTTATTTCATTTTCTCTATTTCCTACAAGCAAAAATATCTAGATTTATATTTTAAGATTTAGCTTTATTTAAAAAAAATAGTGCATCTAAATTTTTACCTTAGTTACGCTTAAAAATACGTAAATTAGATCTTTCATTTTTTATATCTATAAAAAGTGCTCGTAAAAAATAACTTTTAATTAATTTTTTGCAGCCATATAAAAAACTCCTTTTGCTTTAACGACTTAACGTTTTTTTACTTACATATTACAATCTTATATCCTTATTTTTAGTGTGTCATTTATCTTAGACTATGCGAATATCTTTTCTAGAAATTCTTATCTTAAAGTACAGGTATTTACCAAAATCCTTATGTATACATATTTTAAGTAAAACTTTAGTAAATATAAAATCAGAGAGCAAATATATGCATAAGTGTATACATTTTTTACGGCTTTATTGAAATATATTTTAAATTACATATTCTGTAATTTTATATATCCATTTTACTACATATTTCACTACGTTTCCTGTTTTTAAAGGTTTAAAAGCAATTTTTTAAAGATAGTTATTTAATAAACATTGGACATAATGAATTAAGGTAAAAAGTTTTAAATAATGGTAAAGAGCTTTTTTAAATCAAAAATATTCATTCTTTTGTAAGCTACATACGTTCTTCTATGAAACTGTATTAAGAGGATTATTTTTGTAAGCATATCATGATAGAAAAATTAAATTATCTAATTATTGATATCGTTTTTAGGTTGAATTTTCAGCGATATTGAAGCAGCTCAAGGTTGAATAAGTCTTTAGCTAATTAAACTTTTTAAATGCTAATTTATTATCTTATTTTAACATTTCAATACTTGTCAAAAACACAAAACCACGTTTTTTTAAAAATCAAATTTGATTTTTATAATTTTTTAACGTCTTAGAGTTTACTGTATTATAACTTAAAATAACAAATATATTTCTTTAAGAACGTTACAATAATAATATTTATATTAAAAATTACATAAAATTTACATCTAGTCGCATAATGGAATATATTTAAATTTTTTAATACAGAATTTAAGTTACGTACAGAGAAAATGCTTTACCATATAAAATTCGTACTGAATATTTGTCCTGAGTATGTCCATATGTTGGATCTACATAAATTAGTTAGATATAAAATAATATAAGGAAAATTAACCTTTTTATGCCCATAATATGGAATGCTAACATTTTAAACCAGGAAAACTGTAAACCAAATTTTTATTTATAACATTTAATTATTTTTTTATTGATATAACACTTAGAATAAGTGTTCAATTCTGGGAAAATACCCCCAAAAATATAATCATCTTGTATAAATTATTTGAAAATGAGTTCCTTACAAAAGTAATACGGAAATTTTACTCGTTTTTTTTTTAAAAAAAGAAATAATTAATTTCAAAGAAGCAATTTATTTCTAAGCATCTAATTTCTTTCCATTTTATCCCTGAAACAATATCTAAAGTTGAAATTCATTAAATCTATTTCCTATCTCAGAAAAGAACAAGGTCGAGAGGGGGGGGTTCTGACAAATGATACTTTGCTCGAAATGGAGCCCGAGAAATTTGTATCCAATTCCGAGAAGCTTAGTCTAACATTCTCGGTGGAGGATAAGATTGAAAAAAAGAAATAAAAGTAATAATAAGTAAGAGAACTCACCCGTGCAGGGCCGTCTCCACTGCGGCTCTAGTAACAATGCAGAGAAGAAAAGAACAAATGCTTCTTGGTTGTTCGAAACAGAACTGTCTGGGATGTTCGTTTCATTTCCTCCCTCCTTCCTCCTTCTGGGATCTTCGCCAGGAGAGAATGCTCCAAATGGAGTCCTTTGAGCAATTTCTTTGGATAATGTTCAGGTTTTTACAGCCCCTTTATCTCAGGACGGCACGTTAATGGGCTCCTGCGGGTAGTTTTACATTCCCCCTTCCTCAGTCTATTTCAATTTGGCGGGATTGTTTCTTATTTTTACGAGTTGAGATGTTATAGTACTTCCTGTGTGACATATGATTCCAGATCACAAATTGTTTTTCAGAAACAGTTTTTTATAGATTGGAACAATTTTTTTTGATTCCTGAACCTGAAGTATTGATTTCGGAAGCTAAATTTCGATAATCTCCAGCAGTGACCACCTGTAGATTGAAAATGGATTAAGTTACTTTGTCATAAGAAATATGGTCATGGAGTTGCAAAGCAATCCTTTGAATAAAAGCAATTAAATGATAGTCTAAATCCTTACGTCAGTCTAACAAAACTTAAAAGTATAGCACAGAGTTCAGTCCTATAGCGATACAAAATAAATGAACCATAAATTCGTCTTTCATCGTCATTTCATAAAATAGTCCTAATTTCGAAGATTTATTGATTTCTTTCGGTAAAAACAACTTCTGCTGTTATACTGGGAAGAAGTGTTTCTTTCCATTTCTAAAATTCCTTAAAACTGAACGAAGTTTAGATAATTTATAGTTAACTAAAAGTTCTTAAATAGAAAAGTTCGAGAGACACAGAACTTCTTCAACTTCAGCCAATGAACGTTCTTTGCTGTTAACGGAGATATATTGATCGACTTTTACGGCAGCGGGAACTTCCATCCTTCTAAAACAAGAATCAAAACTACTGCGAATTCCGGTGATTTTTATCATTTGTGATGGTAGTTATACAACTTAAAGTTTTGTGATTTAGAGATCCTTAATCAAACATTTGTAATAATTCCAATTTTACCTTGGATATATCTTCTTCTTCATGTAAAATATTCGTTATCACGTTACAACTAAATAAACTCTTTCAACATTTATATTCATCGATAATAGTTTGGGAGAGAATGTAATATTGAAAGAGATAATAAATTATGTTCTTTAGATTTTTATCTACTTAAGTTGCAGAAAATTCTAGAAGATTGTACTAGGATGGAAAAGACTTTAATAAGAAAAAAATAGATATTTCCGGATTCAGTCTGCATTCAAAACATCTGTTCATCAGGTGGTAAGCGTATTTCTCGACTGAATTTTGATTTTACTTTCTCAATATGGTGGCATATCTTCAAAGTCTTTCAAATATCTTAAATTAAATTTGTTTAGTAAATAACTCTACAGTTTTCAACATAATCTCTTAAATCTCCGATTTCTTCGTTGATTTACAAATATCAGTTCACTTTTTTTTGCGAAATTGATTTCTTAACTGGTATATTTTGTACCTTCAAAGAAAAATAAAGCCTAAATTTCAAGTATGGTGCAGAACTAAAGATATTTTAGGCATTTGCATTATACGGGTCTTTTTCAGTAAAACAAGTTTTAAATGCAACCGGAGAAAAGACTAACTATTTAGAAATCTGTTGAATCTTGCAGTATCCGGAATGCAGAAATCAAGGAGGTCGGGGGTGGGGGCGGAGAGAGCGTTCTTTTTTTCTTTCCCCAGCAATATGGGCACGTTTTGAGAAACCAATAAGATTAGTTCGGCGAAAAAAACGGGAAAAATCGGAGCAAAAGTATGAATTTCCCGTATAGGGTCTTCGCAACAGAGTAGCCCTATTTCTAAAATCTCACTTCTGCCTGATGTACCACTAGAGAAAGTGACTGGGAGTGGAGATCTGGCTGGCGAAAGCTGGAAGATTTGGAATGTTCTCATCCGCGGCCACCGTATGGCGAGAAGTCGAAACAGGGGCGGCGCGCTCCCGCTCACACGTGGCGGCTGCCTGCAGCTGAAATTTCGTGACCGCTTCTCGAACAGCCTCGACCTGAATGCGCTTCTCTGCGCCGACCGCCCAAATACGCCACCCCTCCGGAAGAGGGCGCTGTCGTCCTGCGCGCGCACGCCCCTGCGCCCCGGTCTCTAACCTCCCTGCCAGCGGTCTGCTTTCATCTTCTGACCAACGCATCCCCCCTTTTATTCCTCTTTCTTCTTTTTTTCTTTTTTCTTTTTTACTTTTTGCTCTATCTCCTCTCCTGCCAACAGGTTGTGCGCAGAGGATGCTCTTCTAAAAGGGGCGGCGCGGACGGGGCTTCATTAGGGCTACGGAGACGTTTATTGCCTCGTTCCTTATATAAAATATGACGCCCCATGATTAATAGCGCCCCGGAACGGCTCGTATTGCATTCACTCTTCCAGATGCGGCCGTGACTACCAACCGGCATTTTTCCTCGCGCTTGATTTTTTTCCTCTTTTCTTTCTTTTTTTTTTTTCGTTTGCCCTCCCGTCTTTTAACCCAGAGCACAAGTTGAGTGGATTCCGGGCTTCATCCATCAATCGTCAAAACTCATTTGCGTGCCACATTTTGAAATGATTATAATTACGCCCTCAGGACGGCTCCCTTCGTCATTACCGACCATTTCCATTAACTTTCTTCGAGAAAAAGCTTTAACCGATAAACAAGACTTATTATTTTTGAAAAAAGATAAATATATTCCCTTAATAGTTAAGTGCTAAAGGAACTTTTATTATTTACAAGTTTTGGAGAGAGAACTAGAGTAAGAGTAAAGGGCAATTTTCAGGAAGGTTAAAATTTAATTAATGAGTTATAGTGAAACAAGGAGGTGCGAAGTTTTACCACTAGAGTGTATGTGTAGAAGTGAGACGTTATTTGTTTGTAGATTGCGCGAGATTGATGAGTATGATTTACTTTTAAAACGTATTGTTTGTGGTATATTTTTTATTTCCGTGCATATGGTTTGTTTCTTTACTCACATCTGAATAATGATTTTAATAGTTTACAATCCAATTAACATTACACCTTTACATTTTATAAACTCACCACAATTAATTCAAAGAATTAACTTACACATGCTAAAGTAAATTAAATTAATCTCCTATTTTAACCCGAATACTCGTTATTGCCTCACGTTCATTGAAAGAACAGCTAAATAAATTGCAGAATTTTATAGAATAGTTCACAGAACGGATAAATTATTTTTTAAAATTTTAAATACATTTTTTAAATTTTCTTTGATAAACAAGACTTATTATTTTTGAAAAAAAGATTATATCCCTTAATAGTTAAAGATATATTCCCTTAATAGTTAAGTGCTAAAGGAACTTTTATTATTTACAAGTTTTGGAGAGAGAACTAGAGTTAGAGTAAAGGGCAATTTTCAGGAAGGTTAAAATTTAATTAATTAGTTATAGTGAAACAAGGAAGTGCGAAATTTTACCGCTCGAGTGTATGTGTAGAAATGAGACGTTATTTGTTTGTAGATTGCGTGAGACTGATGAATATGATTTACTTTTAAAACGTATTGTTTGTGGCACATTTTTTATTTCCGTGCATATGGTTTGTTTCTTTACTCACATCTGAATAATGATTTTAACAGTTTGCAATCCAATTAACATTACACCTTTATATTTTATAAACTCACCACAATTAATTCAAAGAATTAACCTACACATGCTAAAGTAATTAAATTAAATTTCCTATTTTAACCCGAATACTCGTTATTGCCTCACGTTCATATAAAGAACAGCTAAACAAATTGCAAAATTTTATCGAATAGTTCACAGAACGGATAAATTATTTTTTAAAATTTTAAATACATTTTTTAAATTTTCTTTGATAAACAATTAACTTTATTCTAGAAAAATAATTAACTTTTTACACCACCGTCATTTGGTGTAAGAAGCTGTATTTTAAGATTACATAGTTGTACACTTTTTTTATGGATTTGATACAATGCAACGTATTGGGGGTAATAAATTGTGTGTTTGATAATCGACTGATAAACGAGGAACTCTAATTCAGTTGATAAAATTTCAATGAATATCCTATATAAAGTCCGTAGTACGTGAGATTTGTTAAAAGGGTTAAAATCTCTGGCTGCATTTAATAAACATTTGTAAGTTCAAATTCCTAAATGAGAGGAAAATAAAACCCATTTAAAAATACTTTTATGTTTTGGTTTCAAGGAGTAATGACTTATTATAGATCCGAAACTTTATTATAAGATTTTTCTACTAATAATAAGAGATATATTTGTATTAGACATTTTTTAAACAAGATACTTAATAAACTGTAATTATATCTTCAGATCTATTTTTATTGCTTTTGCTATTCAATTATCTGAAATACAAATTCCATTAATTTAATATTCTTTTTCTAAACTGATCACAAATTTGTAAATGTATGTATATGTTAGTACCTAAAAGTTTAACATCTGAAATTCCATTCAAAAGTTTCTTTACAATGGATATTGAAATCTAAAATTTATAACACGGTTATTAAAATATTATTAATAATTTTATGTTTAAATTTCAAGGAGTAAAATTTCATGGGCTTATTATAGATCCGAATCTTTATTATAAGATTTTTCTACTAATAATAAGAGATATATTTGTATTAGACATTTTTTAAACAAGATACTTAATAAACTGTAATTATATCTTCAGATCGATCTTTATTGCTTTTGCTATTTAATTATCTGAAATACAAATTCCATTAATTTAATATTCTTTTTCTAAACTGATCACAAAATTGTAAATGTATGTATATGTTAGTACCTAAGTTTAATATCTAAAATTCAATTCAAAAGTTTCTTTACAATAGATATTGAAATCTAAAATTTATAATACGGTTATTAAAATTAATTAATTTTAGTGATCTTGTAGATGTTTTTTCCGTATTATTCTATAAATCAATGTTTACTTTTCTTAGTTTTATGAAAATTGAGAATTTATATTAGACTTTTGTTCGTATTCAATAAAACAAATCATTAAGATTAGATTGCAAATCAGTAGTATATCAGTCATATCAGTGTAGTTTCAATAACTTGCTATTTCAAGAGAGAAGAGTGTTGTTAAATTGTTCATGCATTGTGAATAATGCGTATTAATTGGTTTAAATTATCATGCTCTTAAAAAATGGTAAATAAAATCGTATTAAAGTTGTTTTCTTGTTTGCAGAAATTGAATTTTACTTAAAAATATGCCACCTTAAGTAGAATAGTCATTTACTTAATGCTTTAAATAAAATTTAGAATATATTAAAATATTAATGCTTGTAACAATTTTGATCGCTAAAATAATTGTATAAACTACATAATGATATAATATAAATAAAGAATAATTTTGTACTAACATTTTCTTTTATTTTCTTGTGTATAAATAAAAACTGTTAATGGTTAGATTCTCTTAAGACTAGAGTGGTTTTTCAGCTGGCCAAATATTCACTAAATATTTCATATTTCTACCTAATTTAATTTAGAAATTTAGTGTATTGATAAGATAAAGCTAAGAAGTTTTAAATACGAACTGCCTCATATACTACTTTAAAAGTAAATAAATATTTCATTACTAACGGTGAAAAACTATGGACATAATTTATAACACATTACATCTAAATGAAAGGATTTAAAACTAATGGTAGTTAATTAATTACATATGTTAAGTTACATGTTGGTTAATTACTTATTTATCCTAATGCTATTATATGAATAAATAAATGCGAAAAATGTTAAAATACAATTTTATATATTAATATGAAAAATTGAAAAACTAGTTAGAAAACTGTATATTATGCAAAGCTGTTGATGTTGTTTTGTTTATGCAGTGGATCACCACTATGTAGATATAGTTTATATATATGTATATAATCTGTAAAATATAACAGCAAAGTTAATTATTCTTCTACATCAAATATATTAAATTTCTCTGTTTACTAAACACTTGCATAAATACATAAAACAAACAATTTTTACGCTTATAAACTAAAACTATGTTAAGTTTTAGTTGGTTGGTTGATTGGGGCTTAATGACGCAAGATCCATGTAAAGACAATCTGCCCCAAACAAAATACTAAAAGACTAAACAGTGCATTAAAACATAAAACAAGCAATTTTTACGCTTATAAACTAAACCTATGTAAAGTTTTAGTTGGTTGGTTGGTTGGTTGGTTGGTTGATTGGGGTTTAATGACGCAAGATACAGGTAAAGATAATCTGCCCCAAACAAAATACTAAAACACTAAACAGTGCATTAAAACATAAAACAAACAATTTTTACGCTTATAAACTAAAACTATGTTAAGTTTTAGTGGGTTGGTTGGTTGGGATTTAATGGCGCAATATCCAGGTAAGGATAATCTGCTCCAAACCAAATACTAAAAGACTAAACAGGGTAGAAAACAAATGTAACAGAGGTAAAGGTTTAAAAAACAAGGTAGAAAAGCAATATTGAAGAGAAGGGTAGAAAAAAAAAGAGAAAAATGGATTCTGTAAGAGTAAACAATAAAATTATAATGATTTGTTAGCATTCACAGTACGTATAGTATTATAATATTTACAGTATGTAAAGGGGACTTTCAATTCACAAATCTTAAAATTATTGAAGAATAATGTATTCTAAAAATTGTAAAATAGCATTGTGTCCGTAACTTCTTGAGGCTACGTAGTCATCCTCACATAAAATCACTTTTAAGGAAAGGTCCACAAAATAAAAAAAAACGACTAAAATGCTTCTGGCTGTTTTCGTTAGTAAAAGGTTAATACTGTTAAAGTCTCTCTTTATCAAGCTTTCTAGTAGAGTTTTACGAGAAATTTGGAATCCATTAGTACAACCGAACAAAATTTACCTTACGGTATAAAAAATCTTTTTTATAAGTGAATGTTTCACACAGCTGAATATCCATATATATGTACAATTTATTACGTGGACTATATGATACAGAATTGTACTTTATAATCCTAAATATTCCGTATAACTAAATTTTAGTATCAGTGAACAATTTATTGCTGTTGTTGTTCTGATGTCTCAAAACCAAGCATGATTGAGCGGTGTGCCTTTTTGTATTAACGGCCAGTACTAGGATGAAATTAAGACTTATGCACAAGTGGTTCCTCGTAATTTAGAGGCAGGTACGAAGCAGAAGATCCAAAATCTTGACCTTCCACTCCCAGAGGTATTGATTGAGAAACTTGAAAGACATTGTGACCACGAACATATTTTACGTGCCACAGTCACCTTTTACGATCACGTAGGATCTTATGCCACCTCGAGCTCTGAACCACAACTATCCGGTTATCAGAGCATTGCCTTTGCCAACTGCTACCACGTCTCACAGACAATTTAGTAAATGGATCTTATGGCAGTTTTCTTTGGGGAAAAAGAAGTACTTTGTATAAGTCAATGTTTCTTGTAACTGAACATTCGCATAAGTGTACAATTTATTACAAAATGCTTGTGGCAGTTTTGTCGAGGAAGCAGAAATGCCATGGTACCTACGTCGGAACAAGTAGTTTTATTTGTTATGTAATACAAAACATGAAGTAAAAGAAAGTTTTGTTAGATCATGTGATGTTTCGTCAATAACGACCGTTATTACATATTACGTTAACACAGCAATGCGTCAAAAACATGAAAACTTTTATGTACCTATTCATTTCAACATTACAAGCTGATTTCAAAAACTATTTATTAAGAAATAATTCTGTTCAAGACTTTCTTTGAAAGTGATTGATCGCATACAAACTTCTCTGTAAACCTTTCATTTACCAGTTTTAACTTTTATTAGAATTATAATTCCTGATTTACAAGCAGTACTTGTTAAAATACGAAAACATCCTATGCTAACAAGTAATGCAGATATTCTTTATTTCAATAAAATTAATTTAAACAGCAATATCATGTACTGTATAAAACTTTATATTTAGAATACACTCAACACATAAAAATTAAATATGACAATACAATCAACAGATCAACAAACGGATTTTTTCTATTGCATTCAACATATGAATGTGCATGCATGTAATTATATTCTAAGCTAATTAACCAATTTTAATTTCTCGTAATACCTTAATCAAAATACTAATGGTCCTTTCGTGAAGTTTTCATTTCATTTTTTTCTATCCCAGTAAACTTGTTGGGGACCTCCAAGTCACCAGGCCATATTTTTATTCATACGCTTTTCTAATATAGTATCTTATATTAAGTATTTAATCGTGTGTTTGTGACTCATTTGTTCTTCCTTTCTTATTAGATAATTCAATCCGTATCATGAGTTTCAAATGTAATTTTTTGACAAATTGGAGTAGTCAAATTTTCTTGCTAATAAAGTCTTTGAAATTTTCCCAAATTTTTTTGACCCTCTCTTTCCAGCCTTGATAATAACAATGTTTTAGATACGACTGTTTAACTAAGCTTCTTTCTTTCCTTTATGATAGGACAAATTACTTTGATACTCGATTATATATTATATAACATATATATCCTTCACACACACACATATATATATATATATATATATATATATATATATATATATATATATATATATATATATATATATATATAATAAACCATTAAATGTACACCTATGCATCAAAACTGTTTTGAGTGACTGAGTGACTTGCAAATTTTGTTCAAAGTGCGATCTTAATTCTACAGTCTAAAAATATTACATCCAAACAAGATTTAACATTTGTTATCCTCTATTAAAATGAAAATGAGAAATGCATTTTGGAATTTGTTTTAATCTTACATTATACATTTATGAATGACCTATATTAAATTTTAAGTTGACCTATAATACTTTTGTTTACAGTTTTATTTATTTATGTAAATAATATGCTGATAAATAAATACAAATAAGAACCTTATATTATATCAGTCTGGGTTTCCTCTACTCTACCCCTTTTAAATTCTAAGGAAGATTTTTCGGAGAACTCGAAATTTATCTGACACTAACATGGGCAGCATTTTAAACTGGTGCTCATTTCCCATTTTATATGAACGATTTGATTTAACGAGGGTGAATTACGATATGCAGGTTCGAATTGCCCCTGGAATTATCCAACTAGATTCTCAGTGGATAAATAAATACGAAAGACTATAGTGTGTACCAGCAAAGAATTTATTCCACGTGTGCTCGGAGTGAGGGGGGCAGTAAAATGTACTTCCCTCCTCCCGAATAATGCCCTCGTTCTCACTCCTTCTTAATGACCGCTATTGTAGCTCAAGTTTTCGGAATTATGTAAGAGAATTTCGTTTTGCACGGAAGGGCAGTTCAGGACAAAAGACTCTGGCATTCTAGGCAGAAAATTAAACATTCTTGAAAATACAGCGCGAGAGGAAATAACCAATGAAAATAAACTCTGAGCATGCGATGCAGTACTTGGACACGAAATTAACAGGCAATAAACATTCGGTTTATAGGACGCATTAATGGGTTTTGTTGTAAGGCAAGTAATCTACAGTGCTCAATATGGTGCTTAAGTAATTGCCGTATATATAAAACTTTTGAAAGAGGGCTACAAATTTGCCCAAAAATAAATGCATTCAGAATTAAATTGGAGCAGTGAAGATAAAAGTAGCATACAGATTAATTTTGAGAAGTAATATATTTGCTTAAATTTAGAATGACAATTCGTATAAATTCAGAAAATCATGTATAATGGTTATTTAAATGCATAGTTGTACAGTGGAATTCCTGGGAGCTTTATCTGGTAAATAAATGTGAAACATTCGTTTTAATATATATGAAATATATATGATACAGCATAAAATTTAACCAATGAAAATATTAAAATATTTATAGCATATGTTTACATAGGCACGAAATTAACAGATATAAAATATTAGTTTTTCTCTAAATATTATTTATGCTGTAATACTAATTGAAGGCTTATCTGATATATATGTCCTGTATATAAAAAATTTAAAATATTACTACAAATTTATAGAAATATCACCAATGACGATTAAAATAATTAAAATCATGCGATGACTACATAGGCTCGACATCAACAGGTATAAAAATATTGGTTTTACACTAAATGATTACATATGCTGTAATACAAGTAATCTGAGGTCTTATATGGTTTATCACTATGTTTTACTTATTATAACATATATAAAATATATTAAAGCCGATTATACGAACATCCATGCCAAACTGAGAATCAAAAATCTCGGTTTGAATGTCAGTGCCCTAAACACTTGTATTGTTTGCAATCTGATGGCTTAGTATGGCACTTATATAGCTGTCATGTATATAACACCTAAAAAAAGTTAAAAATTTATGAAAAATTACAAATAAGAATGAAATTAGATTTAAGTTTATAGATCAATCTTGGTGATTATTTTAAACTTATTGATTCCAAGTTCTATGGAAAGCTGAAACAAAATTAATTTTAAGTTAAGTTGAAAGTATATTATCTATTGAAGATTATATTTACTACATCAGTTATGTGTGTATTGAGAATATGTTTAATTTTATTTTGTTCTGTGTTATAAATTATAGGAAGAATTTTTCCAAAATATGAATTTATTTATGACAAACATAGCACATTCATGTTCGCTTTAAAATGTTACAACTTTGAGAATCAAGTTTTTTTTAGATATTCGAATTTGTTTATTTTTTTAAACCAAGTTTGTGATAGATGTAATTTAAGCGAAAGATCATCTGCTGGCAATCCAAAGAATTTATCAGATGACTAGTGTGAATGCATTTAAAAGACTTTAATTTCCATTTAATTTCGTATATTTTCAAGGATACAGTAATAGATTTAGAGGTATGATTTGTAGCCTTAACTTGGGGGAGTAGGGCAAGTGTACCTTAATTAGCGTACTGCACCATTGGTATATAGGTTTGGACACGTAATTTAAAAATAGTTTTGGGGACATTAATGGGTTTTGTTGTAAGGCAAGTAATCTACAGTGCTCAATATGGTGCTTAAGTAATTGCCGTATATATAAAACTTTTGAAAGAGGGCTACAAATTTGCCCAAAAATAAATGCATTCAGAATTAAATTGGAGCAGTGAAGATAAAAGTAGCATACAGATTAATTTTGAGAAGTAATATATTTGCTTAAATTTAGAATGACAATTCGTATAAATTCATAAAATCATATATAATGGTTATTTAAATGCATAGTTGTACAGTGGAATTTCTGGTAGCATTATCTGGTAAATAAATGTGAAACATTCATGTTAATACATATGAAACTCTATTTATATACAACAGGTGAAGATTTAACCAATGAAAATTAAATTATTTAAAAGCATACCATGACTCATAGGCATGACGTTAACAGGTATAAAATATTAGTTTTTCACTAAATGATTAGATAGGCTGCTGAGTTGCCTGAGGAGCATAATATAGCCCTTATATAGCTGTATATAACATCTTTGAAAAAGCACTACAAATTTATGAAAAATTACCAATAAAAATTAAAATTATTTAAAAGCATATGATGACTACATAGACACGACATCAACAGGTATAAGATAATAGTTTTTGACTAAATTATTATATATGCTATAATATAAAATCTGAGTGATTTAATATGGCACTATTATAGCTGTCATGTATATAACACCTTTAAAAAGTACTACAAACTTATGGAATGTCACCAATTAAAAATAAATTATTAAAAGCATGCGATGACTACTTAGGCACGACATCAACAGGTATATAAATATTAGTTTTTGACTACATGATTATATATGCTATTATACAAGTAATATGAGGGGTTTAATATGGCACTATTATAGCTGTCATGTATATAACATCTTTGAAAAAGCACTACAAATTTATGAAAAATCACCAATGAAAATTAAAATTATTCAAAAGCATGCTATGACTACATAGGCACTACATCATGAGGTATAAAATATTGGTTTTTCACTAAATGATTAGATATGCTGTAATAAAAGTAATCTGAGGGCTTAGTTGGTTTGAAACACTACGTTCTACCTTTTGCAACACGAGGGCTAATGAGATCGGGACCTACTACTGAAAGCCGATTCCAAACGGCTGCAAACATAGAGTAGGACTTTAACCCACGAACTCCGGTTCCTAAGGTCAGTACCCTGAAACATTCAGCCATTCGTTCGGGTAATCTGAGGGCTTATATGGCACTTATATAGGTCATGTGTATAACATCTTTGAAAAATAATACAAATTTATGAACATCAGCAAATTAAGAATTAAATTAGATCTACGTTTTATATATAAATCTTGGTGATTAATTTTAACCCATTAATACCTAGTTCCATTTCTATGGACAGCTCAAACAAAATTTGTATTTCTTTTACAATTTTTGTAATGAGTTTTCATTTAAGATAGGTACTTGTCAGTGATGATTTTTTGGTGATATAAGACAAAAGAAGAATACTTTTGGAAAATATGCAGTTAGGGATGTTTTCTTGTCCAAGTTAACAAAGAATTTTAAGAGTGTTTTTAATTTTTTTACATAACTGAATTTCTACTATTTCCGTTATAAATAAAATGGATATAAGGTGACTTTAAATTTTGATACAATATATTGAATATATCAGAAATAATAAGATAAGGTGAAAGTATACTATCTATTGAAGATTCTACGTACTACATCAGTTCATGTGTGTTCATTGCGAATGAGTTTAATTTTTTTAATTTGTCCTACGTTAATGGAATATTGTAGTGATATAATTATTTTCAAAATATGAATTTATTTATGCATTCATTAAAGATTAGCAGATTTAATACACTTTAAAACTATTACAATATTTCGCAATCAAGTTATTTTTTTAGATTTACATTGTTTTATTTTGTTAAACTCGGATTTTTTTTTAACCAAGTTTTTGAGATAAATGTAATTTAAGCTCACATGATCATCTGCCTGGTAATCCTTAAAAAATGTGTCAGAAAATTTGGGTGGGATGCATTTTAAATGGAACAGCTTTAATTTCGAATTAATTTCATACATTTTCAAGAAATACAGTAGTAGATTTAGAGGCTTGACTTGTAGCTTTATTTTGGTGGTACGTTGGTACCTGCTAACTACCTAGTACGCTGGTATACTGATATGGTGAAGGTGTGGGGTATTAACTTTAAAAAGTTTTTAAGTGCATTTCTGGAAACTGTTTGGATTTTTGACATTTATTACTATTTTCTTCATTGTAAAATTTCTTTTACAAGAGATTTCAGCCGTAATCTTGAAACTATTAGCAAAACGTACTTTGTTTTCTAAAAAATGGCTTTTCAAGTCCTTTTTTTCACATTTGTGGTTGTAAATTCATTTTTTCTGTTGAAATCTGATAAATCCTAGACTTATCAATTGAAAACTTTATATTCCATTTCTCACAAGAAAATAATTTTCGTATAACTATTTGTACATTAATTAAGATGAGAGACATGTTTCTGCATTAAGAAGTGAACATCATGTTCTTTTTTAAGCTTCAATTCAGAATTTTCGGGAAGGGCTTGTATTGAAAATTTGATATAAAGCATGAGATTCGACTTAGTTAACGACATGTCGATACCTTTTTCTTTGTATTTTCTGCTTTTTGACGATTTATTTATGTTTTATTATTTATAGCTTT
>CM063511.1:57440005-57492505 GCA_032207245.1 Pardosa pseudoannulata | reverse complement strand
TCAAATTTCCTTGATTTATAAATTTTAGCGTAAGTTGATATCTCAGATTTGCTGAACAAGTGATTATGAAAACAATATTACGTTTGGTTTATATATGATTTTTGTCTATTAAATTTTTTAAATCTACCATTTATTAAAAATGTTTATGTTTTTAAATTTATAATATACTACTGGAAACAAAATACATTTCACTAAACAAAGCAATATACTAGCAATATTTCTATCCATGTTTTTCTGTTTAGATTTTTAAAATAGATTAAAAATTATGCAAAAGAAATTCGTATAAAGCTCTTGTTCACCTGAAACAGACTTAATAAAAATAATTGAAAACAATTTTCACCAAACTTTTATCTGCAGTGATATCTGCTTTAAAACTTTTCCTAATATTTTGGTTTACATTTGATTATTGTCTTTGTGCTACTAATTTTTTGATATCTACCATTTTTTAAAAATGTCAATATTATTAAATTAATTGAAAAATATACTAAATAAAACAAAATACATTTCACTAAAAAAGCAAAAGAAACTCATTTAACGCTCTCATTCCCCTGAAACAGACTTAATAAAAATAATTGAAAATACTTTTTACCAAACTCTTATATTCAGTATATTTCACAAAAAAACACATTTTCTCAAAATAATTGTATCCATATTTTACAGTGTTTGGATTTTTAAAATAGGATAAAATTAATCAAAATAAATCTGTTTTACTCTCTCCTTAACCTAAAACTTACTTAGGACTCCTAATTTAAGCAATAAAAATAATTTAAATTAATTTTCACCAAACTTTTATCTCCAGTGATATCTGCTTTACAACTTTTCTTAATATTTTGCTTCAAATTTCCTTGTTTTATAGTTTTTAGCATAAGTTGATATCTCAGATTTGTTGAATAAATGGTTACAAAAGCAATATTATGTTTGGTTTCCATTTGATTTTTGTTTTTTAATACTATTTTTTAAATCTACCATTTATTAAAAAATTCAATATTATTAATTGTAAAATATACAACTCGAAAGATAATATATTTCACTAAACAAAGACATTTTCTCAAAATAGTTCTATTCATCTTTCTCTGTATTTAGATTTTCTTAAAAAAAGTTTAAAAATTATGCAAAAGAAACTCGTTAAAAGTTCTCGTTTAAATGAAACAGATTTAAGACTCTTAATTTAAGTAATAAAAATAACTTAAAACTATTTTCATCAATCTTTTACTTTTAACAAAACGTTTTATACATCTGTTTATAGCTAGTTGTTTAACCCCTTCCCTCTTTTGCCCGTATGCCGTACGGGCACAGCATTCGGGCCTTTACTGATTTGCCCGTACGTCGTACGGGCAATCTGATTTTTATTTCGCTTTCACTATTTCGCCCGTATTTTTTTCCAGTTTTAGTAACAAATTATTCGTATAGATTCGTATGTCCAGTAAATGATAGTTTGCAGTGTATTGTATTTTCTACTATAATTGGTTCAAAAGCGAGGGTTTTTTGTATGTTTTGTATCAGAAGATGTACTTTTATCTTTCAGTGTATAGCTTTCTGGTTATATTTTACTAACCGCCTGATAATTTTATTTATGTAAGAGTTGAATAATATATTTTTGCTTTTAAATAACGGATAATTCAGAGCGTATGGAGCAAATTTCTTGTGATTCGAACTGTGACTCGTAATCAGAAACTGAATTATCTGTAAATGATGGTAGGGAAAGTTTACTAGATGACCTGGATAGTAGTGACACTGATAGTAGTACAGATGGAATCAGTCAAGCAAGACAATTTTTTTTAATTAATTGTGATAATCCTTCGGATCCGCCTCCTAGATTTGCTTTCACTGGAATTCCAAAAATTAACTTGGATATCGATGAGACTAAAGGTAAACTTCAGTTCTATGATGCTATCATAAAAAGAAAAACAGTTGTAATAAATGCTTAAAAATATTAGAAATGTTAATTTTAATACCATATCTTTACTTAAAAATGTAAAATGAACAAAACAATATGCAATAAAAAATGATCATTTCTTTGACAGAATTCTGGAAAAAAATGAAACTGTGAAAGTGTTAAAAATGCTTTGATATATAATCATTAGAATAAGTTGATGTCTAAGGTTTGTTCAACAAGTGAATACAGAAACAAAATATTCGGATTACGTTTATTTTTTATTCTTACTACTAAAAAATATCTCCCATTTATTAAAAATGTTAATATTTTTATATCAAATTTAAAATATATTACTCAAAGCAAACAGAGAAAGAACAGCATTAATTTTTACATGCTACGTAAGAAACAAAGGCATCAGTTTTGCTGTCCCACGATTCCTCTCGAAAGCTGCTTAAAGCTACGAGAATCGATCGGGTGTTATTTACTTTTTGCAGTGACATTTAAATGCCTAATGCATCATAATAAAAGATGAGAACAATCATAATGCCATCCGCATTTATGATACCCGAGTCTGAGAACTTCCTTCTCCTAAATCCATCCTCACACACCCCCACCCTCTGCTTTTGCCGCTCGTCGCATCCTCTGCTTGATTTATGAGCCGTATTTCGAACATTCAGATTGCCAAGAAATCCGAAGAAAGCGTTCCACGGAAGTGAATGCAAATATGTTTATCACAAGAATAAGATAATGAAGTCTCACAAACAGATCGATTTTTTTTTATCTCATCCTTCGAATCGATTCCTATATAATATAATGGGCAAAACAAGGAGATTTTATAAAAAGGAGGAGTTTTGCTAGATAAGGTTTTGCTTAAATATCTAATCAATCAATCAATCTATTTGTAATTCTACTTTGATGTTGAATATTTTCAGTCTGTGCTAAAAAATGATCAAGAAAACTTCTCCACTGGTTCTTTCGAACATTTGTGTGGTACTTCTGAATTAAGCAAAAAAATGAATTCAAAATATATTTTCAACAAATTTTTATCTTCAGTGGCACCTATTATAGATTTAGGCTTTATGGGGGTATAACTTAGATATAATTCTTCAGTTTGTAATCGTATATCTCATATTAGCAAGATAGAGATTACTTTATTTTTGATCGATTTTTTATCTTATACTCCTAGTCAATTCCAGTATTATATAGGAGGATGAACAACAAGGATATTTAAGATAGTTTTTATTAGTAGGTTTTTGTTTAACACTAGACCTACCAAGACCGTCATTTTGAAGGTTTTTAAATTTCATGCTTAAATATTTGATATAATTTATGTAGTCTTTTAGATTTTTATGCGAAACTTTTAATGAAATATAAGAATTGTTCAATATTCTTATTCAGTATTCAATATTCTTATTACACACTTTAATTTTCATGATCAGTAGGAACTGTATCAATTTATACCAATATCCTCCAGTCAAAATGACGATGAAATTTCAAAGTTGAATGATCCTAAGTGTTCAGCAGACGTTAAAACAGGATCTATTTTGCTACGACTACAATTCAGTTTAGAATTGAAAAAAATGTTAACCCCTTGTCTTAGAAGTAAAACGAAATCTGATGTGTCTGAGAAATAATTCTTTAGTTCTGGCTCAAGTACACAATTTTGTGCAAGTTAAAAAAAAGAACGTTTTATTTTAAAATTTGTATCGCTATGTAACGTTTAATGAAATTTATATATGATTCTTATATGTACAATAATTTAATAACAGTATAAAATTATGGTTTAATAGAATGCTGCACGACGTCTGTCGGAGACAGACGTCATGCTATTCACGTCTCGGAAACGTCAAAGCCTACTTGTGCACATGAGGTAACTGACGTCTCCCAGACGTCACTGTATGTCAACGGGTTAATAAATGTAATCAGTAGGAAATCATTGCCAATTGTACTTTTAATTCAATAAAGCTATTGGTGAAAAGTGCAACCTGTGAAAAATCAAACCTCGGAAGATAGTATGAATATTATTTTTGTAAATTCTAGGCGATAGAAACAGTTTTTGTTTGTTTTTTATTAATAATTAATGAGTTATTATATTAAAGGCTGTTTTTGTTAAATCATATTATTTTATTTACATTAACTGAATCAAATGTTACATTTAAGGCCATGATAAAAAATTTGTCAATTTGGCCAGTGCAGTAAAACTAGGTATATATTTAACATCGGCAGTTCTAGTCTTAAATAACTAAATATTATTAATAACTAATTAATTCATAATTATTATTAATTAATTATTATATTATTATATTAAATGTTGTTTTTGTTTAATCATATTATTTTATTTACATTAACTGAATCAAAAGTTACGTTGAAGCCATGATAAAAAATTTGTCAATTTGGGCCCATGATGTAAAACTAGGTATATATTTAACATCGGTAGTTCTGGTCTTAAATATCTAAATATTATTAATAATTAATGAATGCCTAATTATTAACAATTAATGAATTACTATATTAATTCTTGTTTTTGTTAAATCATATTCTTTTATTTAAATTAACTTAGTCAAAAGTTAAGATGAAAACCATGATCAAAAATCCATCCATTTGATGGGTGCGGTAAAACTAAGTATATATTTAACATCGGTAGTTCTAGTCTTATATATCTAAAAACCAATTCATTTTCTGTTCTACTTCGTATTAATTTATCTCAAGAACATGGTAAAAAACAACCAAGATCATCATCTTTAACGTTTAATATTTCTTTAAATACAAACGAAATTAATAATTTTATAAAAATTTAGTTTGAAATATAGTTTCAAAACATTTTTATCTTCTACAAAAACTAAAAACGTCCATGTCTCAGATATGTAGTATATTTGTTTCTCTGATTTTATTTTACACTTTTCCGTAACTGCAGTTCGCATGGACGCTGGAACTTAAAAACAACATAAATGGAAAGTAGATTTCGACTAGAAACTGCTTTTTAAGCGAATAGTACTAATCCCGGAGGAGATTGAACCAGATCCTAACTTTTTAATACATCCCTTGGATATCTGAATCCGAAGTATCCTCAATTAGAAATATTGTAATTTTTTTTAACCCACGAGGACACTTGCCTCACATTTGAGGCGCAAGCGTTATAAAAACATACCACACAAATTCATCCAATAGAAATAAACTTCCCAACTTTTCAGTAGATGTCTTTTAGATTTTCTAGACCCCAATAACACGTATTTCCGCATGTTTTTCTGAATACTTATCTCAGACAGAGATACACTTAATTTACTTGGGCACAAGTGACACGGTCTTACATATTTGCATTTTTATTTAGCGTTTATGATCGAAGGAGAGATGCTGTCAATTATATATGGTTAATTCCTTAAAATGAGGAACTATAAAGATGTGATTTATGTTTTCGCTTTGACCTTGTTTTATATTTGTGCTTTCGTGTGCTAATAAAAATGATCTACAGTTCAAAATAATTTTAAAAATTAATATCTCAAATAAAACAAAATATATTTTAAATATTTAATATTATATATTTAGTAGTAGAAATTTTCTGTTCATCATCAAAAGCAATTTTGTTGTTATCTTGGTCAAAAAATTTGTGACGGGCATCCGTGGCCCAGATCGCGTCCTAGCTGGTTAATTTAGACTTGGTTAACTAAATGGAGTTTTATTTTTTGAATGGGTACTTGATCTTGAATGTCATAGTACTTTTTTCAGTATTACTATGATTTTTAATTGATGAAAAGCGAAGATTATTTATAGACAAAAAAAATAGTTATTTATGATTAGTACAAAAGCAAGAAAACTGTAATTCCTACATTAAAACCTAACAAATTTAACAATAAACACAAATAAAAATACATTTAAACCCTCCAAAAATTAGTAAAGAAACACCAAATCTGCACATCGCTACAACAGATAAATATAATACATCTATAGCAATGTGTTACCAAATTTTGTCAAATTTTGTCTAAATGATAACACAGCAAAAAAACTGATATTGAAAATAGGAAGTAATTCAAGAAAAGCTTAATTTAGAAGGTGAATCAATGTATATATTTTTATGTATATTTTCAACAATATTTATCCAGCAGTTCAGTAGTTTAAAATAATTTCAAAATATATTAAAAAACGTTTCATTATTCATCTGCCTACTTCCAAAGTGTTACCAAATTTTGTCTAAATTTTTCCTATGAAAACACAGCAAAATAAAACTGATAACGAAAATAGGAAGTAATTCAAGAAAAGCTTAATTTAGAAGGTGAATCAATGTATTTATTTTTATCTATATTTTCAACAATATTTATCCAGCAGTACAATACTTTAAAATAATTTCAAAATATATTTAAAAAATGTTTCATTATTCATCTGCCTATTTCCATTCAAGGTACTAAAATTCTTTGAAAAGGAACGTTAAATATTTTTAATGAAGCGAATTTTTTATTGAAAAATATTTTCACTTTGCTTATTAAAAAGGCTGAAAACGGCTGAAAAATTATTATGCTCCTGAGGGAAATTATTTTTAGATCTCCCTGGGTACAGCAAATATGAAAAAAAAAGTGCAAAGACTGCAAGAATTTGCTTACTGATTATATCAAATGTAAACTTGCTTTAAAATTTAAAATATTTTAAACCAGACATCATATTTTGGCTCTAGGCCATTATATTTTAATATTTAGTCATTTTATTTAGGTAAAGATAACCAAAATTTTATGCAAATTAAATCAATTTATTTTTTATTTTATTTTTTATTTACTTTTATTTTTGTTGTATTATGTTATGTTACAGTTTTATAGCTGTAACAAAATGAGTATCTTGGCTGTATAACAAGAATGAATAAGTGCAAGTAAAACTTTTTCTTCCTTAACTAGTGTTGTGTAATATTTGCGATTATTATGAAATTCATAGAGATTTCAAAAGAGACATGGTGCATGCACTTACATTTTTGCATTTTTATTTAGCGTTTGTGATGGAAGGAAAGATGTTGTCAATAATACATCTTTATTTCATTAAAATATGGAACTATAAAGATGTGATTTATATTGTTACTTTGTACGTGTTTTATATTTGCGCTTTCGGAGTGCTAATAAAAGGGATATATCATTCAAAATAATTTCAAAAATAGATATTTCAAAAAACACGAAATATATTTTAAACATTTAATATTATATATTTGGCAATGCTAATTTTCTGTTCATCATCAAAAGCAATTTTGTTGGTATTTTAGTCAGAAAAGTTGTACTGGTATTTATGAATGGGTACTTGTATAGTCATAGTACTTTTTTTCAGTATTACTATGATTTTTAATTGATGGAAAACAAAGATTTTTTATAGAAAAGACAAAAAAAGTATTTATTTATTATTAGTACAAAAAGTATTACCTAAATTAAAACCTAATAAATTTAACAATAAACACAAAGAAAGATAAGCATAAACACTCTAAAAATTAGTAAAAAAAGCATCACATCTGAAAATCTCTCCAGCTGAAAAATATAATACAACTATAGCAATGTGTCACCAAATTTTGTCTAAACTTTTCCTCTGAAAACACAGTAAAATAAAACTGATAACGAAAATAGGAAGTAATTGAAGTAATTCTTAATTTAGAAATTGAATCAATATATTTATTTTTATCTATATTTTCAACAATATTTATTCAGGAGTACAATACTTTAAAATAATTTTAAAATATATTAAAAAACGTTTCATTATTCATCTGCCTATTTCCAATGTGTTACCAAATTTTTCCTAAATTTTTCCTATGAAAACACAGCAAAATAAAACTGATAACGAAAATAGAAAGTAATTCAAGAAAAGCTTAATTTAGAAGGTGAATCAATATATTTATTTTTATCTATATTTTCAACAATATTTATCCAGCAGTTCAATACTTTAAAATAATTTCAAAATATATTTAAAAAAATGTTTCATTATTCATCTGCCTATTTCCATTCAAGGTACTAAAATTCTTTGAAAAGGAACGTTAAATATTTTTAATGAAGCGAATTTTTTATTGAAAAATATTTTCACTTTGCTTATTAAAAAGGCTGAAAACGGCTGAAAAATTATTATGCTCCTGGGAGAAATTATTTTTAGATCTCCCTGGGCACAGCAAATATGAAAAAAAAATTGCAAAGACTGCAGGAATTTGCTTACTGATTATATCAAATGTAAACTTGCTTTAAAATTTAAAATATTTTAAACCAGGCATCATATTTTTTCTCGAGGCCATTATATTTTAATATTTAGCCATTTTATTTAGGTAAAGATAACCAAAATTTCATGCAAACTAAATCAATTTATTTTTCATTTTATATTTTATTTACTTTTATTTTTGTTCTGTTATGTAATGCTACAGTTTTATAGATGTAACAAAATGAGTATCTTGGCTGTATAACAAGAATGAATAAATGCATGTAAAACTTTTTGTGTATTAAGTTGCGTTGTGTAATATTTGCGGTTATTATGAAATTCATGTAGATTTCTCCTGATATTCTAACAAATAATTAATAAAAAATATTATATATAATTTTATAACATAATGCATTTTAAGAAATTTCCAGGAAACATTTGTTATATTTAACTTATTTTATTTAACTCTTTTTGCTTTCATTTTCAAATACTGATTCATCATTACCTTATAGCAAAAATATAAATGAAATATTACAAACTAGTCCTAATAAATTTTATTTCGTAAATAATTAAATGTTTTTTTACTTTTATCATCATTAATTTTTTTCTTAAATATAAATTGAAAAATAAATTCTCAAAAAAAGAAAGTTAAAAATTCCACTTTGTAAGAATAATTCCCCATATTTAAGTACCCAGAAAATGACAACAAACGAAACTAAGTATGTTTAGCATAATGTTTATTAATACTTTTTTTTTACTTTGTAGAAATTTGACCTGAAATTATACTAGTAAATACATTGTATTTTTAAATTTAAAATGTAACTGAAGAATAAGATTAATTGCGTTATAAATTTTAAATTATTTTTTAATTGTAAACATATAAAAGGCTTTTTATTTCGTAGTCACTTTTTTCACAATGATAAAACTGGTCATAAATCTAAAGTACGTTTAACGAATTTAGAAATTTATTTCAATTTTCATACGACGAAATATATAAGTTTAATTCATTTAAATTTTAAAGATTTAAGAGAAAAATGTGTGATTGAAAAGCTTTTCTAAATTATTAATTTAGAATTATGAAATATTCTATTCATATCCATTTTAGTATAAGTAAATAAATAACATTAAATAATTTTAAAATCGCATAAAACTTTATTCAAAAATTTTTAATTAAAAATATCTTAATATTTAAAATATTTTTTGTACTCTGATTTTTTATTTAACGTATTAAGTCCGTTAGCTCCTACTTTATAGTGAATAATAAGATAATATGGTAAATTTTAGTTTTAAAAAAATCCTGTTTACTAGTTTAACAAAGTAACTCATAAGTACCGCATGTTCAGAACTCTACACTTGCTCTGTTACACGCTTTCTAATGTAATCTTTTTATGGTTTCTACTAAAAATTAAAATGGTTTTTAAAGTGTTAAGATCTTATTGGAAAAAAATAGTTATACAGTTTTAGATTTTCTAACTTTTAAATCTCTTGAGATCACTTCATGTTCACAGAAACACACAGATGTAGGGATGGAAAACATACTTTCAAAATTTTTTTTTTCGTTTCACAGAATTGTATTTTTAAATTAAGTTCACCCACAGATACCTGTTAACCAGTATCAGCTGGCGGATCAATAGTCACGTGAGAAGGTACTGCTCTTTGATACCAAAATTCGTGAGTAGGAATTCCACTGTAGGTTTAGATTTTTGTAGCCATTCTGAAACTGCTTTAAAGAGTTGGTCACTATCTCATAAGCCCTTGTGTAGCAAAAAAGTAACCGTAGCTCTCGAAACCATCGAAACATCTTATCTAATCGAGGCTTAATCTTATCTCTCTTAATCTTATCTAGGTTATTTAAAAGTCATTTTGTTGACAGAATTGAATATATTGTTCAATTATCGTTGCATTGAATGCTTCACAGGGGTAGATCCGCACTCATTTCTAGAAATTTTTTTATCCCTATTAGTATGTGATAAATATTTTATTAGATTTCATTGATAGATTATCATTTTCCATATAGCACACAATCGTTTGACAGAACTCTCTTGGCATTCAGTCTTCAGGGTCTGCCTGAGAAGTTCCGATCAACTGCCTTCAAGGCTCCTAGGAAGCTGCTAATTTCCTCCGTAAAAGGTCCTAATGAACTGGAACGAAACTACAAAATACTATTCGTTTTGACTGCCATTAGCAGATGTAAGTCTTAATGAAACTTATTTCTTAAAAAAAGTTAACATGTAGCGTTGAAATCAATGCACAGATTACAAAGAACGTACAAAGATAGAGATTCAAAGAAAAATTAGTTCGCCTAATATTAAACACTTTGAAAGGATAAACATTTTAAGTCCAGGTGTATTCTTGAATTTATGAGTATATAAATGAGTGATAGAGAGGAACAAATTTATGTATATAGGTGGTCTGGCAAAACTAAAAAATCATAGCAAGTTCAATGACTCATGTGGATGAGATTGTACCGAAAGACGCACCTGTTAAACGAAGTGCAGTTTTAATCACTATATGAGAAACCTCCGGAACCTTTATCATATTACGGGCTCCTATGGGATTTTTAACATAGAAATCCCATCAGACATCGAAACATTTTTGTTATTCATATGAAATACGTCAAAAGTGTCTATAAAAATGTTTTGGAAGTTATAGTTGACTGAATGTTTGAATAGGCGTGATGCAAGGATATAGTTTATGTATAGTAAGCAACATCTGCTAAACAATGGTCAAATCCATAGAAATGTAAAATCTAAAAACATTATTTGACTACTGAAGTTCTTAACCGCTTGAGGACCAGCATGTAAATGATATACTAGTCAACCGTTGTAAAAACGGTTGCTCTTTAACGCTATCTAGAAAAATAAGTAAATTAAAGTAAACGTTCTCCAGACACGCTGGTCTTCAATATCATATCAATAGGTTTCTCGTGGAGGCAACACTGGGTTGATAAGAGTGGAATCTCTGCGTCGCGAACGGGTTAAACACCAATATTAATCTAGAAAACGAATTTCTTTTTTCTTTGATACTTTACAAGAAAGAAAGGAAACCTTGCTAAATGGACAAAAAAATCAGTTATAAAACATTAGAAATACTGAATGTCTAATATTGAGAAAAAAGTAGAGGTAAATGCAAGCTTTATAAAACAACCAAAGATATCTTCCATGCAACGAATTTCTTTTTCTTTTGATACTTTACAAGAGAGAAAGGAAACCTTCTGCTTATATAAACAAAAAATTTTAAGTTATAAAGCATTAGAAATACTGAATGTCTGATATTCAGAGAAAAGCAGAGGTAAATATGCAAAGCTTTGAAAAATAAAAAGAACCAACTAAAAGATACTAATCCATGCAAATAATTTCTTTTTCTTTTGATACTTTAAAAGAGAGAAAGGAAACCTTCTGCTTATATGGACAAAAAAATTTTAAGTTATTAAACATTAGAAATTCTGAATGTCTGATATTAAATGAAAAGTATAGGTAAATATGCAAAGCCCAACTAAAAGATCAAACATTCCACTAAAGATATAAGTTTGAAACCGGAATCAAAAGTTTCTGTCCAGGTACTTTGACTGATCTATACTGTAACTATGAATCCCAAATGACAGTAAATGCGCGTTTCCGAGACAATTCTAAAATGTAAATGCAAACGAACTCTCCTAACGTTCTTCTCC
Source organism: Pardosa pseudoannulata (assembly GCA_032207245.1). Taxonomy (NCBI): domain Eukaryota; kingdom Metazoa; phylum Arthropoda; class Arachnida; order Araneae; family Lycosidae; genus Pardosa; species Pardosa pseudoannulata. The sequence goes on along the minus strand of CM063511.1, from coordinate 57,480,821 downwards.
GTAAATTTTTTCCCACTCCAGTTAAACAAAGGAAACTTCTATACCGCAAACAGACGGGAAAAAATCAGCATGATTGATTGGAAAGTGTCTGCGAAGTTTTCCTCATCGAGTCTCCTCTGACTGAAAAAAAACGACAAAAAAGAATCTACCCTCCAAATGTGTTTAGTTTTTCCGAAAGCTGTGCGAGAATTTTTTCCGATACTTAATGGATGCTCTAGGGGGTGTCAACTTGCCCCTGGGAGATGAAAAAGCAAGACAGATAAATAAAAAAAAAATGTCTTCGCGAATATTTTGCATGCGCTCGTGTTTGTGGACTTCATTATCTTATTCGTTTCCTGATAAACATATTTGCATTTCCTTTGACGGAATATTCGATTCCCCCGAACGTTTTCGGAGAATGCATGAGCGGAGGCCATAAATCAAAAACCGAAGATTCGAGACACCAATAGTCGAGATATTTTGAAGTGCAGGGTAGGGCGGATGAAAAAGAAAGAATTTATTTTCTGTCTGTGTTTGCGTATTGAATATGAAGATCCAGACCGAACATGCTGCTATATGATCAAAGGTTGATTTAGAAATGATTGCTAACAACTAAAGAAGAAAAAGAAAATTAAAGTGAACACAACTAAATCTATATGTATAGAAAAATGATTACGGTTTCATGGATATACTTGATCTTTAAAAGGAATAAACAAATCGTGTAGATTCTTGGAACTTTCACAGCTAATTTTTTAAAACTTCTAAACAGTTCTTCAAAAGTATTCTTCTCCTGATCTGTCCCGTGGTATCATTCTTTAATCTATATAATTTTCTTCTTCTTCATAGTCACACCAGTCTCTTATGTAATAAGAATTGTTAGGAGGTTAGTCCAGTTACCTGATCCAATTGTGTTCTTGTGAAAAGAGGATTAACTAACTAATAGTTTTATATTCATTAATTATGTTTTGCATATTTTTCTCGGTTCCGTTGAGGTGTCTCACGACTGTTGAAAATTGAAAAGAAATAATAGCAGAAATTTTTAAGATACTTAATGGGGGTGTCAACTGTACTATAATATATTTGTCAAAATATATTAACTGTCAACTTAGTATTATATATTTTCTTCCTTATTATACTTGATTAAGAATATGTTTGTTAGAAACTCTAAAGGTTTAATTGTTACTTTGTTCCACATGTATATTACAAACATTGCTTCGTATTAAATTTATTTATTTAACGCATCAAATAAGTATATACCACATTGAAGTTATTACGTATATAAGATAAGATAAATAAGATAGAGGAGTAAGATAGAGGAGTAAGAAAGAAAAGGAGTTCCCACCAACACTGGTACTTGTGGGTTAAAACAGTTTTTAAGACCTCACACAGAAAATAAAATAACTCTTTGTTAAGTTTTAAGCTGCCGTAAAAGCTCCTTAAAAATGGAAGTAATGGTGCCACAATTGGAAGAATGAATGTAACAGGTAGTGCTATCGAAGGGAAAGGTAAGGATAACATTACAAGCTGCCTCAACTTTAACCTCCTCCTAAAGTATTCTGTGACAAACGATGGCCGATTAGTTAGGGTGCTGGCCTTCGGTACCGGAGTTCGTGCGTTCGAGTCCCACTGTGGCATGGATGTTCGTAGCCGTTCGGAATCGGCTTTAAGATGTAGGTCCCGGTCTCATTAGCCCTCGTGTTGCAAAAAGCAGACCGTAGCGCTCCAAACCAAACCAAACCAAACCAAACCTAAAGTATTCTGTACTTTATCGAGAGAATAACTGCACTCCAGACCATAACCCCTTCCAGGTTTATTTTATTTCGGAATTATGGGTCAAAAATGTCAATTTTTTATGCTTATTTTTATACATACATAGCTTTTTAAACATAATAGCACCATTCGCATACAAAAATTTCCTTAAAATTAATGTAATAAAAAATATCAATTTACTTAAATGAGTAATTTACATGTATATTTGGCTTTCTGTACGGCAGCAATCATTAGACTTTGGAGTCAATTTATACTAACTATAAATATAAAGCTTAGAATACCTAGCTTTTATTTTGAATTAAATTTTATTTATATCCTATGCATTTACATAAACGATTATGAAATTATTAATCAAAATTTGGTCGTGTAGGATACAATCGAAAACACGATATTGCACAGAGTCCAACATCCCAATCTGGACATTACAACCGTGTTTCTCTCCTTACCTTCTCTCTATTGTTTCTTTGAGCAGCAAATGATCAAGTAGCCAGAAAAGTAAACAAAAGCATTCGAAGCCATAAAAAATGCATGTTAAATAATTCGGGAAAGTCTGATTGCACAGTGTAAAATTCCACAGTGCCCAAGCTACACTCGGGACGAGCCAGGATGGTACATTTCGCCTGCTTGAGTTCAGCTGGGGAAAAACCGAGAAAGGGTTAAATTTCAAAGACTTTTTCAATATCATCTAACCATATAGTTAGTAATATTCCCTGAGAATGGAATTCTCCAGTCTTTTTCAATCAAATGATCTCTTTGAGATTGCAAGCTTCGCGTTCATCTCTGTCGGTGGTTAGGATGAGCGTTTGTTGAGGCGTGGTTTGGTTTGGTTTGGAGTGCTACGGTCTACTTTTTTCAACACGAGGGCCCATGAGACCGGAACCTACAGCTTAACCCTTTCGTGGGCCTTGGGAAGACTACTTTCCACTTACATGATCTTACAAAATACACCTGTGGGAAACGCAAAACCCATTTTAATATATTGGCATTGGTATTATAACGATGGGAAGACTAATTCTCACTTCAGTTTTATGCTGTCATCTAATATCCGATATATTGAATATAATTAGCACATCTGTTTTGAAAGTTTTTAAACGTTGTGTGAGAAATAAATGGCCTGCGAAACGGTTAAAGCGGATTCCGAACTGCTATGAACATTCATACCATTGTTGAATTCGTACCCACGAACTCCGGTACCGAAAGCCAGCACCTTAACCAATAGGCCATTGGTCGGCCGTTTGTTAAGGTGGACTTTTGTACGAATTACTACTAAAAAAGAACGCGACGCTTGCAGAGATTATCCTCCAAGCTTCTTGAAAAAAAGCTTAGCCATCTTAATCTATTATTAACCCTCCGCATGGATTACATCGAGGAAAACAAGTCTCCAAAAATACGCTAAATGTTTACTGCGTCAGTGGCCAAAGCGTTCTATGATTTTTACTTCACCCTTAGTCGACTGGAATAGAATACAGGGTACTACTGAAGAACAGGGTGCCCCTTGGCAATTTTGGTGAAATTACTGGCGATGTTTACGAAAACACAAAGGTATTTCATCCGAACAACATTGTATCCTTTGCTATTTGTGCTACTATAATTGATGTAGATTGTGCCATTGTAATAGAATTATATACATTTTCTTAATTAATCAAAACCCTGAGAAAGTGGGCATTTACATTAATGGTCAATTAATCCCTTAACAGTTTACAAAGCCAACAGCTCCAAATTATTAAAAATTAGCCATAATGAATCTCTAATATTTTATTATATCTAATATTTTTAAGCATTACTCGCATTTAATGTATAAGAAATGGGTTACACAAGAAGAGCTCGATACAAATATATTATAAATTAAAATATAGATACAGATTGTTTGGACTCGGCAAGTTCAGGAGAAAATGTTAAGCTACTATGCTCAAAGCTTTATCGCCAAGTTGGCGGGGGCACCCTGTTTTTCAGTCAAGCCGAATACAATACCCACCCTTGTTTCTCTACCTCCATGATATAAATAGATATTATAGATTTCAACTTTTAATACACATAAAGCTCGTCAATTCTCGAAGATCATTCCATAAGAAATAATGGATTCTAAATGTACAAATAAAAATATTCTTTGAGAGACTTGTTTATATATTTTTTACGAAAGTCATCCAAAATATTTAAGTGGTGCAATTAGAGATACATCTGTTACCGCAAACGAAATGCTTCAAAATAGAGATTTACAAAGCCATGAAAAGCTATAAGCGTCTTTGTGCCTCAAGGGATAGGGGTGCATCCTTGAATAAATATTAATCAAAGAGGGTTGTAGTTCCTAAACAATCGACCTGACCCTCCTACCGCAAAACTCCATGATCGAAAAGCACTAGCACAAATGTATATTACATCCATTTTCGGAGCATTTTGAGGTCGAAAATTGTACGTGACAACCGCTTTGAAGACATCATCGGTTTGATGAAATTGTACGTGCAAACCTCTTAGAGGGTTATGGACGATTCATTTTATTTGGGGTTGTATACAAAATCCGTAAAAGCTGAAAAATATATATTACTCGCCAGCATCTACCTTCTTACGCTGAGATACAGACTGCTGAGTACTTACCTATCACACATGTCTAAATATTAATTTACAGTTCAACACATGAACTGTAGTATAAAAAATTTAAAAAAACACTACCTCAAAATGTGTTTAGTTTTTTTTTAAAGTTGTGAGAGAATTTTTTAAGATAATTAATGGGGTTGTCAACTGTACTATAATATATTTGTCAAAATATATTAACTGTCAACTTATTATTATATATTTTCTGCCTTATTATACTTGATTAAGAAAATGTTTGATAGAAACTCTAAAGATTGAATTGTTACTTTGTTCCACATGTATATTACAAACGTTGCTTCGTATTAAATTTATTTATTTAACGCATGAAATAAGTATATACCACATTGAAGTTATTACGTATATCACGCCATCGAATATCTTTATTAGAATCTCAAAATATCGGTGGGAATAAATCTAAATGAACAGATTGATTTATTATGTGGTATTTGGAATTATTATTAAACACCTCTTCTTAGGATGAAGAATCAATTTCATTGAACATCTACATTTAAGTTAATGTTTGAATTTCAATTAAATATTAATATTTTCATTTTAAATTAAACTCCATCAGAGGTATCGAACGTTACTCTTTTCAATTATCTAAAACTGGAATTTAATTCCTTCAGTACAAATATGTTCTTTTCACTGAAGTAAATTAACAAATATATATTTTCATGCATATTATTTATCTTAAGCTTAACCATTTTAATATTGCAAAAGAAAACCTTAATAACAATAAAAAATATAAATACCCTTTTATTATCTTCTGTTAATAAAAATGCAAAATATATACATTTAATGGTTTAAAATAAAATTAACCTGTTGGAAATTATTCTAATTTTTAAGACTCATTACCGTCAGAATGCACAAGAAAATGTGACATTTTATACAGAAACAATCAAATGAAAAAAAAAAGCCGAATACATTTTTAGAATCACTTCAAGAGTATCTAATCACTACAGTATTCAAATTTCAAAATTTGAATCTAAATGCATTTTGTTATGAAAGGGAGAAAGAAAAATGTTTTATTTTTTTTCACAATGAAGTACCTGTTTTTGCAAACATGTCTAAATTGTACGGTATTCATATATAACTTTCGTTCAACCTTTGCTTGATAGAGAAATGCTAGGCTTCAAAATGTTTAAAAAGTTTCAATATTAAAAATTATTAATTATTAGAATACGTATTTTTTTTAATTTAATAAATTGCATTTGATTTAGAGCACCATTTTACAAACATTTAGATATCCAGTAACTAAAATATTATACTTTGTTATATTATAGAGAGTTTAAACAAGCATATCACAGTATTCAAATCTCAAAATTTGAATGTAAATCCATTTTGTTAAGAAAGGAAGAAAGAAAAATAGTTTATTTTTTTTTACAATGAAGTACCTTTTTTTGCAGACATGTCTAAATTGTACGGTATTCATATATAACTTTGGTTTAATCTTTGCTTAATAGAGAAATACTAGCCTTCAAAATGTTTAAATAGTTTCAATATTAATAATTTTTACTTATTAGAATACGTATATTTTTTTATTTAATATATTACATTTGATTTAGAGCACCATTTTTTCAGCAGTTAGATATAAAATAACTAAAATATTATATTGTGATATATTATAGACAGTTTAAACAAGCAATTAAACATATTAGTTGAAATGTGTATTGCTGATATTAGTAAAAATAATTAAAAATTTTCGGAATGGCAGTCTCGGATGTTGACAGTTTGCTGTCAACTAGTCTTCATACGTTCAGACGACACGCTGAAAACTATTTTTAGAATACCTTTAAACCGATACGTCAAAGCGAAATGCATATCTCTGACGTTCTCATTGATATGTCATTAGAAGGATGATTTTTATCAGGATAAAGTGAAAAAAGTGTACAGGAGGCACAACAGGAGTGATAGAGGAGCATATAAAGCGTTAAGACGCATTTCGAGTTTAATTAATGTTGACGAAATATGTTATTGCATGGAGACTACCAGGTTGGAGCTGTTTAATGGACGGAAAGACCTTGCTTAAATGTGTTAAATTCTTCTTCATCTGTTTCTTACTTCTATGAAAACAATATCCGTGAAATCTAAGATATAAAATAGGGGACGGGAGCAGGGTTAGCTCAGTCGGCAAAGGCAACGCACTCGTAACTGTTGAGTTGCATTTCGAACCTAAGATTCGCCGTGTTCGTTAACGGTGACTGTGGCACGTAAAATGTGTTTGTGGCTACAATGTCCTCCAAATTCTCAACCAATTCCTCTGGGTTGCAGGCTAAGTCCATGGGTTTTCTACTTGGCCCATGCTTCAAAATTACTAGGAGCCACTTCAGCATAAGTCTTATTCTCACTTATTGCTCGCTAAAAACGAATGGTGCTTTTTCCTTAATAAGAGTAGCCTTCGGCTCAAATGTGCTTGGTTTGTCCAAGTGGCATAAGACAACAACAATGGGTAACCCTACTTTTAGCACCAAAAAATACAATAGACATAACTTTCTATTTTAACCTACTCACTAAACTGATCGATTACAGCAGCGGTAGCTCAATCGGCAAAGACAACGGTCTCGTTGCGGGATCGGAACCTAAGCCGGCCAAGAATCCGCCGTGTTCGCTAAAAGTGACTGGGGCAAGTAAAATAAGTTCGTGGTCACAATGCCTTCCATGTCCTGTCTCAATAACTCTGGAGGTGGCAGTTCAAGTCTATGGGTCTTCTGATTTGTTACTGCTTCAAAATTATGAGGACACACTCGAGCATAATTCGCACTTTCACCCTTGAGGTGCTCGTTGAGAAACCGAAAGTCACACCCCTTCGTCTTAAATCGAAAATATCATCCCAAGGCTAGGAAGCTGTTAACCATTTATTACCACCAGAGGAGAAAGTGTAGCTTAAGTTATTCTAAGTACGCGAATAACATTACACCCACAGGGTACTCGTAATTTTGAAGCAGAGACGAATCAGAAAACCCATATGTTTAGCCTGCCACCCCCAGAGATATAGTTTAAGAATATGGAGGAGATTGTGACCACGGACATACTTTAAGTTCTCCAGTCACCTTCAACGAATACGGCGGATCTTAGGCCGGCTTAAGCCCAGAACCCGCAACCTCTTAGTTACCAGATCGTTACCTTTGCTGACTGATCTACCGTGTCTCATTGATACGAGTACAAAATGAGTACAAATATTCAAAATTATTACATATAACTTACGAGCATTGATCCATATTGAATTTGTTTCTTAAAATAATTAAATGCTGCATATTTCACTGACGCCATTACGTTTGGGCCTCTAACAATCATATTGATTTCTCAAAACATCGTAGTTGAAATCGAAATAAATCAAACAGTGCAGATTAAATTATTACATTATCTATAGTTCTTGTATTCTTTAGCACCTTCTCGAGGAATGAAAAATTCATTTCATCGAACGTTTCCACTTGAGTAAAACATTAATATTTTCGTTTTAAATTACGACAGGAGGAATCGATCACAGATATTGTACGTAACTCTTTTCAATTTCCTAAAACTAGAAACTAATTCTTTCAGCTGAAAAGTGTTCTCGCCAAAGAAAAATAACAAATTTATAATTTCATATATATTATTTATCTTAGAGAAATAAGTTTTTTTTGTTCATATTCAAAAAAGGAATTTCAATAATAAAAACTATATATATATTCCCTTCTCTTATCTCCTGTTAATAAAAATGCAAAGTATGTTCATTCTTTCCTTTAAAACGCAATTTACCGTTCGAAAGTCATTCTAATTTGGAGACACAATGCCGTCCCGAAGACACCGAGAAAGGTGACGTTTCATACATAGACAATAAAAAAACTCGAATGTATTGGAGAAGTAAGCTTTCACCGGAATAGCTAATTAGAACTATGTTCCTGCAAGTTTTGTAATTTGCATGTGAATGCATTTTGTTGTGAAGGAGAGAAGCAAAGGTTTTGTTCCTTCCGAAAGCGTTTTAATATGAAGGAGCTTTATTATTTGAGAATATATTTATGAGTAAGTGGGAAATAATAGTTACATAGTTTACTGCACAAAATATAACTTAATTTTACTTTACAGTCAAAACTGTTTTTTGACAGACAAGTACGTTTAGAATGTATAATTACAAAATGCTTATATAAACGTGAAAAAAAGTATGAATTATACTTTATTGAAGTAACTGGAACTTTTTTTCGATAATACGTCGTTTGTTGTGGAAGCACTACGTTCTAGTGTTTTGCTACACGAGGGACCTACTGCTTAAAAGCAGATTCCGAAAATCTACGAACATCCATGTCAGCAGCGGAATTCGAGCTATTATTATTAGAGAATATATGAGTAAGTGGGAAATAACAGTTACATAGTTTACTACAGAATTTTTTTTTTAAATATAACTTAATTTTACTTTACAGTCAAAACTGTCTTTTGACAGACAAGTACGGAATGTTTAGAATGCATAAATAAAAAATGTTAATATGTAACTGAAAAAATTTTTTTATTATACTTTATTGAAAAAACTGGAAATTTTTTTTCATTAATACATGGTTTAGTGTGGAGAGCTACTGTCTACTATTTTGCTACACAAGGGACCTAGTGCTTAAAGCCGATTCCGAATGTCTTCGAACATCCATGACAGCAGTGAGATTCGAACAGTTATTATTAGAGAATAGATATATGAGTAGGTTAGAATAATATTTACATAGTTCACTGCACAAAATATTTTTAAGAATGTGACTTAATTTTACATTACAGTGAAAACTATGTTTTGACAGGCAAGTAGGTGACGTTTAGAATGTATAAATACAACACTTTTCTATATAGCTTAAAAAATTATTAATTATACTTTACTGAGGCAACTGTAACTTATTTTCAACATTATATGGTTGTGTGGAGCGCTACGGTATACTGGTTTGCTACTCTAGGGATAATGAGACTGGGAGCTGCTGCTTAAAGCAGATTCTGAACGGCTTCTAACATCCATGCCAGCAACGAGATTCGAAAGACTATTATCAGGGAATATATGAGTAAGTTGGAAATAATAGTTACGTAGTATACTGCACAAAATATTTTTAAAAATGTGACAAATTTACATTACAGTCAAAGAAGTTTTTTGACAGGCAAGTAAGTGACGTTTAGAATGTATAACTACAAAATGCTTATATATTGCTGAAAAAAATATTAATTATACTTTATTAAACTTTATCTCATAAATACATAGTTTGGTGTAGAGCGCTGTGTTCTACTGTTTTGCTACACGAGGGTTAATGAGACCGGGACTTATTGCTTAAAGCAGATTCCGAATAATTTCGAACATCCATGCCAGCACCAAGTTTCCAAAGATTAGAGAATATATTTATGAGTAGATGTGATTAATAGTTACATAGTTTACTGTACAAAATATTTATTAAAAGGTGACTTAATTTTACATTACAGTCAAACATGTTTTTGACAGGCAAATACGCGACGTTTAGAATGTATAAATACAAAATACTTATATATAACTGAAAAAAAATATTAATTATACTTTATTGAAGTAACTGAAACTTTTTTAAATAATACATAGTTTGTTGTAGATCGCTACGGTCTACTGTTTTGCTACAGTAGGGCTATTGAGACTCGGACTTACTGCTTAAAGTCGGTTTCGAAAGGCTACGAACATCCATGCTAACTGCGGAATTCGAATGATTATTATTAGAGAATATACTTTTATGTAGTTGGGAATTAATAGTTACATAGCTTAGTGCACAAAATATTTTTAAGAATGTGACTTAATTTTACATTACAGGGAAATTACATACAAGTATGTGATTTTTAGAATGCATAAATACAAAATGTTTGTATAAAGCTTAAAAATTATTAATTATGCTTTATTTAATTAACTGAAACTTATCTTCAAGAATATATTAATTGGTGTGGAGCACTACGGTCTACTGTTTTAATACACGAGGGCTAATAAGACCGTGACCTACTGCTTAAATTCGATTCCGAACATCTACGAACATCCATGTTAACAATGGAATTCGAACGATAATTATTAGAGAATATATTTATAAGTAGATAAAAAAGTTAATAGTTACATAGGTACAAAGTTACATAGTACAAAATATTTTTTAAATGTGACTTAATTTTACTGTACAGTCAACACTGTTTTTGACACACAAATACGTGACGTTTAGAATGTATAAATAAAAAATACTTATATATAGCTTTAAAAATATTAATTATACTTTATTGAAGTAAACTTTTTTAATAGTACATGGTTTGTTGTAGAGCACTACAGTCTACTGTTTTGATACACTAGTGCTAATGAGACCGGGACCTACTGCTTAATGACGATTCCGAAAGGCTACAAACATCCAAGCTAACAGCGGATTCGAACTATTATTATTAAATAATTTATTTATGAGTAGGGGAGAATAATAGTTACATAGTTTACAGCATAAAATATTGTTTTAAATGTGACTTAATTTTTATATTACAATCAAAACTGTTTTTTGACAGGCAAGTACGTGACGTTTAGAATGTATAAATACCAAATCGTTCTATATAGAGTAAAAAACTATTAATTATACTTTATTAAAGTAACTGAATCTTTTTTTCAATAATAAATGGTTTGATGTAAAGCGCTACGGTCTACTGTTTTGATACATGAGTGCTAATGAGACAGTCACCTACTGCTTAAAGTCGATTCCAAACGGCTACGAACATCCATGCTAACTGCGGAATTCGAACTATTACTATTATTATTATTATCATAGAATATATAAGTAGATGGGGAATAATTAAATAGATTTCTGCACAAAATATTTTAAGAAATATACTTAATTTTACATCACAGTGAAATGACAGGCAAGTATGTGATGTTTAGAATGTAGAAATACAAAATGTTTATATAAAACTTAAAAATTATTAATTATACTTTATTAAATTAACTGAAATTTATTTTCAAGAATATATTGATTGGTGTGGAGCGGTACAGTGTACTATTTTAATACACAAAGGCTAATAAAACCGGCACCTTCTGCTTAGAGTAGATTACAAACGGCTACGAACATCTATGTTAATAGCGGAATTCGAACGATTCTAATTATAGAATACAGTTATAAGTAGGTGGAGAGAATAACTGCATAGTTGATTGCACAAAATATTTTATTAAATATGACTTAATTTTACATTAATGGCAAAACTGTTTTTGACAGACAAGTACATGACTTTTAGAAAGTATAAATACCAAATTTTTATATGTAGCTTAAAAATTATTAATTATAGGTTATTGTAATCACTGCACTTATTTTCAAGACTATATGGTTTGGTTTTGAGCGTTACGGTCTACTGTTTTGCTACACGAGGGCTAATGACTCAGAGACTTATTGCTTAAAGCCAATTCTGAACGGGTCCGAACATCCATGCCAGTTGCGAGATTCTAACCCTTGAACTCCGGCAGTGAAGAACAGTGCTCTATCATTGGACCACATTTTGGCTCAAAAATATATGATCAGTTTGACTTACAGTGATTTTGTAGAATTGTATTCCACATTTCGACGTATAATCAAAGGTGCAAATATTAATGAAGTCTAGTCATTAACCAAATTAGTATCATGTAATGTATTTACAACTACATAGAGTACCGGCATTTCCAGAGAATATGCATGTACGCATGAATGGACTAATTACACAGAGATCTACTGCATAAATTCGTTTTCTAAAGGTTGTAAATAGAAGCATTAGCAGTTGGTTTAGAACACAAGTATATTCCAGTATCTAAAACAGTATATTTCCTGTTTATTAATGCTCTGAATTGTTAGTAAGTTTTAAACGTAAAAATTTATAACTGCAGAAATAAAGATGTTTACAGTATACAATTAAACTGTATTAATCGCAGTTTAACAATTTCTAAATCTTAGATACTGTGTTTGGCGACACTTCATGCAGTAAATTTAGATCTGAGAAAAACTGTTATTCTAATAAATGCAAATAATAAAAGGTTTTTTTCGAAAACTGTGGTTATTATTTTCATCAATACCAATATATAGATAGGGACTTGTTTCTTAACCCAAGATTCGAAAAGTGACAGTTCCCCTATCAACTCCGCACAACCTGACGGTTTTATACGGTCAACCAAAACAGAAAATTTATATGAAGTTGTTACACTGTATTAAATCTTGGTAAAATTAATATGTTGACGGACACTTTTGTCTATAGCCGTCAAACGCAGTTCACTATGTGGTATGACAGGAATAGCCGTCCAAAACGAAACTGTCGTTTTTAGAAGCTACGATTATACCGGTATATACGGTATAAAGTACCATTACCTATCTGACTTTTCCTACACACAAAAAAGTATAGAATTGGAATTATGATAAAGTATGAAGTAAGAGGAAATTATACTAGTAATATAGACTCGTATACCTTCTAAAACTGTAAACAAGAACATAAATCGAAGATATGACCCTGTTAAAATCATTAAAACTATTTGAATATTTCATGTTCCCAAATATTTTTTTACAATTTTTGGGGAAATTTTAACAATATAAATAGAGTTCTAGTTTTCTAAAAATGCAAAAATATCTTCCCGAATTTAATATTGAAAACTGGGCATTTTACATTTTTTAGAATTTCTCAATGAAACTAATTTAATTTTTGACTGTATAAAGAATATAGGTTAGCTCCTTATTTCAAAATTAGTTCAATTTAAAATATATAAATAATAAAATATTTTTCCTTCATTTCAAGTCATAAATTCACAATACATTTTAATGTCTCGTCCAGGCTAGTTTAAAAAAATACACTTAGCAATCAACGTATGGAGAAATGTGTTTATAAACATCAGTTATTCGACTTCGTAAAGTCGCTTTCACATGCAAATTCCTCCTCTGTGAAAAGAATGCAATTTTAATTAGGAAGTTCTTCTAAGAAATGTTTTTCCCTTCACCCTGGTAGTGGAAAAGGTTCGTTTTAGGTGTCTTCTTATCTGTATTGTATTACAAATTACAATGCATTGCCGAGAAAATTTCGCGGATGAGTATGAAAGGTCACAAATAAAAGTTTTGAAGATGCGTTATTAAGGAAAAGAAAACTAATTGGAAATGCTTTGTATGTTTGAAAAGTATTTTTTTTTTAAATATGAATTATAGTTTTCTTTCATATGAGGTTTGGCTACACATAAGAAAAAAAAATGAAATTCTGAAATTTAAATTTTGGACAAAATATGATTCGAATGAAGTTCATAAATTTTTATGAACAATAAACACGATTATTAATTTGTGATATGGACTTGGTAATATTCAAATTATGCTTTTATAGTTCTTATTTTCTAGTACTCCTTTTAATCTTTTCCCCAAATTTCAAATACTCAGAACTAATATTTCAAATTTTCCAGAATAGCAATATTTCTTGTGTAATTTTTTACATTCAAATTTTAAGATTTTTTAGAATACACAAAATAAGTATAATTCATGGATTGAAATTTAAGTTTGTTTGGCTACACATAAGAAAACAATATTCTCAAATTTAAATTTTGGATAAAATATGATTCGAGTGGAGATCACACAAGAAATATAGATTTCATTAAAGTTTATGAACATTAATCGATAATATGAACTTGATATTACTCAAAATATGATTTTATAGTTCTTATTTTCTTGTACTCTATTTTAATATTTTGCTCAAATTTCAAATACTCAGAACTAATATTTTAAATTTCAAGAATAGCAATAATATATCTCATGTATAGTTTTTGAAATTTAAAATTATAACATTTTTTAGAATGCATAAAATAAGTATAATTTATGGATTGAAATTTAGATTTATTTGGCTACACATAAGTAAAAGAAAATTCTCAAGTTTAAATTTTGGATAAAATATGATTCGAATGGAGATTATACAAGAAATATAGATTTCATGAATGATTATGAACAATAAACGTCATCATTAATCGATGATACTGACTTGATATTACTCAAATTACGTTTTTATAGTTCTTATATTTTGTTACTCTATTTTAATTGTTTTCCTCAAATTTCATATATTCAGAAATAATATTCAAAATTTCCAGAATAGCAATAATGTATTTCTTGTATAATGTTTAAACTTTTAAATTTTAAGATATTTTAGAATACGTAAAATAGGTATAATTTATGGATTGAAATTTAAATTTCTTTGGCAATACATAAGGAAAAAAATTCTCAAATTTAAATTTTGGACAAAATATGATTCGAGTGGAAATTATTCAAGAAAAATAGATTTCATAAATATTTATGAACAATAAAAGTGACCATTAATGAATGATATGGACTTAATATTACTCAGAATATGTTTTTATGGTTCTTATTTACTAGTACTCTATTTCAATATTTGCCTCAATTGTCAAATACTCAGAAATAATATTGCAAAATTTAACAATAAAAATAGAGTTCTAGTTTTCTTAAAATGAAAAATTTCTTCCCGGATTTAATTCTGAAAACTGGACATTTTACATTTTTTAGAATATCTCAATGAAACTAATTAAATTTTTGACTGTATAAAGAATATAGGTTAGCTCTTAATTTCACAATTAATTCAGTTTGAAATATATAAATAATAAGATATTCTTTCTTAATTCCAAGTCATAAATTTACAAAACATTTTGATGTCTCGTCCAGCCTAGTTTAAAAAAATACTCTTAGCAATTAACATATTGAGAAATGTGTTTATAAACATTAGTTATTCGGCTTCGTAAATTTGCTTTCACATGCAAATTCCTCCTCTGTGAAAAGAATGCAATTTTAATTAATAATTTCTTCTAAGAAATGTTTTTCCCTTCATCCTGGTAGTGGAATAAGTTCGTTTTAGGTGTCTTCTTATCTGTATTGTATTACAAATTACAATGCATTGCCGAGAAAATTTCGTGGATGAGTAAGAAAGGTCACAAATAAAGGTTTTGAAGATATGTTATTAAGGAAAAGAAAACTAATTGGAAATGCTTTGTATGTTTGAAAAGCAATTTTTTAAAAAATATGAATCATAGTACTCTTTCATATGAGGTTTGGCTACACATAAGAAAAAAAAATGAAATTCTGAAATTTAAATTTTGGACAAAATATGATTCTACTAAACTTCATAAATGTATATGAACAATAAATACGATTATTAATTTGTGATATGGACTTGGTAATATTCAAATTATGTTTTTATAGTTCTTATTTTCTAGTACTAATTTTAATATTTTCGTCAAATTTAAAATGTTTAGAACTAATATTCCAAATTTCCAGAATAGCCATATTTCTTGTATAATTTTTTAAATTCAAATTTTAAGATTTTTTAGAACACATAAAATAAGCATAATTTATTGATTCAAATTTAAGTTTGTTTGGCTACACATAAGAAAAAATATTCTCAAATTTAAATTTTGCATAAAATATGATTCGAATGGAGATAACACAAGAAATATAAATTTCATAAATGTCTATGATCAAGAAAAGTGATCATTAATTAATGATACGAACTTGATAATACTCAAAATATGTGTTTATAGTTCTTATTTTCTAGTACTTTCTTTTAATTTTTTGATCAAATTTGAAATATTCAGAACTAATATTCCAAATTTTCAGAATAGCAATAATGCATTTGTTGTATAAATTTTAAACTTTCAAATTTTAAGATACTTTAGAATACATAAAATAAGTATAATTTATGGATTAAAATTTAAATTTATTTGGGTACACATAAGAAAAAAAAACCAAATTCTCAAATTTAAATTTTGGATAAAATATAATTCGAGTGGAGATTACACAAAAAATATAGATTTCATAAATGTTTATGAACAATAAACGTGATCATTAATCAATGATATGGACTCTTTAATTCTCAAAATATGTTTTTATAGTTATTTTCTAGTAGTCTATTTTAAGTTTTTGCTCAAATTTCAAATACGCAGAACTTCCAAATTTCCAGAATAGCAATAATGTATCTCTCGTGTAATTTTTAAGCTTTAAAATTTTAAGATTTTTTAGAATACATAAAATAAATATAAATTATGGATTGAAATTTAAATTCGTTTGGCTCCACATAAGAAAATAAATTCTAAAATTTTAATTTTGAATAAAATATGATTCTAGTGAAGTTCATATATGTTTATGAACAATAAACACGATTATTAATTGGTGATATGGACTTGATAATACTGAAATTACGTTTTTATAGTTCTTATTTTCTAGTATTCTATTTTAATTTGTGGCTCAAATTTCAAATATTCAGAACTAATATTCCAAATTCCCAGAATAGCAATAATGTATTATAGTATAATGTTTAAACTTTCAAATTTTCAGATATTTTAGAACACATAAAATAAATATAATTTATGGATTAAATTTTAAATTTATTTGTCTACACATAAGAAAAAAAACAAATTCTCAAATTTAAATTTTGGATAAAATATGATTCGAGTGGAGATTACACAAGAAATATAAATTTCATAAATGTCTATGAACAATAAAAGTTATCAATAATCAATGATATGAACTAGATAATACTCAAAATATGTGTTTATAGTTCTTATTCTCTATTTTAATTTTTCGCTCAAATTTCAATACTCGTAACTTATATTCCAAATTCTCAGAATAGCAATAATGTATTTCTTGTATAATTTCAAATTTCAAATTTTAAGATTTTTTAGAATACATAAAATAAGTATAATTTATGGATTGAAATTTAAATTTCTTTGGCTACACATAAAAAAAATAAATTCTAAAATTTAAATTTTGGATAAAATATGATTCTAGTGAAGTTCAACAAACACGATTATTAATTGGTGATATGGACTTGATAATACTAAAATTATGTTTTTATAGTTATTTTTTATTACTCTATTTTAATTTTTTGCTCAAATTTCAAATACTCAGAACTAATATTTTAAATTTACAGAATTGCAGTAATGTTTTTCATGTATAATTTTTAAAATTTAAAATTTCAACATTTTTCAGAATAAATTAAATAAGTATAATTTATGGATTGAAATTGAAATTTTGTTTGGCTACAGATAAGAAAAAAGTTCTAAAATTTAAATTTTGGATAAAATATGATTCGAGTGGTGATTATACAAAATATATAGATTTCATAAATATTTATGAAATATAAACACGGAAATTAATCATTGATAGGGACTTGATGACACTCAAAAAATGTTTTTATACTTCTTAGTTTCTAGTACTCTATTTTAATTTTTTACTAAAATTCCAAACACTTAGAACTAATATTCCAAATTTCCAGAATAACAATAAAGTATTTCTTGTGTAATTTTAAAACTTTCAAATTTTAACATTTTTAGAATACATAAGATAAGTATAATTTATGGATAGAAATTTAAACTGTGTATTAAAACATAAATTAGGTCTCAGTTTGAAAGTGAACTTATTTTAGTATATACAAATAATATGTTTTTCTTTAGTTCCAAGTAGCAAATTTACAATACAATTTTGCATGCAGAAAGGTTTATTGACACTAGATTTACCGACTAAGCAAATTTGACTTATTAAAAATTTGATCACTAAATATAAATAAATATATATATATATATATATATATATATATATATATATATATATATATATATATATATATATATATATATATATATATATATATATATATATATATACTATATATATATATATATGTATGTATGTATGTATGTATGTATGTATATATATGCATACATACACATACATACATATGCATACATACACATACATACATACGCATACATACACATACATACGCATACATACACATACATACATACGCATACATACACATACATACATACACATACATACATATGCATACATACACATACATGCGCGCGCGCATGTTCTTATTTTCTAGTATTCTATTTTAATTTTTAGCTCAAATTTCAAATACTCAGAATGAATATTCCAAATTTCCAAAATAGCAATAATGTATTTCATGTATAATTTTTTAAATTTCACATTTTAATTTCTTTAAATACATAAAATAAGTATAATTTATGGATAGAAATTTAAACTGTGTATTAAAACAATTTAGGTCTCAGTTTGAAAGTGAATTTGTTTTAAAATATAAAAATAATATATTTTTCTTTAGTTCTAAGTAGCAAATTTATAATACAGTTTTGCATGCAGACAGGTTTATTAAAACTAGATTTACGTACCGAGCCATTTTGACTCATTAAAAATTTAATCACTATATATGTGTTAAACTTTAATGTCACTTTAAAAAACATATGTTAGTTTTTAGTTAAGTAATAAAATATATGTAAACTTTCATTTCTCTTCCCCGCAGACCCCTTCATTTCGCATTATCAAATGTGGTATACCTATTTTCACATTTGTGAGCCAATTTGACTCATAGAATGGTTTAACAGTTAGTCGCATAAAATGAAATTTATTGGTCGACTTAAGTAAATATTTCACGAAAAGATTTTTTTCCAATTGGTTGAAGAGCTAAGAAGTAAATATAGAGAAGAAGTCCAGAACACTTCCATTCCAGTGACAGAAATTCATGCTACTGACGCACGGAAGAATCGTCAAGTTCAACAATCATGCAAAAGAAACAGATGTAGAAACCATTGTGCTAAATGTAATAGAAATGTTTGAGGAAAATGTGTTTCAAAAACAGATTTTATATGTAAAAAATGGTTTTCAGGATTTTTTTGATAATAAACATTTTATTTAAATAAATTTGGAACTATTTTCTTTGCAAAAACTTTCTTGTATGAGTCAAATTCGCTCACGTCAGCAAAAGTAGGGGTATGATCAACATCCGTAAATCTAGTTTTAAAAAAATAGGCTTATCAGTCAAAGTATTGAGAACTGTTTCTTTCTAATAAACACCAGTTACTTGTCTACGTTAAGTCGCATTCATATGCAAATATTTCCTCTTTAAAAATAAATTTATTTTAATTAGGTTGTTGCAGGATATATTTTTTTCTTCTACCCCGATATAGAAGCAGGTTCGTTTTCGGTGTATTCTCATTTGTATTTTATTACAAATTGTAATGCATCTCCTAATAAATTTAGCTGAGAAGAAAGTCACAAATAAAAAGATTTTGAAAATGGCTTATTCATTGAAGAGAAAACTAACTGGACATACTTTGGTAATATTTGAATAAAGTAATATTTCAATAAAGATGTATTATAGTACTGAGGTACTATAACGTATGCATGAATAGCATGAAATTTTTCTACGCATAATAAAAAATTTTAAATTATGTAATTTAAATTATAGCTAAAATATGAAGCTAGTGAAAATTATTCCAGGCTTCATAAATGCATATGGACAACAAACAAGATTATTAATTGGTGATATGGACTTGATGATACTCAAATTATGTTTTTATAGTTCTTATTTTCTAGTACTCTATTTTAATTTTTGCCTCAAATTTCAAATACTCAGAACTAATATTCCAAAATTACAGAATAGTTATAACGTATTTCTTGTATAATTTTTTAAGTTTCACATTTTACCTTTATTTAGAATACATAAAATAAGTATAATTTATGGTTTAAAATTTAAGTTGTGTATAAAAACATAGATGAGGTTTGAGTTTGAAAGTGAATTGATCTTAAAATATAAAAATAATATATTTTTATTTAGTTTGAAGTCAAAAATGTACATTACAGTTTCCCATGAACGGTAGGTTTATTTAGAAACTGGATTATCAATTAAAGTATTCAGAACTGTTTCTTTCTAATAAACACCAGTTACTGGTCTACGTTAAGTCCCTTTCATAAGCAAATATTTCCTCTTTAAAAAGAAATATCTTTTAATTAGGTTGTTGCAGGATATATTTTTTCCTCTACCCCGATATAGAAGCATTTTCGTTTTCGGTGTATTCTCATTTGTATTTTATTACAAATTACAATGCATCGCCAAATAAATTTCGCTGAGGAGAAAGAAAAGTCAAAAATAAAGGTTTTGAAAATGTGTTATTTATTGAAAAGAAAAATAATTGGAAATACTTTGGTAATATTTCAATAAAGTAATCCAATTTCAGTAAAGATGTATTATACCACGGAGATACTATAACGTATTACAGTATGAGGTTTAGCTACACATAAGACAAAAATTTAAACTATAAAATTTCAATTATGGCTAAAATATGAAGCGAGTGGAAATTATTCCAGATTTCATAAATGTTTGTGACCAGAAACCAGGATCATTAATCGGTGATATGCTTTTAAACTAAATATGATTGAATAATATTTATTCTCTAGAACTCTATTTGAATTTTAGGCTCAAAATTTAAAGTATCAAAACTAGTTTTTCAGTTTTTCTGAAATGGAAAAATGTGTTCTTTATTTTAATGTTGAACTTTTTAAATTTTTAAAATATCTAAAATAGTAAATATTGTAACGTCTCTGAACCCTCGGGTAGCATGTGGGTGTCGAAGCTGTAGTAACACGACGTACAGCTTATAACAATAAATACTTTTATTCTTGTCTAAAATATAAAGGTATTTACAAATTTTTCCGAATGGAAATCACAGGGGTCAGGTGAGCTGGTACAGACTTAAAAGTTCCAGGTTTGAGGCAAAACCAATCTACGGTCAGGTGTCTGAGAGTTATGTGGTTAGACAGGAGTACAACTTGGACTATTTGAGTCTCACACAAAACTGGAGATTGGCACTCCGAAAAACACCAAAGCAACCTGTTGTTGCCCTCGCTCCTTCTATTCTCTTTTCTTGTAGTCAATCTTTCTCCGGCGACATTTTGCTCTCTATTTTCGACATTTTGTAGTCTATACCTGTTTCAAATGATACTGTTGCCCGTTGAATTGCTGATATAGATGAAGATGTAGAGTGTCAGCTTTTGTCGAAGTTGCGTGACAAATTGTTTTCAATACAACTCGATGAGGCAACAGATAGTAATAAAGATGCTCATTTCATTGCCTATGTTAGATTTTGTGATGATTTGTCAGTATTAGAAGAATTACTTTCCTGCAAACCAATAGAACTCAAAGCAACAGCACTCGCATTATTTGCTATCTTAAATGATTTTATGAACGAGGCAAACATAGAATGGAAAAATTGCGTCGGAATATGCACCGATGGTGCTCGTTCTATGTCCGGAAGATTCCAAAGTATTCAAGCTCTTTTGAAACAAAAATCGCCACAGTGCGTCTGGACACATTGCATGATCCACAGAGAAGCTTTGGCTTCCAAAGAAATGAGTCCTGGTTTGAATATTGTGTTAACTACGGTTGTAACCGTAGTAAATTATATAAAAATGAGACCCCTGAAATCAAGAATCTTTTCCGCACTTTGTAAAGACATGGGTGCAGTACATTCAGCGTTACTATTTTATTGCGAGGCAAGATGGTTATCACGAGGGAAATTTTTGCAACGTGTTTATGAATTAAAAGAAGAAATCGCCGTTTTCCTAGAAGAGGAAAACAGACCGGAATCTGAGAATTTTCGCGATAGTTTATTTGTGATGAAATGGAGCTACATGGTCGACATATTCGAGAAATTAAATAACTTGAATCTTCATCTGCAAGGAGCAAATACACATATATTGGATACGAGTGATAAAGTTAATGCTTTTTGTAGGAAATTGGAATTGTGGAGCAGAAATTTAAAGCAAGAAAACTTAACAATGTTTGCAAATTTGAATGATTGTATTAAAACTTACAAGGCTGAAGAACAACATGTAAAAGTTGTTTTTGCAACCATTGAAAATCATTTAGCAATGCTAGCAAAGAATTTTAAAAAGTACTTTTTTGCTGACGACAAACTGATATCAAGTTACAAGTGGGTGAGGGATCCATTTCAAAATACTCCCGAAGGACTCTCAATTGAAGAGGAAGAAACCTTCATAAACTTCGTGGCAAGCGGCGAAACCAAAAGACAATTTAGTAATAAATCACTCTTTGAATTTTGGGCAGGAGTGAATGATGAGTTTTCTGCACTAAAAACAAGGGCATTTCGCATTCTACTACCATTTTCAACATCTTACCTTTGTGAAACTGGATTTTTTTTGCGGTGGCTTCTTTGAAGACAAAATATAGATCTCAGCTAAATATAGAAAAAGAACTGAGAGTGTCTATTTCTAATATTAAACCCTCCTTCGAAAAACTTTGCTCTGAAAGACAGGCCCAAGGAAGTCACTAATAATTATTAAATTTGTTTTTAATTTAGTAAGTTGTTTTAATTTAATAAGTTAATTATTAAATATGTCGAAATGTATTTTGTTTTGTATGTGTGTGTGTGTTCTTTCCTTTCAGTCACTTAATCAATTTTTTTAAATAACATTTCCTCTTGGATATGCTCGCGCCCCCCTAGGGGGGTGCGCCCCACAGGTTGAGAATCACTGTACTAATGGCTTGAATTTTGGACTGTGTAAAATACACAGTTTATCTCTCATTTTAGAAATATGTAATAAGTTTAAATACAAATATATTAATTAAATATGCTTAACTTCATGCAGCAGATTTACAATATAATTTTTGCATCTAGATAAGGCTTATTTAAAAAATACTAATATTAACACTTTACAATGTCTTAAAAATGCTCTTTAAACACCATTTTCTTTTCTACGTAAAGTTGCTATTATATGAAAATACCTCCTGTATGAAAATAATGCAAATACAAAACTAGTGTTCCAGTATTCCAGAAATGGAAAAATGTGTTTTTTTATATATTTTAATTTTGAACTTTTCAAACTTTTAAAATACCTAAAATAGTAAATATACTAATGGTTTGAATTTTTGACTGTAAAATACACGTTTTCTCTGCCATTTTAAAAGTTAATTTATTTCAAAATATAAAAGTAATTGTTTTATCTTCACGTAGTAGATTAACAATACATTTTTGCATCTAGAGAACGCTTATTTAGAAAAATTCTAATCTTAACATTGAATAACGTATTAAAAATGATCTTAAATCAGCATTTCTTCTTCTACTTAAAGTTGCTTTTACATGAAAATACCTCCTCTATAAAAAAAATGCAACTTTAATTAGTATCCAACACTAGTATACTAGTAGCAAAATATATTGATTCAAAAATATATTGATTGTGTAATATTTTAGCTTTCAACTTTTATTAAATATCTAATATAATAAATTTTAAATAAATTTAATTTTTCATTGTATAAAAAACCTAGACTTCAATATAAAAATTAAATTATTTCAAAATAGAATAACAATATATTTTTGCATAGTAGATTCACAATACATTTTTGAACCTTAAGCAGGTTTATTTTAAATATAATCAAGCTTAACATTCAACGTATTGAAAAATGTTTCTCAGTTTTCACGTTAAACAGCAGTTTCTCGTCTACATAAAGTTGCTTTCACATGCAAATTCCTCCTCTATGAAAAGAATGCAGTTTTAATTGGGTTCTTTTAGGAAATAATGCTTTTTTCTCCTTCACTACGGTCTAGGAAGAGATTCGTTTGCTGTTTCTTCTTATCTGTATTGTGTTACAAATTACAATATGTAGCCGGACAAATTTCATTGAGGAAAAAGAAAAAGCACCAAGAAAGGTGTTGAAAACTCATTATTCCTGAAGCAGAAAACTATATTGAAAATTTGGACATTTTTAATACTAAATATCTTAATATTATTTATTATCTCACTTTAAGTTTCTGAGTTTTGGTTACACACAATAAAAAAGTTCTCCAAAATGGAAAATTTGAATTGTGATCAAAATTTAAATCGAATAGAGATAAATCCACAACTGTTTAATTTTTTAAAATTCTTAAACTCTAAACTGGACCATACAAAATATAAGGTAGCTAGTTACAGAACCAAAATATGCTTTTAAATAACATTTAAGATTTTCAAATAGTATAATTTTTCCATTTTAGGCTTAAGTTTCTCTATATGTTAACCCCTTAAGTGTTTTTCCCGTACGCAGTACGGGCACAACTTTCGGGCCTTTACTGATTTGCCCGTACGGCGTACGAGCAATCTGATTTCTATTTAGCTTGCACTTTTTCGGCCGTATTTTTTCCAATTTTAGCAACAAATTATTCGTATATCTATAACAAATTATTCGTATATCCAGTAAAGGATAGTTTGCAATTTATAGTACTTTCTACTCTGATTCGTTTAAAAGCGTGGGTTTTTTCGCATGTTTTGTATCAGAAGACGAATTGTCATTTTTCAGTGTATAGCTTTCTAGTTATATTTTACTAACCACTTGATAATTTTATTGATGTAAGAGTTGAATAATATACTTTTACTTTAAAATAATGGATAATTCAGAGCGTATGGAGCTAATTTCTTGTGATTCGAACTGTGACTTGGAACCAGAAACTGAATTATCTGTAAAAGATAGTAGCGAAAGTTTACTAGATGACCTGGATAGTAGTGACTCTGATAGTAGTACAGATGGAATCAGTCAAGCAAGACAATATTTTAAAATTAATTGTGATAATCCTTCGGATTCGCCTCCTAGATTTTCTCTCACTGGAATTCCAAAAATTAACTTGGATATCGATGAGACTAAAGGTAAACTTCAGTTTTATGATGCTTTCATAGAAAGAAAAAACGTTATAATGCATGCTAAAAAACTACTAGAAATGTTAATTATAATAACATATCTTTACTTAAAAATGTAAAATGAACAAAAAATGCAATAAAATCTCTTCTTTTACCCGTGTTTTTCTCTTCTATTACCCATGTGCCCATTCTGTGGTCTTTGTATTTTGCAGACATTTATTCCTTGTAGGGAATGTCAGTTTCTGTTCCCTCTTTCACATGATTTGCTGTTAACTCATATTGCAATAATCGGAAGACTTCTATCGAAGCGCTCACGGAAACTTCACTGATATCTTCCCATACACTACTACTTTCGCTTTGGAGCGGGGAAATTCTCCGTTGTCTGAAAGATAAATGATCCAGACACAACTTGCCGAGACACGTTTGAGACACTTTCCCTCACCATTTTATCGTTTCCTTCTATGTTTCCCGTCGGCATATATTTTTCAGTAATCGATGTATAATCATTGGGTTCATCCAGATTCCATAGACTTTGAATGTGGTAGTAATATTTCACTACTTTGATGTATGTCTTATAAAACTTTTTAGTAATAATTGGAATAAATTATTTTTGATTAAATCTACACAATTGTTATATGTTCAATGCATTTTAAATGTTATTCTTAAAATTTTACATCTGAATTTTTATTTTTTATTTTTAGTACATTTAGTGAAAGATATTTAAGGATACTACATTTTCGAACATATAATGTGGGCTTTATATCAGCTGCATATATTGTCACGAAGATCCGAATGAACACACCGTTTAACTTAACAGAAGAATCCTGCAACTTCAGTAAAATTACAAATTTAAAAAAAATCTTAAGATTTTTATTTTTTTTCTTTTAATTTACCCGCTATTTTTTTTATTTAAGAAGCTTCTGCTTTACACTATTACCAAATCGCATCTTTTCCGT
Organism: Pardosa pseudoannulata; assembly: GCA_032207245.1. Taxonomy (NCBI): domain Eukaryota; kingdom Metazoa; phylum Arthropoda; class Arachnida; order Araneae; family Lycosidae; genus Pardosa; species Pardosa pseudoannulata. The sequence goes on along the minus strand of CM063511.1, from coordinate 57,455,083 downwards.
TTATTTTACAATCCGTTTTATAAAGAACTGCACAATCGACATAAAATGTTGTTAAATAATTATTTTGCAACAGACCATTAAATAATTTATCTTAATCTTTAATATATTTTTTATACAAAAAATTATAAGTGTATTTCCTAATGCATAAATTATTTGGATATATTTATGAAATATTCATGTTTCTGAGCATTTTCCTACATTTTCGAACATATTATGTGGGCTTTATATTAGCTGCATATATTGTCACGAAGATGAACACACCGTTTAACTTAACAAAAGAATTTATTGAAGCTAAGTAGCAACTCGTAACTTTACAAGATCGAATAGTTGTCTACAACTAGTGGGTATCAGCTTTTATACCCGAAAAATAATTAATTTACATATTAACCCTCCGAGTGGAACACACCGATTAAAAAAAGTCTCCAAAAATACAGTAAAGGTTTATTGTGTCAATGGCCAAAGCGTTTTATGATTTTTTACTTCACCCTTTGTTGACTAGAATGGAATACGGGAAACCCACCCTCGTTACTGCCCTTTACTTCCGGTTATAAATAGATATATAAATAGATATTATAGATTGTTAATTTTTAATGCAATAAAGCTCGTTAAGTCTCGAAGATCATCCCATAAGAAATAATGGATTCTAAAAGTACAAATAAAAATATTCTTTAAGAGAATTATTCATATTTTTTAAAGAAAGTTATGCAAGATATTTAAGTGGTGCAATTAGAGATACATCTCTTACCTCAAACGAAATTCTTCGAAATAGAGATTTACAAAGAAATGAAAGTCTATCAGCGTCTTTGTATTTCAAGGAGTAGGGGTGCATCAATCAATAAATGTCAGTCAAAGACGGATGCAATTTCTAAACAATCGATCTGATCCTCCTACCTCAAACACTGGCAGAAATGTACATTACATTCATTTTCGAATGTTTTTGGAGGTCTAAAATTGTACTTGACAACCGCTTTGAAGACATCATCGATTTGGCGGAATTGTACGTGCAAACCGCTTAGAGGGTTAAAGAAAGATCTAGAATATTCAAGAACATAAGAAAATAATAAATAACATTTTTAAATTAAAAATCCATACTTTAGATAAACTGCCATGACAAGCATCGAACCCACAATCTCCGGGTCTGAATCGCGTGCTTTGACCATTCGGCCACTGTGCTAGTTGACTAAACTGTTTTATGCGGCAATATATTTGGAGCCATGGGAAATGGGTACTTTTCTCAAATTAATGAAGCAATCAAAAATCCAAACAAATAAAAAAATTGAGATCCAAGAAAACGTTACTATAGAAATAATGTTATTCTGATTTAGTGTTTGAAAAAGATGAAATTAAACCTCATTAATAAAGCCCACCTTGACTAATATGTCATGATTAAATGATTTGTATAATCAATGAAATGATTCAATAAAAAAGGCCTAAGGAATACAAGAGGAATACAACTTATCTCTTGTAGATGTGGAGTCTTGTAGATGTGGAGGAATCTGGATTCGGCAACGGTCTTGCAAAAATAGTGTCGTTTTTCTTTGTCTCGCCGTTTCAAATTTTGCCCATACTCTTCTCTCTTCTGAAAAAACTCATACTGAAACAATAAGCTTTCTCCCGTGGTAAAGAAATAGGGGTCAACTAGAGGACGGGGGTGAGGTCAGATCCCACCATACCAAAGGGACTTTCTATTGGTTAGGTTTGGTTTGGTTTGGAGCGCTACGGTCTACTGTTTTGCGCACGAGGGCTAATGAGACCGGGACCTACTGCTTAAAGCCGATTCCGAACGGCTACGAACATCTATGCCATAGTGGGATTCGAACCCACGAACTCCACTACCGACGATTAGCCCCCTAATCAATCGGCCAGTGTTCTCTATTGGTTAGGAGAAGTCCGATGTTTCTTCCTGACCCTGACTGATCCTATTTTGTTCACCTTTGTTGATGGCTTAAGGGACGATATAAAAAAAAGTTGAAGCACCGAAAGTAACTTATTGTTACACTTATCACCATCATGTAAATTTTGCATTGCAATTCTTCATGTGTGCGAATTAACCTGTTAAATCATTTTCTATTTGTTCATTACAGTCAAATTCAAACTACAGTTACTAATTCTACAGTTATTAATTTCAATTGATGATAACTGTCCGTATTACCTTTAGGCTTACCTACATATCAAGAAAATTGTGTAACGGGTAACAGTTACAGTGGTGTGGAATAGGTGCCTCGAGTGTTGCCAAATTTGGCAGTATAACTGGTAACATAAAATTTCTTCATTTTTATTGTTTTATTTTTATTTTTATTGTTAATGAAATGTAAAGAAAAAGAAACAATATATATTTATTAAAAATAACAATACTTATTTTTTTAGTTCACTTTGCTTAAAATGACAGTTAAAATCTTGTATACAGAATATAGAAAAAATCCTGATTTTTTTTTTACAATGTAAATTTTATATTAAAAAGTAAATCAATTTTAAAAACAAAATTCATTTTATAAATTAACTACTATGTCGTTTTAGGTTTAAATAAATTTACCTGTCCTGCTTCTGATTGGTCACATTAACTGTTAAATGTTTTTGGAAAAGGTATTCGTTCTAGCAATCCTAGTTATTTTTTTTCCAAGCTTATATTTATTGCAACATCTATTATTAATGCATACTTAATCCTAAAGTCTGCTTATAAATGAAGATATTACAACATACAATTCTTGTGAACGAAGAGTAACAACTTTCATTGTACTATTTTTACTGGTAGATATCCTGAATTACTCATAACACCACCATACAGGATTTTACTGTATTTTTAATATTCGATAAGCTTTGAATTTAAATCTCAAAATAGAACATCCGTAAGTTCTTTACGAGTTATTAAAGTTTCCTTATTGCTTCGTAACACGCCATGTAACAAAAAAAGGAGAAAGTTTTCGAATGAGGAAATTATAGCATTAAATGTTCTTTTTGCAAGAAAAAGAGGCATTTTGCATGATACGGGGTAAATAAATGCAGTCTGAACTTTTGAATGATTAAAGCTCTAATTATGCTTACCATTGAATATGGATATTACTATTTAATTGTTTATATTTCATACCATACTAGCCTCTTACATTAACGGAAAATTTTTAAACTATAAGACATTTCTAGCTACTTTTTGGGATAGGAACATAAAACCATCCCCTAAATATGTATCAGCATTTATATATAGTTTTTTAACAGCGGTATTCACCCTACAGAGGGTTAAACGTGGATCATGAAATACGATGATTACTTCCAGTCGAGGTTTAACCCATGATCAACCGTAAGTGGTAATCCCGAGCGAATCTTTATGATTCTTGAATTACGTCTTGGCTTTAAGAACACCTGTATTTGGTTGATCGATTTACATAAACTAAATAATATAAATTAATACGCCAGAAGTGCAACAATAGGGAAAAGAAAAAGCGATGTAACAATGTGTCATTTAAACCACATGCAACAGTGCAGAACAAGAAGGAACGAACATACATCAATGTATCATTTTACTTGTATTATTTAATAAGTAAAATTATTGCTTCCACATCATCTTTGTAGTATTATTTATGCTTTTTTACTGCGTTATATAGTTTAGTTTGTATACTTATGTCTAAAGAGTAATAAATAATAAGCCTGTACTTTTTTGAGTAATATTTATTTAGGGCTTTCGTTGCCAAGTATATGGTAAGAAAAAGGTTCCGTGAGATACAAAGTTTGAGAACCACTAATCTAGAATATCCATTAAAGGAAAAAAATGTACAAAAATACTCTTTGATATTTATGATATCATTGTGTTAAATGGCTAACTAACTTGGTCCTAAATACCCTCGAAAAGATGTTGAAAGACAAATGTAGAGAGACAGATAACAAGATAAAACTATGCCTCTCCTAAAGTTTCTGAGTGCTATGATCAACTTCGTGAATGCTATGGATGTGAGACATATGACTTAACACTGACATCTAATAGCTACATGAAGCTATGTTTGTACTACACTATCTAACAATAAGTATTTAGACACCTATGCAAATGATGATATCTGCGGTCTTGAGGTACGTCTCGACCTCCGCCGGTATACATTGTGTAGGAAACAGCATCGACATTAGTCGAATGCAAGATGCCGCGCAGTTCGTTGCTCTCTTATTTCGAGAACGGTATAACTATCGGGTATCACAAATGTGGCCGATTCTTAAGGGACATATCTAGCGATCTGAAGTACCCAAAATCGACAGTGGCCTATGTGATTAAGAAATGGAAGGTGAGCGGTGATTGTCGGAATGTACTTCGAGTCGGCAGACCAAAGAAACTTAGAGATAGAAACCGACGAGTGCTTCCAGAGATATTGGGAAGAACCGAATCAAACCGATGTCCTCCATCCTCGAGGTCTTTCAACAGGCATTAACGAGTATTGTTTCAATTAATTCCATCCGTAAGGAAGCATATCTGTTTGGTTTTCACGGTCGTTCTGCTGCCGATAAGAATTTGATCACAAAGTCCAACCACGTTGCTCTGTTAATGTGGTGCAAAGCACATCGAAATTGGACCGTACATCTTCTGCAATGGGTTCTTTGGAGCGAAGAATCGAGGTTTACCCTTTACCGTTCGGATATCATGGTCTGGGTTTGGCTTTAGCCTGCCTGAACTTCTCCTGCCAGAATGTATTGTGCCAACAGTCAAGTTCGGCGGAGGTGGAATTATGGTCTGAGGGGTCTCTCCTGGTATGGACTGGGACCCCTGGTCCTCATTCATGGTAAGATCAACGCCGATACCTACTGCACTATTTTGGATGACAATGTGCTTCCGACGTTGTGGCAGTTTTACGGGTTCTACCCCTGTTACTTTCAGGACGACAATGCCAGTTATCATGTTTCGAGGTTAACCAAGGCTTGGTATGGTGCCAACGGAGTTCATCGAAAGGATTGGCTTGAGCAGAGCCCAGACCTAAACGATACCGAGAACCTCTGGGACGAGTTGGATCGCCGAATTCAGGAGTGCACTACCCGCCCCAAGATCGGTGAAGGAGCTTGTATGTCTACTCCGAGTGGAAGACAATACCACTAGCTGTAATACAAAGACTTGTGGAAAGTATGCCCCGGAGGGTTCACGTTGTAATTGTCTCTCTTGGAGGCTCTACCAAGTATTGATTTTGAATAAAGTTTAATATAATAAAAATATAATAATAATATAATAATAATGTTTAATATAAATATTTTTTTTCTTTTCTATCACAGGTGTCCAAATACTTATTAGCAGACAGTGTATTAGATGTCAATGTTAAATCATATGTGACACATGCTTGAAGTGGCATGTCACTACTATATTTGTGATATTGAATCTCTTGATCGTGCTTGTTATCAACGATGCTCTCATGCATGCTTGCCAGGGATAGTAAATTTATCAAATGAATTGTTATTTTTGTGAGTTTGGTGTTTCAACACTGGTGTTTTTTTCAAAAGAGAATGCGAAGTATTCTTAAAAATTCAGAAAAATCGCAAACCATGGTTGTGTCAATGATGGGTATTGAAAACAAGAAATATGGCGTAAATGTATATACATATATATTATTGTTTAATATGTTTGTTCACAATGGACATGGAAAAAAAATCACATTTTACTTATGATGTACCGAAAAGTGTCATTTTTTAAAATTTATTAAAATCAGCAACTTAACTCATGTATAAAGACAGACATGTAAGATGGGTGAGATTCATCAAAAAAGAACACATTTTATTTCTAGAGATGATCTTTTAATCAACACAACAGACGAAACACTTCAATAACATCGTGCACACAAACTCTTCGAATAGAGATTTCACAGTAAAAAACACTAGAAATAATCCTTAAGCACATTTTATCATGTGATAAAATATACCCATGTCTAAAAAGAACGCTTTTACTATTGGTTAAAGAAGTACAGACATAGGCTGGAATAAGTCTATAGCAAGTCTATAGAGAAAAATCAGGATTACTGCACATACCCCAATAACGTAATTTATGAACAGAAGTTATTAAATTAAATTATGTAAATAAGGGATTTTAATATTACGTACATATACTAATTGAAAGAAAAATCTTTACAATTATATAAATATTTACTACCACTTAGATGTTACTTCTGTGCTTTCAAATAGTAGGTGATTTTTTTAACAAAGTATGTCGGCTTTTTAATTAATGGACACATGTCAAAAAGCAAAATCATAGATATCCTTATGGTTATTAGAAATATGGAACAATTTTATTTCATATAGTATTAAACTATTATATACAATTTAATGGGTCAGTTCAAAATAGATATCAAAAAATAAAATATATGATTTTACTGTAGACAAAAGGAATTAATATTTTCAATTACTCAAAACATATTTTAACAATTGTTAATAGATAAATTTAGAAGTATGTATTCAGGATTTAAATAATGTTATTGGTATTAAAAGTAATTATTAACTTACATATAGTCAAGAATTAGTATATCGATCTATTCGTGCACCGTAAATAGCAATTTTTATAGAAACTGATTGCATTTTATGTTTATCACACACTTACGTTCTACAGGATTCTATTATTGGAGATTGCTCTCAACTGATTAATAGATAATTGCTAAAATCTGCTGCAGAATTTCACGCTTCCGCAAATCTTATTAGATGGCATTAATTAATGAAATCAAGTTAATTTCTTCCACAGACAGATGAAATTATCAAACACGACTGAATCTGGCATGGGATTGCAAAGCATCATTAAAATGAACTTAATTCTTTTTTCTAAACTTTACGAACGTTTCAAACTAAAATATTATCAAAATTTAATCTCCAGGTTCGACTCGAATTCGATTATTTATAGTCAAAAATGTAATATCTTGGAATGCCAATAAACTTTTGTAAATATTAACTCTCTTGAAAAGTGGTTGATTTAGTGCAGTGATTCATTCATAACTCAAGTCGAAGAATTGATTCCTTCTGTATCTTGACATAAGTTCTACCATTTATTTCGCCGCTAATGCGCATGCGTAACCGGATATCTGATACTGTTTGCGATCAAATAGAAGGATGCAAGGCGCTCTTTTCTCGGTTGGACAGGAAAAATATACATCTCTATATATAAATAGATATAAAGACAATATTGATTTTTCAATTCCGTTTCTTAAGAAAATATTGACTCATTGTGATTCGTTCCTCGATTCGATAAGATCCCCCCTCTCGTGAGGAAGATTTCTGGTATAGATGTAGAAAAAAAATATCTAAGAAGGATTTCATGTTTCTTTAGGAAATGGTTATCCCTCAGTTGCAGACAGAATCAAAATAGCGTGCTTCACATGTAAGTGTAGTTTTCAGAGCTTTATATTATTTTCCAAATTTTTCTTCCTTTGGATATATAAAGGGTACGTGTTGCTCATATTACATTGAACACCTTTTAATATTTCATTTACGAGGAATGCTGTAACAAGTTGAATCATTCATATATATATATATATATATATATATATATATATATATATATATATATATATATATATATATATATATATATATATATATATATATATATATTACATAATCAAACAATTATATTACCTACCTTTCAGAATAATTATGTAGCTACTAGTTTTGCTTACCCGGGCTACTGGACAAGGAGAAAGCTAAACAGCTAGCAGTAATAAGAATGCAGTTAGCCAATATTGAAGAAGACCGGCACAAGTTTAAATAAAACTTTATTTAAAAGCTGCCAAGACTGATATCTTTACGAGTCAACGACAGACAAGAGAAATACACAAAAATCACTCTGCTCGAACAGAGGTGCACCCAAGACAAAGAATTTTCCCACTTACTCAGCGAATTAAGTGTTAAGATCAGGAAAAACAATGGAGCCTATTCCCGGCGACAGCTGGGAAACGTGTTGAATAGAGATAGAGAGAAAATTTACATCTAAAGGATAGAAAACTTTGGGGAATGAATCGAAAGAATTTTAAGTCGAAGACACTCCTTTAAGACATTTAGAGTGTGGGAAAAATATTTTAAGGAATTAGAATGGGAGAGAGGAGATTTTTAAGGAAATATTAAAGTTAAATAATTTTTACTAACTGTCTGTATCTAAGTCCCTCTCTCTTTCTTTCTCTCTCCCTCCCTGTGTCACCCCTTCCCACCCCCTCCTTCTCTCTTCCTCCCTCTCTTCCCCTCCCTCCCACTCTCTCTCCCTTCCTCCCACTCTTACTCCCACTCTCCATCCCTCTCTCTCTCTCTCTCCCTCCCTCCCTCCCTCCCTCTCTCCCTCCTTTTCTCTCTCTCCCTTTTTCTCCCCCGTCTCCCTCCTTATCTCGCTCTGTCCTTCACTCTCTCTCCCCCTCCCTGTGTAACCCCTCCCTCCCACTCTCTCCCCAATCCTTCTCCCTCCCTTCCGTCTCCCTCCCTTCCATCTCTCTCTCTCCCTTCTCCCGTCCTCACTCCCCCTCTCTCTCCCATCTCTCCCCATATCTCTCCCTCCCTTCTCTAATTCCCTCTCTCTCCCTCCCTCCCTCCCTCTCTGTCACTCTTCCTCCCTCCCTTTTTCTCTCCCCCTCTCTCTCACACACACACACTTAAATTTTTAGTTAAAAACGTATATGTATTAATCTATATATGAATCACACAGGCGTCTTTTTTCTGAAACGTATATATTTATACTTCTGAATATTACATGGGAATTCAGATTTGAGTTAGTATTTGGTTAAGTTGTTCCAAAAATATCCAAACAATAGTGTCTCAGATTGATTGTCTAAGAAGTGACTAGAGAAACAATATTTTGTTTGGATTTGATTGTAGTTAATTTTCTACTAATGTATTATTTTAAATAGTGTTTGTAACAATGTTAAGTTTTAACACAAGTGTCCATTTTTGCATCTAAATAGACAAGGAGTGCAACCATATTGCTGTCGTGATGTTTCACAGGTGACATGACGTCAAACGTTGACATCACATGCTGTCAAAAGTCCTGTATTACATTTTTATTGTAAAGTAATACTGTTTGAAATAAAAGGATTCTTGTTGCTTAATACTAATGAGAAAATAAAATCATAAAATGCTTTTAAATTTTTCCCCAAAATAAAACGAATAAAGATAAATTTGATACGCCCCAAAAGATCCAAGCGTCCTAGTAAAATGTTAAATATTTACATTATAAAATACACTCCTACGCAAGAGAGTACAAAAATCTCTGGAAAAGAATTTGGGCAATTTTTCAATTTGGCTCCTTTAGTATTTTCATTAATCGACGGCACATGTCTGACCTAGATATACAGGTCTCTACGATTACTCATCTCGTTATCAACCAGAGGGATTTTTTCGCAGAAAGAAGTTCATCCAGTTCGAAGACAGGTGTCAAATAGACTTCAATTAATGAATTTTTCCTTTTCACACTTTTGTTTTAGCCTGTTACCAAAAATAACTTGCCATAGTGTGTTGTTCCTGGATTGAATCTCGGCTTGTTCGGTTTTATAAACATCCCTGCTTGTTGCTGGAGTTTGTTTAGTATATATCCATGGTTACAAATATTGTCTAACTGAAATAAATTTCATTTTAATTTGAGCGTTGAGGTCATATCTTTTTTTCATCAACATGACGACAACAGTAGTATTTCTAATTAGAACGACTCTTACTGATTAAAATTGAATCAAATGAACAAAACTATTGGTGAGCCTAGAAAGATTTCAAGCCTCAGAACTCCTGTGCAAAAACTCAGTATGATATATTTTAACCAACATCCTTGCGTAATTTGGCAAACATTTTGTTTGGAGCACTACTTTCTACAATTTTACCATAAAAAAGACTAAGAAGATGGATACTTGCTATTTAGCCATCCAGCACGCATATCAGGGAAAAATTTACGACAAATTCGGTTTTTAATTCAGTTCCTCCCCCATATCTAAGCCAATAAGTTTGAAAGTCATTTTCATTCTTCTTTTTAACACTTCCCTCGTCCTGAAATGTTTAGATAGGAATTTGAAATAAAATATCTATTTTTAAAAGGGCTTTTGAGCTATGTGAAATTTAAGACACGTAGTTCTGGGTGGTTTAATTTCGTAGACTATTTTTCATAATCGGTTTGCAATTTTGTGTTAATAATTGATGAGTTATATTTGAATTTCTATAAAGACAGATATATAGTTTATATTTCAATTTTAGTATTAAAAATATATAAGATTACAGTTATAAGATCGCTGACTTTACCGACTGATCTATCGGAGTACCTGAGTGATCCATTTTTCTCCTGAGTTCTTCCTAGTAGTCTTGAGCTTACCTTTGCAGAGTTTGCTCCTTACTAAGATGGACCACATTTATTTTTGAGCCATGTCGGACCTCTCGTAGGTCAGCAATGACACGGTAGCCGTTATGGGTCAGGGTTGACTTAAGAATTGGGTTCCCCTGCCAACTTGGCGATAATGGTTTAAATGTGGACTCCTAACATTTCCTCTTTATCTCACGGTGTCCAAGCAATATGTATCAACATTATAATTTATATAATATTTGCATCCAACTCTCCTTGTGTAAGTCTTTTCTTGTATATTGTAAGTGCTTGAAAAAAATTAGATATAACAAACCATTAATGGTGTACTATGGCTGATTTTTAATAATTTGTAAACTGCTAATGGATTAATTGCCCATAAATATAAATGTCCAGTTTTCAAGTCGTTTTCTTTAATTTAAGTAAGAGTATATAATTCTATTATGATGGCGCACTGTGATTAATTTAAGTTACCAGAAAAGCAAGAAATACAATATTTGGATGAATCAATTTGTGTTTTAGTAAATATCGCCAATATTTTCAGCAAATTTGGCAAGGGGAACCCAATTCTTAAGTAGACCCACAGGTTGCTGAACTGATGACTGAAATCAGTAGCAAGCTGCTGCTGAATGGCAAAATAGGCTGTGTCAAAGTAAAATTATTTCTCATGTGACTAATTTTGACAAATCTTCTTTTCGACTGAGCTACCTATAATCTTATACATGCCTTTTACAAATAGAGAATACAAATAACAAGTCTATTCAACTCAAAATGAAATATAGAAATTATAATTATAAATTCCACCAAAGAAAGTTCTTTTCACCAGCACTAATGTTTTCGATTGTATAAAATGAACAACCAATAGGTATAAAATTATTTATATCCCCAGGTATAGAATATTAAGTTCAATTATTATTCTCTCGATTTAATCAGTTCGCTAAAAGTAATAATAGTAGAATATTACTGAAAACTTAATAATAAAAAAATCGATATATAGCCGGATTAAAACATTATGTTCTGGTATATTCCTCAGCAATTGTACTGGAAGCGAGCGTTTTGAGCGTAAATTTAGTTATCTAGTTAAATCTCAATAGATCGAAAAATATTTAATTTTTCATAAGTCGCATAGACTGGTGTAAAAACTAGTTTTATTTGTCTAAATTTTTCCATAATCTATATAGTAGACAATGACATTCGGATTCTTTTTCTTGTATATACCGTTATTTTTGTACCCACAAACAAACCATGTTGTTTCACTAACCCGTACTAGTACGTGACCAATTATCAATCATCAGAAAACTTACTAGTACGTGTCCCGCATACAATGTGTTAATATGTAACAGTTAGTTATTAACTATCAGTAAACGATTTAATCGCTTTAAAACATTTATTTAGATTTATTAATTAAACGTTTTAATCGGTGGGCTTGTGTTAATTTCTGATTATTCGTAATTTAACTGGCGTAAAATTTTAGTATTACCAGTTTCAGATTAAGGATATATTTATTATAAAAAAATGTAATGATTACTGATTATTAATTGGTGTTAATGATTAGTAATTGGTAATTAAACAAGAATGTACACATTTTGTAGTATCAGGAACAAAATTAATTCTTTAGCTTTCCAAAATGGAAAATATACAGGTTTTTTTTTTTAATTTTGATCGCTTTTAGAAGTAATTGAATACAGGAAATGAAAATCAAAATTGTTTTGTTTTCAAATAAGGATGCTATTAATTTTAATCAATATATATAAATAAGTGATTTTTCCTTAACTGCCATGCAAATTCAGTATTTTAAGTTTCAGATTAATGATATATTTATAATTAAAAAAAATAATGATTCTTAACGGATTGTGTGCGGGTACATTTCGCAGCAGAATTGTACCGGAAACAGGCGTTTTCAGCGTAAATTTATTTATTCAATTAAATATCAATAGATCGAAAATTATTTATTTTCTTATCCAACTTTTCGTATTTTACATCGAAATATGTAAACAAATATATAAATAGAAGTATATAAATAACAAACCATAAGATCATCGTAATCATAATAGCATTGTAAATATGAAAAATCAAATAGAAATAGTAGTATATAGTTTTAGTTTTTTCGAATTATGTTATATATAAACATTTTTACATTATAAAAAATGAAAAGAGCAATCATGAAACTATTAATGTAAAAACTAGTTTTTATTTGTCTAAATTTTTCCAGAATCTATGTATGAGGTATGACAAGAAAACGAAGCCGAATATTCTTGCATTTACCCTTATTTTTGTACCCAAAAACAAAACCTGTTGTTACAGTAACCCGTACTAGTACGTCTTCCGCAATAAAGTATTAATCGTAAGGTTTGGTTTGGTTTGGTTTGGAGCGCTACGGTCTACTTTTTGCAACACGGGGGCTAATAACACCGGGACCTACTGCTTAAAGCCGATTCCGAATGGCTACGAACATCCATGCCATAGTGGGATTCGAACCCACGAACTCCGGATCCGAAGGCCAGCACTCTAACCAATCGGCCATCGTTCGGCATTAATCGTCAGAAAACGTACTAGTAAATGCCCCTCGCTCAAATATCAATCTTAAAAAAACGTACTAGAACGTGTCCCGCATACAATGTGTTAATAATGATTAAGACAATTAATTTCAACACATCATAAAGCCATAAATTCAAACATAGAGACCAATTATTTCCTTTCAAGCATTTTTGTTAAGACAATATTTTGTTAGGCAATTACTATTGTAAAGAATATCAAAATAATCATTATAGTGGTTAAAATGTAATATTAAAAATGAAATACAACAAAGACTTATTTGTAGCAGTTCTCCTTTCAATAACGGTAATTGATGTATAAATTCGAAATACAAAGCTGTGTTATAACACAAATATTATTAACAACGTTTCACGGTGCATATTAGTGTGGAAATCTTGAATTTCACACTCACCATCGACTTGCTGCCCGTGCATCGTAGTTAATAATTCCAGCAATTTGCAGCCCTAGAAATCTCGTCAGATTTCTAAATATTTTAGCACAGTCCCAACAATTAAGTGGTGCATAACAGCCATTGCACATAGTTCATTAACTGCTATTCGGTTACTGCTGCTTTATACTCCAAAAAGCACGCACGGATAACGGACGCTCAAAATTCCGGTAATTTTCTGTGAATTTCGAAGCACTTTGTGCATCAGCACACAGTAATTATGCGCCAAAGAACCTCATTACCATACACTCTAGAAATGTCGTTTGTGTGGATGGACGCATGACCAGATACGAAACTTATGAAGATTGGCCTCAACCTGCACGCTTTTGTTCATGGTTATGTTGCACAAAAAGTTAACAAGTTTATAAGTAAAAAAAGTGGCTGACATATACATACTTGCTTTCTGTCTCTTCCTATCTTTATATATGTAAATGTATGTATGCATATTATATATAATATATATATATATATATATATATATATATATATATATATATATATATATATATATATAGAGAGAGAGAGAGAGAGAGAAAGAGAGAGAGTGAGTGAATGAGAGAGAGAAGGGGGATTTATATCTATCACTATCTCTCTCTCTCTCTCTCTCTCTCTCTCTCTCTCTCTCTCTCTCTCTATATTATATATATATATATATATATATATAAATATATATATATTATGTATATATATATAAATATATATATATATATATAAATATATATATATATATATATATATATCTATATATATATTTATATATATATATATTTTATATATATTTATATATATATGTATATTATATGTATATATATATGTATATATATGTCCTATATGTATATATATATATATATATATATATATATATGTATATATATATGTATATATATATATATGTATATATATATATATATATTTCTCTCTGTATTTTTCTCTATATTTCTCTATCTCTCTATCCCTATTGCTATCACTCTCTCTATATATAGTTCCAGCTCTCAATATATTTCTTTCTATCTCCCTCTATCTCTCTCTATATATCTATCTATCACTGTTTGTATTTCTCTCTCTATATATATATATATATCTCTATATATATATTTATCTATCTCTGTCTGTATTTCTCTCTCTCTCTCTCTCTCTCTCTCTCTCTGTATATATATATATATATATATATATATATATATATATATATATATATATATGTGTGTGTGTGTGTGTGTGTGTGTGTGTGTGTCTGACTGACAAGATAGGTTTTTTTATGAAATATTCTTTTTAATTTTTCCCTTTTTATCGACTTGAGTACTTATATCTTTGAACATGTTTAAAGATTTATTTTATTACTAATATGGACAAATTGCAGATAGAAAAAGTTTTATCGGAATGCATAGTATATTTCTATGAAATATATAGCGTACTTTGAACCGACTGCCATAAAATAATTGTATATGATTTAATTATTCTACAAACATTATGTGAGACATAGGTTTTTAATGGCACTTTATCACTATTTTATCTATTTTAGTTTCTCACTTTATAAAAGTCACTAATGTATGTGATTCTAAGTTTGATTTTAAAGAATAAAAAAAATTAAATTTAAAATGTTATGTTAGCAATAAAAATTAATGCCTGAAGCATTGAAAGCCTTGAATAAGAATGTTTAAACTTTGGAACTTCTAACACAAGATAATTAAAATCCACCGCTGAAGATACATACTCTAGATTTCTAGTGTCAGAATGCAATATTATATATATATTTAGACTTCTTATTAAGTTTATTGGTTGCTACAAAGCATGCATATAAATTAAACAAAAATATGATGTAGAGACCAGGTAACTTCTTTAT
>CM063511.1:57412505-57435005 GCA_032207245.1 Pardosa pseudoannulata | reverse complement strand
TTTATAGATTTTCTAAATATGGTACTTGTACCAAGTCGCTTACTTTAAAAACTCAAAATTATAATGTTTTATTTTAAGATGACATACATTACAATTTTTCCCTATTTATATACAATAAATTTACACTATTCAATTAAATACTATTGAAATAAATACCCCCGAAATGTTTAAATGAAAGAGAGTTATGATTTATTCCAATAAAAGTAGAATGGAAATTTTCATGCCTTTAAATTACAATTTATTGCTATATATTTCATAAAGAGATCTCAGTGGCTTTTAATTGCTATATTACAATGGAAATGTGTTCGTATTATGACTTCCAATAATTTAGAGTAAATAAGAATTGATAAAACTGTTGTTTAGTTGTAATTATCAATCCATGATATTGAAATATATATTCCCATAAAATATATACGTACAGTTTAAAAGTGAATATTCTGATAAATAACATAAATTACACATAAAATTACTCGTCTTTTGTAAAGCAAGTGACGAGTCTATTAACTTACTGGATCATAAGAAATAAATTATACACAAAACAATTCAATTTCTTCGATCTTCACCCGCTTTCCGCAATACTCTCCTTGACTTTCCAACAACCTGTTAAAAGTGTTTTCCGACCGGTTCCCGTATCGAATTCTGCCGAAAACGGTCGGGTAATGACTAAATCGATACTCCCATACATCTCGAGGCTCGAAGAACAGAACCTTTTTGGGAGATAACTCGCGACTGCTCTGTGGTCAGTGGGAAAGCCATTATTTCCACTCTTTTTATCAAATTTATGGGCTTCCTGGCACAGAGAGATGTTTTCCTCCTAAAAATATGATCCGAGGCGGTGTTGTTGACAACGGTTGCCCGGGCAACGGGCTGTGTGTGGTCTGCACATATATTTCCTAGCTGACCAAGGATGAATTGGGACGTTTTGAGGAGAGAGACCAGAGAATTTTCTGGTGCGGAAACCGCCGGTGTGGGTGTCTGAGGGGAGGGGGGTGAGAAGTTATGTCCTTCTGGAATAGACTTTTACGATGGTTATGGATTCTTGATGTTCCGCCAACGTGCGATGACTTTGTCGGAAAGTTTTGATTGAAGTCGCGGCGATAGAGAAAATTGCATTCTTTTATTTATACCGCTAAATGGCATAGGTTACGCAGTAAATGTTTAAATGGAGGAGGGTTAGAAATCTCTCCGAAGGAAGTGGAACGGAAAATTTTAAGCTGTAAAATTATGAAATCATTCTCTGTATTAAGGGGTTACGGTGGTATTAAATTGTTACATTGTATGAAAATGTATTCCGAGTTTAACTTTCAATCATTATGCAATATAATTAGTGATGCAACTTTTTTCTAGCTGTCAAGCGCAAATTATTTTCTTAAACATTTTCAGTATTATAGTAAAAATATGCATACTCACATAAAAAGCATGAGGTATATAATAAATTTTAAGGTGGAAATTAATTGGAAATAATTGCGGTACAATTAGAAGCAAAAATATTGTGTTGTAAAATTATAAATTCATGGTATACTGTAAATCCAGTATAGCAAGTCAAATATCTACTTTAAATCTGGAAATAAATATTTTCATTACTAAAGTAAAAGTAAACATATGAACATAAGCACATGTTTAAATGGAAAAGAATTCGGAATCCCTCCGATACAAGTAGAATGGAAAATTGTATGTGATAAAATTATAAAATCTTGCTTTTTTTGTTTTTTACGAGACCTTATGTAATAATAGTAGTATTAAACTACTATAGTGTAGTGAAAATATATACTGATTTTCAATTTTCTTTATAATATAACTATTCATAAAATTATTTTCCAGCATTAAAGCAATTTTTAAAGTTTAATATTTTCATAAAGAAAATTATTTTTGTATTAATTACAAAGTATTTAAATAAATAGCATAAGTTACCCGCGAAATGTTAAATTGGAAGTCAGTTAAAAACAACTTCGAAGTAAAAAAAATGGAAAATTGTATGCCGTAAAATTGTAAAATCTTTCTCTATATTCAAGGTTTGTCACGGGGGTATTAAATTGCTACATTGCATGAAAATGTGTTCTGAATTAAATTCCAATCATAATGAAATATAATAAGTGTTACAACAGTTTTGTAGCTATCAAGCAAAAAATATTTTATTAAAATTAACATTTTCTGTATTATAGTAAAAATATAGATTTTCACATAAATAGCATGAGTTACGCTCGAAATTTTAAAGGTGGAAAATAATTGGAAATCACTCCGCTGTAAGTATAATGAAAAATATTGTGTCGTTAATTTATAAAATTGTGATATACAGTATTTCTTATAAAACCGAGTATAGCAAGACAAATATCTACTTTAATACCGGAAATAAACATTATTAAGATAAACGTAAACATATTCTTATAAGCATAATTTGCACTTGATGGAAATGGAAAAGAATTCGGATTAAATGGAAAAAATTCGGAATCCCTCCGATACAAGTAGAATGGGAAATTTTATTTACCTTATTAGCAAATACCGTAGTCAGTTCCCTGTTCTATCAATTAAGTGTTGAGTGAAAAATAAAGAAATTTGCATTCCTGATATATAACTTATTTGTTATATTTACATTAAAACACGTAACGTAAAGAAGCTTTAGTTGCTAACTCTAGAAACGTGAAATGGCTTATTTTGATCCCAAAATGATTTTATGTCCAAAATTTTTTTTAAAAAGTTGCTAACAAAATTGAAATAAATTTCTTGACTTTTCTTAATTTTATACCCATAAAAAATATGAAAATATAATATAAAATATTTTGTACATATAAGAAGAATGGTTCATTACTAAGCTTCAAAGTGTGGAAACAACACAAATTGTTTGTTCTAATTGTAAGATGACAATGTGTAGGAAAAGTACAAAGTATTCCGATTTACTCATAGCAATTGTATACCCATAAAAATTTATGAAAATTATAATATTAAAGTTTCTATGCATTAAAAGAATAATGGTTCATTACTAAGCTTCGTAGTGTGGAAAAAAAACCTTATTTGTCCTAAATCTAATATGAAAATGTGTAGGAAATGTAGAAAGTATCCCCATTTACCCATAGAAATTGTATACCCATAAAAATTTAGCAAAAATATAATATTAAAGGTAAGAAAATAAGAAGAATAAGAACATATAAGAAAAATGACTCATTACAAAGCTTCATAGTGTGTAAAGAAAAATTATTTGTTCTAACTCTATGATGTTTATATGTAGGAAATGTACAAAGTAATCCCATTTAAATATAAAAATTTTATACCCATAAAAGTCTATGAAAATATTATATTAAAGATTATGTGCATATAAGAAGTATAAAAAAATTTGCCTTAACAGCTCCTGAACAGTGTAAGAAATCTTGACTGGTAAGAAACCAAATAATTTCATTAAAGTTGTCTATTTTTCTTACTGTATATATTTTCACTATATTGTAATTTTTTAACTATTATTATATCTTATATTAAGTTTTTATAGCTAAAAGTAAATAATTTTCATTGCGTATAAATACCATCAACCTTTTGAATAACAACAAGGATTCATATTAATCCGGTAAGTTTGACCCTACCCACGGTTTTATATGGACCAAAATTACCGTGGTTCTAGTATTAAAATCTAATTAGGTAAAGCCTTAATTTGTTTACGTTTTTGAAATTATTAGTATTTATTATAGAGGTGTTGGTGTGACTCTACATTTACATGTAGAGATAGTGACTTTTGTAGTAAATAAAAACATGTTAAACATATTCCGATTTTCACTTCTCTTAATCCTTTAACAGTTGATAAAATTGTTTTGTAGCATTCAAGCACATTTTAAAGTTTATTCATTTCATAAATAAAATGATTATTGCATTAATTTTAAAATACACTATTTAAAAATATAGCATAATTAACTGAGAAATGTCTAAAGGGAAGACAGTTCAAAACAACTCCAAAGTAAGAAAATTGTAAAATTTTATGTTAAAACACGATGACACTACAAATGGTTAAACGCAGAATCATTGCGGTAAAATACGCGTAACCAGCAATTAACACAAACCCACCGATTAAAACGTATATATAATATATCTAAATAAATTTTAAAATGCGATTAAATCATTTAACGATAGTTTATAACGAACTATTACATATTAACACATTGTATGCGGGATACGGACCAGTACGTTTTCTGCCAATTGATACTTGAGCTCGAGACACATACTAGTACGTTTTCTAACAAATGATACATGAGCGTGGGACACATACTATTTCGAGTTAGTGTAAAAACATGGTTTGTTGGTGGGTACAAAAATAACGGTATATAAAGGGAAACGAAGCAGAATGTTCTTGTCTACTACATAGATTCTGGAAAAAAATTAGACAAAAAAAGCTAGTTTATACATTATTAGTTTTAGAATTGATCTTTTCATTTTTATGATGTAAAAATGTTTATATATAACATAATTCGAAAAAAATTAAAAGTATATACTACTATTTCTATTTGATTTTTCATATTTACGAATATATTTAAATTCATCCAACAAAAATATATTTTTGTTTCCAAATATCTTATGGTTGTTATTTATATATTTCTATTTATATATTTGTTTATATATTTCAATATAAAATACGAAAAGTTGATTAAAAAATTAAATAATTTTCGATCTATTGAGATTTAACTAAACTAAATTTACGCGCAAAACGGCCGCTCCCGGTACAGTTTTGCTGCGAAATGCACCCGCACACAATGTGTTAACAAAACATATAATTTATTTAATTGTACTTACAATAATAAAACGTCTTCTTTTTTAAATAAGGAAAAATCTTATTGTTTGGAAAATAATTTTAGTTACAGACAAAAAAGTTGTTAAACATTTAAAAATATAAAAAATATCCTATTTAAAATATTTATTCAAGTGAAAAAACTTATAATAATCATTTCGTAATTTATTATTTTAAAGTATAAAACGATAGACTATGCTTCTTTGTGGATAATAAAGTGATTTTAGTTTTCTATGAAACAAAGTGCATATTTCATTAATTTCAATAAAAAATAAAAAAAAACGGAATTCGATCATGATTTAGCCTTTTTTTTTAGTTGCTTAATAATTCGTAGTTTCGCCCGTATGCCATACGGGAACTGTGTGCATGGCCGTACCGATTTGTACTTTTTGTTCACAAAAATCTTATGGTTGTTATTTATATGTTTCTATTTATATATTTTTTTATACATTTCAATACAAAAAGCTGGTTAAGAAATAATTTTTGATGTATTGGGATTTAACTGAATAACTAAATTTACGCTCAAAATGCCAGCTCCCGGTACAATTCCGCCTCGAAATGTACCCGCACACAATGTGTTAACAAAATATATAATTTATTTATTTGTACTTACAGTAATAAAACATCTTTTTTTAAATAATTAAAAATCTTATTTATGTTTGGAAAATAATTTTAGTTACAACCAAAGTATGTTAAACATTTAATAATATAAAAAATATCCTGTTTAAAATATTTATTCATGTGAAAAATCTTATAATAATCATTTCGTAATTTATTATTTTAAAGTATAAAATGATAGACTATGCTTCTATGTGGATAATAAAGTGATTTTAGTTTTCTATGAAACAAAATGCATATTTCATTAATTTCAATGAAAAATATAAAAATCCGAATTCGATCATGACTTAGCTTTTTTTTCACTTGTTTAACCTTTCGTAGTTTAGCCCGTATGCCAGACGGGCACTTTGAGCAGGCCGTTATCGATTTGTATTTATTGTTCACAAAAATCTTAAGGTTGTTACTTACATATTTCTATTTATATATTTGTTAATATATTTTAATATAAAATACAAAAAGTTGTTTAAATTAATAAATATTTTTCGATCTATTGAGATTTAACTGAATAACTAAATTTACGCACAAAACGATCGCTCCCGGTACAATTCCGCTGTGAAATGTACCCGCACACAACGTGTTAATAATCATTATTTATTTGTACTTAATAATAAAACGTCTTTTTTTAAATAAAGTAAAATCTTATTGTTTCGTAAATAATTTTAGTTACAGCCAAAAAAGTCTGTTAAACATTTAAAAATAAAAAAATATTCTGTTTAAAATATTTATTCATGAGAAAAAAAATTATAATAATCATTTCGTAATTTATTATTTTAAAGTATGAAATGATAGACTATGCTTCTTTGTGGATATTAAAGTGATTTTTGTTTTCTATGAAGTAAAATGCATATTTCATTAATTTCAATGAAAAATATATAAATAAACAAAATTTGATCATGATAGCCTTTCTTTTTTTTTAGTTGTTTACCCTTTCGTAGTTTCGCCCGTACGCCATACGACGCTGTATGCAGGCCGTTATCGATTTGTATTTATTGTTCACAAAAATCTTATGGTTGTTATTTCATATTTCTATTTATATATTTGTTTATATATTTCAATACAAAATGTTGTTTAAAATAATAAATAATTTTCGATCTATTGAGATTTAACTGAATAACTAAATTTACGCACAAAACGAGATGGTACAATTCCGAGAAATGTAACCCGCACACAACGTGTTAAAATATAAATAATTAATTTATTTAAGATAATAATAAAAAACGATAAATAAAGAAAATACAGCGTAAATAATTTTAGATACAGAAAAAATCTGAGATAAAATAAAAAAATATCGAAATAAAGAGAAAAAAATTATAATAATAGTATAAGTAAATATAAAATGATAGATATTGTATATTAAATGTGTTTTATGAGAAAATGAGATCAGAAAAAAAATATAGATAAAAGAAGATAAGAAGAGAGAGTAGAGAGATACGAAGTGAGGAGAGATAGAGAAAAAAATGTAATACATAAGATATATAGAATATATCAATATAGAAATAATATAAATTAATAAATATATAGAGAGAAGAATAATATTTAGATGAGAAATTTTATTAAGAACAATTAATACATTAGTTAATAATAAATATACCATAAATCTGAAACTGGTAATACTGAATTTTTAAGCCAGGTAAAATACGAGTAACCAGAAATTAACACGAGTCCACAGATTAAAACATATAGTTATTAAATCTAAATAATTATGTTATAAAGCGATTAAATCGTTTATTGAGAGTTAATAACTAACCGTTACATATTAAATAACAAACGCTGGAAAAGAAATTTTTTGACGAATGCAAACAATTTCACTTGTTTAATCTTTGGTTACATAATTTGGTTACATAACAGTGAAATAATTTTCTACGGCGCTACTCCTAACGATAAAAGCAAAAAAGTATATCAATGAAACACTCTCCTAATAAATGTGGGAAAATCCTCGCAGGGTGTTAGTGGGTCGTTTTTATTTGGAATCGGTCATAAAAAAATATCGGAGATTAGTATTATGTATGTAGATAATATATTATATTTGTTTATATATATATATATTTTTTATATAAGAGAGAGAGAGAGAGAGATGAGAGAAAGAGAAATAGGATAAAATGAGAGATAGAGAGGAGATAGAGAATAGAGAGAAGAGAACGAGAGATAGATAATAAAGAGAGAGATCGAGATAAAATAGAGATATAAATAAAAAGAAAAGATAATAGAGAGAATAGATCGAGATAGAAATAGAGATATAGATAAAGAGAGAGATAATAGAGATAATATTAGAGAGAAAATACGAGAGAGATAGATAGAGAAAAAATATAATCAGAATATAATAGAGATAAAATAAGAGAGATAAGAGAGACGAGATAATAAAGAGAAATCAAAATAGATAGAGAAAAGAGATAATATAATAATAGAAATAGAGATATAGATAAAGAGAGATAGAGATAATAGAGAGAAGAGTGAGCGAGAGAGAGAGAGAGAGAGAAGGAAAGATAAATTGGTTTTCATTAACACCAATTAATAATTAGTAATCATTACATTTTTTAATAATCTGAAACTGGTAATACTGAATTTTTAAGCCAGGTAAAATACGAGTAACCAGAAATTAACACGAGCCCACAGATTAAAACATATAGTTATTAAATCTAAATAATTATGTTATAAAGCGATTAAATCGTTTATTGAGAGTTAATAACTAACCGTTACATATTAAATAACAAACGCTGGAAAAGAAATTTTTTGACGAATGCAAACAATTTCACTTGTTTAATCTTTGGTTACTTAAATAACAGTGAAATATTTTTCTACTCCTAACGATAAAAGAAAAAAGTATATAGAACATTTAATAAATGTAAAATATTTATCGTGTTTTTATTTGGAATCGGTCATGTATGTATTGATTTAGTCATTACCCAACCATTTGCGGCACCGTGACCCGAGGAAACGGAATTGATACCACACTCCCCTTGGTCGTTAAATGTCAGCGAATTTTTCGAAAAATCGAAGCGCATTCATTTGGTATGAAGGAGAAAAAAAACATAAGAAATGCTGACGAAGCATTTTCGAGGAAAGTATTTGGACATAAGTATGCCATCCATCACGTCTAAGGAGTTATTAAATCCACCTATGTAGATTTTTGATTTCATTCAAATACGAGAGATGCAAACTGTACATAAACATACGTATATATACACTGAAAGAAAACTCATGAAATCTAAAATGGCATATTTTTGAAAATCTCTACGATTTATATCATGAAAAGGTAATGAAAAATATATTAATTTTTCGATAAATACAATATTATTTATAGTATTATAATATGAATACTCAAGTAAGATGCAAAATTGTGCAAGTCTTAATTATAACAGAAATTTTAAAAATACTATTTTTGAATTGTGACAGTGTTCTTCCATGGTAGATATGAATGAAATTTTAAGTATAATTTTTCGTCTGTATTGCTTATTTATATATATATATATTATATATAAATATATATATATATATATAAAATAGAGAGAGAGAAAAGAGAGAATAAAGAAAATAGAGAATAAGAGAGAGAGAGAGGGAGATAGAGATAATTATAGATAGAGATAGAGATAAATAGAGAGATATTCAGAGACATAGACAGAGACATAGAGAGATAGATAGATACATAGATACATAGATAGATAGAGATGGATAGAGATGGAGAGGTAGAGATAGAGATAGAGAGAGATAGAGAGTGATAGAGAGTGATACATTGAGATAGAGAGATAGAGAGAATTCGTGTGAAATGATATTTAACTTAAAATACCAATATAATTATAATCTAAAACAAATTACTTGAGATCATATACCTAAATTTAGCGATATGTATTTTTAACGGTCGTAACTTTTGACAATTTTAAAAGCAGCAAATTAGTTCTGCTTAGCTCAACCAATCTGATACATTTCTGTACGTAACTCTATTTTAATTCTAGCGTCCCCCATGTAATAAACTCTTAAAACTTTGGATGGTTTTTTTTCTCACCTCCAGCACTATATAAACAAATGCAAAAATTTGGGGATAGAGTGCGAATGATATATATATATATATATATATATATATATATATATATATATATATATATATATATATACACATATATATATATATAAAAAAATATATATATTTTGTTATTTTGTGTGTGTGTTAGCATATAGAATACAACAATCTAAGGGCTAGTTCAGTGACATCATATACCTAAATAACATAAATAAAATCATAAAAATCATAAAAATCATAAAAATCATAAAAATTCGAAGGTGTTTTAATTATGTCTTCAAATTAAAAAAACCAAATTATTTTTTAATTGCTACTAGCTTTACCAAAATATATAATTATCATCTAACGTACAAGGTAGTTCAGAAACGTTATTTACCTTTTGTGTACATATTATGAAAATAATTTATAGTTCAAAATTACACAAATAAACGACATGTAGAAGACTTATCAATGAATTTTAAAGTTGTAATTTCAAAAATATGTTCTTTATAACAGCTGTGAGTTCTATATGAATCAAAGCTTTAAGAATTAAAAAAATTTAAATGTTAAAAAATTTAAAATGTTAGTTTTTAAAATTTTCAGGATTTCTTGACAAGATAATAAAATATTACTCAATTTTAAACACAGAACGTTGCTATACGAAATCATTTATACGAAAATTTATATCTTTTCCTTTTTGTTTAGTGTTACATATTTCCAATCTAACTGCAACCTTGTGTTTTTATTCTATACTAGTTGTGCTAGATATGCAATTTCAACCAATAAAAATATAATTTCTGAAGGTAAGTGGTTTCAAATTGACTTTTCAACAATAAAATTATTGAAATGGTGTAAAATAAAATTCGATACTAATTTATTTCATTGATAAATTTTGAATATTAAGTTAGTTTGGTTTGGTTTGGAGTGTTACGGTCTAATTTTTGCAACACGAGGGCTAATGAGACCGGGACCTACAGCTTAAAGCCGATTCCGAACGGCTACGAACATCCATGCCGTAGTGGGATTCGAACCCATGAACTCCGGTACCGAAGGTCAACATCCTAACCAATCGGCCATCGTTCGGCGAATATTAAGTTAGAAAAAAAAAAGAAAACAATTTCTCATATTTTGAATTCCTAAAAGCTTAGGAAAAACTAATTAATTCGTTTAACAATCTATTTATATCCTAGTCTTAAAAACCTCTGTGTTAAAAAGTTTTAAATGAATAACAGTTTAAATATTTTATTTATTTTTTTCAATACATTTGAAAAATTTATTTAAGGAAAATAAATTAAAAACAACAGTTTTTATATCTTGGGGTTTTTTGTTTCTGAATTTAATAATATTTCAATGCCGCTAACTGTCTGATCACATATTTATTATAAAAAAGTAATTACTGCTTAAAAAATAATGCATAGTGTCTAGAAATTAAAATAACCCTCAAGTTCCTAAAAAGCAAGAAATTTGAAGTTTTGCTATTCCCCAAGGAATAAAAAGAAACCTCCATGATTGATTTGAAATAAGCTTGGTTTTTTACCCTAAGGGAGATGTACATACTTTTTCATTTTGCTCTTTCAGTAAATGAAAAACAAAAAGATTTGATCTCTGATAAAGTCTGTTTAATAAATGTACACTTTTTTACGGCATTAATGAAAATGAACAATTTTATAAAAGATTTGATTTTTTATGAGAAATTTTAAAAATTACACAGATAATATTAATAATTTACACACTGTAAAATTTTCCAATAAATGTATTAGAATGAAATGCAATTTAAACGTAAATTTTTTAGGAAATTTTAAATCTGAAAGTTTTATGCAATACTTTAAAATTTTATTAAACTTCACCGTTCTGTGAAGTCATACTCTTGATTCAACATTACAACATAAGCTCTGACATTCATGGAGAGTGGATTTTTAATCAGGTCTGTATTAGAGAAACTAGTGACTAGTGTTTAAGACCATCTCCCGTAACTGGTCGGTCATTCATGAAAGGGGTGCTTCCTCTTCAAATCATAAAACCCTGCAAATTTTTCCAGTAAATTTAAACCTAAGAATACGCTTTTACATGAATTACATTTATTTTTAACTGAATGGCTATTTTAAATTAGGGACAATTTTTTGGTCATTTTATATTAAATCGCTTGTCAAAAACTT
Source organism: Pardosa pseudoannulata (assembly GCA_032207245.1). NCBI lineage: Eukaryota > Metazoa > Arthropoda > Arachnida > Araneae > Lycosidae > Pardosa > Pardosa pseudoannulata. Next base: position 57,423,475 of record CM063511.1, on the reverse strand, counting down.
GTAGAATATTTAAAAGTGAAATATTTTAACAGGGTACCAAGAGTTTAACTCTGTACGAAAAAAGTTGCAAGTATCACTTGAAATAATTGTTTAATTTAGAATTGCTTTATGTACAATTATTTTATAACACTTAAAAAATCAATATACAGTATTTTAATGTATCGTAAAATATAAATTGGTTATGTTAGAAGGAGCGTTGTGGTTTACTGTATTTCTAAAAGAAAGCTTATTAGACATAGACATTCCTCTTTTATCTGATACCGAAAGTCAGGGCAACGTCCGAATTCTAATCTGCAATCTCAGTTAACAAAGAGCACTTTTTTCTTGTTCAATGTTTAATTAAATAAAATATGAAAAAAATGTATAACAGTACACAGAACGTTTAAAAGAATGTGTTAGTTAATTAATTTTCTGAAAAATTTTGTATTTTAATAGAAATCGCAGTAAAAATCATATCATTTTATCGTCAATCTTTAAAAAGATGTCTGAATGTGGCTATTTGCGTGTAACACCGTGCAGGAAAAATTCCCGATGAAAACAAAATGCAATTAAATATTTATTAAACATAGAAACATTTATAAACGAAATTAAATGCATTTTTTATTACTAAAAATTTATAAATGTCAAACGTTTCTTGCGGACATTATAATTTAAAAGGATTAATAAAATATAAATAGATGTTAATTTACCCTTCCCTTACTCTGCTCTACGAGTTTATATGTTCTTTTCAAAACCTGTCCTGGCATCAGTGAATATATTAAAATATGCAAATAAAAATTGAAATATCAATTTAACTCAAATAAGGTTTAGTTGATTCTTGACTTGTGGTACACAATAGCCTTTGAAAGCCTGCTATTTACGTACTTAATAAACGACATCTAGTTTAATGTGCAAACCAGGAATAAAACACCATATTGCTCAACCCACTCGTTATTACGCATTTGGCACAATAACGGACTTTATCGGGTGTACGGTACCATACACCCACAAAATGGTTAACAACACAAAGGAATGTACTTTAAAGTTGAGCCAAAAAACCTTTTTCATGTTATGGTGTCTCATATGATTTATACCACACCAATATTTTTCCCAATGCGGGTGATAGTACAGACAGATATCATTATGTCAAACATGGCTATGAATCAGTTACTCATTTAGTACCACCAAAAAACCACGTGTAGCTTAAAGAATTCTACTTACATGCCTTCGAGGATTGTCGTAATATAGAAGAAGGAAGAAAGTAGAACACCCAAAGTTTTGGCATTTCACCTTCAGATGTATAGTTAGCAAATAGAGATCATTGCGACCATGAACATATTTTACGTTACCCCGGCTACATTAATGAACTAGGTGGATCTTTCACTATTCGAGTCTAACAATCACAAGCCTTCAATTATTATAACAACACTTTTCAACGACAGAGTCTTTGAAGATCGTAATAACAGTATTTATGGTCATAATAATAAATAAGAAGAGATATGATATTCAAGGTTTGGTACCATATTTTTACTTTAACTAAAAATCACGAAATTTACACGAAATAAATATAAATAAATAACTGATACGAGATCTACGCTCTAAAGCAATGTAATTTAAAAAAGCTCGATTTTGATTTGCAGTAGTATGCACGGAAATTAATTTGACTGAAAACAATCATTCTATTCAATTATAAAAATAATGATTAAGAACCAACAAATGGATTTTCCTTCATTCATATATAGAAGTTTTAGTATTACTGTTTTAAATTATTATTATAACTTTTATAATTTGTTCAGGATTTATTATATTTTATCTTTTTGATTAAAAATATATAATTTTAACAGTTTTTACAGTCTAGATGCTCTTGAAGAATTTTTAACATAAAAGATTCCTAACCACAATTTATATGACTGTATTTGAAATATTAATTAATAAGATTTGGTTTTTCAGGACGTATAATTCCTTTTAAAATTTTAATTTAGTAAATAGTTTGATTTATTAAAACTTTTGTTTAATATTAATAAAGTAGATAATAATAAAATGTTTTTCTAGAAATTTAAGAGAGCGTAGAAACATATAAAATCATATATTTATAAATCTACTGTAAAACAGCTTATGAATAATGTTTTTTATACTAATGAAAGAATCTTAGAACACCACATTTTTTTTCAATTTCTTGTTATCCTAAAGCTGAATATTTTTGAGGAATGCATTGTACCTCAAAATATTTAAGACTGAGCCTGATTATAAAGCAGGACACAATAGGAATTGGAAATTAAAAACGCCCAAAAACATTTGCATCGTTTAAGAAACTCATAAACTTTCTCCCGGGAGAAAAAGCCACTATGATTGATTAGACACTGAGAAAAAAATTTTTTTTTCTACTCAGAGTGTAGAAAATTCTGTTCTTTTTTTTCATTTTATTCTGAAAGAAAAAAGAAATTGTCTTTTCTTTTTTACGAGACAATCCGAAAGCCTTAATGAAAATTTTACTCCATGCACATGGTATGACAAAGCATTCTAAAATAGCATGTTTTTTTCATAATCAGTGAAATGTTGGTAAAAGTAAGAATTATTTAGTATTAGTTTGGTGATAGTATAATCCAAGAAGTAATTACGTGAAATTAATAATAATATATTAATGTTCCCATATCACAATGTAGTTAATAATAATATGAAATTAATAATAATATATGAATGTTCACATATCACAATGTAGTTCACAATCCCCATATTCATTGGGATTGGGAACTACCGTTCCCGCATTAATTAGTCAATTCATTTAGTTCTAAATTTATTCCAACTGAACAGACGTTATTTCCTTATGAGTAAAATACTGTAACTAGATATAAACAAATATACTGTTATTTTTTAACTAAATATAAACAAATATACCATCCCACATCAATAATTTGTTTATCAAACAATTTGTTTAGTCTTGAATTTTTAACATTAGAATGTATGGTAATTGGATACTGAGTGAGATTTGGGTAAAAGTTATTTCCTTATCAGTGAAATGCTGATAAAAGTAGACGTTTTGGTTTTTAGTCGCATTGTAATTGTATTATTCAACAAATAATTCGATAAATTATTTTATGAATGTTTATACACCAAAATAAAAAATACTTATATTTTTTTAACTAAATATAAACAAATATACTGTCCCAAATCGACCTGTGTATTCGTTTAGTCTAGAATTAATCCCATTAGAGTGAATGGTAGTTAGATACCGAGTGATATATGGGTAAAAGTTATTTTCTTATGAGTGAAATGCTAATAAAAGTAGACGATTTTGTTTTTAGTCTGCATTGTAGTTGTATTATTCAAAAAATAATTGGGTGATAAATTATTTTATGAATGTTTATGAACAAAAATAAAAAATACTTTTATTTTTTTTAACTAAATATAAGCAAATATACTGTCCCACATCGATCTGTGGATTCGTTTAGTCTTCAATTTATCCCATTAGAATAATTGGTAATTGGATACTGAGTGATATATGGATAAAAGTTATTTCCTTATGAGTGAAATGCTGGTAAAAGTGGACGTTTTTGTATATAGTCTGCATTGTAATTGTAATATTTAAAATATAATTGGGTGATAAATTATTTTATGAATGTTTATGAACAAAAATAAAAAGTAATTTTATTTTTTTAAACTAAATATAAGCAAATATACTGTCCCACATCGATCTGTGGATTCGTTTAGTCTTCAATTTATCCCATTAGAATGAATGGTAATTGGGTACTGAGTGAAATTTGGGTAAAAGTTATTTCCTTATGAGTGAAATGCTGGTAAAAGTAGACGTTTTTGATTTCAGTCTGCATTTTAATTGCATTATTCAAAAAATTATTGGGTTATACATTATTTTATGAATGACATTTTTGTGTTTAGTCTGCATTGTGATTTTATTATTCAATAAATAATTGGTTGTTAAATTATGTTAAGAATATTTATACGTCAAAGTCGAAAACACTTATATTTCTTTAATTAGATATAAACAAATATGCGTTCCCACATCAATATGTCGATCAATAGTCTTCAATTTATCCCATTAGAATGAATGGTAATTGGGTACTGAGTGTAATTTGGGTAAAAGTTATTTCCCTATAAGTGAAATGCTGATAAAAGTAGATGTTTTTGTTTTTACTCTGCAATGTGATTTTATTTTTAAATAAATAATTGGTTGTTAAATTATGTTAAGAATGTTTATATGTCAAAATCGAAAACCCTTATATTTCTTTAACTAAATATAAACAAGCTTTCCCACATCAATATGTCGATTCGTTTAATCTTGAATTTATCCCATTAGAATGATTGGTAATTGGATACTCTGTGAAATTTGGGTAAAAATTGTTGTTAATTTTCAGTTTTATTATTTTTTGCATTATTGAAAAAATGTGCAATAAAAATATTTTTAGAAAATTTTTACTTCAAATTCAGAAATTTTTATATTTGTTTAATTGAAAAGGCACAACGTATAGTTGAACAACTGCACAGTGTTCTAGCGTTGATTGTTCAATATGTTTGTCCCGATTTCATTCGAATATAACCAATGTAACGTAACAGTAATATGTAATTGTAGAATTTGGTAATTTTAATTTGCATTCGAATTGTATCATTCGATCAAAAATGCGTAAAAAGTATTTTTAGCAAATTCAATTGCTGAAATTCTTTAACTAAACTATATAAAGACTGGGTTCTATAACTATAGTTACAGTGATTGGTTTATTTGATTTGTCTTGATTTTAACTCAAAAACCAATGTTTATTTAATAGTTAGTATTATGTTGCTAAAAGTAAGTATTGATAAGCTTTAAATTGCATTGAAATTTTTATCATGCAAGGAAATTTGAATGAAAAGTATTTTTAGAAAATTTATACATCAAAATCAAAAGTCCATAATTTTTTTTTAACTAAAGTAAAACTGTATGCATCAACCGTTCTCAAAATCATCAATTTTCTTCATATGTCATTAAAAATGTTTTACACGGAAGCTCCTTTATTTTACAAGAAACACTGTATCTATGAAATGTTTAAAACACTGAGAAAATAAGTGTTTTGTGTTTTAAAGAATGTTTGTATGTCTTGAGGGCTACAAAAATATATTTGGTTCATCAACGGTTTTTCTAGATTTACAGAAAGGAAAGTGAAACTGTCAGTTTCAAATGACATTTTAATCACATGCCAATTATGATGAATGGGGCAAACATTACTTTAAAAAAACGCTGTTTATTTACATAAATGAAATTAAAAACAATAATAATGTTATACACTTGCTCCAAGAGCATTTAACTAATATAACTATCGTAATACGCACACAAGGGGATCAAAACCACCTTCGGATTCAGTTCACTGCAAATACAGATAAACTGTTTGTATAATACTGGGCTGATAAAATACAAGAAGAGAAAATGTGTATAAAGAGGAAAACAAAACAAATGCAAAACCGAAAATGCACAGATTAAGTAAATAACGAAAGATCATTAGAAATCTTGACCAATAGAATGAAAGACATTTTTTTTTTAATTTTAAAACAACGAAAATTGGATACATGTGATAAACTAATACTTAACTGCCCTTTAAGTTATACTAACGAAAACTAACATGTGGATCCCCCTAGTTATTAGTGACCCAAAAACTAGCGGGATCACAACAGTGCTGGACTAGTGCATGCAAAATGTTTCTTGATCTTTCAAAAGAAAGATCACGGAAAAGTGGAGAAGGAACACAAAAATGAACCTGAATTATTACAGAGTTTATTTTAAGCACATATACTTTTTTTTTTAAATTAAATTTCTTTATATATTTGATATCTAGCTGTAATGGTGTATATGCACTTGTAGAAATGAAGAAGGCTCGTTCTTATGATTAAGTAAATTTGTAAATAATAAATGTATCCTCAGTTACACATTTTATCGAATTTATGCATCTATCTCATGCAATAATTGTTTTGGATTTCTACCTCCTTGAAAAATTAAACCATGTTCACGGTGTTTCAAATTTATTACTTTTCCATACTATTTTTACATTATCAATTAAAACTGCAATATTACACTGATACAACTGTACATAAAGCTACTGGTGGTATGCTGTCAAATGTTTTTGTTTCTCTTTTTAGAATTTGGAGTTTGGCTTGTTTGAGTAATATTGCCTACTTTTTGCAGCATGAGGGCTAATGGTTTCTTTTCTATTCCTGATCATTGTTAAGTCTAATAAATTTTAATTTGAGGTATTTTTTTTCTAGATTTTATTACCTACCAATAAAAGATTTTCCAAGTTGTTTGTTTCCATTAAAACTGAGCATCCTAAGTTTAATAATTCCTTACAAATACATTAATGATCAATTGAAAGTTCTACACATGTCTCATTATAATAATTTGAGGTTTTCATTTTTCTATAGATTTTATTCCCTACCAATAGAAGTTTTTCCTAGTTGTTTGTTTCCATTAAAACTGAGCTTCCTTAGTTTAATAATTCTTAACAAATACATTAATGATCAATAGAAATTTCTACACATAAGACTCATTAAAATAATTTGAGTTATTTATTTTTCTCTAGATTTTTATTCCCTACCAATCGAAGTTTTTCAAAGTTGTTTGTTCTATTAAAACTGAGCATCCTAAGTTTAATAAATCCTTACAAATACATTAATGATCAATTGAAAGCTCTACACATGACTCATTATAATAATTTGAGGTATTCATTTTTTCTCTAGATTTTATTCCCTACCAATAAAAGTTTTTCCTAGTTTTTTGTTTCCTTTAAAACTGAGCATCTTAATGTTAAATTGAAAGTTCTACACATAAGACTCATTATAATAATTTCAGATATTTTTGTCTAGATTTTATTCCCTACCAACAAAAGTTTTTCCAAATTGTTTCTATTAAAACTGAGCATCTTAATTTTAATAATTACTTACAAATACATTAATGATCAATAGAAAATTTTACACATAAGACTCATTATAATAATTTGAGTTATTTATTTTTCTCTAGATTTTATTCTCTACCAATAAAAGTTCTTCCAAGTTGTTTGTTTCCATTAAAACTGATCATCCTAAGTCTAATAATTCCTTACAAATACATTAATGATCAAAAGAAATTTCTACACATAAGACTCAATATAATAATTTGAGATATTTTTCTCTAGATTTTATTCCCTACCAACAAAAGTTTTTCCAAATTGATTCTATTAAAACAGAGCATCTTAATTTTAATAATTCCTTACAAATACATTAATGATCAATAGAAATTTCTACACATAAGATTCATTATAATTGAGATATTTTTCTCTAGATTTTATTCCCTACCAACAAAAGTTTTTCCAAATTGTTTGTTTCCATTAAAACTGAGCATCCTAAGTTTATTAATTCCTTACAAATACGTTAATGATCAATAGAATGTTCTACACATAAGACTCATTATAATAATTTGAGGTATTCATTTTTCTCTAGATTTTATTCCCTACCAATAAAAGGTTTCCCACTTGTTTGTTTCCATTAAAAATTAGCATCCTAAGTTTAATAATTCCTTACAAATACATTAATGATCAATAGAAAATTTTACATTGTTAATTTTATTATTGTTTATCATTGTTTTTTAGTTTTCTAAATTTATCATTGTTTTTTAAGTCAAAAATTAAGTAAAACATTTTTAATTCATGGGCCAAAGGATTCCTAGGTTATGTAAACATCTAAAATAAAAATATATCTTACTCTGATTGTAAAAATTGTTTAATTACAATTAAAGTAATTAAACTATCACATTATTTAATTTTTAAAATTGTATAAAATTCTCAGTATATCGCCACTTGCCGTTGGTTTCGAAACAGTCACCCAAGGACATATTACACCTGTTTCCGAGCTGTAATATTTATAACTGTTTGAATTTCACATGTTGTTACTACTAGTAATTCCTAGTTATAACATTCGTAAATATATATTCAACAGTCGGGTGTTAATGAATTAAATTATTCGTTTAAAAATGTAAAAAAAATCTATTAATTACTCATTAACGAAAATGTAAACACAACTGTGAAAAAAATTTAACTCTGATTTCAGTTCAAATGGGAAAAAAAGTTAGAGTGAAACAGGAAGAATCGTGATAATTTTTCACAAAAGTTTCTACTGTTTTTTTTTCCTAACACAAAAACCAAACCTACTTTTTACTGAATTTCAAGTTGCCCCTGATGAGCGTTTTTATAATTTTTTTTTCTCGTTGATGAAGTCTTGTATGTTTAAATTAGTGGAGATAAGAAATTTACTTTTTGATTCCCAATAGTTTACTTTTTTTTCCGAATATGACAGTCACGATTCAAATATTTTCCCTCTGAAATAAAAATAAAATATCGGAGAATCCCATTATATGATAGTAACAAAATTTAGAATTAGCATAATTCAGAATTCTGAATAATATTTCATTTCCGATAATATACTTTTAATTATATTATTTTAACTATTTTTTACAGTCAGAGTAGAATTAAATATTACACCATATGAAAAGTTTGCTTATGTGTGTCATAAATGTAGAGATATTTTTACATGTAAAATAGCTTGCAAGCTATTCATGAAAAAGATTTTTAAGGGAAAATCTATCATAGAGATTCAAATATTTTGTAAAATTTCAGTATATGCATGTAATTAACTAGCAAGATATAAAATTTAGTTTGCAGCAGTCTTCCTTTGCAAACTTATAAACTTCCTTCAAATGCAGCATGGCACGTCTGCAGGTTTCAAACAAGACTGCAGCAAGTCTAAGAATTTTCGCTTTATTTAAGGTTGTCATGACAAAGTTGCCACCTTTTTGCAGTATAATATCGGTCCAAAGGAGTGGCCACTTTATGTTCCGTATAACTAACAGGAGTTTTGCTGCAAGTTTGTAGCGTCAAATTTGTTATGACAAGATATTATCCAAAAAACGTCAAACTTGCTGCAAGTATGCATGTTATCTGGGTACACCATCGTTAGCTTAAATGTATTAAAAATTAATTCATCTTAACAATGCTTGTAAGTTCTAAGAAATTCATTTAAATGTGTTTGGATCGTAAGAAAATTCAGAGTAAAAATTTACATTATCATATAAATGTATCTATCCCTTCTCTCCTCAGCGCAACACAACCTAGGGGGCCAATCATATAAATGTATCTATTCCTTCTCTCCTCAGCGCAACACCCCCTAGGGGGCCAATCATATAAATGTATCTATCCCTTCTCTCCTCAGCGCAACACAACCTAGGGGGCCAATCATATAAATGTATCTATTCCTTCTCTCCTCAGCGCAACACCCCCTAGGGGGCCAATCATATAAATGTATCTATTCCTTCTCTCCTCAGCGCAACACCCCCTAGGGGGCCAATCATATAAATGTATCTATTCCTTCTCTCCTCAGCGTCATAGCACCTCAGCGCAACACAACCTAGGGGGCCAATCATATAAATGTATCTATTCCTTCTCTCCTCAGCGCAACACCCCCTAGGGGGCCAATCATATAAATGTATCTATTCCTTCTCTCCTCAGCGCAACACCCCCTAGGGGGCCAATCATATAAATGTATCTATTCCTTCTCTCCTCAGGGCAAACACCCCCTAGGGGGCCAATCATATAAATGTATCTATTCCTTCTCTCCTCAGCGCAACACCCCCTAGGGGGCCAATCATATAAATGTATCTATTCCTTCTCTCCTCAGCGCAACACCCCCTAGGGGCCAATCGTATAAAATGTATCTATTCCTTCTCTCCTCAGCGCAACACCCCCTAGGGGGCCAATCATATAAATGTATCTATTCTTCTCTCCTCAGCGCAACACCCCCTAGGGGGCCAATCTATAAATGTATCTATTCCTTCTCTCCTCAGCGCAACACCCCTAGGGGGCCAATCGTATAAATGTATCTATTCCTTCTCTCCTCAGCGCAACACCCCCTAGGGGGCCAATCATATAAATGTATCTATTCCTTCTCTCCTCAGCGCAACACCCCCTAGGGGGCCAATCATATAAATGTATCTATTCCTTCTCTCCTCAGCGCAACACCCCCTAGGGGGCCAATCATATAAATGTATCTATTCCTTCTCTCCTCAGCGCAACACCCCCTAGGGGGCCAATCATATAAATGTATCTATTCCTTCTCTCCTCAGCGCAACACCCCCTAGGGGGCCAATCATATAAATGTATCTATTCCTTCTCTCCTCAGCGCAACACCCCCTAGGGGGACAATCATATAAATGTATCTATTCTTTCTCTCCTCAGCGCCACACCCCCTAGGGGGCCAATCATATAAATGTATCTATTCTTTCTCTCCTCAGCGCCACACCCCCTAGGGGGCCAATCATATAAATGTATCTATTCCTTCTCTCCTCAGCACAACACCCCCTAGGGGACCAGGTTGTAAGGTGTCAATCTCCGTTTCGGAGACCAAGGGCCCTGTGGTGCGAAGCAAATATTCCGGTTAAGTGGTCATCCTTACGCCAAGCTCCCAGTGTTTAGTTCCCTAGCATGCTTGGTCCTCAGTTTTTCTCCCCACTGAAGGCATGAAAGGCTGAGTTAAACTTTCCCAGCTAGGAAATCGAACCTTGGTCTCCCACGAAGGGAGAGCAAAGTGCTACCCCAGCACCAATGGACTAAATGTATGTATTAGTACATTCAAAATTTTTTATCTTCTCTTAACACTGAATATACCAACACATAATACATACCTATTTCTACCATAGCCGGTCAAAAGACCAGACTTTGTTTCTGACCGAATGTATGAAATATGGATATTGGGAAGGAAATAAAATTTATTATAATTAAAAGAAATTTCATGCTATCAATTTTTATGTATTTCAAACACAAAGAAGAATCTTTAATTCATTACCATATAGAATTTTTTACATATACATTACCGGTCATTTGACCAGTTACGTTATGTTTAGTGTTAACCCCTTCCGGTAAAATGACGAGTCTAGCTCGTCATTAGTTTTTCATTCCATACCGCACAATGACGAGCTACACTCGTCA
>CM063511.1:57355005-57397505 GCA_032207245.1 Pardosa pseudoannulata | reverse complement strand
TTCCAATTTCTCAGTATATATATTTAAAATATACAAAACAAATGCATAATTTTTTTATCTATTTTTATCAACAAATTGAGCAGTTAGAGGGTTAAGGTTCCCTTTTAACCTCTTCACGACCAAAGCTTCGTATACTCAACTCAGCGATTTCACTCTTCTCAGTCCAGCATCGATTGCACGCTATGGGCTACGGTTGATATTGAGAGACCAGAATCGCGTATGCGTAATAAGAGATCTGAACATTTTATTTTAATTTTTAAATGTTAGATTTAATTATCAGAGTGCACAAACGGCAAAGGTTTTCACAATGGTCGACTCGTATAGCATTTACATGCTGGTCCTTAAGAAGTTAACCAGTGTATCAGTCTTTTCATTGTTCCCAATTCCACATTTATATCTGTAAAATATATCTCTACTATTATCTGCATGATTTGATTTTATATTTAGAGTTGTTAAGATTTCATTAACATTTACATAAATAAATTAGTAATTAAATAAATTTAATATAAATTTTCTCGAGATTTGTTTACATTTTACATTAATTTCTAGTCATCATTTAGTTTTTCATATAACTCACATTAAAAATCTAGTATAGTTCATTAGTACTTAATAATTATTTTTATTAGTAATTTTAAGAATAAAATATTACCGGCAAATGGTATATAAAATTCCATTTACTAATTTACCGTACTGAAAAAGTCGGTAAATTTACTATACCTAATATCCCTGATATTGCATTTGGATACTTCCTGTTATATTATGGAATAAAAAAATCTATGTTAAATAACTCGCAAATAATGAGTTCTTAATATCTTTTACAGCTACTGGAGATCCAATATGGAAGGTGTATGTCTTCTTTATTCTATTTAGTTACTTCTTTAATAAGGCAAGGTAAAAGTATTGCTATATATGCTCGAATTTGACAATTTAAGAGATAGCACTTTTGTTTGAAATATTGGTTCTAGTAATATGTAATTTGTTTCATATCAGTAGGTATTTCATGTATTTTTTAAGTATATTTTGTTTGTGTAAGTGGTATTTTTATTCTTAAAAATAATAATTTTTTAAACGCATTTAAATTGTACAATTAAATATTTTTTTTTTTACTTTGGTAAACAAGTTGGTTTGATAAAATATTTAATTAAAAAAATATTTCAAGTCGAATGAATATACATGTCAAATGACGTGGGTTTTAAACTTACTAAGTTCATATAAATCTATATTAATGATATAGATATAGATAACGATATAGTGTAACGATAGTTAACGATATAGTGTTTTTATGTAAATTACTATCGTTAAAGATATCAATCGAAACATTCTTTCCATATGTCTATACCTTTGTAAACGTTTGCGTTGAAGAATTAAAAAGTTAAAGTGATTAATTATTTAGTTAAAATCAAATAAATTGATTTAAATATAAATATTCAACTTATTTAATTCAACGAATTTCAAAAGTTTCTTGCATCTGAAATTATGACAGATAATTAAATAAAAAAAATGTATTTTAATGCATGTTAAAGTTTGATTTTCCATTCTATTTACATCTGTGTATCCATTTGATTTAGTTATGGATATATAGGTTATTAAATCTGAGAAAGATAATGTTTCATGACAATTCCTATTGCAGTCACAAGTCATACTATAAATTAACTTTTAAATCTATTACGAATATATTAAAATAATTGTTATAAGTAATATTATGCAAAAGTAGACGAAACACAGTCACTATAGGCAAAAGAAGTAATTATAAATAAACAAATTTAAAAGAATTTTAATACGATAACCAGAATAAAAAATAAATGTGTTTGATTTAGTTATACTTCAATGTTCATATGTACGGAATTAAATAAATCTACATTAGTAAATACTGAAAGTAATGTCTAACGTCTACTCTTATCTTAAAGAATATTTTATTAAGTACATGTGACATATTTATAGATTTTTTTAAAGTAATGTTATTCTATGGAAGAATAAATCTTTTCTCTGTAATAGTTTCAATTTCTCAAAAAGATGAGAAAGAACTTTTCAGTTTTAATTAATTATAAAACTTGTGTACTTCTTCTTTAAAACACAAATAAACTTTAGAAAACTTGAGAGTCAAAGGTAAGCTGTGAAGGAAATAAAATCATAATATAAACATAACAGAATCAAAAGACTGTTTGAAAAAAGACTATGAAACTAGAAATAATACTTTTAGAATCTTGGTTGTTCGCTATTGTCAGTGTTCGCTACAGCGGACATTATGTCAAAAATGGAAAATGAAATATCCTTTGTTTATTTTACAGAGATCTTAATGTCTATACAGACATGGAAAAATAACAGAAATTAAAAAATATTTGAAAAAACATCTTCTTAAATTGAGGGTTAAGTGTCATATTAACAAACAATTTAGTTGTATGACATGAAAGAGGGTGGGAGATTCATGCGTTGATCTATTAACCCTCCGATTGCTCATCCCACGATTTTCGCGGGCATGTGCTTTTCTTCCTTTTTTCAGGAGCACATCCCACTTTTTCACTGTTTAAACAGTGAAATAAATTATATACAGAACTAGACGTTTAATTATGTAATAAATAGAATAATATGAATAGAATTATAGTTATGTTAGTTAATATAATTATAATTATATAATAAATATAAATTAATTGCAATTCAATTGAAATTTATTTAAAAAAATTATTCTTATGATAACATCTGAAATTGGTTTTTCTGACGGTTTAGTTTCTTACGATAAAAATCTATATAAAAATATTTTCTAGAAAGAAAAAATGCATATTCGAATTCCTCAGTATATATATTTAAAATATACAAAACAAATGCATAATTTTTTTATCTATTTTTATCAACAAATTGAGCAGTTAGAGGGTTAAGGTTCCCTTTTAACCTCTTCACGACCAAAGCTTCGTATACTCAACTCAGCGATTTCACTCTTCTCAGTCCAGCATCGATTGCACGCTATGGGCTACGGTTGATATTGAGAGACCAGAATCGCGTATGCGTAATAAGAAATCTGAACATTTTATTTTAATTTTTAAATGTTAGATTTAATTATCAGAGTGCACAAACGGCAAAGGTTTTCACAATGGTCGACTCGTATAGCATTTACATGCTGGTCCTTAAGAAGTTAACCAGTGTATCAGTCTTTTCATTGTTCCCAATTCCACATTTATATATGTAAAATATATCTCTACTATTATCTGCATGATTTGATTTTATATTTAGAGTTGTTAAGATTTCATTAACATTTACATAAATAAATTAGTAATTAAATAAATTTAATATAAATTTTGTAGATATTTACATTTTACAATAATTCCTATTCAGCATTTTTTCTTATATAACTCACATTAAAAATCTAGTATAGTTCATTAGTACTTAATAATTATTTTTATTACTAATTTTAAGAATAAAATATTACCGGCAAATGGTATATAAAATTCCATTTACTAATTTACCGTACTGAAAAAGTCGGTAATTTTACTATACCTAATATCCCTGATATTGCATTTGGATACTTCCTGTTATATTATGGAATAAAAAAATCTATGTTAAATAACTCGCGAATAATGAGTTCTTAATATATTTTACAGCTATTGGAGATCCAATATGGAAGGTGTATGTTTTCTTTATTCTATTTAGTTACTTCTTTAATAAGGCAAGGTAAAAGTATTGCTATATATGCTCGAATTTAATAATTTAAGAGATAGCACTTTAGTTTGAAATATTGGTTCTAGTAATATGTAATTTGTTTCATATCAGTAGGAATTCCATGTATTTTTTAAACATATTTTGTTTTTATAAGTGGTATTTTTATTCTTAAAAATAATAACTTTTTAAACACATTTAAATTGTACAATTAAATATATTTTTTTTATTTTGGCAAACAAGTTGGTTTGATAAAAGATTTCATTTAAAAAAATATTTCAAGTCGAATGAATATACATGTCACATGACGTGGGTTTTAAACTTACTAAGTTCATATAAATCTATATTAACGATATAGATATAGTTAACGATATAGTGTAACGATAGTTAACGATATAGTGCTTTTATGTAAATTACTATCGTTAAAGTTATCAATCGAAACATTCTTTCCATATGCCTATACCTTTGTACACGTTTGCGTTGTAGAATTAAAAAGTTAAAGTGATTAATTATTTAGTTAAAATCAAAGAAATTGATTTAAATATAAATATTCAACTTATTTAATTCAACGAATTTCAAAAGATTCTTGCTTCTGAAATTCTGACAGATAATTAAATAAAAAAAATGTATTTTAATGCATGTTAAAGTTTGATTTTCCATTCTATTTACATCTGTGTATCCATTTGATTTAGTTATGGATATATAGGTTATTAAAACTAAGAAAGATAATGTTTCATGATAATTCCTAATTGCAGTCACAAGTCATACTATAAATTAACTTTTAAATCTATTACGAATATATTAAAATAATTGTTATAAGTAATATTATGCAAAAGTAGACGAAACACAGTCACTATAGGCAAAAGAAGCAATTATAAATAAACAAATTTCAGAGAATTTTAATACGATAACCAGAATAAAAAATAAATGTGTTTGATTTAGTTATACTTCAATGTTCATATGTACGGAATTAAATAAATCTACGTTAGTAAATACTGAAAGTAATGTCTAACGTCTACTCTTATCTTAAAGAATATTTTATTAAGTACATGTGACATATTTATAGATTTTTTTAAAGTAATGTTATTCTATGGAAGAATAAATCTTTTCTCTGTAATAGTTTCAATTTCTCAAAAAGATGAGAAAGAACTTTTCAGTTTTAATTAATTATAAAACTTGTGTACTTCTTCTTTAAAACACAAATAAACTTTAGAAAACTTGAGAGTCAAAGGTAAGCTGTGAAGGAAATAAAATAAAGTTGTTTGAAACTATTTTTAATGGAAATAGTTATCCCCGAAAGTTGAAAACATTCGGAAGATTTGATTACTATTGTTTCTTTTCATCGCAGAAATTTTCATGTATTCCAGGGATGAAAAGAAGGTATGGGGTTGGATCATGTACTGGGTGAAAATATTTATTGATTGTAGAACACCTCATAGATAAATTTATATATATCTGAAAGATATTACATTTAATCGCTCTTAACCCTCTAAGCGGTTCGCACGTACAATTCCGCTAAACCTATGATGTCTTCAAAGCGGTTGTCACGTACAATTTTCGACGGCTCAAAAAGGTTTCGAAAATGGATGTAATGCACATTTCTGCCAGTGTTTGAGGTAGGAGGGTCAGGTCGATTGTTTAGAAACTGAATCCCTCTTTGACTGACTTTTGTTAAGCTATGCACCCCTACTCTCTGAGGCACATAAACGCTGATAGCTTTTCATAGCTTTGGAAATCTCTATTTCGAAGTATTTCGTTTTCGGTAACAGATGTATCTCTAATTGCACCACTTAAATATCTTGAATAACTTTCGTAAAAGAATATAAATAATTCTCTCGAAGAATATTTCTATTTGTACTTTTAGAATCCATTATTTCTTATGGGATGATCTTCGAGACTTGAAGATCTTTATGTGTATTAAAAATTAACAATCTATAATATCTATTTATATATCTATTTATAACCGGAAGTAAAGGGACAGTAACGAGGGTAGGTTTCCCGTATTCCATTCTAGTCGACAAAGGGTGAAGTAAAAAATCATAGAACGCTTTGGCCATTGACACAGTAAACCTTTAGCATATTTTTTTGAGAATTTTTTAATCGGTTTGTTCCAACCGGGGGTTAAACATATTAAATGGTATAATAAAGTCTTATAATTCAACAATCTTACAATCAACCTAAACATTAAACATCGGATAATAGCACAAACTCTTACTATTTCACTTTATGCAATATTGATGATGATAGTCACAATTGTAGTATATTTATTAATTTTACTGTATGATAATTTACAATTATTGTGAAAGTGGTAACATCTTTGTTTCAAATTTAAGGCAGTGTGACGTCACTACAGCCCATTGGCTTCACAAAAGGGTTTTGTTAAATCCCAGGGCAAAGCTATGTCTGGGTTTTTGACACTACACTACAAAGTATTGTCGCTTCGATCACGCCTTGAGATGTCTGAGGGAAATCCGAAAGACAGACGGGACAACTAAAAGCCAGACAGTAAGGCGCCCCCGAAGAAGCTAATCAGAGGTTATCAGGACACCGACGCGGAAAGAAAAAGCCATTGGGAAGAGGCAAAATGTGACTTCAGATGGCGCGAATTTTTCCCCTAAGAGTCCCCAGAAAAAGAGAATGAACAGAGGTTCGATTTGCGGTGGGTTTTTTTGGAGAGTTTTTCTCCAGCTTTTTGTGGGACTCAATGAGGCCCAGTTGTATCCCTGTACAACGGTATCTGTAGGCACCTGTCCGCAGATTGTTTTTTTTTTAGGTTCGCCTTGAACCTGAGACTTTTAGGTCCACACCAGCCCGCCTGAGCTCTGTGATCTCCATTTAGAAAATTTGTACATATTCCATTTTATTCATGAATAAACGTTGTTATTGTTTCTAAGATGTACGTCATGTCATAACCACTTCGACACCCACCTGCTACCCGAGAATCCCGTGACGTTACATGAGTTATTAATAACTTATCTTTCAACAACGGTTCTGCCAATTTTTAGCATTTTTACTTTTCCTTGTTATTCATTTATTTATTACTAATAATGGTAAAGTTAAATAGAAATCCGGAGTTATTTTTCTTAGTTGTAATATTAATAAAAAAATTCATTATTAATTAAGTCACTGAAGGATATAGATCTGAAAGTTTCCTCTCACTTTGACATGAGCAATATTATGTTACACCATCTTATAAATAAAAAAAACTTATTTGTAATTCTGATTGCATTTGAATGAACAATAGTTAAGTATTTTCAAGGCAGATTATTTGATTCGATGCCATATTTTTTTATTTTATGGTACGGACTATTTAATCTCTGGAAGATGTTTTCGAAATATTCAGCAGAATCTAAGCTAAATTCCTTATAAAACACATATATACATTTTGTCACATATATCCTTTATGAAAATCACATGTTTTTAAACTTTTAAGCTAAGACCATTAAAATTACTTTGGATTTGCCAGTTGCAGATCAAATGCTGTAAAATTTTCAAATTAAATTTAGCCAAAAAGGTGAGCATCAAATATTAGCACGTTTACTACTGTTTTACTATATATAGGGGGGTGTTGCAGTGATTCACCTCAGCTGTGCTTTGGCGCGGCTCTGGGGATGAGCAACAGGGTGTTGTACTACGGTACCTCATCTAGGACAGCTATCAGCCTCCTCGTGGCGCCCCCTGGTAACTAGGAGTGTTCCTCCTAGGCCAATGATAGCCGTCTGACAACCTCAAGGGGTATACCTCCTTTAGGTATACTCGGGTTTCACGAACCCGGGGTTTCCTGAGTGATCCTTCTCTTCCGACTTCCCTGGTAGTCCCGAACTTACTGTTGTAGTATTGTTCCTTACTGGGGTCGTCTACATTAATTTCGAGCCATGACGGAGCCTCTTGTAGGTCAGCAGCACCCTGTGGTGTTGTGGTTTCGTTGCGGCGACTATGTTATCAGTTTTTCCGTATGGCTTCACGCCGGGTCAGGGTACGAATTCAACTTAATATATATAATAAAAATGATTCTAGTAATATTTGTACTATGCTTTTAGTAAACCAATTTTACTATCTGATAAATAAGGCTGTCTTAAAATTAGTAATATAATGTTTCATAATATAAACGCTTGTTATAGATAACTGTAAAAATTAGCTGAAATTAAAATTAGCCTAAAAAGTAAGCATTAAAAATTAGCTTATTCACTATACATAATACAAAATATGATAGTCCTAATATCCTATATTTAGAGTAAACTAGTTTTACTTCCTGATAGAGAAGAGTATTTTAAAAATAATAAAAAATGTCTCATACTATATGCACTTATTATAGATAACTTGCCTTTCGACTACAGTTATAAAAAATAGTAGCATACCTTCCCTTGTTGCCATTATTTTATAGCTAATAGTGATAAAGCTGAACAGAAAACCGACGTTATTTTTCTACTTGCAATACTAATGAAATGTCTATCTTTAATTAAGTCACTGAAAGGTATAGTTGTGGAAGCATCCTGTCACTTTATGTGAACCATTTTGTTACACATTACTATAAATAAAAAGTAAACGTATTTTTAAGGCAAACCTTGTTCCTTTTACATTATAATTTGTACTGCAAGGGCTTTTTATCTCATGAAGTTTTCTTTACATATTCAGATGTAAGCAATCTATATTCTTTACGAAACACATGTTTTATATTTATACTTTAGTAAAAACAAAAGTTTTCACAACGTGATGCCAATCCTAATATCTATTTAAAGTGATCGAAACTACCAGTTGCAGGTTTAATAATGTAAAATATTTTAAATTAAAATCAACCTAAATAGATATTAGCTTATTCACTATTATTTCACTAGATATATATGAATTATTTTAGACTGTTCACTTTTAATAAGTTCATTTTATGTTATGATAAAGTATTTTAGAAAAAACGAAATTTTTCACATATAAAGCCCTTGTTATTGATAACTTTTCTGTCAACTGTGGCTTTGTTAAATATCAATATTTCTGTTTTACATTTTTGCAATATTAGTTTATTATTGATAATGGTAAGAAGTAAACAAGATTTGTTTCCTAGTTGCATTGCTAAGAAAATGCCTATCTTTCATTCACTGGAAAGTACATTTCCGAAAGTATTTTGACACTTTGATATCAAATCTATTATGTTACAACGTCGTATAAAAAATAAATTTTAGTGTTTAATACTAATTCAATTGAACTGAACAAAATGGATAATATTATTTAAGTATCATTAAGGCAAATTCTTTGCTAGTAACAATGAAATTCTTTATAATATAATGGGGGGTTTTATCCCAGAAATTTATGTATTCAGAAGGAATTAATATATATTCTTTAAACATACTATTTATCACATATATCATTTTAGAATCACAAGTTTTTACAATCTACAGACAACACCTATTAAATATGATTAGAAACTGTCAGTTGTAGATGGAAATATGCAAAATCCTATACATTTAAATCTACCTAAATTATAAACTTGATATATTATCACATTTACTAATTTCTTGAAATAAACAATATAAACGTTATAGCTCAAAATTGTTCTAATTTTTGTAATTACTCTTAATTCAGTAATTTTACTTTATGAGAAATAAAATAATACCACTCACCTTCACTTGCGTTATTTCAGGTCTGTGAAAATCTAACTTGTCTTTTTGCGATGAATTTCAAATTCCGGTTAACTGAACTCATCAGTTCTTGGAAAACCTTTAAAAAGAAAAATTGGATTTCATTCTGAGAAGATATTTTAGACAGTAAAATTAAAAGCTCGATTTCAAAGAACGGACAAATTCGTTTGTGTATGCTACTACCGAGTGTGTGCTCAATAATGGTTGAAATAAATATGGAACAGGTTCGTGCGAGGCAATAAACCTCATGGGATGTCTGGAGTGATCCCGATATGCGACTCTATCTACACCAAACAACACACTCTTTCTGGGAATTTTATAGGTTTATTTGAAGTCATGCTCGAGGTCATCCAGTGACCATAAATAGATTGTGAACACACGTTTTTTGCAGTGACAGTTGCTTTTACAGTTCCCAATCTCTTTTTGAAAAATAAAACATTAAACCATCTATATCAAATTATTGCAGATCTGAAACTCGCACAAAATTCGATGTGAATGACAGAGTGAGTCATGCAGTTGACGAAGTTAGAAAGCCAAAATTTTTGTTTCTCTAGTTACCCATTTCTACCCAATTAGGATTTTAATATTTATAACCTTACCTACATCGAAATAGAAACCTTTATCCAAAACTAGTTGTAATTCGTTAAAACATCACATTTTGTGTTTTGGAATAGGAACCTTTATCCACAACTAGTTATTATTTGTCAAAACATCACTTTTTTTTGCTTTGAAATAGGAAAATTGTGTGTTTTGAAATAGATATATTTACCTAAAACTAGTTGTTATTCATTAAAACATCCAAATTTGTGTTTTCAAACAGAAAGGTTGTGTGTTTTGAAACAGAAACCTTTATCCAAAGCTAGTTGTTATTCGTTAAAACATCACATTTTGTGTTTTGAAATAGGAACCTTTATCCACAACTAGTTATTATTTGTCAAAACATCATGTTTTATGTTTTGAAATAGGAACATTGTGTGTTTTGAAATAGATATATTTATCTAAAACAAGTTTTTATTCCTTAAAACATCCTTTCTCGCATTTAATGACTTATTAAACATATGCAGTCTAGTTGAGGATACATATTTCAGTACTGCAAATAAAATCAGAAACAGCCTAGAATAAAAAATTTCCATCACCTAATAAAACTTTGCTTGCATAATGTGGCGTCATCAAGTGACCATAAATATCTTGTGAACACACAGTTTTGTAGTGACTGTTGCTTTTACAATTTTCAATCCTTTCTGAAAAATAAAACATTAAACCATCTATATTAACGTGTTCCAGATCTGAATCTCGAACAAAAATTGAGGTGAATGGCTAAGTGAGTCATGAATTAATTGCAATTGAGAAAGTTCGAAAGCACAAATTTTTGTTTCTCCAATTACCCATATCAACACATTCAGGAGTTTAATATTAAAAAATATACGTTTGTATTCTTTACCTATATAGAAATAGAAACTTTTGTCCCAAACTAGTTGTAATTCGTTAAAAAATCATATTGTGGTTTGAAATATGAACCTTTATCCACAACTAGTTGTTATTAGTCGAAACATCACGTTTTGTGCTTTGAAATAGAAACATTTATCCAAAACAAATTGTGATTCATTAAAACATAACATTTTTGAAATAAGAACATTGTTTATTTTGAGATAGGAACCTTTATTCAAATCTAGTTGTTACCCGTCAAAACATCTCATTATATAAATATTTATGCATATATATATATATATATATATATATATATATATATATATATATATATATATATATATATAATTTTTCTCGCATTTCATGACTTCAGTTACCATTATAAGTCTAATTTGAGGATAAATATTTTCAATATTGTAAATACAAACAGAAACAGCCTAAAATAAACAGTTTACATCACTTAATTCCATCACCTGACCTTTCGATTATATAAATTGTATCTGTGAAATATATATTATTTTAGATCAGAAATCGTAATTAGTTTCATAACAAACGCACTATTAAATGATATTATAAAATTTAAGGCACAGACCTGAGCAATGACAAAGTTCCAAAATTGTCATAAAGGAAATTATGATTTTAATATTTAATATAGATACTTACGGCAAAAATTTATTTAGTTTTTAGTTTAGTAATACCTTTTTTTATTTAGAAAATTTTGTTTCAATGTAAAATAATGTATAATTTAACTTTTAAAAGAAAAAAAATTCAGAATTTTGACAAAATACTGTCGTTTTGAACATATAAATAGTATCTCTGAGTATCTTAGAAATAAATAAGTGGCAACGTTCTAACTTTTTTCTTACTATGCATGTTTTGCATGTATCTCAGCAGAAATAAACTAATTCCTAACCATTTTTGTTTCTTGTGTGATTTGATATGGTTTGGTTTGGAACGCAAAGATGTACTATTTCCTTACAAGATGGATAATGATACCGGGACCTATCAGTTAATGTCCATTCCGAATAGTTACAAACATGCATGATAGTGGTAGAATTCAAACCCGCGAACTAATTTATCGCAGAGCCCTCTGTGATAACCAGAGGGATATGTATATGCCTCCCCTTGTATCCTGCACTGTTGTTCTTGACTTGGTTTGAAGTACTGCGGTCTACTTCTTTGCAGCACAAGGGTTAATGAGACCGGTATCTACTGCTTAAAGCAGATTCTGAATGTCTACGAACATTCATGCCATAGTGGGATTCGAGCCCACGAACTGCGGTCCCGAAGGGCAGCACCCTAACCATTCGGCCATCGTTCGGTTCTATTGTTGTTGTCCTTGTTGTTGCTGTCTTATGCAACTTAATAAAACCAAGCACAATCTGATCTGAAGACTAGTCGTATTAAGGTAAAGGGATGTGCCTTTCATTTGCACGAGCACCGCAAGGGTGAAAGTACGATTTATGCTCAAGTGGGTCCTCGTACTTTTGAAGAAGGGACCAAGCAGAAGACCCATAGGCTTGGCCTGCCACCCACAGAAGTATTGATTGAGAATTTGGAGGACACTGTGACCACGAACCTATTTACATGCGCCAGTCACGTTTAACGAACTCTGTGGATCTTACCCTGACTCGGACTCTCCAGATAAGAGACAGTTGTCTTTGCCGACTGAGCTACCACTTTTCCTGCACTGTTCTACCAGCTGTATTCATCTGTAAATGTCAGATTGTCAGACTTATATTCAGGGATTACCCAATGTATTTTTTGTCAATTTATAATACGAATATCTGTTGTCATATAACATACAATTGAAAAAATAATTACTGACACTGATAACTGAAACTTGTAAATTCTAACTTGTAAAAATTCTCTAAAAAGATAATATAAACAAAAAGTTCTTGCACTATCTAATATTTGTTCTATATTTTTATGATATTTAGTAAATCAAGAGCTTTTGTTAAAATATTTTAAAAATCTCTATATTTACAAATCTAATTATTTTCCAGGTTAAATGTTGGGTGAAACAAAACTATGTTGAATTAATTCCAGCCTATTTCCATGTATCAGTAATAAACCCGGACGTAAAGGTCTGAACAGATTGCTGATGTATTCTTTTAATTGAAAGGCATAAAACCGTGTTTTATGGCGGAGCCAGCAAACTCCCCTAGTCTCATCCTGCGACAATATCATAAAACTTAATATACATATGCTTTAATGAACTT
Source organism: Pardosa pseudoannulata (assembly GCA_032207245.1). Classification (NCBI taxonomy): domain Eukaryota; kingdom Metazoa; phylum Arthropoda; class Arachnida; order Araneae; family Lycosidae; genus Pardosa; species Pardosa pseudoannulata. Next base: position 57,384,577 of record CM063511.1, on the reverse strand, counting down.
ACTCTAAAGTTAAAATATTTACTCAAATTATAAGATCGAAGCCTTTCATTTGCCCCCCTTTTTTTTCTTTGGTATTTATGGCGTAAAACTTTTCATAATATAGACTGTTTTAATTAAATTTTCGAGTTCGGTTAACGAACGGCGAGGGAAAATTTTTATTGATTTCTGCTAAAATAAAGTTGTAAAGAAAGACAAGAAAAACTGTCTCTCTAGGGAGAATAAGGAATTAATTTCGCGGAGTTTCTTTGAAGAAGTGACAGAATTTTCGTTTAAATATCGCTGAACGAAATTAAATTTTCTTTAAACTTGCTCTCTTATTTTTTGAATAAAAGTGGTTAAATTGTCTGCTTAACTTAGCGGTTTATTACACATATTCTTTTAACTTCTTTCTATAATCAAAGAGACACTTTTTTTCCTCCCTTCTTTTTTTTATCTGTTTAGTAGCTGCTCCGTATGCAGCTTCTAAATTTTAGAAGAAAATGGGATTAGTCTTAAGCCAATTTATACAAAGCTCATTTTTAAAATGAAATTTTACAAAGCAGTTTTACTAAAAAAATATTGAATAAAGTTAAGAACTGATCTATATTTTTAATTTAAATTTTGTAAAGTCGACTTTTTGAACAGATAATGGATATAAATTTCTTAAACATAATATTTATAAGAACAAGAAAACTGATAACATTTTGGAATTTTTTCCTTAAAGATATAGTTAGGATTTTAAATTTACATAACCTTAGTTTATACAGATGTTATAAATAATTATTTGGTATAAACTAGCATATATCCCGTCATGTGACGGGATAAGAAAAATATTTAATTTTAAAGTGTTATAACATACCCTGTGCGGGAGATAAAAAAAAGTTTGTTTTTTGGATGAGAAATATCTGGTACATGCTCATAATTTTCTTATCTTCATACTTCTATAAAGTCTCCCGATACAGTGAATGTAGTTTAAAATCACATTGAATTCATTTAGAAAGATAATTCAAAATTTTCTTAGTTATGTCGAAATTACGGTTAAGTTCTTTTTGCCACAGTAATTAATGGAAGTAAAGGAATTAAACTACCCTTTCCACTACACCCTGGAGTTCGAGAGAAATTGTTGTTATTACCGGTGATAAAATTTGAATTGCAACAAAAATTAATGATTAAATTTTAAACTATCCCATATGTACCTAATCTATTATTTAAGCTAAATATAAATGAAGATTATTTACTTAATATCTAAGTTCAGTGATAAAAAGTATGAAAATAATGCAGACGATATTTAAATAATTTAAAATAAATAATAAAATGAGAGGGTTAAAGGAATGACTTCATATTACTAGAAAAAATGTTATTTTTACTTATTTATTGTGTGATAAATTGATAAATTTAATCGTCTACTCTTAACCGGGGAAAATAGTGCTTGAAATAATGGCATTTAATACTAGTCAAGGAGGTAAAGGGGGGATTTCGAACGTTGCTAAACTTAACTCATCAAAATCCAATGCCTCTATCCATTCGAGGTTCAACTGCTTCATAAATTCGAGGACAGACGGACAGATAACTTAGGCTATTGAGGATAATTTACTTTACTTTAGAGGATAATTTACTTTTAGGAAACAATATACCTTTTGTAGCAATGTTTGAAATGCTATCTGTGATACCTTATTTGGCAAAGGCAGCGATATTCTAAACGGAGAGTTATTAGAGCAGTCCTCGGAACCGGACAAAGGTCCACCGAAATCATTAATGGCAACTGCAGTACGTAAAATTGGCTCATTGAACTTTAATGATTTGACTCCTATTTTAAAGTTTTAGCTTCTCTAACTGTAAGAAACTCCCAATCAGTTAAAATATCAACTGTCTTTAAAAGGGATCATAATCAATTGATAATAACACATTTGGTTGCACTTAATTGAAAATCAAAGTAAGTACACTGCGATTAAAATCGTAATGTGTTATTTGGAGAATATCCATTTTAAACAAAACAAACAAGTCTGTACAAGACATTTTGAGCAGAAGCAAAGTAGTTGTTGCATGGAAGTAATTGAATAATACTGCCTTGCAATAACAGTATTATAATCTTATTAAAACCTACAAGTGATTGAACTCACAAGGAATATAAACCTTTTGCACTTGTAAGTTATCACATAGTCACAGCAATAGTTTTAAATTATGTCAATATACCTTTGTCATCTTACGTCATCCTATGATTGAATTCCTGCCTCTAAATAATCCTGTTTCCTTTAACTATTTGGTAACTAATACTGAATATTTTCCTGGGAACTTCATACATTTTAAACCATTGAAACTACGTAAAAATTACAATTATCAGTTTGCCCTTATGCTTGTTGCTAATATCCTACTTCAACCACTGCTAGATAAGATCTACAAGTTTATTCACCCTTTAAAAGTCGAAGACTATCTCAGGAAAGTCAGATACGTTGTCGTAGGACAAACCTAGGCACTTAAGAATATATGCCATAGAAATAACCGCTTGGTTACATTTCGGACAAATCTGGGTTTTGTTCGAAACCCTGGAAACCCTCTTAGAACAAAAGGGTTCCGAGACCCTGGAAAACAAAGCCTCTTGGATGACCACTAAGAAAACATAAAAGAGCTGTCTGTAGGCATCTATCGCAGTTCATAGAGAGGAATTCACCAGGGGAATCTTCTAGTTCAACCACTGCTAGATAAGATCTACAAGTTTATTCACCTTTAAAAGTCGAAGACTATCTCAGGAAAGTCAGATACGTTGTCGTAGGACAAACCTAGGCACTTAAGAATATATGTCATAGATATAACCGCTTGGTTACATTTCGGACAAATCTGGGTTTTGTTTGAAACCCTGGAAACCCTCTTAGAACAAAAGGGTTCCGAGACCCTGGAAAACAAAGGCTCTTGGATGACCACTAAGAAAACATAAAAGAGCTGTCTGTAGGCATCTATCGCAGTTCATAGAGAGGAATTCACCAGGGGAATCAGCACAGTACAGAGGATGTACCGGAGGGGCAAGCCAAGATCTTTCATCAATATGTTTTCAGGCAGGATACAGTTCGAGGTAAGTCAGACAATTAGAAATATCCATAGCCTTCCCGACATCTTTATTCGCCGAAACATCCGCCTCCTGTTTACCCCAAATGTCTACATGGGAAAGGATCTACTGTAAATGAGCATTACAAGAGAATGAGGCTTGTTTTAATTTAGTGAGAATTGAAGTTCGAGTTTTTTCACCAACAACACACCATTTTGACAAATGTTAGATGGCACTACGACTATCAGTCAGTATCCAAGTGATTTTAGGGTTTAAAGCAGACATAATATGAATCAGCCCCTTTTCGATGGTAACAATGATAGTTTACTTGTAAAAGCCGATATAAAATCAGGGTTTATTTATTTATTTATTTATTTGACAATTCAATAGGGATTTCTGATAAGAACATCACTACCAGCGTGTGATTTCTCACTTTTGCTACCTTCAGCCATGTTTAGTAAGCTTTAATGATATTTATTGGCATATGTATTTAGTTTTTAAGCGTAGAACTACTAGTTTTACTTGACTATTATTATATTATTATTATTATTATTTAAATTTTAACTTGGTTTTGCCCTTTTTTGCTTTAAAGAATTTTCTTGTCTTATTTATACTTTTACAAGTTACTGATACATATTCACTAAACATTTCGAATTCGAACACGGTATTGGGGTATGTGTTATAGAATATTCTTATATTATTATTTTTTTTAAACTTTAGCTTCGTTTTGCCCTTTTTTGCTTTAAAGGATTTGTCTTTTTATACTTTTACATGTTACTGATAATATTCACTAGATATTTCGAATTCGAAAACGGTATTAGGATATGTGTTATAGGATATTCTTATATTATTACTTTTTAAATTTTAGCTTGGTTTTGCCCTTTATACTTTTACATTTTACTGATACATATTCACTAGACATTTCGAATTCGAACACGGTATTGGGGTATGTGTCATAGAATATTCTTATATTATTATTATTTTTTAAACTTTAGCTTCGTTTTCCCTTTTATTGCTTTAAAGGATTTGTCTTTTTATACTTTTACAAGTTACTGATAATATTCACTAGATATTTCGAATTCGAAAACGGTATTGGGGTATGTGTTATAGGATATTCTTATATTATTACTTTTTAAATTTTAGCTTGGTTTTGCCCTTTATACTTTTACATTTTACTGATACATATTCACTAAACATTTCGAATTCGAACACGGTATTGGGGTATGTGTTATAGAATATTATTATTTTTTTTAAACTTTAGCTTCGTTTCGCCCTTTTTTGCTTTAAAGGATTTGTCTTTTTATACTTTTACAAGTTACTGATAATATTCACTAGATATTTCGAATTCGAAAATGGTATTGGGGTATGTGTTATAGGATATTCTTATATTATTACTTTTTAAAATTTAGCTTGGTATTGTCCTTTATACTTTTACACTTTACTGATACATTTTCACTAGACATTTCGAATTCGATTACGGCATTGGGGAATTTTATAGTGGATATGTAAGCATTATACTTACCTTGTCCTAAATGTTATTAACAAGATATTATTTTTATGCAATATAGCATTTTGTTCATTTATTATAGTCTAATAATTTATTTTAATCTGTTAAATTGGAAAATAACAATTTACTACTTTTGACATTTCAGAGCCAAGGAATATTTTTTTATTCTTCTAAGAAAAGTTTCCGAAGTTATGATCTGAGCTTTTAACTAACTAGAGATTATACTCGAAATATTTTAATGTCTCAATTTATTTTGGATACTTAGAGATTAGTTATGTTATGTTATGCTATTATAAATTAAAAACAATCCTTTAACCCTCTAAGTGGTTCGCACGTACAATTCCTCCAAACCGATGATGTCTTCAAAGCGGTTGTCACGTACAATTTTCGACCTCCAAAACGTTCCGAAAATGGATGTAATGTACATTTCTGCCAGTGTTTTCCCCTATGGAGTTTTGAGGTAGGAGGGTCAGGTCGATTGTTTAGGAACTGCACACCTACTCTCTGAGGCAGAAAGACGCTGATAGCTTTTCATGGCTTTGTAAATCTCTATTTCGAAGTATTTCATTTGCAGTAACAGATGTATCTATAATTGTACCACTTAAATAGCTTGGATGACTTTCGTTAAAAAGATAGAAATCATTCTCTTAAAGAATATTTTTATTTGTACTTTTAGAACCCATTATTTCTTATGGGATGATCTTCGAGACTTGACGAGTTTTCTGTGTATTAAAAATTAACAATCTATAATGTCTATTTATATATCTATTTATAACCGGAAGTAAACGGACAGTAACGAGGGTGGGTTTCCCGTATTCCAATCTAGTCGACAAAGGGTGAAGTAAAAAATCATAGAACACTTTGTTCACTGACACAATGAAACTTTAGCGTATTTTTGGAGAGTTTTTTTTCCTCGGTGTGTACCACTCGGAGGGTTAATTAAATCAGAAATTTAAAATATAAGAACATTCAACAGTGATTTTAGAAAGCGAAATTAAAAAAAAATCGTGGATTCTCTTCGCATATTGATATCTGCTTGTTTGTCTATCTATATATTAGTCAATCTGTCTGTCTATCCCACACAAACTAGCAGCAGTTGTAGTTAACACTTGACATGCGGATATACTTCACCACCAACTTACACGTGCAGCAGGCTTTTTTTCGTGAATCACGCGAAAATTTCGTTATTCAGAAAAAATGCAGTAAATCAAAAACTACTTTGTTTTCATGAACGAAAATTTTATTATATTACACTTTAATATATACTCTATGACTATTTAACAACTAGCATATAGCCCGTCATATGACGGGATCAGTAAAATTTTTAATTTTCCAAAATTTTAAAGTACGCTATGTGGCAGGTAAAAAATGGTTTGTTTTTTGGCTGAGAATTATCTTAAAACAAAAAATAATCGATGATTCAATTTAAAACTATTACATATGTACCTAATCTATTATTTAAGCCAAATATAAAAGAAAATTATTTATGTGATATCTAAGTTCAATGATAAAACGTATGGAAATAAGGCATAATTTAAATAATTTAAAATAAGAAGTGATTCAATGAGATGGTTAAAGGAATGACGTCATAATGCTAGAAAAATGTTATTTTCACGTATTTATTATGGGATAAATTGATAAATTTAATCGCCTGCTCTTTACCGGGGAAAATAGGAGTTGAAATAATGGCATTAAAATCTCAAAAAGAATGGAAGGAGTGGATTTCGAACGTTTTAAAGAAGGCAGTATTTTTTGTTGTAATATGAAGTATATTTATACCAATTTATTTTAGAATTGGATCTATAGTTTAGGAGAAGATAAACATTAATCTCTTTGAATTTTGCTAACTATGGATGCCTCTATCCATTCCAGGTCCAACCACTTCATAAAATCGAGGACAGACGTACAGATAACTTAGGCTATTATTATATAGGGGATAAAAAACAATATTTTTACGAAATCACAAAAATAAACGATTTTTAAAATTTTACAATGTATTCAAAAATACTTTTTATTTAGAAGAACAAATAGAACTAATAACAAGTTATTATTTTTTTACAGTATGGTATTTCAAAGCATTTTTCTCTGAAGAGGAACACGGCTGAAGACAAAATGACGCAACAAAAGACAGAGTAACTCGACAACCATAGCTTGTGAAAAAAAAATGCAAAGCGATGCATAGCAACGCAAACAACAAGCATATGATGTCTCACAAACATATAATTATACGTAATTAGCAGATTTGTGGTGGTTAGAGAGTATCCACACAAGTCTACTAAATACGTATATTTACGTGACCCTAGCTCCAGTTACAGATTGCAAAAAAACGTAAAAATACGTTGCCGCACGCAAAGTGTTAAAAATATTCAACTATGCAATTCAAACCTGATATTAGATGTAATTTGTCCTCTAACTTTCCATGAAATCTAACTTTTGAAAGAAAGGAGGAAAAATAAATTACATGATAGATTCTTGCTACCATAATGCTTTCAATAAAGTCACAAAACTAAACATATCTGTCTGAAATAATCTAATGTATTTTTGTATAGATTAACGGAAAAATAATACGGCTATTACACGTATGCATTCATATGTGTGTGTGTGTGCGTGTGCGTGTGCGTGTGTGTGTGTGTGTGTGTAATATTGAAAAACAGATCGAGGAATAAGACCCCCTAAATGGGAGAAGTAAGACACTTCAACAAACAGACCATAGCTAAAATACATGTAAGCCACCTCTGAGCCATAAAGATGAAATCTTAATCCCCTTTGACGTTACAGAAGTCGTAAGTTAAACTAGTTAATCAAATTTGACACTACATAGTGATATAACTTTTAGTCCCCCAACATCTGTGGTTTGACTTACACTTAACGCGAAGCACCTGCAGTCACAAAACAGCGTCTCCCACGCTATCTGTCGGCCAAACAAAAAAGTGCAACGGCCAATGAAGAGATTCAAGAACGCCCAAAACACGCCCTCGAAAAGTGTAAGTAGTCAGACACAAAACCCCCCATAAAACCCCTTATATCAGATTTTATAATTTTAAGTAAGAAGTACACACTCGCTAGTCTGCCAGCACTGATAATGGATCATTTTTCGGTAGAGAGGAATTAGTCAGGAGACATCTCTCTCCAGCCGTATCTACGTTAACAGTATTTCGTACATATTTATTTAGTATATGCCTCATGTCTGAATAGCAATGAGTGATGATTGGAAAGAAAAACCACAACCCCGACTATTTATTTAGAGACTGATATCCCCAGACACGACATATATATATATATATATATATATATATATATATATATATATATATATATATATATATATATATATATATATATATATATATATATATATATATATATATATATATATATATATATATATAATGTGTGCATATTTTATGTGCACAATTTCTGTGTTAACAAAAACGTTTTAAACGCAAAAAAAATTTTTTTATGAAGTACATCAAAATAAAAGATGAAAATGTGACACTAAATAAAACCATTTTCCCTTTCCTTAATAAACGAAGAACAATTGTAATTTGTTGTAAAATGCAACAATTTAAAAATAATTTACTAATCCTGGTCATGGATTAGTAGAGTATCATACTCAAATTTCCACTTTCGTTCTAATGGATTTTCGGTGATATGATATGATGATTTTCGAAAACTTTCAGCCAGTTTATTCTTGTGGAAGTGTTCCCAGCTATCGAATCATTACTTCCTGATTCCAAAACCAACGTATGGGCGTCAATGATTTTAAGCCCCATTCTTTTCCTAAGAGTCTGGTTTATTTATCGTTAAGACTGATCCATTGATCTAGTTTAGGGCATTGCTTTAGATTTCGGGGCCGAACGATGGCTGATTGGTTAGGGTGCTGACCTTCGGAACCAGAGTTCGTGGGTTCGAATTCCACAGTGGCTTGTATATTCGTACCCATTCGGAGTCGGCTTTAAGCTGTAGGTCCCGGGCTCATTAGCCCTTGTGCTGCAAAAAGTAGACCGTAGCACTCCAAACCAAACCAAACCAAACCAAACCTTAGATTTCGAGCGCATGGACGTGACTAACTGACTCGATCTCTCTCTCTGACACTCTGTGTGTGTGTGTGTGTGTGAGAGAGAGAGAGAGAGAGGGGAGTGTGAGAAACAGAGAGAGTGAAAGAGAGAGTGAGAAAGAAACAGTAAGAGAGAGAGAGAAAGTGTAAGAACAGAGAGAAAATGAAAGAGTGACGGGAAAGAGAGAGAGAGAGAAAGTGTAAGAAAAAAGAGAAAATGAAAGAGTGACGGGAAAGAGAGAGAGAGGGAGAGAAAGTGTAAGAAAAGAGAGAAAATGAAAGAGTGACGGGAAAGAGAGAGAGAAAGTGTAAGAAAAGAGAGAGAGAGAGAATGTAAGAAAAGAGAGAGAGAGAAAGAGTGACGGGAAAGAGAGAAAGAAAACAAACCGTACGGTTCTGATTGTATTACGTATATCCGTTTCAAATATTTGCTATACGAATATATCCCATGTATATAATATTGTGGATTAAGGCATACTTACTGTTTGCATGCTGTCTCAGAAAATCCTTAGATTGTTGGAAGCCATATAAGTTCACTAGAAAATTAAGAAACTAGCCCAAATTTCTCTTGATGGGTCAAGACTCAGTCTAGACAATGTCATGATCACGTTGTACATTTTATTCTGCAAAAACTAAATAGAGATACTTCTGACAGCAATAGCTCATTACCAGCAATAGCTCAATTTTATTATATATTTACATAACTCATTGTCTCGTGAGTTCTAATGGTGCCTCGTAGTGGAAGAAAAGATGAATTGGCAGAAACACAGCGAGGCATCCATTTAATGAACCCAAACCTGCAAGTTGGTAATTAGTACATTAATGGGAAGCATGCACGATTACAATGCACGAAAACGTCTGGTTCTGTGGCCAATTTTCATACAACGTAATTCGGATGGAAAATAACGTAAAATTATCTATGTAAGTACACAATTTTCTAAATAACTATTTTCCTCTAAACACAATGCAACTTAAAAAGAATAATTGAACATTAATCAAATAATTTAAAATGCTAATTTACTACCATCCCTAAATCATAAATCTTAACAACTTTTAAATCCCCTACTCGTGTTAAGTACACGTAAGTACCAAAATATCCTGAAACTTTCCTCTTTGTTCTAATGACTTTCCCGCGATGATATGATCATTTTCGAAAATTTCAAACTGGCGCAAAACCTTATGTATGTTTTCCCAGCTACCGAATCATTATTTTCCAGAAGCTGAAGCCAACGTTTGGGCGGCATTCAATTTACCTCTCATTTTTCTCACAAAGTCCCGTTTATTTATCGTTATGACTCCACTGACCTAGTTTGGCGTAATTTCTTCTCTCTCGCACACACCAGTACTATATACGAATAAAGGAAATCGTCCGCCTCCCATTTTCTTTTCTGCTTCAAGTAGAATTCGATACACAGAGTTGATCGATTTTTCTTTTCATCTGCTTCTTTTCTTAAAAAAAATATTGACTTATTTTGATTTTTCAGTTGTTATCGTGATAAGTGGAAGATTGTAGATATCATTTTTTGAGTCTTGATTCTTCTAAGATGATTTCATAGAGATTAGACGATTTCAGAGAGATTTCACGGTGTTTTTGAACAGTTATATCTACGGTATTACAATAAATCTTTGTCAGCAGTTTGTTAAATTTCATATCTTTCAAATATATTAAATTCCCTTTTTCATTCTCCATACACACATACTCTCATTCTGTTTCTCTTTTATATTAAAATTTCTTCTAAACTTTTTCCTTTTAATATATTTTTCATTCAACATGTATTATAGTGATAATGAGTTATTCTATAATAATTATTTTTTAAATTATATAGATAATTATAATATGTTTGTATATACGTTTATGTACATAATGAAATTTATTTATTCATTATGACTTTATATGCTCTATACTACTTGACGTAGAAGAAATTAATCTAAATTAAAAAAAAAATAATTGCATAGGATGTTTTATGTAAGCAAATTTGGGAGAAAAATAAAACTGCATATTTAAATTTTAACTTGATTTCAATACATTAATAGCTGAAGCGTTAGGCTTAGACTTAATCTTCCGTGGTCAAATACTCCATCTTTTGTGATTTGGGGGAATATGCTCGATTATTTATCATTTGAATTAGACCTAATACAAAATTATCACAAGAAATCAAATTCCTGGATACGCGATTTTAAAGATATTCAAAAATACCGTACATTTCGAATATTAGAAATTTAACTGGTCTTTCTTTATCAAAAAGAAAAAAAAAGACCCTTGATGGTAAACAGCTTTCCCTAAGGTTTAGGCTTTGAGATATTTAATACGAAACAGTTCATTCCCGCAACCGTATATCACAAAGAAACAAAAGAGAAAATAATCACTAGTCATTCTTTAAAAATGTCCAATGTTTAAAAGAAATTAAAAGAAATTCCTGGAAGAAGGTAGTGTTATGCAAGCCTTTAATAGTGTTAAAATAAGCGAAAAAGGTTAAAGCAAGCGAAAAAAATTAAAAAAGCTAACCAAATCTAAAACGAAGCCCTACATCTCGTGATGTGCTTAATATTATTTTGGAATCCATTTACAAGTTACTTTTACACTATTAAACTTCGGATAGTGGGGGGGGGGGTCTCCAAGCATGGGTCAGCCTTGAAAGTGATATGAAACTAATGCTTGATGTTTCAGTTATTTGGATTTGAGCTATTATGTACTGAACAGCATTACAAACTACTTGAGAGACATTTAGCTATTACATTTAACATTACTTCCGAAACTTTACGGCAAATGGCCATAACGTATCAAAGAAGAGCAGATAAGGTCATTGGATATCTTCTTAGGGTCATTGGACAGAAATTTTACTCACTACTTAAAGGAAACATTAAAAATTGTCAAGTAAAGAAAATGATTTAAACATTTATGTAATGTAACACTCTTCCATAGCCAGTGTAACAGGCTATTCCTAACCTAAAATTTTATATGCATTGAAGTATTAATTATTATTATTACTTGTGAATTATTAATTAAAATTAATAAATATTAAGTACTAATCATTAATATTAATTATTAAGAATTGGGTTTCTTCCTATGATACCTTTATTCTCCTTATTTAGAAATAATAATTAATAATCCATAAATTTATTATAAAATTGACTGTGGCGTTATAAGACATAGGGTGAGATTATACGCGTAAGTTCAATTATTTTAAAATTTGATTTTGTATATACCGTAATTTTTGCACCCAGAAACAAACCACGTTGTTAGACTAACCCGTACTAATGCGGGGAGACAAGCTCAAGTATCAATAGTAAGGAAACGTACTAGTACGTGACCAGTACTCAAGTATCAATCGTAAGAAAACGTACTAGTACGTGACCAGCATTCAAGTATCAATCATCAGAAAATGTACTAGTACGTGACCAACACTCAAGTACCAATCCTCAGAAAAAGTACTAGTACGTGTCCCGCATAAAATGTGTTAAAATTTTTATTGTCATATGTTCTTATATATAAAAATACTCCAGAAACAATTATTAACACATTAAACTTTAATAGATTTTCAAATATGGTACTTGTACCAAGTCGTTTATTTTAAAATCCCAAAATTATAATGTTATAATTTAAGATGGCATACGTGAAAATATTTTGCTATTTATTTAAAAAAAGTGACTAGTCTATTACCTTACTGCATCATAAGAATTAAATTATACCCAAAACGATTCAATTTCTCGCATACGGTGTGTTAAAATATTAATTTTGTTATGGCTCAACACGTCATACCCTATCGCTTGTCAGTTATTCATAAAAGATTTGCTTAATATGACACATTATTATTGAATATACTTAAAAACCTGAGTAACACATCGCTGGTTACCACCAAATCCATGTCAATAAGTTCAGATTTTTTTTCCATGTAAGGGAAATAGTTTTACTGTGCTATCATTCTGATTACTAATTAGACATTATCTTATATTCTAGAAAACAGAGCATAATATTAAATATTCATAGAAATATCTATAGAATATAGAATCATTTCTTTCTTCCAGTGTTCACCGAGACAAAAAAAAGAAAGAAAGAGAAAGGGACATATCTTAAATGCAGCCATGCACTTCATAAATACATGTCGACCAATGCATTAACCGATTCCCCATAAACCATTAAGCTCATTTTAACTTCGACATGGAATATTTTTTTTAATATCCCGTATACTAGTACGTGTCCCGCGCTCAAGTATCAAATGTCAGAAAACGTACTAGTACGTGTCCGGCATACAATGTGTTAAAATATTAAATTTTGTTATGGCTCAAAAGGTTAACGCTTGTCAGTTACTCAGTTACTCAACCTTAACGCTTGTCAGTTACTCAGAAAAAAGTTGCATAATAAGACACGTTATTATTGAATCTACTTAAAAACCTGAGCCAAACATCACTAAATCACCAGACCCCTGTCAGTAAGTTGAATTTTTTTGCATGAATGGGAACCAGTTTTATTGTGTTCCCATTCTCATTACTAATTAGACATTATCTTAGATTCGGATAAAACAGAGAATAATATGAAATATTCATAGAAATATCTATTGGATATAGAAGCATTTCTTTCTTTTAGTGTTTACAGAGAGAGAAAAAAAAAGAAAAAGGGATATTATAACTTAAATGCAGCCATGCGCTTCATAAATACATGTCGAGGAAAACAATAACCTATTCCTCATAAACAATTAAGCTCATTTTAGCTTCGGCATGGAATATTTTTTTTAATATCCGTATACTGGTACGTGTCCCGCGCTCATGTGTCAATTGTCAGAAAGCATACTAGTACGTGTCTCGTATACAATGTGTTAAAATATTAAATTTTGTTATGGCTCAACACGTTAGACCTTAACGCTTGTCAGTTACTTAGAAAATAGTTTCATAATATGACACGTTATTATTGAATCTACTTAAAAACCGGAGACACACATCGCTGGATACTACCAAATATATGTCAGTAAGTTCAGATTATTTTTCAATGTATGGGAACAAGTTTCACTGTGTTCCCATTCTTAATACTAATTAGACATTACCTTAGATTCGAGAAAACAATGCATAATATGATATATTCATAGAATTGTCTATTGAATATGGGAGCATTTCTTTCTTCCAATGTTTACCGAGACACTAAAAAGAAGAGAGAAAGAGAAAAGGACATTATATCTTAAACGCAGCCATGCGCTTCATAAGTACATGTCGAAGAATGCAATATCCTATTCTCCATAAACCATTAAGCTCTTTTTAGCCTAAGTATGGAATATTTTTTTAATATCCCGTATACTAGTACGTGTCCAGCTCTCAAATATCAAATGTCAGAAAACGTACTAGTACGTGTCCTGCGCTCAAGTATCAATCGTCAGAAAACGTACCTGTACGTTTCCCCCATACAATGTGTTAAAATATTAAATTTTGTTATGGCTCAACACGTTATATCCTAACACTTGTCAGTTACTCAGAAAAGAGTTACATAATATGACACGTTATTATTGAATCTACTTAAAAACCTGAGTCACACATCGCTGGATAACACCAAACCAATGTCAGTAAGTTCAGATTAATTTTCCATGTATGGGAACCAGTTTTACTGTGTTCCCATTCTCATTACTAATTAGACATTACGTTAAATTCAAGAAAACAGATCATAATATGAAATATTCATAGAAATATCTATAGAATATGGAAGCATTTCTTTCTTCCAGTGTTTACCGAGACAAAAAAAAGAGAGAAAGAGACAGGGACATTATATCTTAAACGCAGCCATGCGCTTCATAAATACATGTCGAGGAATCCAATAACCTATTCCCCATAAACCATTAAGCTCATTTTATCCTCGGCATGGAATATGTTTTTAATATCCCGTATACTAGTACGTGTCTCGCGCCCAAGTATCAGTTGTCAGAAAACGTACTGTATGTGACCCGTGATCAAGTATAAATCGTCAGAAAACGTACCTGTACGTGTCCCGCATACAATGTGTTAAAATATTAAATTTCGTTATAGTTCAACACGTTAGACCTTAACGCTTGTCAGTGACTCAGAAAAGAGTTGCATAATATGACATGTTATTATTGAATCTACTTAAAAACCGGAGTCACACATCGCTGGATACTACCAAACCCATATCAGTAAGTTTACACTTTTTTTCATGTATGGGAACCAGTTTCACTGTGTTCCGATTCTCATTACTAATTAGACATTATCTTCGATTAGAGAAAACAGAGCATAATATGAAATATTCATAGAAATATCTATTGAATATAGAATCATTTCTTTCTTCCAGTGATTACCGAGACACAAAAAAAAAGAGAAAGAAAGGGAAAGGGACATTATATCTGAAACGCAGCCATGCGCTTCATAAATACATGCCGAGTAATGCAATAACCTATTCCCCATAAACCATTAAGCGCATTTTAGCCTCGGCATGTAATATTTTTTTTTAATATTCCGTATACTATTACGTGTCCCGCGGTCAAATATGAATTGTCAGAAAACGAACTAGTACGTGTCCCGCGCTCAAGTATCAATTGTTAGATAACGTTCTAGTACGTGTCCAGCACAAAATGTGTTAAAATATTAAATTTTGTTACTGCTCAACACATTATACCCTAACGCTTGTCAGTTATTCAGAAAAGAGTTGCTTAATATGATACGTTGTTATTGAATATACTTAAAAACATGAGTCACACATCGCTGGTTACTACCAAACCCATGTCAGTTCTCCATGTATGGGAACCAGTTTTATTGTGTTCCCATTCTCATTACTAATTAGACATTATCTTAGATTCGAGAAAACAGAGCATAATATGAAATATTCATATAAATCTCTATAGAATATGGAAGCATTTCTTTCTTCCAGTGTTTACCGAGACAAAAAAAGAGAGAAAGAAAGAGAAAGGGATATTATATCTTAAATGCAGTCATGCGCTTCATAAATACATGTCAAGGAATGAAATAACCTATTCCCCACAAACCATTAAGTGCATTTAAGCCTCAGCATGGAATATTTTTTTAATATCCCGTATACTAGTACGTGTCCAGCGCTCAAATATCAAATGTCAGAAAACGTACTAGTACGTGCCCCGCATGCAATGTGTTAAAATATTAAATTTTGTTATGGCTCAACACATTATACCTTAACGCTTGTCAGTTACTCAGAAAAGAGTTACATAATATGGAACGTTATTATTGAATATACTTAAAAACCTGAGTCACACATGACTGGATACCACCAAACTCATGTCAGTTTCTATGAATGGGAACCAGTTTTATTGTGTTCCCATTCTCATTACTAATTAGACATTATCTTAGATTCGAGAAAACAGAGCATAATATGAAATATTCATAGAAATATCTATTGAATATGGAAGCATTTCTTTCTTCCAGTGTTTACCAAGACAAAAAAGAAAGAAAGAAAGAGAAAGGGACATTATATCTTAAACGCAGCCATGCGCTTCATAAATACATGTCGAGGAATGCAATAACCTATTCCCCATAAACCATTAAGCGCATTTTAGCCTCGGCATGGAATATTTTTTTAATATCCCGGTGCACAAAAAGGACCAATATCTCCTTCGTGTTGTAGACCGAGAATAATTATTAATAACGAAAGCTCTCCCACGAGTTTTCGCACAAAGACTTTGCCTTATATATATAAAAATGAAAGCCAAACACTGGGAGGGAAAAATAAGCATTTTCCTAGCCTCCTCCGGCCCCTCAAACTGTCAATCTATGCAAATGATGCTTTTTTTCCCCTCGATGGAGAATATTCCTTGGTAATAACTTTCGCTCCAGAAAGAAAAACAGTTCGCTCGCGGTTGCTCCAATATTTTCGCTTGCACCTCAAATGTAGTAATCAATGAGGAGGAAGAATTAAACTTTTTCTAGAAAGGAGGTTTTTTTCTAAGCGAAGCTATTAACTTTTAATTATATTTGTAGATAAATGGATATTAGGTTAAAATTTTCGTTCTTAAAAACACACGTAGGAATGAATTTCAATCAATGTCAGGAATGAATTTCAATCTATTCCAATGAATTTCATTTTATGAATTACATTTCTTTTTTCGTATATTCGGTAAAATATGATTTTAATGAAAAATTAGATCATTTAGTTTATAATGGAAAAGGACTTGATAAATACGCGGGATTAAAGATTTAACAGATAATTAAAAACTATAGTACTTTAAAATTATAGCAGCTAATGAAACGGTTGCACATAAAATATTTAATATTTTAAATTTCTCGTCGACAAGTACATAAAATGCACTGTGTGACTGCACCTAACAGCTGGTTTATATAATCCCATATATAATAATAGGCTAAGTTATCTGTCCATCTGTAATCGAATTTATGAAGCGGTTGGACCTCGAAAGGATAGAGGCATTCATATTGGATTCTTGATGAGTTAGTGTCAGCAAAGTGCGATATCCACCCCATAGCCCCTTTTATAGCTTTTAATTCCATTGTTTCAAGCCCTATTTTCCTCGGTTAAGAACAGAAGATTAAATTTATCACATATTAAATAGGTAAAAATATCATTTTTTTTTCTAGCATTATTTCGCCATTCTTTCAATCATCTCATTTTATTATTTCTTATTTTAAATTATTTAAATATCTGTATTATTTTCATACGTTTTATCACTGAACTTAAAAATAACAAGAAACATAAATAACACAAACATAATGCAATTAAATAAAGAAAAGTATGTTCACAGACGGTTAGGAGGTTTTACTACTCTCCCACTTTTTGTCTTAATAACAGAAGCCTCTGTTGGGTCACAGTTCGAATTGTCCATTTCTAGTCTGTACAGTCTTTGTACTGGTCATAAATGTTCAGTACTTTCTCTTAAATGTGCCATCAACAACGAGGTGCCAGCATGAAAGATTTATTTGTAATTGCTCAAAATTAGTAAAAGTAACTGGATTATTAGACAGGAGGATAATAGGCCATTTACAATCATCAGAATCATCACGATAAACAAAATGGTCTTTGTTCGTAAAAGTTCATGAAAATCAAGCATAGGTCTTAAATTTTTAACCTCTTATCTGTCACTCCTTCGAATGATTCTTTTTGAATCAGTACCATTAGGAATATTTCATCCTTCTCTAACTAATTTACAGACATCTCTTTTGAATCAGTTACAATAGTTTTTCTTCTAAAGTGACGCTCCAAAATATCCGGCTTCTAATTCAGTTATGTTTCATATGGGTCCATGATCACTTATTCCGCATTTCTTCTCCTTACGTACTTCAAGTTTAGTTTAGAGTGTTAAGTGAGAATGGCTCGATGGAGTCCTGCTTTTTGTTTTGTGTGCGTGTAATTAAATGTTATTTTACGTTATGAATCGGCATGTATTTTCTCGTCCTGCGCTCATTTTATTTACGGCGTCATACGCAACATTAAGATCATAGACATTAAAATTTTCTATTTGAATATTTTCCTTAGTTGTATGTTACAATTTACTGACATAAGAATAGGACATATTTAGGCTTATTTCTTCCAGCTGAATGATCACTGTAGAAACCTTAAATAAAATAAAATGTTTCGATGTCACCTTTCGTTCTTTCTCGGAAGATTTATATCTCACCGATGACAGACTGATGATGAAAGTGGGAAAGATTGAAAAGACATGGACATTTATACAGAGTTTCGTCTTTTGGATCGTTTAGCCACATGTCGAGAAAGAGTTAATCTGATCTGCGAGGCTCCCCTCCCTCGTACACGGCGAGCAACAGGCAGTCGGTATCTTCCCTCTGCCATTGGGAACATTTCAATGGAGTAGGCGGAGAAAACGCATTTGGCGTGATAAAAGCTCGCCGCACCTAATGATAGAGTGCACCCCCAAATAGGGTTTCCTTTCCCTTTACCTAGTTAGCTCTCCATTTATTTCGCCTCCACGGCTAATGGGTTTTTCCTACTCTTTTTGGCCCCTTCCAAATTTATGGCTCTGTCAGTTCTTCCTTCCCCAATTACGGAAAATCGAATTAGAAAGGAAGATGTATATACACCTTCATCGCGTATCGAGGGAGGAATTTCTTAGCTCAGAAAAACTCGTTCCACTACGAGGAGTGGAAATAGTTTACATTTATCCGTTGGTAATGTTGTTCCCAGGTAGGAAAAATTACGAAATACTCCAAAAACAGTGAACAGGTTTGTACTGACAAATTGTTTTATCACTCTCACTCGATTGAAATTTTGAACCTAGTATGCAAATTTTTTCATGTTGTTATTAGTAATAGAAAAGTTTCGGGTAATATGGAATACCAGTTTTTCCCCATCATATTGGAGGTAATAGTATTATAATTGCTAGTTGATCCGGCGTTCGATGCATCAGATACAAGGGCATTGAACATGCATTTTGGACTGAAATTTTATAACCCTTATAAAATGGTTTCGGTTTGAAATTTGAAAAGCATATTTTCGAGAGAGGTACCAGCTGGTTAATTAATGTACTTTATACCAAACTAATATAAACATAAAAATAGTTCCCCAAAAATATAGACGTAGCAGTGATACACAGACAAAACTACTGTACAAAATTTGTGGAATGAGTTTAATATGAAAAGTATTACTGTGACAAAAGGGTCTCATATACAACATTTGAAGAGTGTTGAGAAAATTTGGAGACATGAAGTGTGTGTGTGTGTGCGTGTGTGTGTGCGTGCGTGTGCGTGTGCGTGTGCGCGTGCGTGCGTGCGTGCGTGCGTGCGTGCGTGCGTGTGTGTGTGTGTGAAACAGACACACAGACAAACAGATATAGAGAGATATAGATATATAGATATATAGATAGACAGATAGATATAGAGAAAGAGAGACTTTTCAAAACAGATATCCTTCTGATTGGAGCACTGTGGTCAATTCTTTTGTTCAGGAGGCTAATGACACCTGGCCCTACTCTTTAAGGTATCCGTCTACATTAAAAACGTCCTTTTTTGCCAAAATCATAATTTTTTTATTTCTATGTTGTACAATTATAACTTTTAGGCTTCTAAATCTGTTTTTGTTTTGTCTTTAAGGCATTTTAAAGAAAAGTTACAGTTTTCTAAACATCAGTGACCGTTGTCAAAACAAAAAGGAAGTAGTGTTTTCAGAACCGGAAGTAGTGAATTTAAAACCTTTTAAAAGAGCATGTTTTTTTAACCAAAACTTTTTATATTTTCATGAAGATTAGTTTAAATGTTTTTCTAGTATTTTTAATAATAAGCAACTTGGCAATTAGAAAGTTTTGAAGCAATTTTAAACATGTACTTTATTTTTTTTTAATAGTTAAGTTCCTTTCATAAACTTCAAATTCATTTTTCTCAGAACATTATTTTTATTAAAGTGTTGAGACTTGACATGTGATTTCTCCTATGCATTTACATAAAGGATTATGAAATTATTAATAAAAATTTGGTTGTGTATGATACAATCGAACACAGTCCAACATCAAAATCTGGACAGTAAAATCTTGTTTCTCTCCTTACCTTCTTCTCTCTACTGTCTCTCTTTGAGCAGCAAATATTCTAGTAGCCAGAAAAGTAAACAAAATCATTCGAAACCATAAAAAGCACATGTGAAATAATTCTGGAAAGACTGATTACACAGTCCCGAGCTACACTCGGGATGAGCCAAGATGGTATATTTCGCCTGCTCGAGTTCAGCTCGGGAAAAACCGGGAAGAGGTTAAAGTCGAATTTGCAGGTGCTGCTTAAAGTCGATACCAGCAGTTGGATTCGAATCCATTACCTCCGGTACATAAGTGAAACACTATCATACAGCTATCATTCGGCACTTTAAAAAATAACTTTCCAAAAATAAATGAATTTTTAATAGTGGCCCAGTACAATGATAAATTTTATATTTTTACTGTATGATGCATCATGAATATTATTATTTTCACTCTTCCTTTTCACAAGGCCCAAAGTTGTATTAATTTCTCTATAGGTAACGGTGTTGTTAGATTTTACCTCCCGTACTGCAACCTGTCGGCGATCTGAAGCGTTGCCATCATTTGTGTGAAATTATTTGTTATATGGATATTGTTTTATAAGCTGAAATTTGCTGAGATTACAAAAATGTCTTCACTCCAAGCAGAATTTGAATTTAAAATCAAAGATACCGGGTGGCTGTAATTAAACTGACAATGCTCACAGTGTTCTGTAGCACTATCTATTTGCGAAAATGACTCCACATTTTGTAGGAAGATTAAACAAGGCGGGGGACGAAGGATTCCCCCCCCAAAAAACAAATTAGTTCTAAAAGTTAGTTTCCAACTCCTGTACAAGGCTGATCTTGTACGGATAGAAGATGATAATCTTTCGTAAGATTTTAAAAACCGTACTGTAAGGCATATCCATATTCCAAGCTACTCCAAGAGCAATAGAGGTGGCAACAATATTGTCTGGTCCTTTTTCGACAATCGCCGTGGCAACTGCTTCGATTGTATCCTGTATAACAGGTTTACATCCTTTGTCTGACTGAACCTTAAGAGAACCTGTTTTCTCAAACAGCCGCAACCATTGATTTTAGCCGATTAACTGACACAGGACCGTTACCTTTACGCATTTTTTGTGCGTTCTAAAAGTTCGAAGAGCGGCTGACGCGTTGCACTGTTTTGAGGTAAAAGAATTTGACCAGTAACGTTCGCTCCACTAAAGAAGGAGACATTCGAGTTTTGGTTTTGTTATAAACTTTATATAAAATATATATGAAATAAAAAGTTATTGTTATAAGATGACTGGAAAATGTTTCTCTTCTTTTAATTGGATTCTTATGCCTGATTAAGGGATAAGAATATAAATATATAGCTCAAACTAAGCGTATAATTAATTTAATATCGTAGTAATACACGATATTTTTGGTGACCCGGACGTGATAAGAAGAAACAAATGCCGGATTCTATACGCAAAATACAGATGTTAACAGTGAAGTCAGCAACGATGACAAGGAATTATGCAAGGTGAATTATGCAAGGAATTATGCAAAATACTACATTTGAGTATAGAAACTCGAAATATGGTTTTTCCAAATGGAGCCTCAATTTAAAATCAGCGAAATAACAGCTGAGGAAACGAAGTTTAATTATTTAATTTCACAACTTAATCCAAAATATGTCGATAATGTATGGGACATAGTTAGCAGTACCAGTAAAACTAAATATTCTGATTCAAAATTTAGACTCTTAAATTTATTTAAGGAAAGTGAAAGTGTAAGAAGAATTCAAAAATTAATCACAGGAATAGAACTTGGCGACATGAAACCTAGCCAACTGTTGCAAAAATTGAAGTCAATTGCCACTTCTGATGTTTCCGAAAAAATAATTAAAATACTTTGGCTAGGAAAATTAACGGAAGCTATAAAAAATATTTTAGTTGTCAGTAATGAAAATATTGATAGTTTAGCTGTTATGGCTGATAAAATTAACTATAGATGTAACGTGCAATTTGAATAAAGAACTTCATCTGCTCAGCGTACGTGATATTGCAGATCCTTATCGAGATTTTATCGATGTTTATGTAGATTTTACTCTTTTTTTAATGTTTTGCCATATTGCACTTGAACTAAATCAGAAAATGTGCATAATAAATGGTAATTTTATTCCGTATTAATTTGCATTTGTTAGCACTCTATTTTCTTTAAAACAGCGCCAAATATTCCCCTAGCGGTGACTTTTGGAACTAATTTGCTTTTTTTTTTGAGGAATCCTTCGTCCCCTGTCTTGATTAAAATGTAGCGTCATTCTCACAAATAGATTGCGCTACAGAACACTGTGACCACTGTCAGTTTAATTTTGGCCACCCGGTATATCTCTTTAGAAAATTAATGTTACACCTGGTGAAAAATACATATATATTATGTGCTGTATTAGTAAGCAACTTACTGCATTATTAGTCACTATGTGGAGATTTTTCATTACATAGAATGCTGGTGCCATTGAAAAGAAATGGTGCACATATATTTAATATAACAGTGTTATGTTTAAATTTTCAGTCTTCTTCCTCGTAATCACTTTTGAATTATGCAAGATACTTTTGTTAGGATTTCCGAACATCACAACAATCCTAGTCAAAATAAATATATTTACAATCTAACTCATTGTTCCACTCACGTAAGTACACTTGCAAACTGATACTTCTCAAAATTTCTTTAGACATGATTAAAATGAGTATTTCATCTGAAATCCGAACACTGAAATTATTCGCTATGACAAACTGTACTTCGCTTACTTCGTGCAAAAAATAAAATCTGAAAAGGTAGTTTTAAGAAACGAATGAAAGACATTCAAAATAATCAAAAAAGGAAAGAGCTAAATCAGTGTTTTTACATACAAATGAATGTCAATATATAAAACAAATTAGATAAATGTAATTCTATAGGTGAAAAAAAAAACATTTATTTATTTTAAAGAGATAAAATCCAATTTTAAACAAATTCCACATGTAAGGTAACACATTGTGAATGATTATTTGGTTTTGTATTACCATAAAAGTAATGTTGTTGAATTACATAGAATTTTCTAAATTCCGTAAAGAAATATCGATATTGTTATACACGAAATAATGCAAATATAATTTGATACTCTCTTCTGGAAATTGAAAACTAATTCCCAAGAGTATAAATAAAATCAGTAAAACGATTTTGCTGTAACTGAATAGAGCTAAAATATTTCTAACAGTAATAAATGAGTCTATTTTTAGGTTTACATATAAATTTAAAATTATTACAAAGAAGTCTTACGTAAGTTATAGAAGTAAAAATAAATTTATTAATAAAAGTTACGTGTAAAAGAACACTCTAGCAGAGAATTATATTCTTTATATTAGCATAAAATATGTTTTGTTATGAAAAAATTTTAAGGTTTTGAAATGAAATATCAATGTTAATCCGTAAAATGGAATAAAATTATATGTTGGTTCTTTTTTCTAAATTCAAATAGAAAACTTTTATCAACCTAATTAAATTCAATAAAGAACTTACGATATTGAGATGTATGTCTAAATTAGAGCTAATCAATATGTAATAATATATGGGGTATTAAATACATAATAAGACTATACATTATATAAAGAAAATTACTGTTAATGACCATTATCAAAAGTGATAATTTACTATGTATTTGCTGTGAGAATTAAAGCATTTCTTACAGTGTTCTGTGCACTTTGTAAACAAAACCAAAAATCCATGTTTTAATAAATATTTAAAACCCAATCCGTCCCTTTTATATATTTTTGGTTCTCACAAAATGGCAGCTTAGTAATTCAGAAAACTGAGAAAACTGCCAAAAATCGTAAGGACTATATAAATTATTCCAAAGTTACACGTCCAGTACTGTAAGAGTTACATTACAAAACCGTCGTTGCTAGTACGGAGAGACTGACAGAAGAGCGGAAACGATGCCAGTGACCTTCAACTTCGACCAGGTTGGACGGTTGGGATTTCCTTTCCCTTTCTCAATAGAAGGCTCTAAAAGAAGTTGAGGTTTTTCCCCCTCTTCTCCGACAAAGTTAGCAGGGGAGAACAGAGAAACATCGGTAGCTGAAGCTGCAATTAACCAATTCTTTTAGATTAGATGCTCACCATATTGATTTACAGCATAACCATTGTAGTTCCACAATCATGCTGATTTGAAATTTCATTTAAAATTAAAATATCATTAATTGTGAAGTGTTTAAATACTGATTTATCATTATCAAATGGTAAATCTTCGGTCTTTTATATCTTGTGTCTAATTTTGAGTTTATCAACATATTTAGATCGTAACTTGATATGTGTTGTATACTATGGCGCTTTATTCTAATTTTTGACATCTGCCGTAACATGGCATAAGTATATGACGAGTAATATATGGGCTTGGATACGGATGACGAAGGTCCTCTTTCACGTTGACTGCGTGTCGCAATGTTTTTTCTTAATCATTGCAATGACATATAATTGGCTTGACATTACATCATCGTAGAAAGCATCACGTGGCATGATAGAAACGTTATATTCCCAATTTTGTGAAATAACACAAAATATAGTTGTACAGACATTGCTTCAAAGAAGTTTCAGTTTCTATGATTGGACGCCAACAGGCGTTACAAACTTAAACATAGTCACGTAATAGTCAAACAAATCAGCCCTAATCATAAGATATTGATGGATGGGCATTAACTTATGTTCGGTCTATCCGTACAGTGTACGGATTAACTAAACTTGTTCACAAACTGTTCAGCCTCATACACTGAACGAGCATATATATATATTTTCCTTTTTCTTTTAACCATACCTCTATTTTTTAAATTTTGTGAAGGGGCTAGGCCATTGGAAGTTGATTGTTGACCATCGAAAGTTGAGCCATATTATTGAAAATAGGATTTCGAAAAACATTTAAGAAATGAATGACCAAATTCTAAGAATGTCAGTCAGAAAGAGATTTTAGAAATCAGTGCTCCTACAGGTATAACCTGACTTAAATTCCTCAATTCGTTGCCGAAATGGAAAGAGGGTATAAATATGCTTTTTTCCTCTGATTTTCTACCTAAGAATTTTTTTAACACTGTTATACAAACTGTACTTCTAAAACGAAAACAGTAAAATTATACTAAGAAGTTTTGGTTTAAATCTCCACGGTCTGCTGTTTTGTTCGCGAAAGCTAATGAGATCTCATATTTATCGCTTGCCTGTGAAGCACGAACTCCGTTCGGGCAAAGCAAATGTGCGAATTTTGGAATGCTCGACCAGAATTTGGGCAAGAGACAAAACGGTTTTTCAATACCGCGATGTTAGGTATCGGTTCGTATAACGCATAAAATTTAATTTGTTGTTTTTCGAATTGATAGACATACTTTCCCGAGAAAAGTTCGAAAGTTTAGCTCCATTTGTTTCTAATTTTTGGGTACTGTATAAGATTTGTAAAATTCTGAGGCATCTGAGGAACATGGAATTGATCTCAATTGATATAGATAATACTGTTGTATCATTTTTTTATATTTATATGAAAGTTAGGTCATTTGATTTCTTTTTCTGTAATTTGTGAAAAATACTGTAATCCATTAACGTTTCTTATATGTCAGAAAATATTGAAAATAGATTAACTTAAAATTTTGTTTTTTTCCAAAAATAATCTTTTTTTAACATTTTGATGATTATAACGAACAAAGTTAAAGGGAAAATATTCCATTTATTGTACGTTTTACTCAGATATATTCCGCAGGCAAGAGATTAAGAGATAATGTTATATAAGTTCTGAAAGCCTTTTTTTCGTTGCATATAATGTGATCATGCAAAAAATACATTTATTGTGTTATATGGAACAAATATGTAAAAAAAGAGTAGAGACTATTGAATGTAAAAAACAATTCCCATTTCCTTATCTTTTAGATATATTCCGCAGACAAGAGATTAAGAGATAATGTTATATAAGTTCTGAAAGCCTTTTTTCGTTGCATATAATGTGATCATGCAAAAAATACATTTATTGTGTTATATGGAACAAATATGTAAAAAAAGAGTAGAGACTATTGAAAGTAAAAAACAAGTCCCATTTCCTTATTTTCTTCAATGCTTATTAATTATATGAGGAAAAATATGATTTTTTATTAATTGTTTTTAAAAAAATACTATTTATTATCCCCTATATAATAATATCCTAAGTTATCTGCCCGTCTGTCCTCGAATTTATAAAGCAGTTGGACCTGGAATGGATAAGGCCTTCATATTGTATTCTTGGTGAATTAAGGTTAACAAGATTCAAAATGAGTAAAGTTTATCTTCTCCTAAACGATCCACCCGATTCTAAAATAAATTGGTATAAATAAGCTTTATATCCCAGCGAAAAATACCGTCGTCTTTAGTCGTCTCGAATTCCCCCCTTCCCCCCTTTTCGAGCTTTTAATGCCATTATTTCAGGCCCTAATTTTCCCGGTTAAGAACAGACAATTAAATTCATCAATTTATCACATTATAAGTAGATGAAAAAACCATTTTTTCTAGCATTATAACGTCATTCCTTTTACCATCTCCTATAATGTTTATTCATTTTTAATTATTCAAATATCGTCTGCCTTATTTTCATACTTTTATCACTAAACTTAGATATATTACGCAAATAATTATTTTTTATATTTGGCTTAAATAAAATATTAGGTACATATGTGATAATTTTAAATTTAATCATCGGTTACTTTTTTTTACTATGAAAATTTTACCACCGGTAATAACAACAAATTCTTTTCATATAAGCCTAGGATTGTATTTCACGGATTAATAAATATCTAGCATTTAATTTTATATACCTTTGAGAAAAAATTAAGAAGTTTTATCTTTTTTGTGTTTGTTTCTAATATTTAACCACACGGTTTGACTAAATAAATTCCACGTGATTCCAAACTGCATTCACAGTATCGGGAGATTTTAGAGGAGGATGAAGATAAGCAAATTATTGAGCATGTACCAGATAATTCTCAGGCAAATAACAAATAATATTTCATCTGCCTCATAGGGTACTTTACAATTTTGGAACATTGAAAATTTAACTGATCCCGTCAAATGACGGGCTATATGCTAGTATATATATGCTTACTATTATACTATATATACTATATATATACTTATTATACTATATGCTTATTATAATAATACAAACACCAAAATATATTTCATACCATATGAATTTGTGTGATAAGTAGATTCTCAATATTAAGAGGAGTAATTTTACATATTCAAGAATTTATATCTATAAATAAGTCTTAATTTGTAAGAATTGCAGAAAAAAATATTGCTGCAGTTTAGTGTTCATTTATATAACGCAAAGAGGTAAAATCCAATTTATAATAAATACTACATGTAAAAGTATTATTCATAAGCCACATATTTGTGTGATGAGTAGAATCCCAAAAATAAGATGAGTAATTTTACATATTCAAGAAGTTATATCCTTAAATAAGTCTTAATTTGTAAGAGTTTTGTGTTAAGTTATATAACGCAAAGAGGTAAAATTCAATTTATAATAAATGCTACAAGTATTTTTCACACCCCACATATTTATGTGATGAGTAAATTACTAATAATAAGATGAATAGTTTTACATATTTAAGAAGTTATATCTATAAATAAATAAATCTTAATTTGTAAGAGTTTTGTGTTAAGTTATATAACTCAAAGAGATAAAATCCAGTTTATAATAATTCCAGTTTATAATATACTGGATATATATTATCCAGTTTATATTCTACATGTAAAAGTATTTTTCACACCCCACATATTTGTGTGATGAGTAGATTCCCAATAATAAGATGAGTAAGTTTAAATATTCAAGAAGTTATATCTTTAAATAAATAAGTCTTAATGTGTAAGAGTTTTGTGTTAAGTTATATAACGCAAAGAGGAAAAATCCAATTTATAATAAATACCCTACATGTAAAAATATTTTTTACACCCCACATATTTGTGTGATGAGTAGATTCCCAATAAGATGAGTAATTTTACATATTCAAGAAGTTATATATTAAATAAATAAACCTTAATTTGTAAGAGTTAGAGAAAAGATATTGCTACAGTTTAGTGTTAAATTATATAAAGTAAAGAGGTAAAATCCAATTTATAATAAATACTACATGTAAAAGTACACATAAAGAAAGCATTAAATGTTTTAACTTTTCCGTATAAATATAATGTTTCAATAGAATTTTCTAGATTCCGAAAAGAAATATCGATATTGACAAACGAAAGATAATAAAAATAGATTTTGATACTTTCTTCTGAAATCTGATAACCAGCATGCTGCTAGAAATCTAAAACAGTTATAAAGAAAACAAAATTTAATACACTACTTTTGTCAGCTACTTAAACAGTTTCTGGGTTCTAAATAAAAAAAAAAGTTTTATATTCGAACGAAATGAAACGTTAAGGATGTAGACTGAGGAAATTGTCGATATTTTCTCTAAGGAATTGCTTTTCTGAGAAACTTTTCTTGAAAAACTAGTAAAATAAGTTAAAAATTTAGCTTGTATGTTTTCTAAAATAAATAACTATTAATTTAGTGACATAAGATGCATTTTCTTCAGTTTAAACCGATTTTTTTTAATTACTTAAAGCTATATTATACTTAAATACATATTTGAACAGCAAGTAAATAAAGGGCAAAGTTAAAAACTTCTTTTATAGTAGATAATAAACTTATTTTTTCTTCATTTATTTAAGAAATGCATGAAAAAATTTGGTAAATATACTGGTGATTTTTAATTTTATTGATTAAACAACTTCTAATGACAAGAAAGGAACGTTCATTTTTTTTTCTCAGCTTGTTTTAGAATTAAGTTATAACATTATAACGATAGCACATCAAGCAAGTCAGCAGATTAAAAGGATTCAATTTTTATAACAGTTGAAATGTAAACTTTTTTCTAAGGTATAAAACATTCTTGTAAATGCATTTAGTAGTCGAGTGGCTCAACGGTGGTCTAATGTGCAAAGCATTGTTCTTTACTGTGATTTTAATTCCACTGCTAGCTTATTGAAATTTGTTTAAATATGCAGATTTGTATTATGAGTATTAATATATCTTTTCTAAACCTAGAAATTTGTGAAAAAACTATATTTATAGTTAAGGGTATATAGCAGCATCGGTGTGATCTTAAACACCGGTATACCATTCCTAATCCTGCCCTTGCAGTCCATTTTCGTAGTCATTCCCAATAGGGTTTTAACAATTGATAATAGTCTCTCTAGCACTTGGAGAGCAGTAGATCATTCAAACCAACCAATAGCATTCCAGGGATAAAGTACCATTTCTTTTCTTATAAATGTATTTGTCGGCTTCTGCAACATAGTATTTGATAACTTTATAAACCCAATATTTGGTGTTTAATCTACATAGGTTTATATAAGGTGAATGTATGACGGTGCCTGTAGAAACAAATACCATATTGGTGTGATTTGGTGTGGAATGCTACGGTCAACTATTTTACAACAAGAGAGCTAATGAAACCGGGACCTACAGCTTAAAGCCGATTCTGAAGGGCT